>CM033275.1:27367501-28017664 GCA_019343175.1 Oedothorax gibbosus
GTTCCTCTCTTCACAAACATGAAATACATGCTGCAAGTTTGCTGCGTTAAATTATTTAGATTATTTTACGAATATAAAATATATTTTCGATAACATTAATTTCTTTAATTTAGATCTGATTTATAGTGTTTCAAAAATCGTCATAGTTACCGCAACAAAAATGTCAACCCAAAACAATTTTTTATAACAAAAAATAATTTTTTTAAGGATAAATGTTAGTAAAATATATCACTATTAATATTTTCTTTTTATCAAAAAAAAATATGTTCCAATATTCATAGCAAAATTATTCCATAAGATTCAACTCATAGAGTTAGTGCAGCAAATTATTTAAATTATGGTAAAAAAAATTTATAAGGGGACGCGGTACTCAAAATTTAGGGCTACCCAGAAAATGGTTAAACATGTTCGAATGCTGTGAACTAAGGATATTGCAAAAAAAAGAAGGTATCCTTTATAATGGAGGAGGTTTATTGAAAATGATATAGTGGTTTGGTAAAATGGTTTTTG
The DNA here is from genome assembly GCA_019343175.1 of Oedothorax gibbosus. Classification (NCBI taxonomy): domain Eukaryota; kingdom Metazoa; phylum Arthropoda; class Arachnida; order Araneae; family Linyphiidae; genus Oedothorax; species Oedothorax gibbosus. The sequence continues at coordinate 27,368,012 of CM033275.1, forward strand.
AAATTTTATGTTGATTTTTTAAATATTTATTTTTTCAGCTTGTGAAATGTTAAAATCCTAAGGCTTTTTAGTAATTTAATGTAGAGCTCCATTTTTTTCCTGTGTTGAAACATGTACGGTTAACAAAAGTTGGTGTGGGATTGTGTGATTAGAGTCTAGTGTGATTAGATTTAAAAAAATGATGAAGTTGAAAATTTAGAAAATATCTTATTTTTTGGCCATTTTTATACATAAATCTACATAACTATTTTTGTTTAACAGACGGCTCTCAATATCCAACCAATTTTTATTAATAGATGTCGTGGGAACATTTTGAAAAAATTCAATTAAAATATTTTTTAAATTGTAGGAGGAGTAGCATTTAAAAAAAACGTTAAAATTTTTAAATATTTGTTTTTAATTTTTTAAAAAAACTTACGTTTCAATATTAATCATTTTTCTTATATGTTTATTGATTGTTAGTTCTTTGTAAAAAATGTTTAATTAGAATGCTAGCGATAAAAATACTGGATTTAATTTTTTGGGTACCGCTTTCCCTTAAATATATTTTAGATCACAGCACCGTAGTTTACGTATTATTTAGTGTCTTTAAAAAATCGTTATCGGTACCGCAACAAAAATATAAACCTCCCCAAAATAATTAACAAAAAATATTTTTTTTTAAAAGAAAACGTTAGGTAAAATACATCACTATAAATATTTACATATTATCGAAAAATATGTCCCAATATTCATAACAAAATTGAAGAGCTAAGTAAAAGAAAGTGCTAAGTTATATTTTTGAAAAAATTTAGATTTTGTGTCAATGAACAAGTTATTTCCTCTCTTTTTAAGGGGACGCGGTACCCAAAAAATTAAATCCAGTATTTTTATCGCTATCATTCAAATTAAAGTATTTTTACAAAGAACTAACATTCAATAAACATATACAAAAAATTATTAATATTGAAATGTAAGTGTTTTCAAAAAATTAAAAATTTTAAAATATTTTTTTAAAAATGCTACTCCTCCTACAATTTAAAGAAATTTTTAACGGATTTTTTTTCAAAATGTTCCCACAACATCTATTAATAAAAGTTGGTATGGATATTGAGCTGTCAGTTAAACAAAAATAGTTATGTAGCTTTATGTATAAAAATGGCAAAAAAAAAAGATTTTTTCTAAATTTTCAACTTTATCATTTTTTTTTATCACACTAGACCTTATCCCATACCAACTTTTGTTAAACGCATATGTTTCGGCACAGAAAAAAAAATTGGAGCTATGCATTAATTTACTTAAAAGCCTTAGGATTTAAACCCTTCACAAGCTGAAAAAATTTAAAATTTAAAAAATCAACATAAAATTTCCAAAAACCATTTTACCAAACCACTATATCAGTTTCAATAAACCTCCTCCATTATAAAGGATACCTCCTTTTTTTGCAATATCCTTAGCTCACAGCATTCGAGCATGTTTAATTATTTTCTGGGCAGCCCTAAATTTGAGGTAATACGTCCCCTTAATGTAGCAATATTTCTCATTTTACAAACTTTAAGTTAAGTACATTTTGTACTCTTGTAGGTGCCGTTTTTAACGAATTTAAATGCAAACGAAAAACTTTAAAGCTCATTTTCCCATATTTAACTTTTTTGTCAATTAACAGGTTCTTCTACTAAGCTGTTCAATTATTCGAGAATATTCAACTCGTACTTACTGCTACAATTTATTTAAATTATTGCAAGGGAAAACAATATATTGCTAACCACAACGAACTACAAATTCCGGTATCCATACATATCCATGGAAACGGGAAAAGATACCGATTCCGATACATATTTTAATTTTTATCTTAAAATTTTTATTTTATATCTCCGCCGAGAATCGAATTTATTTTTCCTTTTCCTATTCCCAATTTGTAATCTAGACACGTTCAAAAAGAAGTTCGATTTTCCTGGATTTTTACTTTTACCGGAAACTATTGCTTTTCGAGAGAAATGAAAAAATATCTTTTCTTTGGAAAAAAATCGGAAAAAAATAATTATTTTAATATCGGATTTTTTTCTTTGTGAAGTTTTATTACAAATTTCAAGCGTATGCGTAGTTTTTCTTATTAGATGTGGCTTCTCAAGCGAAATGATAGTTTTCCTTTGTTTAAAAATATCATTTTCTTTGGTTTAAATTAAAATTGGCCATTTTTTTTTTACAAGGGACACGATGTCTAGTTTTACTTTGGTGACGCGTAAATGCAATTAATTGTGACTTTTTAAATTTTATTGTTTGATAAAAATAAAATGCATTTGATATATATTTCGAAAACAAAAAAAAAGGTTTTTAATTAATATTTATGATAAAAGGCATTTTGCAATGGAAACATGTGGCTTTAAGAGTAATTATTTAATTCCTTACAAATGGAATTTTACACTCTGTTCTATACACTCAGAAAATATTTGCGTTGACTTTCAATACAAAAAATTCATTATGTTTTCCCAGTAATTGAAGTCCAGCGTTTTGAAACAATATAAAAATTGAATTGCAACCCAATATTAATGCATGGTTAACACAAAAATTCTTTTGAAGCCATAGCACGCATGTATTTCAGCTTCCACACTACGTTTATAACGTAAAAAGTGGAAGGTATTATAATCGTTCAGTCCGTCCGTCTGTCTGTCCGTCACCCATTTTTATAGCCCAAACTACAAATGCTACGGACAAGTGTGATACGCAAAAAAATACAGCGCGTCGAAATTAGAATACATTGAAAATTTCAGTGAAGAATTCGAATTCGAAGTACTTCAATTATTTAAAAAACTGCAACATTTAATGGTTATTTAAAAAGCATAAGAAGCCATTTTTATTAGAATTAAATCACCCTTGACATTCTCAACAATCGTTCAAGAAACTTTAATTCTTTTAGACAATAAATTAAAATAAATTTATTTTTTGACATCGATCAGTTTGAAATGACGTCAAATATATTTCACTACGAGATTCTTTGTATGTTGATATGAAATGTTTTCATTCTATTTAAAAGCGAGGAATATTACATATTTATTCTTTGAAATATAAATTAATTTTTGCAAACGATAAATAATAATTATTGAATTTTCGAAATAAAATAAAAGAAACTAGCCAAATTTAGCATGCAAATGTTTAATATAGAATTACTGCTGTGTTTGGCGCCTTTTTACCTGTTAAATACAACTGTTGTGTGGAAGCGGGGTTAAGTGACAGATTCTGTTACAAACCTACTTGTTTGTAGTTCAGCATGTATAAATGATGTTCAACATCTGCTCGTTAATGTTTCAGACATATACTAAGTTTTAAAAATACATGCTACGACACTTTAAAATGGATATTATAATGTGTTAGACATTTTTGAAAACAATATAGTTTACAGTTTTTTTGTTAATCTCACATGGATATATTTATCGTCTTCTCTTTAGATCTTCAGTTGTAGTGCAACAACTCAAAATTTTGTTAGTGTGTCATAAACACAATTCTGGTTCTGAAATACCTGAAAATTGTAATGGTGCCATTTTTAAACAATTTTTATGTTTCACTATATTTCACTTATGCTGTTGGAAGTTTTTTTCTGAGTGTACAAACTGAAAAAGTTAATTTAAAAATAGATAAACTGAATTGGTTCTTTAAAAAAAAGATATAAACTTAATTGTATTAGTTTAAGGACTAATTCAAAAAGTGAGGCTACAAATGTATTTCTTAAATGTAAAAAAAGGTTTTATTTCAACAAGAGGTTTTCTTTAATGTACTTTTCTTTCAACATTTTGAGTGGGCTCTATAATTTAACTTTTTGAAATTAGTTCAAAATTATTTATTAAAAATTAAATATTCTAACCGATTTCAAAAGTAGTATTATAGATCCATGTAAAGCCAGCTACATTTATCATTAAAAAAATCGTATTTTTAAAAACTATTCAATACAGCCGGAGTAACATGGCTTAGAGCATTAAATGTTTATATTGGATTAACACATCAGTTAGGAAACCCGGCTAGCTCTTATTATTAAGGTAACAGGGAACAAAACGACCACTCAAAATCTCGAATTTTCATTTCAACTTTAGTTACTGAATCGTGCATTTACGAAAGAACTCCTATGGTGCACATTTGAATATGGGGCAGGAGTTTGAAAATTTGGTAGTTAATTTCAATATAACTTAGTTGTCAGCTTTAAATGTCATTATTCCAAAAACACCAATTTTCAGCCTTAAGATACACTTTTCTCTTTTTCTATTTTACTAGAAGTGTTGAAATTTCATGTGATGTCGTATTTATGTCTATTTAACACAGGGAAGCAAAAATATTCCAAAAAAATATTAAGTGAGTACAAATAAGATTATATATTTCTATAAAAAATTATTTTTAGATACACGCAATAGTTGTGCTGGAAAGTGTACCTAAAAGCTAAAAATTGGTGTTTTAAAATAATGACGTATGAAAGCTGGAAACAAAGTTATATTGAAATTAACTTTCAAATTTGCGAACTCCAACACCATATTCAGGTGCGTATTATATAATTTTTTTTTGTAAATATTCATTTTAGTGATTGAAAGTTAAACTGAAAATTTGATAATTTGAAGCTTCCATATGTTCCCTGTCCCCTTAAGCTCAATTCTGACAAAGACCAGTTTCCATTCCACCAAGCTAAAATCTCGAGTTAAACAACAAAACTAAATCTTTGTGTGTGTATTGCGTGTAAATAAGCGAAATTAGAAAGGAAATTAAGTACTTTTGCGCGTAGAATTCATGTGTAAATAAGTAAAAACAAAGTCAGTATTGCCTTTATGTATTTGTTTATGACAAATTAAACTTTTGTGTTATTTTAATTGTAAAAGACTCAGGAGTTGAACTAGATGAATTTTTTAAAGAAGTTGAAATGCTTAGTCAATGTTTGCATTAAATTAGTATTGTTTACGCAGCTTGTGGAAATAGTTTTTTAAAATGGTTGTCAAACTGTATAACGCTTTTGAGGTCGAACAAGTTTGGAAGATGCCGTTTAAAATCATAATTCTATGGGTATTTAACCACTTCACTCCGCCCCCCCCCCCCCCCCCCCCCCCCAAAAAATACTTCACATGTAAAATAAGTAGACAGGGAAACTTCGGAGTAATTAAAGATCTTTTATTTAAGAACTATTCATCAGAAGAAGGTTGATTTGTCGTCTGCAGTCGACGAGAGAGTGTGAACGAATGCTCACAATAATGGCGAAAAATCTCGAGCTCTCCTTTACTGACAAATCAGAATTATGAGAAAGTTTGAAAGTTCAACTTTAAAATGTGATGACTAAAGATTTTCTGTGGGAACGATTGATCTAGGCGACTGTTTGTGTGGTTGGGATGTTAAAGTACTAAGTGATATTAAGGATATATGAAAACGATAATTTAAGTTATTAAGTTTAATTTGGGTACAAAATAAAAGATTTTGAGGGAGTTAAGTTATAATATGTCATACATTCCTTACTGAAATATATATTTCAAACAATTTTATCTTTTAAAGAATATTTTGCAAGTAATTTTGAAAGAAAAAGAAACAACGTTTAACATTTGCTGAATTGCAAGTCAATTTAGTTGATATATAACTTTCTTGATTGGTGAAAATACAAACTTTTTATGTGTTATGAACAAACAAGATGTCAGAATTTTTTCATAATTAAAAATCATTCGAGCGTTTGTTTTAGTGCAAATTGTTTCATAAATAAACCGCTGAAAACATTACGTCGTTTTTATATTGGCATGGGCAGCTTTAGTAAGTTTGAAAACATTCCAGTTTATAATAGAAAAGTTAGTATTAAGAAACATTGTAGAAATCTACTAAAAATGCACGTATGTGTGCCTATAGAGCGAAGAGCTTATATCTAAGTGAAAATCTGACATTTAAGGGGATACGGTACCCAAAACATTATTTCTAGAAATAATAACGTAAACTTGTACATTATAGTGGTTTTATATAGTTTTATTTAATTTGGCCAAGTGACTGCTTGATATTGGAGCAGCTTGGATTTTGTTATTTTGATGGAGTTACAACATTGTGTGGTTACCGAATTAAGTAGATACAGTACCCAAAACATTATTTCTAGAAATAATAACATAAAGTTGTAAATGATAGGGGTTTTATATAATGTTCACTCTAAATAAACATTTTCTAGCAATAAAAACAAATATTTACAAGTATTTTTTCATTTATTTAAAAAAGGTCCAAATTTTAATTTTTTTAAAACGCTACTCCTCTTTCAATTTTGAGAATAACCCCACCAAACTTTTCTAGTTTGTTTTTAGTACTATTTGTTCAAGAACTGTGCATGGATTTTAAAATGTGAGCTACAGTTAAAAAGTAACATGCATTTTTACTGAAAATCACAAAAAAATGACAAATTATTGAATTCAAATTAAAAAAAAAAGTATACATAGTAGACCTTATTCCATGCACAATTTTGGGCACCATATAAATAATAACACAGGTTAAAAATGTCAAAATTCTAACTTAATTAGCAAAAAAGCCTTAGGGATTTATTAAACACAAGAATTGAAAAACGCGAAAAAGAGAAAAAGGTTGGAAGCAGACGAAATACGTATTCAAACTTATAGAAATGACTCCAGAAAATATTTAATAAATGTTTTTCTATAAAAGAAACCATTATGAAACTTTCAGTAAATGCTCAGAAAAATATTGTAAATAATAAGAAGTAAAAGCTGAAAAATCGATATTTTGACCAATTTTTTGGGTGCCGTATCCCCTTAAAAAATTCTCATATTATGCTAATTTTTAACGTGAAATTAACTTATAACAAGCCCACATTATTATACACCTAGTACACATTTAAACTGTTACCAAACCACTGCATCCATTTTAAAAGGAATGAAGGAGATAAATGCCTTTCAAAAAATCAGAAGCACTAATAGCATTGTGTTATTAATGTTCAGACTTTTAGATTTAAACTTCATACATACATTAGTTTACAACTTATATTATCAAAAAGTTTTGGAGCAAAGTGGAAACAATTAACAAGTTAATATCAATGAATTTTAATTGATGTGCAGCAAAAATAATTTGATACAAAATCTTTATAAAAAAACGTATTGTAACCATTATGTAACAATTCAAACTGAAAAAATACCCAAAAACTAAAACCAACAATAGACCCAGATAAATCCTCTAAAACCAAAGGAATGACATCAAACAAAACGATACGAAAACCCACTCTTTATATGTTATTACTTAAAAAAGTACCAAAAAAATCTTTTCAAAAAAAATGTTTAAGATAAGTTTACAATAGTTTAACAAAAGTGTATGTTTTAGACAATAATATATGAGGAATACAGCGGATAAAGAGCTTGATTTCGTTGGAAGCTTCCCGTATTCATTTGTGCTTGGCGGATATTGGCGACAGGAAACCGGTTTTCCTTTCGGTTCTTCTTTCGCGGTACAAACGTGTGACTCGTATCCACTGATCTCTGGCGTGAATCAGGGTTGCCGCGAGAGAAAAAACAAAGTGAGTAACCGGTTTCCTGACACCAGTTTAGGCGATGATTCGCCATTGTTGCCAAAGAATCCTGATACAGACAGATCCCTATGAAATCAAGCTCTTTTTCCCCTGTACTCTTATATATTTGATTCATAGTAACAATATATTTGATGATTTTACTGGAATTATATTTAGTAGACATGGATAAAGTGGAAAATGGTTGCTTTTGTACCATATGTTAGTGTTATGGCACAAATGTCCTTTTTCACAAGATCAGCAAAGGATGTTTAAATACATATTTTAAAAAACCACTGTAAAAGTATTTTTTTACACTGTGAAAAGTCATCAATTTAAATCAAAGAGCTATATGTAAGGAATAAACTATAAAAAAAATCCATAATGATATATCCTATAGTTCCTGAGAAATATGGCCTTAAAGTTAGTAAAATTAACATGGCCGAGATAGAACCATCCGACTCCCCTTAAGAAATGGTGTAAAGTTCTTTTTAGGTTTAGTTTAGTTTGAGTTATCGTCGCACTAGAGCTACACGAGGGATATTGGAGACGGGCATCGTATTTTAGAAACAAAGTCAAGTGACGAGCCGGCACCTGAGTAGGCACCCAGCGCAACCGTTAAGGGCGACATCGTAAGCAGCGTTAGGACTTTGATGGATATTTAAGTGCACTCCCTCCACACGGGGTATTATTCGTCGGACATTTTTGGCTGCACGGGCCGTTTATAGAACGACAGTTATTTTGGCGATGCCCGGACCCGAACCTGGGACCTTTCGCATGCTAGGCGAATGCCTAACCGACTGGGCTCTCCAGCCCCATAAAGTTCTCTTTAAAGCTGGAGACATCATAAGCTCTTACCAGTTGTATGGAGTAACATTAAACTAAGTTTTTTTTTATTGTCTCTGCAAAACACACACACCTTACGATAAAATGATAATTTAAGTAGTTTATGATGTTACGTAGGCATTTTTGACCTTGCTAGTAAACAGCTTTAATTTCTTATTTCCTCAAACGAAAAGAAGTAATCTACAATTTCCCCAAAGCCGATTTCCACTAGTTTTGTGAAAATTTAATGGGTTTTTTTTCACGGAGGATCTGGCAATATCTCTGCGGTTTGGTTTTCATGTCTCTCAAATTACTTTTGTTGATATTCGAAATTGAGTTTTCTAAGAATAAGTTATTTTAGTTGTTATTTTTTAAAATTACAACTTCTTGCTGGGCTGTTGGTTGTTTTAATCATTTATCAAGGAAAACTTGCTTTGAAGAAGTTGGAATTTTAAAAAATTAACAACTAAAATATTCTCTTCGAAAACTCACTCCCGAATACCAAAACAACAGTAATTCGAGAGACATGAAAACAAAACCGCAGAGCTATTGCCAGATCCTCCGTGAAATAACCCCATAGCGTACTAACGAGGAACACTTTTTTTTATTCACGTCCACATTCTTACACTATTTAGACACAAATTATTTAAGCGTAAGTTACACGTCTGACAACCCATCAACTCGCAATACATCAAAAGAAGAAGTCCAATCCCGACTGCCCAGGAGGTTTCCCGTTCCTTTTTCCGGTTAAAAAAAAATCCCGGATAAATAAAAAATCTTTTCCAGATTTGTAAATCGCATTTTTGAGCGGAAGAAAATCTCCGTCGGATCCCGGTCTCTCCTGGCCGTGACACTTCTGCGAGAGGCGTTTTCAATGGGATGTTCAAGTGAAAAACGAGATCACGTTTATTTAATCTGTTATATCATACTTTAAGATCTAGTGGTTGTTTACGTGTGTCTCCAATGCACAGCCTGGAAGGCAGAAGGGTTGCAGTAGCTTTCATTAGCACAAGGCTTTGAGCAACCATGAGGGTTCGAAGTCCGACTTCCGCTCCAAGATTGTGCCATCTTCTCAATTTAGATCCAGCAATTCTCATTGCTGGAGGGGGAGGGGCACTTTCACCAAACAACCTGCACCCATGGTACTGCGCTATGACCCACATATTTAACGAGCACGTTGGGCCGTAGATAGCCTAGTGGTAGCCTCGCTCTCGGAATCGGAAGCTCCTGCGATCGAGTCCCGATACCACTGAAGACCCACCGAGTATATGCGGAGTACGTACTCGTTAAAATCTGTGGGTCCGAAAGTCCTGTGGGCGGTCATGACGCAGTTTCTCACGGGTACAGGTCCCTGGAGACTATATTCCTCCTCTTCAGGGACATGTCTAAATTGTGGAGGTGGCGATAGATGGCAGCATCTGTCAGCACGATGCCAAGACGGATTCCTGCCGTGTAGTCTCTACACGGGCATCTCTCCTCAGGAACCGCACCCATTTGCCTCAATCCTTGCTGGCATTAGTAACAACAACAACAACAACGAGCACGTTCTCCGCATGTTTTCAGGACAACACAAATATCCATGCCTTGTACCAGATTAGAATCCCAGACCACTCGCTTGACAAGCGAAGACCTACAACGACTTGAAACTTATAATCTAGTGTATTTTTATTTTGATTACACAAGATGAAATGTAAGGTAATGGAAGTATTACGCTTGGGTTAAAAATTCTAAAAGGAAGATTTTGTGTTTTCTAACTCAATGTTTCGAGGATCGCTATTGTGAAAAAGTGGTTCTTGTGCATGGATCCATCTCTTAGACCTTCTGAAAGAAACCCCTCTACTGCTTGAACTAAACCGCATGCTCATGGACCTGAGTGCCCTGTATATTACTGCATGTGTTACACATATGGGTCAATTTTCTGAAAAGTACCAATTTGTAGATATAATGATTCGTTACAGATATGACGACTAAATTAAACTATATGAACCATCATTAAAATTTATAAAATGTAGCTAATGTAAATGTAGCTAAAATTGTGCTTTAACGTCTTAAGAACATGTTTACGAAAAATCGGTAACGGAATCGTCATTTCGGTAACAAATCAATTTTTTTTTTCAAAATGATACCTGACCTTATCTGACTAATTTAAAAGAAAAGAATTTTTTTTGAGTTTATCTCTTATTATTAAATTGAAAACCACGTTCGCTTCTTGGCGTTTACAAAAGAGCTCGATGTGAAATATTACAATATAACCGCATACTCACCGGTAGCTGCTATGGACATTTTAGGATTTGAAGGTATTGTTGTGAGAAACGAAAATAGCTACAGACTTCAGATTCAGTACATGAGTTCCAGGTACATGTCAGACTTCATAATAAGGTTTTCGAGAAAATCACGTATGCGCAAAACGTAGGTGATATAAAACAAGTTGGTTTGTAATAGAATCTGTCACTTAACCCGCTTCCACACAACAGTTGTGTTAACGGTAGGTAAAAAGGCGTCAAAAACAGCATTAAATATATATTAAACATTTACACGCTAAATTGGGCTAGTTTCATTTATTTATTTCGAAATTTCAGTAATTATTACTTATCGTTTGCAAAAATTAATTTATATTTCATAGAATAAATATGTAATATTCTTCGCTTTTGAATAGAATGAAAACATTTCATATCAAAGTACAAAGAATCTCGTAGTGAAATATATTTGACATCATTTCAAACTGATCGATGTCGCAAAAATAAATTTATTTTAATTTATTGTCTTAAAGAATTAAAGTTTCTCGAGCAATTGTTGCAAATGGCAAAGGTGATTTAATTCTAATAAAAATGGTTTCTTATGCTTTTTAAATGAGCATTAAGTTGTGCAGTTTTTTAAATAATTGACTTCGACTTCGAATTCTTTTCTGAAATTTTCAATGTATTCTAATTTTGATGCGCTGAATTTTTTTTGACGTATCACACTTTTCCGTATCATTTGTAGTGGACTATGAAAGTGGGCGACGGACAGACGGACTGAACGATTATAATAACTTCCACTTTTTACGTTATAAACGTAGTGTGTAAGCTAAAATTTTAGATTGTAAAGGTATTGTAGAAAACGAAAACCATCTGGTTCAAGTCTCTAGCCGAATTCCGGTGTATCAATAATATATTATTGAGTGGCAATTCATAATCAACCACAATTGGTCCGTCGGTAAGCCTACTTATTTGTTTGTCGCAAACCAATCTATAGCTCGAACCAAAACAGTTTGGTTACAAATTAATTTGTTTGATAATTAAGATTGTTAATTATTTTTTAATTCAAATTTTAATCAAAAAATAACTCAGACAGATTCGTTATACGCATTTTTCTCTCACAGTTGGACGAATAACAAACTCTCATGTTCGATTTTATCAATATAAAAACTATTCCTAAAAGCACACAAACTACAATAACCATTACTTCAAAAATATCCCAATACCATATATTTCCAATTTTTCCTGGAGTGCTCCCAAAAAAGATGCGATTTTCTTATAGTCCACATACGTCATGACTACGTCACTTTCTTCTAACGACAAGCCATTTTTGCGACATCACCGGAGGCGATTCAGGGGACAGTGGTGTATAGAGAGAATGAATTTTATTTGTGGATATTTCCATTTTAAATGCTCTGTTTGGGTTAGATGTGTTCCTTTGGCCGAGAGTGATTTTGAGTGACGGTTCTGGACAGTGGTACTTATATAGAGTAAAAAAGTTTAGAGAAAACCATTGCTTGGGGAGTCGGCAATTTTCCAATGGCGTTTTGATACGGTGCCAATGACTTTGAAACACGAGTTCTCGTTGGAGTTTAGTTGAATTACTGTTCGAACTAGAGCTAAAAGAGGGTTATTGGCGACGGGCGTCTCCATTTAAGGGGATACGGTACCCAAAAATTCAAAATGGGGGCCAATCGCCAATACCCCTCGTGTAGCTCTAATGTGACGTTTATTAAAAAATGACTGAAAAGCTGACTATTTTTTGCAGCTTTGAACTGTAGTATGGTATTTGAATTCAAGGTACTAATACTCCTTAAAATGTAAAACTGAAATTTCGATTTTTTAAAAATTGTATTTAAATTTTAATTTTACTTAAAGGGGATACGGTACCCAAAAATTGGTCAAAATATCGATTTTTCAGTTTTTACTTCTTATTAATCACGATATTTTTTTGAACATTTACTGAAAGTTTCATAATGATATCTTTTGTAGAAAAAAAGTTATTAAATATTTTCTGGAGTCATTCCTATAAGTTTGAATACGTATTTCGTCTACTTTCAACCTGTTTTCTCTGTTTCGCGTTTTTCAATTCTTGTGTTTAATAAATTCAAAAGGCTTTATTGCTAATTAAGTTAGAGTTTTGAAGTTTTTAACCCGAGTTCTTATATAAATTGTGCACAAAATTGTGCATGGAATAAGGTCTACTATGTGTAGTTGTGTTTTTTTTAAATGAATTCAATAATTTGTAATTTTTGTAACACACACATATTATTTGTACAACATATATACACCCCTTTGCTTATACTCTAAAAACGATATCTTCCAAAATCACTACTCGAGGCCTCTTAACAGGGGGCAAATTTCCTGTAGCAGTGGGCGGACAGTTGGGCTTGCCAACTCACTCGGAGTCGTAAAAACAGATGTTTTATTGTAATGGTTACATGTAAATCTTGTTTATGGGTAAATGCCAGATTTTTTTCTCCAGTTATCTTTTGTTTTGTTGAATTGATTTGACTGCTTAAAGAGGTGTTTGAAAGTGTGGATTGTGTCCGGTAGTTTTATGTGAAGCAATATATTGTAATATTTCATATCGAGCTCTTTTGTAAACGCCAAGAAGCGAACGTGGTTTTCAATTTAATAATAAGAGATAAACTAAAAAAATTCTTTTCTTTTAAATTAGTCAAATAAGGTCAGGTATCATTTTGAAAAAAAAAATCGATTTGTTACCGAAATGACGATTCCGTTACCGATTTTTTGTAAACATATTCTTAAGACGTTAAAGCAAAATTTTAGCTACATTTACATTAGCTACATTTTATAAATTTTAATGATGGTTCATATAGTTTAATTTAGTCGTCATATCTGTAACGAATCATTATATCTACAAATTGGTACTTTTCAGAAAATTGACCCATATGTGTAACACATGCAGTAATATACAGGGTGTTCGTAAACGAATCTCCGACTTTCAAATTGTAATTGTCGTTCACCTGACATCACGCCTTGTGATTTTTTCCTTTGGGGCTTTGAAAAGATCGGGTCTACGTTCCACCCCTACCCCACGATTGACCAACCTTAAAAAGTAGAATTGCACAGGCTGTTGCTTCCATTACTCCTGACTTGCTGCAGACAGTATGGGAAGAATTGCATTTTCGTTTGGATGTCTGCCGTATCACTAAAGGCGCACACATTGAGCACTTATAGGAAAAACTAGCTTAGTTTTCCTTCAATGTCATGTATGATTTGCTATATTTAGTATAAAATGAACTCCTGTATCATACCATTAAAACTTGGACATTCTTTTACGGACACCTGTATATTATTTGTATAATTTTATATACACCCCTTTGCTTATATTTCAAAAACGATATCTTTAAAATCGCCACTCGAGGCTTCTTTACAGGGGAGAATTTCCTGTAGCAGTGGGCGGACAGTTGGGCTTGCCAACTCACTCAGAGTCGTAAAAACAGAGGTTTTATTGTAATGGTTAGATTTAAATCTTGTTTATGGGCAAATGCCCGTTTTTTCTGCAGTTATCTTTTGTTTTGTTGAATTTTCTTGACTGCTTAAAGAGGTGTTTGAAAGTGGGAATTGTATTATGATAAGTAAAAAGTATTTTTACAAAAGTTTTTTTTTGGCATGAACTTGGATTTAATTATTCTTTTGACCTAATATATTTAGAAGACCTTTCTTCGCTAAATAAAAACTAATTTAAATACAATTTTTTATTAACCACTTTAATGATTGATTAAGCATTACTTAGAAATACAACCTCTAATTTTTTTAGGGATATTTATTATTAAAAGACTATTATTTTACTTTTTATTGTTCGTTTAAGGGAAAATGGATTGTAGTGGGGATTTTTTTAATTCTTTATTCAGTTTCGAAACATGAAAAACTAAAATAATAAATCCTATTCATACAACAAAATTTTGTTGTTGACCAGTGAAATTCAGTTATTAAAAATAGAAAGAAAGAAAAACAAAAATAAATTAAACATAAAGTGCATTTTACAGTCCCTGGACAAATTATTAGACGCACTGCAAGATTTCATGTAAAATATTAACTAACGGGTGATATTGTACCGTTTTATTATTTTAAATTGATTTGTTGTTTATTTTTATATTATCCAATCAATTACCGATTTATTTGACATAAATAAAACAGCATTAATTTAGAAAAGCATAAGTTTAATTAAGTTTTAAAGAAAAGTGAAATTAATTTTAGTAAAAGTCAATATTTAGTTCAACCACCTTTACCGCTATCAAAGCTTTAATTCTGCGCGGCATGCTATCAATGCAAGACTGTACTGTTTCCTGCATTTGAGGATGATGATTCCACACATAAATAATCTTTTAATAAATAATTATATAAATTAATATTAATCATAATTATTTTAAATAAAAACAATATGTAGTCTACAACAATTTTTAAAATAAATACAAATATGTAGTCTACAACAATTTTTTAAAATAAAAATCAATAATATTGTAGTTTAAATAAACCATAATTTCATAAAAACTCTTAAGAAACATAAAATTAGTAAAACAAAACACAGCGTGTCTAATAATTTGTCCAGGGACTGTATGTTCCAACTTTTTTTTTACTGAAATATATTATTATTATTAAATGCACCGAAAACTTCAAAATATCCAACGGCAAAATAATTTAAATCAAATCTTAATTCAGTGCATACAGAGTTAACTCGAAACCAATAAACATAGAAGTAGTAGAACAACTCTTGAGCATCTAAACCAAGTAGAAGTGGGCCAATTACTTCCCTACGTCGACAAGAATCAATTTGTCCGTCCCGGCCAGACATCGCGATTTCACCGCCCCTAATAAACAGTGTTCGCTCTCTCTCTCTCTCTCTTAGTAGGTTACCGATGTTGTTCCCTATCTTTCGCTTGATGTTGGCAATTTGTAAAGAATAAGTGGATTACCCTGAAGGACGGTTTAGTTATTGGGAGTGATTTTTGTTGGTTGTCGTTGATGGCGTATTTTTGTGATAACCTCTTTAGTCCAGAGGTGCCGCATGTGTGGGCAATTGGAGAATTCAATTTATAACTTCATTTTTAATCTTACTTTTATTTTATTTTATTCGAAAAGTTTATAAAAGTCCAATATTTTTTTTAATTCAAGATTTAAAAATATGATATAGGAAGGCCAGCAATTATACACGCCATACACTGTTAAAAATTTTGGTGCTATATTGCACCGGAATCCTGGAACTTTCTAGCTGCCACCACTATTTGGAGCGTGAATATACCAATTTTGTGGTTAAACCATAGATTAAATGCACCGCAAAAGTGGTAAATCAACGCTCCAAATAGTGGTGGCAGCTAGAAAGTTCCAGGATTCCGGTGAAATCTCGTACCAATATTTTTAACAGTGTAATTGCATTCCTTAATCACCGTACGTTCTTCGAATAAGGAATAGCTTTGCGCAGTTTTAACCACATTAACTAATCCTTCATTCAAACTCAAGACCAAAAAACCTGTAAATCAACTTCTGATAATCCAAAATCATGTAGAAGTATGAACTATACCTTGACTACGTCCACAAGAATCAATTTGTCCGCTGGCCAGACATTCGAGATTTCGCCGCCCTTAATAAACAGTGTTCGCTCTCTTAGCGATGTCGAATAAGGAATAGCTTTGCGCAGTTTTAACCACATTAACTAATCCTTTATTCAAACTCAAGACCAAAAAACCTGTAAATCAACTTCTGAGAATCCAAAATCATGTAGAAGTAGAACAATACCTTGACTACGTCCACAAGAATCAATTTGTCCGCTGGCCAGACATTTGAGATTTCGCCGCCCTTAATAAACAGTGTTCGCTCTCTTAGCGATGTTGTTACCTGTCTGTCGCTTGATGTTGGTAATTTGTAAGGAATAAGTGGATTACAATGAAGGACTGTTTAGCATTGAGCTACAAGAAACGTGGAGTGAGGTGTGTGATTCACTGAACAGGGCAGCAAACGAGCCGTTTCAATAGCGAAACGCGCAGGAATACACGGCACTGCAGCAGAAACGAACCGGACAGAAAACCTAGAAACTTGCCTATTTCGCTATTGGGTTTGTCTTCGCTGGTTCTTATTTAGTAATCAACATCGTTTTTTCTTTAAAAAGTTGGAATTTAAAGTTAAAGAAAGTTAATTTCTTTCGAACTAAAAATTTTAAAATACATTTAGGAGCCCTAGTCAATATAATAGAGGGGCCTCACACAAGCATTGCAGACAAGTGTAGGGAAAATAGTCATTTTTTGCCCTGTTCGCTCAAAAGGGTGCGAGTGGGTTTTCGGCTCGCTGACACCTCACGCCAGTTTCCCTTCTAGCTCAATGCTGTTTAGCTATTGGGGGTGATTTTGTTCGTTGTCGTTGATGGTGTATTTTTGTGATAACTCCAGAGGTACACATACATTTTCCTTCGTAGATACATTATCGAATGTTGAGGGGGAAATATTAAAATATCTTTTTTGGGCTGGAACTTAATTATTTTAATGTTTCAAAACATTGGCATTGCCGAAGTCTCTTTGCTCCAGAGGTACACATACGTGGAAATTCGCAGAAATCAGTTAACAACTTCATTAAAAAAGTTTCTTAATTATAACTTTTGTACTATAAACTAGTAAAAACATGTAATCAAAAACCAATAGAATATGAAATTAGAAAACGAAAATGGCGGTGGATCGGGCATGTACTACGCAAGCCTGAAAAATTCAAAGTAAAGGAAGCTTTAGAATGGAATCCGCAAGGCAAAAGAAAAAGAGGGAAGCCAAAAACAACGTGGCGTAGAATAATCAACAAGGAAATAAAAGAACTTAACAAGTGTGGAAGCTAAAATGAGCCTTAAATGCTATACACTGTCAGTATTTTTTAATAGATTCGGTACCAGCAAGTTCACATTCCAGCAAGTCCAACCATTCCAGCAAGTCATCACAAGCAAGTTCCGATTTCCAAAAGAAAGTGAAGATTATCACTAGTGGTTCATCCAATAACTGCATTGTTAAAAAACACACAAATACTACAAATATATGGATGGTGTTATGCAAAAACGACTCAACCCACAAAAACCTGATTTTGAGATAATGGGCTTTAAAGTCAACAAACTCTGGCAAATCATGAGCTCTGTGGGTTAAAATGTTATCTGTATTAGTCCTTGAAACGCTGATAGGGCTTAAATCATTTTTGCTTAATGTAGAAACAACATATTTTACCATCAGAGTTGGATAACTCATTTTTTTTATGTTTTGTGGGTTAACTCCTTTTTTCATAATACCATCCATATATTATACATTATTATTTGGCATAATTAAAAACATTGTTAAATGTTAAAAAATTATTTTAATAACTAAATATTAAAAATATTGTAGTTATAAATATTTAATCAATAAAATAAAAACGTTAAATTGTCAATAAAAACTATTTAATAGGGACTTTTAAGTACCGTCAGAGAATAACGAATTGACTCAATTTTCTGAAGAATTAACTTTATTGTTGTAGACTTTAATATGCTAAAACCGTACAATTCAATAAAAAATTCCATCTGGCCCCTATTTTCTCCAAATAAACAATGAAAAGTCAAATAGCGGCCCTTTATACCAATAGTACTTAGAAGTACCGTCATTAGATGAAATTTGGGATATGGCCATGTCTATATTTTGTAAAGTGATTGGCCCAAATATACTTGGTTTATATGTTCAGAAAATGATGTACTTCTTTCTTAGGTTTGTTGGTTTCGAGTTTGAATAGATGATTAGTTAATGTAGTTAAAATTTCGAGAAATTATTCCGTATTTGAAGAACGGATACTGGTTAAAAGAGTGGCAATTACGAAGTGTATTATCTTTTTTTAATTTTTAATGGATTAACTTAGTTTAATCATGTCTTAAATCGTGTTAAAAATGTCTCCATTTTCTAAATTTCAATAAAATTTACAATTTATTCAAGCGGCCCGAAGAATTGAATATCCTCTTAAAACTGAATATCTATTTTGTATGCATGAAATGGTTATAGAATAGTTATTTATGCAACTAGTGTGAAAAGTACGACTTTTTTAAACGAGTTGATTAAATTATTTCACGAGCGAGGTACGAGCAAGTGAAATAAATTCACGAGTTTAAAAAAGGCTATTTTCAACGTGTTGTCATACACTATTTTTTATAATAACGTGCACAAAAAGTATTTATTAAATTGGCAGTTACTAATTGGCTTATTAACTATTTTAATATCACGTTCAAATGATTTGAAGGTGATTATTTATATTAATGCTTATTTTAAAATCACGTGCAAAAAGTATTTCTCAGATTGGCATTGGAAATTTACCACCTATCACAAAGCCACCGAATGAAATATCACGCTCAAATAAAGAATTTGGCACCAATCAGATGCTCTTATTTACTTTGTCGCACTAGTGCGTAAAAGTAACTTTGAAACACGATTTCGTTGAAAGCATCATTTTTGCCACGATTATTGATTTGAAAAAGTTAGTTTTTTTTTCACGATATTATAAAAAGTAGTTTTTTTTTGTCATTCAAAGGATTAATAAAAGGTAAGGACAGAACCCTGGAAAGTACTATCAGTGACATGGCGCCTTTATCCACCGCGCCACTCGATTATTAGAGGAATTTTCTAATTACTAATGAAACACATTCATATTTTTGTTTAATTACATTTGCCATTCACTGACTTTTATATTGCTTCAGTGAACCTCATCGCCAAACTTTCTCTAACTTTTTCAGTAACAGAAATTCATTAAAAAAAAAGTATTCACAAAAAAGTTTATTTACATGCATTTCTCATTTACCCGCCCTAAAAAAACTCGACGCAAACCCAAAACGATAAAAATTACACTTCCTCAAATTAAGACACGGCTTTTGGTTATGACCTAAAAAAAAGGAAGTCCCTAAAAAACTTTTCTTAACCTAAAAGAGGTAAACTCGAGCTGGTGGAGTAATGAGTCTTAGAAAGTTGCTAGACTTGAACGTTGCTTGGGTTTGGTAAAAGTGTATCTGAGTGTTAATCCGATTGAGAAAAAAAATATAAGCCAAATTACTCAGTCTGTTTTGAATATTTTCAGCCTACTTTTCTTTTTTTTAATTCGAAAGAATTAAAACAAATGAAAAGTAATCGATTGAAACCATGCTGGTTCCGGGTGTCCTACCTTTTCCGTAACCAAACCCCTTCTAAAATCGGTTCTATCATCATTCGGATCATTCATTAAAACTTCTTTTTTTGTTAGAAAGATACGACCTCAGAGACCCAACTTTCATACTTTTTGTCCGCCTGCCTTTACGTCTGGACGGACATAGATCTACGATCTGTCGGCGAATTTCCCATTGAATTAGCATTGAAATTTAATTTTGAGTCATTTAAATCACTGTTGCCAAATCAACAACGGCATGAGAAACTTTATTTAAAAATATTTGAAGCGAAATTTTTTTTCATGAATTATTTGGGAAAGACGTCAGAAAATGTAGCACAATGTGATTCTTCGATTGTTCATTAAATGTTTATCAAGGAAGCGGCAAGGCATATTTTTTGCATACAACAATTCATGCTTAGTTTGATTTTAAATTTTTTTAAATGCAGTTTGGAGTAGTTTCATTATTTTTGTTATTAATAAATAATTATTCTTCGAACTACAAATAAATCGAGCAGACGATAAATAATATTAAGTTATTTGTGAAAGAATATTAAGGAAATAGTTGATTTTGGCTTTTAGAAGTTTAAATTACAGCTGGATGTTGTGTTTAGCGTTTTTTCCTAATGTGTGTAAATCTAGTGTAGAAACGATTGTTGATGATATTTACTGTTATGAACCTAGTTGTTTCCCGATTAGAATTTCAGTAACTATTTAAGTAACAGGAAAGTAGGCTATTTTAGTTCTTTAAGAACTTCTTGTTACACTATGTTTTTTATATGATGAATGTAGCTGACCTAAAAGTTTCTATAATAGCACTTTAGGCAATCGGTTTGAATATTTTTTTAAAATTTCAATGTATAATTTTACCACAAAATATTCTAACCATTTTCAAAAATTTGATATTATAAGGACGCTTACTTCGACTACATTTATCATAAAAGGAACAGTCTGTGAAAATATCCCACATAGCCGGAGTAAGATAGTTTAGAAAACTATTTTTGTCCCTCATTGGATTGACACAGAGAGGAGATTTTGGTTCCGATTCCCCGCAACAGCTCTCATGTCATTCCTCCTTAAAAGATTTAGAGTGAAATTGCTTTAAAAAATAAGATACAGGGTTAGAGTTGGGGTAATTATAAACTCATAATGAAGTTGTGGCCAGTTTTTTATAGAGAAACTGCCAATGACATATTGCTTAGTTACCATAAAACGGGCTTTCATGTAAAATGTAGGGTTAGTTTAATATTAATAATGCTTTCATAAAAGTGCAATGGGAATTTTAAGGTTTTTGTTGTGAAATTGGTTTGTAGTTAAGCCATAGGGTCAGTTTGGTTAACAATAAACTCATGGAACAATTGTAGCCTATTATATCTAAAACAGAGGGCGTGAAACTCCACGTGTAATTTATATTCCCTTTAAAACGTAAAAGGTTTTATGGCAGTTATTCTATGTACATGCGCTTATCTTCTCAAAAACCTTCTACTGGTACTAGTTTAGTTTAGTTTGAATTATCGTCGCACTAGAGCTACACGAGGGCTATTGGCGACGGGCGTCGTGTTTTAGAACCACATTCAAGTGACGAGTCGACACCTGAGTAGGCACCCAACGCAACCGTTGAGGGCGACATCGTACGCAGCGTCGGGGCTTTGGAGCACATTTAACGTGCACTTCCTCTACACGGGGTTTTATTCGTTGGATACATTTTTTGGCTGTAAGTGCCGTTTATAGGTCGGCAGTCATTTTAGCTATGTCCGGACCCGAATCTGGGACCTTCCGCAATCCGCATACTAGGCGAACCCCTTAACCGACTGTGCTTCCCAGCTCAATGTATATTTTTATCATGGTACTAGGGATTTGTATACCAAATTTGAGTCTATAGCTCGTTTAGTTCGGGCAGTAAAGTGATTTCAGATATGAAGAGCTTAGTGGAAGAACGTGCTAAGTGACATTTTTGAAAAAATTGAGATTTTTGTGTTAATGATCATATTACTAACTACTTTAACGATAATAAGTTTCCATTTTTCCGTAATTTTTAAGTTTAGTCTATTTTTTACGGTTTGCAAGTTCCGTTTTCAACAGATCTGAGTGCAAACGAAAAACTTTAAAGCTCCTTTTTTCGTTTTCACTTTTTTGTCACTTAGCACGTTCTTCCACTAAGCTCTTCATATATAATAATACACAAATGTCCTTCTCGTTTAGACCTAGATTTAGGCATGCCAAATCCTCAATATTAGAGATCACTCAGTAAATGACATGATCAGTATTCCTTTTTTTTCTAGTGCCTCAACCACAAATATTTAATTTTTCTTGTTCCATGTGGTCTATTTTTTTTTGTTTATCGTTGCTTTTAGTTTTTCTGCTTTGGCAACATTGGTTTTTCACGTAGATATATATTCAGGTTTCTGTGCTTGGTCAGATACCCGCTTATAAACCTTCGTCAAGTAAGACAGACACACACACATAAGTGACAGATGCTGCCATCTATCGCCACCTCTACAATTTAGACATGTCCCTGAAGGGAAAGGAAATAGTCTCCAGGGACCTGTACCCATTGGAAACTGCATCCATTTTTAAATTCTTTGTTTTTATAGTGGCGCGTTAGCATTTCTGTACAATTATTCATCGTTTTAATGCATTGAAAACGGAACTTCTTATAAGTCCCGAAACGGCTGTATGCTTGGGATCATATTTACTGTACGGTCCCAATTGGCGCGGTTTTTTCGGATTTGGCGATAATTTTTTTTCTGGCAACCTGCGACTTAACTGAGATTCGATCTAAACTTTGCACCGATGAGGTCTTCCGGCAACCTTTTTTAAATCGCCAAATACGGATTTTGGCGATTAGAAAGTTTCCAAGGGACGTACAGTAAATCTTACGTATGCTTGATTTTTTTTTGTAACTTTTCATTTGCGCTTCAAACGCAACTCCTATATAAGTTGCCAAATAAATATATATTTCCAGCTTATACGTTTTGCATTACCTATAACCAAAAATTTTATTTATTTAGAAAATCACATAAATATTACCAACAGATTAGTTTTTTAAACCAATTTTTAAAAAAATATTCATATGAAACGA
Organism: Oedothorax gibbosus; assembly: GCA_019343175.1. Lineage (NCBI taxonomy): Eukaryota > Metazoa > Arthropoda > Arachnida > Araneae > Linyphiidae > Oedothorax > Oedothorax gibbosus. The sequence continues at coordinate 27,390,777 of CM033275.1, forward strand.
TTTCTCTACAAAATCTCAATTACAATTTTTTCAAACTACATCTGCTGATGACTTCAAAAAATAAGCTACGGTCCGAAGTAAAATACCCTAGAAAATAATAAAAAAAAAAGGAAATCTAACGAAGTAAAGCAGAAAATTAGACCCGACTTTCGACGAAACCTAGTCTTTTAAAGTAGTTTTTTTTTGTAGTATTTGGAAGAGGGTTTTACCTAAGTTACGCGTTTCGTAAGGCTAAATTGGCAGCGGAATAAAAATTGTGTCTTTCTCCTCCAACCCCTGTTTTTTAATGGTGTTTTTTGTGTATCGTTAAGTACAGTTGTTTAAAAGTTTTTTTTTAAAAAATATTTTTTTAAAAAAGTTTGTAAGGTGGTATTGTTTGTTGAAAGAAAACGATGGGTTAAAACGACGTGGTACATTTTTGGTTTAGTTTAGTTTGAATTATTGTCGCACTAGAGCTACACGGGGGCTATTGGCGACGGGCGTCGTATTTTAGAACCACAGTCAAGTGACGAGCCGACACCTGAGTTGGCACCCAACACAACCGTTAAGGGCGACATCGTACGCGGCGTTGGGACTTTGAAGCGTATTTTAACGTGCACTCCTCTCACGGGGTATTATTCGTCGGACATTTTTGGCTGCACGGCCATTTATAGGTCGGCAGTTATTTTGGCGATGCCCGGACCCGAACCTGGGACCTTTGGCATGCTAGGCGAGCGCCTAACCGACTGGGCTCCCCAGCCCCCGCGTCGTATTTTAGAACAACAGTCAAGTGACGAGCCGACACCTTAGTAGGGACCCAACTCAACCGTTAAGGGCGACATCGTACGCAGCGTTAGGACTTTGAAGGATATTTAACGAGTACTCCCTAAACACGGGGTATTATTCGTCGGACATTTTTGGCTGCACGGGCCGTTTATAGGTCGGCAGTTATTTTGGTGATGCCCCTGTTCATTTTGGCGATTCCCCAGCCCCTGTTCATTTTTGGTTTCTCGCTTATCGGGATCCTGGCTTGATTTGGTTTAGTTTAGTTTGAATTATCGTCGCACTAGAGCTACACGAGGGCTGTTTATCTTATCTTGGTGAACTAATCAGATTGTTCTTGCTGTAATGAACTTGCCTCAGTGGTGAGAGGAAGACGTTCGTCAACAAGCCGAATCTACGACTTAAATATAGATTTTTCTGTTTTACTACAAGTCGCTGAGAGCTCTACCTAAGTTACGAGTTTCGTATAGATAAATTGGCAAGAGAATAAAAATTGTGTCTTTCTTCTCCAACCTCTGTTTTTTAATGGTGTTTTTTGTGTATCGTTAAGTACAGTTGTTTGAAAGTTTTTTTTTAATATATTTTTTTAAAGTTTTAAGGTAGGTATTGTTTGTGAAAGAAAACGGAAGGGGGGGGGGATAAAGTCATTTCCATTTTTGGTTACTTGTTCATCTGGATATTATCCTGGTGTACACATAGAGGAAATTTGTTGGCCTAGAGGTAACCTAATTGACCTAATATACCCCTTGACAACCTAATTGAATGACCTAATGATCTAATGACCCCTTGATAACCTAATTGAAAACGACGTCATGTATTATTCGTTTCCGTCATTTCCGTTCGACCATCTAAACTTTATCTAAACGATGTCGGATAACTTAGAACGAATCAGCAAAAGTTTATTCGCGTAATTTCTGTTTTGGATGAAGTCTATGCTAGACATTTGTTAGTGGGCGTGTGTAATATGTTATGCTAGAGTGTAATATGTCAGCTCAAAATAACAAACAAGTTGGAGTCTGACCGTAAATAACACTACTACCGACCTCCAGAATATTAGAATAATGAGAAAACAGAAAATTAAAGATTGACCAATTTTTTTGGCTCATCACATTGCATATTGATTCTGTTGATGAATATAACCTAAAATAATTAGCTTAAATAATAACCTTAAATTATATTTTACTAATGTTGCTATATAATTATATTGTTTTTAAATTACAACTACCTTTACTATGTGATTTATAATTATATCAATATCTGTGTTATTATATCTGTGTTTAATTTTGGCTAGCGTTTATTTGTTGCATTAAGTTAATGTTAGCCCCTGATCTTTCGATTCCCCAGCCCCTGTTCATTTTTGGTTTCTCGCTTATCGGGATCCTGGCTTGGTTTGGTTTAGTTTAGTTTGAATTATCGTCGCACTAGAGCTACACGAGGGCTGTTTATCTTATCTTGGTGAACTAATCAGATTGTTCTTGACTGTAATGAAACTTGCCTCGGGTGGTGAGAGGAAGACGTTCGTCAACAAGCCAAATCTACGACTTAAATATAGATTTTTCTGTTTTACTACAAGTCGCTGAGAGCTCTACCTAAGTTACGAGTTTCGTATAGATAAATTGGCAGAGGAATAAAAATTGTGTCTTTCTTCTCGAACCTCTGTTTTTTAATGGTGTTTTTTGTGTATCGTTAAGTACAGTTGTTTGAAAGTTTTTTTAAAAAATATTTTTAAAAAAAAGTTTTTAAGGTGGTATTGTTTGGTGAAAGAAAACGGAGGGGGGGGGGATAAAGTCATGTTCCATTTTTGGTTACTTGTTCATCTGGATATTAATCCTGGTGTACGCACAGAGGAAATATTTTAGCCTAGAGGTAACCTAATTGACCTAATATACCCCTTGACAACCTAATTGAATGACCTAATGATCCCTTGATAACCTAATTGAAAACGACGTCATGTATTATTCGTTTCCGTCATTTCCGTTCGACCATCTAAAATGCGACGCCACTTTATCTAAACGATGTCGGATAACTTAGAACGAATCAACAAAAGTTTATTCGCGTAATTTCTGTTTTGGATGAAGTCTATCATTACCTCCTACTAGATTAAAGCCGTACAACAGGAACGTTTTTCCTTCGTAACGTCATGATGCGGAGGCCAAGTTTGACTCAACTTTTCTCCGACTGTAAAGTGAATCAACGAGTGAATTGTGGAATGTGTGTGGTAAAAATAATTTACTTGTTTTCAAGTAACTTTAACTTTTTGAAATTTATCGAGTCATTTTTAAAGGAGAAAAGTTTAGAAAAATTTGGCCTTCACTTCATGACGTCACGAAGGGAAACCGTTCCTGTTGTACGGCTTTAATCTAGTAGGAGGTAATGAGTCTATGCTAGACATTTGTTAGTGGGCGTGTGTAATATGTTATGCTAGAGTGTAATATGTCAGCTCAAAATAACCAACAAGTTGGAGTCTGACCGTAAAATAACACTACTACCGCCTCCAGAATATTAGAATAATGAGAAAATCAGAAAATTAAAGATTGACCAATTATTTTTGGCTTATCACATTGCATATGATTTGTTGATGAATATAACCTAAAATAATTAGCTTAAATAATAACCTTAAATTATATTTTACTAATGTTGCTATATAATTATATTGTTTTTAAATTACAACTACCTTTACTATGTGTTTATAATTATATCAAATATTCTGTGATTATTATAATTATTGTTTAATTATATGAACTATTGTTATTGCTTATATAAAAGTAAAATTTAAGGAAAACTTTCAATTTTGTTAAAATAATTGTACAGTGGAGCCCTAAGGGCAAAATATTTTCGGTTTCCTATAAATATAGATAGATTGTTCCTTTTTAACTAGTAGAAATTCAAAAATACACAAAATATTTCTAAAATCGTCTCATCTAATTCGCTTCGATTCTACAACATGCCTACGTTTAATAAATAAACTATTCCTTCCAGGAAAGATCCCAACGTAAGATTCAGCATTGCCAGGAAATCTCTTGACAAATTAAACAGTCTTCCCCAGCAACAAAGGACTTAAATAATAAATGGGAATGCTTATTTATGGATAGCTTAATCTTGGAGAATGGATTGTTGTACTTGAGAAAATGTTATAATTGTTGTGATAAAAATATATTCTATAGTCTTACATTGTTATTATTGTTAAAATTGCTTTGTAAGTATTATTATTTGTTGTTCGTACGATTATATTATTGCATAGATGTTACAATATTTCATAAATATTGTTATAATTATTATTTATTGTTCATGCTTATTGTTATACTTTTTATTTGTTGTTTTTCAGTATTGTTTTAATTATCATTTGTTGTTCATGCTTATTGCTATACTTTTTATTTGTTGTTTATAAGTATTGTTATAATTATTTTTGGTGCGATTGACGTTGTTATAAAAATTACGACGGTTAATGTCATAAAATGATATATATATTTTTAATTTTTCGGTTGTAAGAAACTGCAATCCTCATTTGTTGTTATTATTGTTGATACATCATTATTGTTGCTGTATCACTTGTTTCATTTATATGATTAACATTGCTTTATTGATTTTGTGTTATTGATTAAATAATTAATGCTTTACAGTTTTTTTTATGTAATGTTAATTAATGTCCTGAAAACAGTTAATTTTTTCGATTCTAGAACATGTATAGGTTTAATAAATAAACTATTACTTCCAGGAAAGACCCGAAAGCCAACGTAAGATTCAGTATTGCAAGTCGATCTCTTGACAAATTAAACAGTCTTCCCCAACAACAAAGGACTTAAATAATAAATGGGAATACTTATTTATGAGGATAGCTTTATCTTGGAGAATGGATCGTTGTACTTGAGAAAATGTTATAATTGTTTAGATAAAAATAGAATATTCTATAGTCATACATTGTTATTATTGTTAAATTTTTTTTATTAAAAGTATCATTATTTATCGTTATTATGATTATATGGTATAATAAAAGATAATATATATCTTTTGATCATTGTTATAATAATTGTTTGTTGTTATTGTTGTAGATATACTTTATTGTTGCAGGATTACTTTATCATATTTAGATTGCTTTTGATGTTTATTGTTATTACATGATTATTTAATATTTTTAATTGTTATATTTGTTGTCATATTATTAATTGTATCGTTAAATTGTTATTAATGCTGTTATAGTTATTGAGTATTGCTATTTGACTGTTATTGTTGGCATATGATAAATAATTGTTAAATGTTTATTAATGTTTCTATATAATTAATCCTGTTGTTATATTATAATTGTTATCGTTTTATTAATTAGTGTTTATTTAAAATTGCAACTGTTATGTGATAATTATAATTATTATTTTATTATAATTACTATTGTTGTAATATTAATTTTTGCTATATCATAATTATTTTGTGATTATCTGTATTGCTATCCATATGTATTTTTTTAAAAAATTTTTTTTTAGATTTTTAGTAGATTCTGTCCTTTTTTGATGTTATTATTATAAATACGTAATATATTTTTATATAGTAAAGAGCTGAAGACGAATATAAACAAGCTTTAATCTGTTTCAATGTAGATTTGTAATTGTGAATTTTAGTTGGGTGTCGCACTGAATGTATAAGCTTTTAATTGTCACGCATTTGTGTTAAGTGAAAAAAAATGTGTTATTCAAAGTTATGGCGTTGAACTTACGGTTGGTATATAGTAATACACTGCTCAAAACAATTAAGGGAGCGCATGGTTTAAAACCTTTCACCCCCAATGATTCCATTTGGAATCATCAGCTTGCGATTTTTTTCATCAGCTTGCTTTGATCATCAGCTTGCGATTTATATATCAACACAGCAAATTTAGGAATTTAACAATAAAACTACTCCAAATAACAAAAAAATACTGAAAACGAAGAAAAAATCCATTCGCACGACGGTCAAAGAAATGTGAAAATCCTAGTTTCCAGCGGATTTGGAATCTAAATCATAAACCGGAATCATTTAATCCAGAAAACGACGTCATACATTATTCGTTTCCGTCATTTCCGTTCGACCGTCTAAAACGTGACGCCGCCGCATTTAAACGACGCGACGTCGGATAACTTTAACGTCGAATCAGCAAAAGTTTATTCGCGTAGTTTCAGTTTTGGGTGAAGTCTATGCTAGATATTTGTTAGTGTGTACGTGTAATATATACAGGGTGTCCGTAAAAGAATGTCCGAGTTTTAATGTTATATTACAGGAGTTTATTTTATATTAAATATAACAAATCATACATGACATTGAAGGAAAACTAACCTAGTTGTTCCTATAAGTGCTCAATGTGTGCGCCTTTAGTGATACGGCACACATCCAAACGAAAATGCCATTCTTCCCTTACTGTCTGCAGCAAGTCCGGAGTCATGGAAGCAACATCCTGTGTTATTCTACCTTTCAAGGTTGGTAAATCGTGGGGTAGGGGTGGAACGTAGACCCCATCTTTTACAAAGCCCCACAGGAAGAAATCACAAGGCGTGATTGCCAGGTCATTTGATACTCGGACATTCTTTTACGGACACCCTGTATATCAAAGCCATTTAGTGTGGATGTTATTTGAGGTTGTGTGTGCAGGAGAGCCGCCATACCAATCCCTTTCAAGACGTATGAAACGTACTATGCTAGTAAGCTAGCTGTGCCTGTATTAAGCTAGAGTATTACATGTCAGCTCAAAATAACAAACAAGTTGGAGCTTGACCGTAAAATGACACAAGGAACTGTTTTCACCCAAGCAATTCTAAAAGGACATTCTTCTATCACCCAAGAAATCATCTCAGGTCTTCAAGATCTTCAGACTATAAACAAGACCTGCATCCTCCAGTGGATTCCTGCACACGTCGACATAGAAGATAATGAAACTGCGGATAGATTGGCCAAGGAGGGCAGAGACCTGAACACTAGCAGCAGTGATGTTTCTCTTCAGGATGCGAATGCAGTGGCCAGATATAAGCTTAGAGGAAAATCCATTCAGACCAAACATCTTCTCTCTGAAATAACTGCGAACAGATCTACTCTTAAAACCATAACTAGGCTGAGAACCGGACACCACAGGGGTATGAAGATAGATGGAGATGGCAAGAAGATCTATAGAAGCTGTGAACATTGTCCTGATACACAGCTTACGCCTACTCACATGTATGAGTGTCCGGCTATGAGCGCCAGCCTGAGAAAGATTGGAGTACTGCCGACTATGCTAGATCCGTATGGAGACAACATCAAGCAAGTCGTAGAAGAAATTATCAAAATTCACGGACACATATAGAGTTCGACTCTCATGGACACGACAAAAAAAAAAAAAAAACTGTTTTCACACTTTGGTCTGTTTCACGTGCAGCAGTTCCGGTAATATAAGCCGGACTCACGGTAGCCTACGGTACCCAAGGATCACAGTGACAATGTAATGTCCATAGGATCTCTCACATGCAGGATGTCGCCCTTAACGGTTGCGTTGGGTGCCGACTCAGGTTTCGGCTTGTCACTTGACTGTGGTTCTAAAATACGACGCCCGTCGCCAATAGCCCTCGTGTAGTTCTAGTGCGACGATAATTCAAACTAAAACTCGCATGCAGCGGATTACAAAACCGTATTTGCGATTTTTCCTGCGTTTTCCAATAAAATAGTCAAGGTAGCCACGTGTGAAAGATTGAATTTAATTAACATTATGTTTATTCGTCAACGGAAAAAAAATACAGTTGCTTGTGTAACAGGCATTAGAACTGTTTTAGCAACGAAGAAGCTTGTTTCCAAAACGTTTATATTAAAATGTCGTTAAAACAGCTTTGATGGAACGAATAATATATTATTATCACAGGGAAAATTAAAATAATGCCATTTTCGTTATTTTATCATGAAATTAGCTTTAATATGAATCCATAAATGTAAAATATTAATATAATGAACTTTGTTACTTTTTCACTTCGCCGGCGCAAATCTAGCCAAACGGAACCTTGGACCACAAACGGAATTGACAAATCACAGTATCAAAGGACAGTTATACACAGCTATAGTGAGGTGAGGTAATCGTTTCCGGCTGTCTATTTCTAGCCTCCTTCAGGAGCTTTAACACAGCCAATAACGCCTCGTAATTTAGAACCCTGGTCAAGTGACGAGGTCGACACCTGAGCGGGCACCCAACGGAACTTTGAGCGACATCGTACGCTAACGCCGTCGGGACTTTGGACTCCACAGCTATAGTTCCCGCCACCCTTATTTGTTACACTTTAGGGATGGAAAATCGAAACCGGTTTTTTGCCCTCGGTTTTGACTGAAAAACCTGTTTTATAGAACCGGTTTTTCAGGTTCGATAAAACCGGGTCGGTTTAACCGGCGTTGTAAAAAAACCGGTGTTTGAAACACCGGTTTTTTTTCTGAAAAACCGCCATCCCTAACGTGTTCTAATTTGGTTGGCGGTGAGTATATAAAGTATACACGGTGAAAACTCACCATTGGAAATATCCCATCAAAACATTAGATTGTTGGGCTTAGGGCAAATAAATTACAATATAATAATCAAATTACTTAAAAAAAAATTCTTGAACTCAAAATGTGATAAATAAAAAACTTAACTAATTAAAACTATATTCACGTTTGTTTTATCTATGTGCAGCCAAATTCATTAAATTGATATACAAGAGGTATTTTAGGTGTAATTAGTGGTTTACTTATTTAATTGTTATATACAATGTTTGTTCTGTCCGTACAGGTATATGGACAGTCTCTGTAAGCAATATTAAATTTGAAATTAGGTTATTCTTTTTCTATAAGGAAAATAGTTTTACACATTAAATCTCATACAAGATTAAACACTTTGGTTACATTAAAAAAGTGATTTTACTAAAATCAGAATGTGTTTTTTTATTTAAAATTAAGTTTTGAAGAATTCTATTTATAAATATTTCAATATCATAGATTAAGGAATTGATATTATATTTGAAATAAATTCCCTGTCGTGTTTGCGAATAATCACTAGAAATTTTTGTTTAAAATCAATCTACCCATATTTACATTGGACTAAGTAAATACAAAATAAAATTTGTACATAGGGAATGAAATATAAGATAAAAATCAAATTTCAAAGAAAACTCCATTTAATAAATATACGTTTTTCAGCTTATGATAGTACAAAAACTATAAAAAGTATAACAAAAACGGTAAACATACATTGAAAAAGGTAAATATTAAAAAAAAAACGTTATCTCGAAGGAAACAAGTTGGTTTGTTACAGAATCTGTCACTTAACCCGCTTCCACACAACAGTTGTGTTTAACAGGTAAAAAAGCGCCAAACACAGCATTAATTCTATATTAAACATTTACATGCTACATTTGGCTAGTTTCATTTATTTTATTTCGAAAATTCAATATTTATTACTTATCGTTTGCAAAAATTAATTTATATTTCAAAGAATAAATATGTTATATTCCTCGTTTTTAAGTAGAATGAAAACATTTATTAAAAAGCGCGGAAGACATACATACATATCAACGTACAAAGAATCTCGTAGTGACATACATTTGACGTCATTTCAAACTGATCGATGTCGCAAAAATAAATTTATTTTAATTTATTGGCTAAAAGAGTTAAAGTTTCTCGAGCGATTGTTGCTAATAAACTATTGTAATACCTTCCACTTTTTACGTTATAAACGTAGTGTGGAAGCTAAATTGACAGAAATACTGTTTTTAGAAACGAAATTAGTGATTGAAATCGAAAAATAAAAAAAATCTAATTTTAAAATATTCAAGTAGAATAATTGGAATTAAACATTTAGTGAAACTGGCTTACGCCTGGTTGAGACAAACATGAACTGTTTAAGCAATTAATTTCTCAATCAAAACAAATAACTATTAATTAGTTTACACCATTATCCGATTCTACAAATCTAATTTACGCCCAAATTAATACCACCGTCCTCCAATTCTCTTATGCACGGAAAAACAACATCCATTCTCAAGAGATTGCATGTCTAGATTTGATAGTATTGATTGGAAAAAGTTTTAACTACATTCATCTGATTTTAAGAAAAATACTGGGTCTGGAGACCCCAGTTGGTAAGGCACAGGCCTTTCATGCGAAAAGACCGTAGTTCGCCAAAATAACTGCCAACCTATAAGCGGTCTGTGCAGCCAAAACGTTCGACAAATAATACTTCACGTCGAGGAAGTGCATGTCAAATATACTCCAAAACTCGTACAATGTCGCTCCTAAAACTGCGTTGGGTGCCTACTCAGGTATAGTCCGCCTGCCACAACTCAGCATCCCAAATATTTTGATTATGGAAGCGTGCACTTTGTAAAAAGGTAGAGAACCTAAAGGAGGCAGGGTTGTCAATCCCATGGTGTTTGGCGAGCCTGTGGATTGTTGGGTTAGTTTGGTTGGAAATAATGTGTCGCACTAAAACTATACACATAGGTTATTAGTGAAAGGAGGATTATAGTTAATTGCTGAAGGTAGTCATCAATTGCACGTGCATTTCATTTCTATCTTGACTAGATCGTCAATAGATTTGTATCTGTAGTATGTATTATTTACCATATTCAGTATCACTTCGGGGAACGCTATAAGTTAAAAAAAAAAATAGCCATGCAATAATATTGTACCCATGCAAGTTCGAACTGCCCTCCAGTTGAGAAACTTTTTCTAAACTTTAAAGAATTATTCACTTGGAAAAGCAATGAATCGCCAAATGTAGTAACTCTGGCTTAAACCAAAATCTTCCCGACCCCTTTTCGTTTTACGAGTGATAGTTTGGACTCGTCTAAAACACACGTCATAGATTCTAAGAAGTGGTTGGAGGACTAAACTGTTTTCTAGGGCCGTAGTGAGCCTAGTGGTCAGCGTCTCGGTCTCGGGATCGGAAGGTCCTGCGATCGAGTCCCGGTACCACTGAAGACCTACCGAGTATATGCGGAGTACGTGCTCGTTAAATCTGTTGGGTCCGAAAGTCCTCTAAGTTCCCATACCAAATCAATACCTCTGGGGGTGACAAGCCAATTCTGGGGATCCTCTAGTTGGCCTCTGTCTCTAAAAATTAGAGGGATCCACTTATGTGTGTGTGTGTTGTCTGTTGTGTCTGTCTTACTTGACGAAGGTTTATAAGCGGGTCGCTGACCAAGCACACAAACCTGAATATATATGTCTACCAACCAACTGTTTTCTTTTGTTGTTGTCAAAAACTGTTTTTACACTTAGGGGGCTGGGGAGCCCAGATGGGTAAGCCGCTTGTTTTGCAAGCGAAAGGTTCAAAGGTACCAAGTTCGTCAAAATAACCGCCATTCTATAAACGGGTTGAGTAGCCAAAATGTCCGGCGAAAAATACCCCGTGCAGAGGGAGTGCATGTTAAATATGCTTCAAACTTTCAAAGTTCATTTAAAATAAATATAATAAATTTAAGTTTTTCAGATTTGATTTTGTGTAACTTAATTTGCCCTTCCTAAATTGGGCTGGGAAGTGCTCTTTAGGTTTCTTATATTTCCTTCATTTATAAAACCTTTAGCAAAAAATGAATTTTCCGTCAGTTACAATAAAGTCAAATCAATGCAGTGAATTTCCTTATTACTAATCTAAACAATGACTCGTAAAATAATAAATATTAATCCGATTTCTTTATTCGACGAACCAACTTAAACATGCATCCTTTCACCCACTTTGTTCAAATAGTTTCTTTAAATTGGAGTGGCAGCCATTTACAAAAATGGTGATCTCCAATTCAGGTGTCCCTATTGGTTTTAAGTGAAGATGTTAAAGACTTATTACCTGTTCTTCGTTACCCGTTCTTTAAAAGGAGTAGGAACTCAGTGGTATTGGATAATAAATGTTGTTTATATTTATTACAAAATAAAATATTCTTCTTTTATGCGGCTTTTTTAAAAGCATTAACCTCTTTACAGCTGAAGGAAATCCTACACATATATTCTTGATGTAACGATGATATTAAAATATATATATATATATATTTAAATTTTGTTTTACAAGAAATTTTGGAGAAAAATAATATTTACAGAGAGGCAATTTAAGGGAATGATAAGTTAAGAGTACAGAAGAAAAAAAGCTTAATTTCGTAGAAAACTTTCTTCATCAGGCCTCTTTGGCGATGAAAGCGAGTCATCGCCTAAACTGATGTGAGGAAATCGGTTACTCACTTTGTTTTTCTCTCGCGGCAACCCTGATTTACGCCAGAGATCAGCGGACACGAGTCACACGGTTGTACCTCGAAAGAAGAACCGAAAGGAAAACCGGTTTCCTGTCCCCAATGTCCGCCAAGCAGATACAATTACGGGACTACTCCTAATAAATCAAGCGGTTCTTCGCCTGTACTATTCAAGTATAAAGTCCTAAAATGCACATTTTTTTTGTGCTATAAATGCTAAAAAAATTCCTGTTAGTTTCTGTAATTAATATTCCATTCTAACAATTTCACTTTCGATTACCTAATGTGAAATATAATGCAATGAAAGGAGATGAATAAATTTTGATGATATCGAAAATTCGTAGAAATTTTGTGTTTTCTACGCGTTTTGGGAAGTGTTCATTTAAAAAAAAGTGGCTTTTGAACCATGATCCGTCCATCTGTCCGTCAGAAACCACTCTACAGATCGAACTAAGAAATGTACGAACTTAAGGGGGAATGGGCGCGCTGGACTGGGGATCTCTAAAGTAAAGTGCATCAGTGTTAATCCTATGGCGAAAAAAATATTTTCTCAGCCACATTTCTCCGGCTGTATTGAATATTTTTACAAGCGGATTTTTTTTTATGTGACAAATGTAGCTGACTTTCAGGTCCCGACTTTCACACTTTTTGAAATTGGTACTAATATTTTTTTTTTTAATTTTCAATAAATAATTTCACACAAAATATTCGAAGCAATTTCAAAAAGTGGGACGATAGAGACCTGTGAGTTATCTACATTTATTATTTAAAAAAAAACCGTTTGTAAAAATATTCAAAACAGCCGGAGAAATGTGGCAGAGAAAATAGTTTTTTCGCCATTGGATTAAAATTGAGGCACTTGAGTTAGAAGACCCGCGGTCCAGCACGCCCATTCCCCCTGAAATCTTGTTACACGAGTTCCCACAATACCTGTCTGACGTCAGAATTAGTTTGAGAAAATCGCACAAAGGGCAGTTACAAGAGTACTTTTTAAGTTTCAAAATTATTTTCTCACAAACAAAAGTGTATGTATTGGTATTAAAATTGTATCTATCCATTGAAATTGATTATTAAAACCTAATTTTGAAATAAATTACTTATGTTTAAAAAATCTACTAAAGCATTTAGAGAAGTTAAAATATTTAAAAAAAAAAAAAACTTTTCTTTGATTTATAAATCCCTAACGTAATAGTTAATCTAATTGCAATTTCTTTTATAAATAATTTATAAGCTGGTCGGTTGTTCGAAGGTCAATGTGTTAGAGCTGTATAATGGGTGTGTTTGTAGCTATGTCTATTTTCTTGCTAAATTATTTCCCAAAACGCGCCAAATGAGCTAAAAGGTTTTATGTATTTATCAGGGAATTGTGATGACATTTATGAGTGCATTTTACAGCATATTTTTCATTTTGGAATTTTAAGGCAATGAAACGGGATTTTATACTTTATAACGAGCGGGAACAGTAATATAAGTTTATAATCCTATAACAGGTTATATGGTGCACACATATTTGGAACGATTTGATATTTTTTTAATCCGCGCGAAGAACGGGTATAAATTTGCTAGTACCAAAATAAAACAATAGATTTTCATAAAAATATAAACTGTGCATTTAAAGCACATGCACATTATTTTAAAAATATTATAAATATAAAACACATCTCAGATTCAAATAATAAGTAATACATTTTCCACGTAACTGGGCATCAAAAATAACCTAATTGTAACCTCCTAGAAATTCGAACTTGTTTATTTCAACACACTTCCATTATCCGATTGCAACCAAATTATTGCTGAAAATTTAATTATCCGTTAGTAATTAAAACGGTAGAGGGTACTACGTAACAATATTGTAATTTCATCACGATAAATTAGTTTTTTATAATTAAATTTGCATTGATTATATTTTTCGTAATTAGGTTGGGGGAAAAAAGGTTCTTAACAATTCATGTTTTAGGAGTGGAGTGAATTAATAATGTTGAGGTGTGTTCGTTGTTGAATGCTCTTCATTTAGCAAAAGTAACATTAATTTTGTGTTGTGTTCGATGGAATGTTATGCAATGCAAATGTTGTAATGACGTTTGAAGTTGAAGGAAAACACAGCTACGTTTTTTCCCCATTACTAAAGGTAGTTAAAAATTAATAAAAAAGAATATTCTGCTGAATTTTGTGACATATCGGCGGCAACATTCACAAAAAACAAGATTTTAAATGGAAAAAATTCTAGGATCTTGCTATTTTAAAATTTATTTTCATTAAAAGGACACTATCCTGGGATGTCTAAAAAAGACGATAATTTATTTTAGTAGCAGATGTAAATTTACTAAGTAGTTAAAAATTAATAAAAAAGAATATTCTGCTGAAGTTTGTGACATATCGGTGGCAACATTCACAAAAAATAGATTTCAAGTGAAAAAAAATTCTAAGATAATGCTATTTTAAAATTTATTTTCATTAAAATGACACTATCATGGGATGTCTAAAAAAGACGATAATTTATTTTAGCAGCAGATGTAAATTTGATGACTAAAACATCGATGTTTTGTGCAACGTATTAAGTTTACTGTAATACACCTAAAAGTAATTGTTTGTCAATAATTCAATATCATTGTGTTTTAGAAGCTGTTACGGAGATTCCTAGTTCTAAAAATCTTAAATATTTAGTTTAGAAAATCTTTTGAAAAATTAGCAAAAATAATATTTTTTTTAATATAACTTTGAAATCAAAAACCATTACTTGTTATTTTCCTTATACTAATCTTTAGTTGAATTTGAACTTGACTACTAAAACAGCAAAAAGTGAGGAAATAACTTTGTTAATAATATGATTTTGTGTGAATCGTCGAAAGTCATTTGACCTCTTGAGGGAAAGATTGCCAAAAAGAGACGAAATTAGCTTTAACAGTTCAGTTTAGTTTAGTTCGAATTATCGTCGCACTAAAGCTACACGAGGCTTTAACAGTTAAAGAATCCTCAAAAAATAAGATTTTTATACTTAAGAAGGCAATAGAACTCCAATTATCCTAAGAAGTTTAGAACCAACGCCCGTTTGACAAATAAAAAAAAATGAAATAAATGAATTCAGGCGACCAGCCAATAATAGTACTGAAATATGAGACAAACCACAGTTAAATCAGGCAGGCTTTTACATATGAAGAGTACAGAGGAAAAACGGCTTAATTTCGTAGAAAACTTTCCTCATCAGGCCTCTGTCGATGAAAGCGAGTAATCGCCTAAACTGGTGTAAGGAAACCAGTTTCTCAATTTGTTTTTCTCTCGCGGCAACCCTGATTCACGCCTGAGATCAGTGGACATAAGTCACACGTTTGTACCACGAATGAAGAACCGAAAGGAAAACCGGTTTCCTGTCGCCAATGTACGTCAAGCAGACACAATTACGGTACGACTCCTAATAAATCAAGCGGTTCTTCACCTGTACCCTTCATATCTCAAAAGACCTCACTGGCAATCTTAAAATATCTAAAATTCTTAATTGGATACACGATACAAGAAAAATCCAAAAATCGAACTCTTGCAACAAACAAAATATTTGTTCTAAATTGCCTTTCTCCGAGAATTTTTTCCAAACAGCGGCAAAACCCCGTTTTTGAGTTTTCCCGAACAACAAACCAGACCAGGAAATTTCGATGAAAATGGTTAAAAAAAAACATTTCTAATATGCATTTTATCGGTAGAATAGGGAGGGATATTGCGAAACTGATATAAAAAGACATTGCGGCTGTAAGAAAAACAAAGTTTGTTTCTTTACCGGAACTTTCAAAAAGAAAAACACAAAAGTATTGAACGCACAAATGTATCCCTTTTTTCGTGTTATTATAAAGAAATTTGAAATTTGCAGAGTACAAGGCATTTTAACGTAGTATTTTTGAAGAATATTTATTTAATATTTATGTGTATTTAAATTTGATGTATTTTATTAAATAGTTGTTTAAAGTTATTTTTTGCTCTTGTGTTTTCAACAATTATTTTTAGCCCCTAATGTTTCCAGTACCTTTCATGCTCATTTAACTTTTCAGTAATTTTTTTTACATATGTTGGAATCAAGTTTTGTAATATTTTTTATCAACTCTTTATAGCAACTATTTTTTAAACAATTGTACTTTTCAACATTGTGTTTTAAACAGCTACTTTTAATTTCTTCTTAAACTAAATTCATTGAAATTTTAATTCTCTCCGAAGATGCAGAAGAAATAGCGAAAGCTGTCTACGACAGCTTCGGATCCATCTAGTTTTTGCACACATCATGGACACAACAACACACAACTAAATTCATTAGTTTGGCATTTGATTTTGTAAATTTTATCTCAATTTCTTTGAAAAAAAGAAAACTGGCCGGAAAATTCAACGCTCAAGATATAAACAAATGATGTTTATAATAGCTCATTTTCTAACATTATTCTGAACATTAAATAAAACAAAAATATCCTATCTATTTTTAAATTGACAAATGTATTGTTTTTTTGAGCTTAAAGTACAGGTAAAAATACCAGACATAAATTTTCTTTCGCACTATGTTCGAACGTCTGCAAAATAATAAGGACGAAAAAATAGTCCCATTTTCGTTTCTGACTTTATTGAAAAGCATACACTATCACTACCGTTTTAACAAGCCGAGCTAGGAATATATGATTTTCTGCATAATGAGGTTGAACATTGAAATGTTGCAGCATAATTTGTTTTTGTATGCATAGAAAATCTATATAAGTTATGTATTTTCTAAGGAATTTACATAGTTTTCTTGCTAACACATATAAAAGGTTTTCATCAGAAAAACCTTTACAAATGGATTGTCGTAAATTCAAATAATATATATTATCGAAACACGTTCAAACTTTAGTATCTTGTTTAGTTTAAACTGTTCTCTGTGTCTACCATTTTTAAAGTCTTCTTCAAACTGAACTTTTAACACAACTAATGTGGATCTACTAAATATTAAATTGCGATAAAAAAAATGCAATACTTTTACTTTTTTTGTAATTTGCATTTGTTTAATTTACGTAAAAAATAACTAGTTACGAATGTATTCTGTATTTACTTGTAAATTTAGCTTGAAGATTAGAGTGCAAATTTGGCGTGATTTGAAACAACGTGTTTTGTTACTAGTGATTGGTACTACGTTTAAAATTCTATCGCTAATTGATCGTATTTTCCAATCTGTTTAAAAACAGAGACCGGCAGACCTATGGCTTGACCATTATCATTCCTAAAAATATTCGTTTGTAGATTGTGAAGGTTTTCTGAGATGAACAAAGAGCTATTGGTTTCGCAAGCACCGTACACTCTTAAAACAAAAGAGTGAAATTCACTCCTATAGGAGAAGTGCATTTTCGGCACCGGAAAGGAGTGGACATTAACTCAGACCGAGTTAAAACCGCTCGTTTTAAGAGTGTAGGACGCAGATTGTTTTCTTTTATTTCTTTTACCCACTCCGAAAAAGAGTGAAATTCACTCCTATAGGAGAAGTGCATTTTCGGCACGGAAAGGAGTGGAAATTAACTCAGACTGAGTTAAAACCGCTCGTTTTAAGAGTGTAGGACGCAGATTGTTTTCTTTTATTTCTTTTACCCACTCCGAAAAAGAGTGAAATTCACTCCTATAGGAGAAGTGCATTTTCGGCACAGAAAGGAGTGGAAATTAACTCAGACTGAGTTAAAATCGCTCGTTTGTTTTAAGAGTGTATGGCTTGAGCCTGCTAATTAAATATCAAAATCTTACCTGTGACAACAATCTTTCCGGCAGATACGCTCATGACCATTTCTCCAGTCAGTCTGTGTCTAGTTTGGCAGTGGAAAGTCCTGTGCGCGTCTTTCTCCAGGACTCCGTGAATGAGCAGTTCTCCGGAATTGAGCACGGTGTAAGAACTCCCTGGAAAATAAAAGAACAATGATTATGAAAACTGGTGGAAATAGAGAAATTGCAGCGTAACTTTGCAGGAAACTTTGGTGTAAAAGCATAAATTAAAACAACTTCAACATTTGAATGACGCTGATATTATCAATTGCAATGGCATTATTTAATGAAAAGCAAATACGGAGCTTGGCTAAAGTTGTCGTTTAGGGAATAAATTGTCTACAAATAAACTGTTTTTGTAAAATTGACTACATTGACATTTGTTGTAGAACCAAGAATTTCAACTAATTAGAGCTATAATATCAAGCCATTTTAAAAATTAAAATATCCTTAACACACATTTCTGAAACATGGTATAAAATAAACATTTTAAAGAAGTAACACAGTTACTGAAGTAGCTCTATTGTTGGCTTTTTTAACATGCTTTCAGTTCAAGTGAGACTCGGTAGCTGCGATGCTTACAACTGAAGAATACATGTAGATTAATTTTTTCAAAAATATATCTTTAGAACTGAAAATCTTATACTTTTTTTAATGGAAATAAAAAAATAAGTCCCCCCACACTTATGATACCGCATTCATTAAAAAGATAAAATATAGTTTATTCTGAAAAATACAATTATCAAATACGTTCTTTAAACGATTCGCTTTACAAAACCCAACCCACAGATTGATACTATTTTTCTGTCTCAAATAACTCGTTTGATGTCAGATCTATGAAAACAAACATTAAATTAAAGTAAATCAGCGTCGAGAACAAACACTTTTTTTTAATCTTTTTTGTTTTGGCATTTGTTAGAAAACCAAGAACTAACTGTAATAACTGTAATTAGAACGATATCAAGCCATTGTATTAACAAAAATATCTCTCATAATTATATCACCTGAATTTCTGAAAAGTAGTATAAAATATATCCAATTTAAAAAAAAATAACAATTCTAAAAATAGCTGTAAAACTTGTTTTTAGTTGAAGAAAGACTCTGTATATCTGCGACACTTACAATACGTATAACATTCATTTCAAAGATAAAACATAATTTATTCTGAAAAATACAATTATCAACTACGTTCTTTGAAAGATTGGCTTTACAAAACCCAACTCAGAATGATACTATTCTTTATATCTCAAATAAAATGACGTCTTTTGATGTCAGATCTCTGAAAACAAACATTAAATTAAAGTAAATCAGCGTCGAGAGTTTTCCGACCGCTACTTGGCAACGAGTCAATTTCGATTATCGTCTCCGTAGAAATCATAGAAGGTAGAAATGCTTGGCGTGAGAAAAAGCGGAGCCGTCAGAAAGTCGCCAAGTAACCCTAGGGGGACCCGGGTGGTCTAGTGGGTTTGACCGCAACCAATTACGCTAACAGTCTGCGCACTGTACCGGGTGTGGGTTCGATTCCCGCCTTCACCCTGGGTGCACTTTCTCTCTCTGTGTCAGTAAAAATTCTGTCTGTGTCTGTCTTACTTGACGAAGGTTTATTAAGGCCTTATCACACGAGAGCTCGTTCGTTCAGCGACGTCCGCACGCCATATCAAAAACTGGTTTTTGGAGCAGTTTTTGGTCGATGAGCATTTTCGAGTCGACTCGAAAAAATCTGGCTCATTTTTGCTGTTTGAACGGCTGCTCCAATCAGAACGAAGTTCAGTCGTGACGTCATGGCCGATCCTCCTCCTCCTCCTCCTCCTCCTCCAATACCGCGATAATACTGCTTTTAAGTTTGTGATGTCACGCATGACGTAGCCGTTTCTTGTGACGTTTTTGCTGTCTCAAAAAGTGGTTCGACGAGCGACGTTCGTATCGTCTGATAAGGGCTTACGCTAACAGTCTGCGCACTGTACCGGGTGTGGGTTCGATTCCCGCCTTCACCCTGGGTGCACTTTCTCTCTGTGTCAGTAAAAATTCCGTCTGTGTCTGTCTTACTTGACGACGGTTTATTAGCGGATCTCTGATCAAGCGCACAAGCCGGATGCGGGTGGCGCTGGTGTCTAAGACAATTTTCATTGTTGGTTGGTTGGTAGACATATATATTCAGGTTTGTGTGCTTGGTCAGCGACCCGCTTATAAACCTTCGTCAAGTAAGACAGACACATTACACACACACATAAATGGATCTGTCTAATGTTTAGAGACAGAGGCCAACTAGAGGATCCCCAGAATTGACTTGTCACCCCCAGAGGTATTGATTTGGTATGGGAACTTGGAGGACTTTGTGACCACGACGGATTTAACGTGAACCAGTCACCATTAGCGTACACGGGGGTCTTCTGAAGGCAGCGGGACTCGAACTCGCAACCTTAGGGATGCCAGTCCAAGACCTTACCGACCAGGCTATCCCGGCCCCAATTTTCATTGTAAACACGAATCCACAGGTGGACGATAAACAAGACGCCTCTTTATTCCAATAATTAAAAAACCAAAGCCAGTTACCAAAAGTTGAGACACACTGGCCTAAACAAACCACTCACTTGACGTTAGTTTAATGTAAAACGCATCATTTTATTATTTAAAAGGCGTTGTTTAAAGACCAAAAAAATCAGTTGTAGATTGCAGTACGAGATCTGAATTTACACAAGATGGCGAGAATTTTCATTACAGGTAAAAAAAATACGTTGGTAATTATACAGGGTGGCCCAGCGGGTAGTGTTTGAAACAAATGAAAAAATAAAAACAAATAAGAGACATGAGAAGAATTTAATGACGTTTATTGAATGGACATATTGGGCAATTTATGATAAAGAGGTTCGAAGTGCCCACCATCTTTAACAAGGACAGCAGTTAGGCGGTTCTCGAATCCAACCATACTCCATACTCCTTAGCCACACCTTCCTCCATACTCCTGCTATACTCCTTTTGTTTGGCCCATTCTTTTTGTGGAACTTTTCACAAAAGCTAAAAAAAGCTTCGCACAAAAAGAATTGGTAAAACAAAAGGAGTATGGAGGAAAGAGGAAGGTATGGGTAAGGAGTATGGAGTATAATTGGATTCCAGAACCGCCTAACTGCTGTCCTTGTGAAAGATGGCGGGCACTTCGAACCTCTTTATCATAAATTGCCCAATATGTCCATTCAATAAACGTCATTAAATTATTCTCATGTCTCTTATTTGTTTTTATTTTTTCATTTGTTTCAAACACTATCCGCTGGGCCACCCTGTAGTTTTATTCGAGTCAAAGAGTGCCCGAAGTAAATGTAATAAGCCTATACAAACCCCACTTAAGAGTAACGCCAAATACTTCGTCGAAAGAGTTTATTTGGGCTTACTACAGAGCGACCGATGGTTTCACTTGGTAACTGTTTTTGTATTGGTTTTTGCGTTGCAGCATCTTAATCTTCTTCTTTTCTCTAAGATCAAAATAATTTTTTTCACCACAAAGACTATGTGGAGTAGGAAGCTTATCTTGTTTCAAAAGAATTATCTTGATAACTTAAGGTTTTTATGTAATAAGGTTGTTGAGAGTAGAAAAGTTACTTTATATTTAATAAGTAAGCCATTTTAAGATGAAAGTTTAGGTTTCGAATAAACCTAAGTATTTTATCTATTGAAAGCTATATTAACTTTTTAGAAGGAAAAAGTTTACTGTTTAAAGAAAAAAATGATTTTATGTTGCAAACAATGAAAAAGAATACAATTTCCCCAATTTAATGCAGCCTCGTTAATTCCAAGCATGTGGCAATGCTAATGTTTCAAAATTTAAATAATTATGTTTCAGTGAAATAGGATTTTTAAAAAGTATTTTTTCGGGAATGTATAACTCAAGATAGAAATATATAGTCTAATTAAAGATATAATTATATAGTATAACCAGAGATAGAAATATATATTATGGAGTAATAAAATCATACATAGGAGGGTGAGTCAAGCAATCATACGTAGTCTACTGGCCCAGAAGACAGTATTCATATCCCTTTCCATAACCTGGACGGTATTTACTTGCAATATTGTCCAGGTTGAGTGTCTAGTTCAACAATGAGCCTCATATTCGAAATCCTAATTGAAAATTGGTAAAAATTTATTGTAATCGGAAAAAGAAAATTCTGAAGTGTGCGATGAACTTGGTTGTGTTGGGTTGAATTATCGTCACACTAGAGCTATTTGCGACGGTCATCATATTTTAGTTTAGTTTAGTTTGAATTATCGTCGCGCTACAGCTACACGAGTGCTATTGGCGACGGGCATCGTATTTTAGAACCACAGTCAAGTGACGAGCCGACACCTGAGCAGGCACCCAACGCAACCGTTAAGGGCGACATCCTACGCAGCGTTAGGAATTTGAAGGATATTTAACGTGCACTTCCTCCACGGTATTATTCGTCGGAAATTTTGGCTGCACGGGCCGTTTATAGGTCGGCAGTTATTTTGGAGATGCCCGGACCCGAACCTGGGACCTTCCGCATGCTAGGCGAATGCCTAACTGACCAACAGTCCGTTGATGATTTTGGAATAGAAGCAATCAAACTAAGGAAGCCCTACACTCTTAAAACAAACGAGCGGTTTTAACTCAGTCTGAGTTAATTTCCACTCCTTTCCGTGCCGAAAATGCACTTCTCCTATAGGAGTGAATTTCACTCTTTTTTGGAGTGGGTAAAAGAAATAAAAGAAAACAATCTGCGTCCTACACTCTTAAAACGAGCGGTTTTAACTCAGTCTGAGTTAGTTTTCACTCCTTTCCGGTGCCGAAAATGCACTTCTCCTATAGGAGTGAATTTCACTCTTTTGTTTTAAGAGTGTATACAAGCTAAACACTATACTATAACAGTTTCAAACTTTTAAGAAGTTAACTGAAAAAAAATACCAATCCACAAATACATTCAATTTTAGAAATTTTTTATTGACTTTTAAAATCCAAGAAACCTCACCTCTAATTACATAGACATAGAGATTGTTACTTTTGTGTTACAAGTTGTCGGTTCGTCTCTGGGGTTATTTCTGTAGATAGTTCGTTTAAAAATTCATAGACGCAGTTGCCCCAAAGCATACGTGATTAATTATTCAAAACCCTCGCTGAATATTTTCCATTAAGAAAACTTAAACAGTTACCCAATTTCTAACGGGCATAGAAGTTTCGGTAGCCGAAACTTTCGTTAATGATTATAAATTCATACAAAATACGGAGGAGTACGGAGACTTTGTGGGAAAAAATATTTAAATTAAGCTAAATAAATTAAAAGACATAGACGGGGTTTACCTTTTTTAAACTGATAAGTTTTTTGGGTCAGTTAAACTTGAAACAGTTCCCGATTTTGATTTTTACGTTTTTTTTAAAGTATGGGATGGGAGTAAAGCAATATTGAACTATCGACGTAGCCTGGAGGGGTAGAGAGGGTAATTTATTTGATTTATTAAGCCGCCAACATCGGTCGTTTTAACAGAATTTTTTTAGAGGTGGATATGCCCGAGGAATACCTAATAGGGCTGCATCTTGGAGGTAAGAATCATATGGAGTTTATTGGCAAGAAAAATGGTTAAAAGTCGCCAAGTCTAAGGCCGAAATTTAACTGAAACGCAGCGCGAACGATTCGCCTGCAAATGGGTGGAGATTCGAAGATTTTGCTCGTTTCCTAATTGAACTGAAACAAATCCTTCGCGCGCGAATGACGTCACGCCACGATTGGTCACAGGCCATTCGAGCGATCGCGTGCGAACTGTTTGTTTACTGTTTTGGTACTCAATATTGGCGAAAAATGTCAAATATCATATTGTTTTTACAAGAAAAAAGGAAACCCCGATCGGAAACTTATTAAGCTGTGAGGGGAAACCCAATAAATTGGCCTGATAAGAAGTTTATTACCATGTATCGTTTAGATAAATAATCGTTCGAACTCGCTTGGCCAAAAAATAACGAATCAAAAGATTAGTTTTTTGGACGATTCATTAAAATGAACGTAAAAGTTTTGGATGATTCATTTAAAGAACGGGATTGGCCCATCTCTATATTTCCAGTGATTTTCGAATTACTTCATTGGTCAACTTCACGTAAAAAGAGGCAGGTGTAGTATTCATGTCGAATTCTCGAATGGCGCGCCTTTAAGCCCGAATTCTTGTGGTTTGCGAAGTTAAATACGGTTTTTGGAGAGCGTTCCTCAGGGCGGAGCTTAAACCGATCGTATTCGCAGGGTGTGAATCGTGTGCGAATTCGAAGCGTTTCAGTTAAATTACAGCCTAAGTGATTCGCCCGAACAAACCGATGATCATCGTACTTATGATGTGGTTGGGTTAAGTTATGGTATGGGTAGTTTCCGTCAATAAGAGTGCGATGGTTAAAAATTAGAATGTGTTGTGTGTTTTCAGTATGTATTTATACAAGCTGTAGCGTTACCAAAGATATTACAACAACCTATGTCCATCAAAATGTACCTTAAAGTAAAAGCCAGGTAGCTTCGAAATATATACTACAATATTTGAATTTATCTTAAAATGACTGTTAGTAACGCAGTAATAAATCAGCGCCATCTAACGCAGATGTTATTTGAGCTTGTTGAGTTTGGAAAGGACCGCTACCAAGTCGGCATTGAGAGAATCGTGCTTACACTCTTAAAACAAAAGAGTGAAATCCACTCCTATAGGGGAAGTGCATTTTCGGCACCGGAAAGGAGTGGAAATTAACTCAGACTGAGATAAAACCGCTCGTTTGTTTTAAGAGTGCACATTTCAATGCGAAACGCATAATTTACATATTTAAACATCGTTTATTAAAAACTCAAATAATGATTATTTGCAACGCATTTGGCATATAACAGTTATACGGTTTCTTAAAAAATATATACATTTATTTTTATTTTAATGATTAATATTGTTGTCTATTGTAGCGGTCCGCCGCCACATGCAACCTCAACCTAAATATAACACCCACTAGGTGGCTCTGATTTAATACTACGTAAATATAACCAGCCATATAGATTACAAATAATATCATAATATAAACCCGAAGCAATTTAGCGTCAACCTTAAGGTACCTTTTGTTGGACACAGGTTGTTGTATTGTCTTCGGTAACACCACGCATATTGATTGTGTGGCGGTTCATCAATTCATCACACCCGCAACCTCAATATTCCATCAAAACTAGGTGGCGCTGATTTACTATCTCGTTTCTACCACTATTCTTGATTACAACGTTTATAGTAGTATATAAGCCGAGGTAACTCATCTCTACCTTGAGGATCCTTTTGGTAGACTATGGGTTACCGAGGCCGCTACAGTGGTGACCCGAGGACGTGATCGTCACCCGCTCCTGCTACGATGCGCTCAACCCCGGTTAGCTACTCGCTGCTGATGCACTCAACGCTGCACGCAACTCAACGGCTAACGCTGGCACACAACTCAACCGCAGCATAACCCACAGCGAAGCAACCTGCGCACGGTTCCTGACGTCATTTCTAGGAGGAGTGGTGTGTCGGTTCACACCACACACGCAACCTCAATATTTCTTCAACAACTAGATGGCGCTGATTTACATTCTCGTTCCAACCACTGGTCTTGATTACAACGTTTATAGTAGTATATAAGCCGAGGTAACTCATCTCTACCTTGAGGATCCTTATGGTAGACTATGGGTCACCGAGGCCGCTACAGTGGTGACCCGAGGACGTGATCGTCACCCGCTCCTGCTACGATGCGCTCAACCCCGGTTAGCTACTCGCTGATGATGCACTCAACGCTGCACGCAACTCAACGGCTAACGCTGGCACACAACTCAACCGCAGCATAACCCACAGCGAAGCAACCTGCGCACGGTTCCTGACGTCATTTCTAGGAGGAGTGGTGTGTCGGTTCACACCACACACGCAACCTCAATATTCCTTCAACAACTAGATGGCGCTGACTTACATTCTCGTTCCTACCACTAGTCTTGATTACAACGTTTATAGTAGTATATAAGCCGAGGTAACTCATCACTACCTTGAGGATCCTTTCAGTAGACTGTGGGTTATTGAGGCCGCGCGCTACTTCAAAGTAACGCCAAATAATTAGCCAAGCGTCTTTTTGGGCTTATATGCCCGCGATCACGCCTTCACTTGTCAAGTTTGTTTCCACATTAGTATCATCTCTATTTAATTCCTATCTCCGCGTGATGCTTTTACAAAAGGAATAAAAAAATAAGATAATTCACGTAGAAAATTTCGGTAACTTTTCACCGAGCAGGCTTCGAGGCTCCTTTTGTGAATGTTAATTTATTGGGACGTTGGGCTAAGGTGAAAGCTAGATTTATTTATTGGTGCTCGCGTATACTCTGTATTAAGCTAACCCCGCAATGAAAAATTGCATTAGAAGAAAGATGTTTTAGAGGATGTTTAATTAACTTTTAAAGTAAATAGGTTTGATTGATTTCGTTTATTCGTTTCAAGTTGTTTTTTAGAAAATTAAAACTCTTTTAATTCGAATAAATTAAACAGAAGGTTGTTTTATCTTTTTTTTTATTTAATGTTGAATAAGTAATAAATAATTAAGCGATCGTCGATTTGTAGTTAAAAGCTTTTGATTAAATTGTGTTGCTCTTTTGAATTTGTTTAGATTTTTTTTTTATTTGTTTAAGTTATCGTGTGGTAAAAGGTTCTTACTAACCAATGTAGTATTACTAACTTCTTTTCATTCGAATAGAATGTTTATTTAATGATGATAAATCTATTACATATGAATACAAATTTAAATCCATATGTTCGTAAAAACATTCACTGTTACCGATAACATAAAAACACATAGAACATTAACATAGAAAACAACACTTTTGTACCATGATGTAACATTTGCAGTTTATGTTAAGAGAGTTTTGGATAGACAACATTCTTTTGGTTCCAATAAAATGAGCTTTATCCAAACAAAATTGTTTCTTAGACTTTTTTTGTATACCGTTGACATTAAGGTAAGTATTTATAACTGTGCTCCTACGATCTAAGTCCAGACGATGAATACGATGTCACTCATAAAAAAAGTTGGGTTGGGTGTCTACTCAGGTGTCGGATCGTCACTTAAAGGTGGTTCTAAATTATGACACCCGTCTCCAATAGCTCTCATGTAGCTCTAGTGCGACGTTATTTGTACTTAAGGTATCCGCCCACGTTCGAGACAATTTTATTTGAAAAACGTTATTTATTATGCCTTTAAACATATTTTTGACAATTATATGCATAAAATATAAATAAAAAGTAAAACAAATCTAGAATCCTTTTTAATAAATTTTGAGTAGGGTTTTCGTTAAAAATTGCATTTTTTTTAGAATTGTTACTTTGAAAAAAATGCTATAAAAATGAAATTACATATAGAACCGTATGATTCTAGTTCATTGCCTGAAAAACAGTTCGCTGAATATGCTGGAAAAGATATGCTGAAGATATCTATAAAACTTTTTGCTAAATCATGTTTTGAGTGAAGGTTTGTAAAGCAAAATTTACATTTCTCAGAAATGTGTTCTGAAATTTCTACTCTGCAAACAAACGTGTTTTGAAAAAGTAACCAATCAATCATTCATATTACCAGATTACTAAATCAAAACTTGATACCAAAGAAGTTTAAATAATGTAGCTTTGCTATAACACCTTGTAAACTAAAATTTAATTTTAAAAAACTAAGAAAAAACAATTAGTAATTAAATATAAGCAATTAAAAAGTTAATTTCGGTTTCGAAATAAGACTTCCGGTTGAATTCGACTACTTGTGTCAATTATTAAAATAATCATAACTTCGTTTCTAGATGACGTAAAATTAAACTTAATCCAGTTTTGGAAACTAGAATAATTGAGCTATATAGCTAAAAAATAAAAATATATATTGAATTTCATCAAAAATAGGTATTTTCTAGATAAATATTTTTTATGAAACAATTTCTGAAGATCAACATTTTAATTCAAATTTAATTTCAATTTTAATTTCAAATCAAATTTTTATGCCAATTCTTATGTAAAACAGTTTATAGTACTTGAGAAAAAAATTGGGCTAAAATATTTGTTTTTAAAAAAGCCTTAGCATTTTAAAACAGTTAAAAAAATATTTTTTAAAAATAACTTGGAAAATAAAATTAATTATTATTTTTTTCTGTCATATATTGTTTTTAAATACAGATTGAACAAATAAAACATCAATTTTATAGTGAATATGTCAAAATTAAAGATTTTTTGAAAGTGATACCTTGTCCCCTTAACATTCCCACAGCGATCTTCTAATACCGTAACTGCGGAGAATATTGCCGCATTCTTTGCGTGTGGAACGAGCGTTACAGCATCAAACCTAAGACCTCTTTCGACTAAAAACCAGTTTTCAAGCCTAACAAATGACTACTTACCCGGGTAATTTACCCACCAAACACGGACGACACTAACAACAACAGATGCAAAGGGGGTCGCATTATTCACTTCTTCACTAGTGACATGTTAGAACAGCGGGCGATAATTTCTAATTAAAGAAAACCGGCTCCGAGAGCAAATTGGCCCCATTTATAATGTTGGGGTGCACTGCGGATCCATTTGTATATGTGATAATGGATTTTGGCAAAAGAGGTCCAGGAAAAAGAGCAGGACGAATTATGTGCATATTAGGTTAGGTTGAAACGATTTCGGCTGTCTATTTCTAGCCCAGATGCCTAGCCCCTGGGGAGCCCAGTCGGTTAGGCATTCGCCTAGCATGCGAAAAGTCATAGGTTCGGGTCCGGGCATCCCCAAAATAACTGCCGACCTATAAACGGCCCGTGCAGCCAAAACCCGTCCGACGAATAATACCCCGTATAGAGGGAGTGCACGTTCAATATCCTTCAAAGTCCTAACGCTGCGTGCGATGTCGCCCTTAACGGTTGTGTTGGGTGCCTACTCAGGTGTCGGCTCGTCACCTGACTGTGGTTCTAAAATACGACGCCCGTTGCCAATAGTCCTCGTGTAGTTCTAGTGCGACGATAATTCAAACTAGACCACCGAGGAGCTTTAACACAGCCAAATTCGCCTCGTAATTTTGAACCTTGGTCACGTGACGATGTCGACACCTGAGCGGGTGCCCAACGGAACTTCGTACTAAAGAAAACGGCTCCGAGAGCAAATTTATCAAATTTAACTGAAACGCTTCGAATTCGCAGACGTTTGCCCTCTGCGATGCGATCGGTTTAAGCTCCACCCTGCGAACGCTAGTGAAAAACCGTATTTAACTTCCCAAATGGTGAATGATCATTCATGGTGAAGGGCGTGTCATTCGTGCAATCGACAAGAACATTACGCCCGCCTCTTTTTCCTTGAAGTTGACCAATGAAATATTTCAAAAATATCTGGCCCAATGAAATAGTTTAAAAATATCTGGAAATATAGAAATGGGTCTGTCAAGTTCTTTTTAAAGATTCGTTCCAAACACGTTTACTATCGTTTTAATGATTCGTTCACAAAAACGAATCTTATGATTCGTTCTTTTTTCACCAAACGAGTAGGAACAATTCTTTATCCTAACGACACTTGCTAATAAACTTCTTATCAGACAAATCTATTAAGTTTTCCGCACTGCTTAGTAAGTTTCCGGTCGGGGTTTAATTTTTTCTTGTAAAAACAATATGGTATTTGACATTTTTCTCCGATTTTGAATGTCAAAACAGTAAACAAACAGTTCGCACGCGATCGCTCGAATGGCCCAAGACCAATCGTGGTGTGACGTCATTCGCGCGCGAAAGAATAGGGTACTTGACTGCATCGCCAAAATACCTTCCAATATTATTTAAATTATAGTTGAAAGTCAAAAATAACAATGCATATAATTTTTTTGCGAAATAAATCTTTAAATCATTAAAAAAATCATTTTAAAAAGGCATTATTTCACGTGATCATCACGTGATCACAAACACAACGGTTTAGCTGACGTCACTAGTAACTATAAACAAACCGGCGTGATGTTTTTGTTTTCTGATTAAACTTGATTTAATCTAATTTACTCTTGAAATAATAAATATTGAGATAATGTAAGGCTTTTTACAGAAGCGGATATTTCAAATTTGCCTAAATTCGATTCCAATTTGGTGTTTCAAAGTTTGTTTATAGTCACTAGTGACATCACAGATACCACGTGACAGCCAGGAAGCGTTTTCGGGAGTGATTTTTCGTCCTAATTTTAAAATTCATTTTTCTGCCTTTTTATGGGGTATTTGAAAAAAAGAAAAAATACGGGTCTAATATTTTTGGCATAAGAATTTTAAGCCAATAAAAATTTTTAGTCAAGTACCCTATTGTTTCAGTTCAATTAGGAAACGAGCAAAATCTTCGAATCTCCACCCATTCGCAGGCGAATCGTTCGCGTTGCGTTTCAGTTAAATTTCAGCCTTATAGTGTTGGCGGTGCACTGCGGATCTATTTGTGTATGTGGTAATGGATTTTGGCTGAAAGGGATTAGCATACGAGTCGATTGAATTTTAGTTATGTGCAGGTATACTGGTAAGAAACTGGTTAACAAATGGTTTTTGTTGCATGTTGACTAGTTTTTGTTTAGAATGGAAGCCCTAAATCAGCCTTCCACTATCCCAACATACACTGCTTACAAGAATTATGGGAATGCATGGGTTAAACCCTTTCAACCCCAAAGATTCAACCCTTTCAACCCCTTTCAACCCCATTTGGAATCATCAGTTTGCGATTTGTTTTCTTACTAAGTTGAGCTCGTACTTATGTATCGTTAGATGAAAGAATCATGTCTTTTGAAAAATTAAAAAAATGTTTGTTTGAATTAAATTAAAATATGAAAAACATGGTAAAATAAAATTCACTCTCAAGAAAAAAGAAACAACCAATGAAATCGCAGTTAAATTTATTTTAATTTATTGTCTAAAGCGATTGTTGCGAGTGGCAATGGTGATTGAATTCTAATAAAAATGTCTTCCTATGCTTTTTAAATGAGCATTCAATTTTGCATTTTTTTTAAATAATTGAAGTACTTCGAATTCGAATTCTTTTCTGAGATTTTCAATGTCTTCTAATTTCGATGTGCTGAATTTTTTGACGTATCGCACTTGCCCGTAGCATTTGTAGTTTGGACTATGAAAGTGGGTGACGGACAGACGGACTGAACGATTATAATACCTTCTACTTTTTACGTTATAAAAGTAGTGTGGAAGCTAAAAGGAAGATAGCACGTTGCACGTGTTACGGCAAAAAAAGTTGCTACCTTCGGCAGCTTAACGTATTCGATATACGTCATAGTTAATAATAAAGATAGCCTAGTCGAATGAAAGGTAAATTGGTACTTGATGAATTCAGCACAAAAAATACTACTTTTATTGAATGTTACAACACAGGGACATTGGTCGTTTTTCTAGCAATGCGTAGAAATATTTCGGCGTCATCTTCGATCATAAAGATAGCCTAGTCTAATGGAGAGTATAAATTGATGAATTCAGTAGAATTAAGTCCCTCTTGTCTCTAAGTTACATCACCGAGCCATTGGCTGTTTTTCTATTAATAAGTAAAGATTCTGGCGTCATTTTTAGTTTAAAAAGAAGATGTCTCGAATTAATGGGGGATAGATTTATGCGCGTTAGTTTTATGTGTTAGTGAAGGCTGTTTTGAACGAGTATTTAATTTATGAGTTGCTTAATAGTTAATGGGGCATGGTGAATATTTATCAGGTTAATAAGATTTTGCTTTTTTATTTATTCAATGTCATCATTATTATTTATTATAGGGGTAGCTGTTCATTGGGCGAATTTTTACTCTTAAATGGAAATGGTAGCCGGGTTTTTAAACCGTAGTTTTCTCTCTGTGTTAATCCAATGTCAATAGAGGCGGTGCCTAAGAAAATAAGTTTTTCTACGTTGCATTAACGCGGTGCTTTGAACTGGAGACCCGCGGTCATCCGATCTCATTCCCCCTGGAATAAAGAAACATTTTTTTGTGTATTTGTTGCCTCATTTCAACCTTTTAACAGTTTCAAAAGAAATAGTGGAATACACTGTGTAGTTCAACCCAATGTTATTTCAAATATATTTGCTATACGTGATAATATTGATAATATACTTTATTAAAACTACGTTAAAGAATTATTATGACTGTTACTATATACTATTTAATAATTTTATAGCTCAGTAAAATGTGGTTGTCGGCCAATAAATAAACTCAACGCATCAGACTTACAATATCTAGACAGTTCCATATGTTATCAACGTCTATTCAATTTCGTTGGGTAATCCATAAAAGAAACATGTCATGGTTGATCAATGGATCAAAAGAACGCCGAAACGCACATAAGCAACCTTAAATAACATTTCCGCTAGATGGCGCTTATTTACTACAGCGATAGTACCAGTCATATAATTAATAACATATAGTGTAGTATATAACCCTAAGAAAATTGGTATTCACATTGAACTACCTTTTTGGTGGATAGAGTCGTTGTTATAATTTCGGTGACACTACCCAAAACACATGTCATAGCACGGCCAACTTCAATAACAAGGCCAGAGAAGCTTTCCCAAACATGAGTGTAGACGGAATTTTTGACGTCACTGTTCCGAGTGCCGAAGATCGAGAAACTAGTTAGGACACATTCGGATCCCTAAAAATGTGGTCAGCCGTGAACGAGTGGTTCCGAACAGGCTTCGAGACAGGTTATCTTCATCTTCGGAACAAGGTCACTCGGAACTATGACGGCAAAATTTCTGTCCCCGAGCGTGTTTGGGAGAGCTTCTTTGGCCTTAGTAGTTGAGTAGGCCATGGTCATAGTCATTCTATGAATCAAAGATTCATATATCTAAACCGATCATAAAATTATATTTCTATAGCTTACAATATGCTATTTTTATAAAGAAAAAAATATTTAATGATGTATTGATAATACACTTTATTAAAACTACATTAAATAATTATTATGACTGTTACTATATACTATTTAATAATTTTATAGCTCAGTAAAATGTGGTTGTCGGCCAATAAATAAACTCAACGCATCAGACTTTAAATATCTAGACAGTTCCATATGCCATCAACGTCTATTTCATTTCGTTGGGTAATCCATAAAAGAAACATGTCATGGTCGATCAATGGATAGAAAGAACGCCAAAACGCTTGCTCTTCGGACCGAATAATAAGATAAAAGGAACTATTCATATGGTCCGGGAAGTCGGTTAAAGATTTGGCTTCTGTTGGGGTGAATCGAGAATTTCTTCTTTGATTATGTTCGATTGATTACCCAGCATTTCAGGGCATACGATATACTGTAATATGCAGTTTTATTAATCAAGTATTGTAATTATATGTTTTAAGGCTATAAGCATAAGATTTTACTGATTTTAGCATGCATGTTTGTATGCGAAAATCAGTAGCATACTTTGAAAGTAAAATATAAAAAAGTATGTTGTTTGTTACAGAAAAAATTGTCATCTGGTGTACCAGAAAAAGTAGGTTTGTAACAGAATCCGCTTAACCCGCTTCCACACAACAGTTATGTTTAACAGGTAAAAATGCGCCAAACACAGCATTAATTCTATATTAAACATTTGCATGCTAAATTTGGCTAGTTTCATTTATTTTATTTCGAAAATTCAATAATTATTACTTATCGTTTGCAAAAATTAATTTATATTTCAAAGAATAAATATGCAATATTCCTCGCTTTTAAATAGAATGAAAATATTTCATATCAACATACAAAGAATCTCGTAGTGAAATATATTTGACGTCATTTCAAACTGATCGATGTCGCAAAAATAAATTTATTTTAATTTATTGGCTAAAAGAGTTAAAGTTTCTCGAGTGATTGTTGCGATGGAAATGGTGATTTAATTCTAATAAAAATGGTTTTTTATGCTTTTTAAATGAGCATTAAATGTTGCAGTTTTTTTAAAAAAAAATAATTGAAGTATGTCGAATTCGAATTATTTTCTGAAATTTTCAATGCATTCTAATTTCGATGCGCTGATTTTTTTTTACGTATCACACTTGTCCGTAGCATTTGTAGTTTGGGCTATGAAAGTTGGTGACGGACAGACGGACAGACAGACGAACTGAACGATTATAATACTTTCCACTTTTTACGTTATAAACGTTGTGTGGCAGCTAAAACTGGAAGCCAGACACTGGTTCCACTCTCAATGTGCGGAAAAACCGCGGATAGTTAGTATTTAGGGTATTGCATTTACCGAATATTTTATATTTAGTATTTTTTAGCATTTAGATATTAAACTATTCTACCAATTATATATTAATGAATTACAAAACGTAGAAAGAAAAATAAGAAAACAAAGATGAAGAAACAATAAGAGAACATAAAATCAAGAGAAATCGCTTCGAAAACCATCTAAAATTATTTAAAAATTCCAATATTTTTTAATATTAAATTGAAATAAATAGATTAAATTATCACCAAAAGAAAAGTAATTCCAAAAAAACCAAAATCGAAAATAATACTACTGGAACTGTTGCCACTCATGAGGAGAGGCATGCAATTTTATTCAAGAAGTATTGCATTTATATGTTTTAAGGCTATATCATAATGTTTTAGGATATGCTTTTATGCAGTTGTAAATATATTATATTAACGTATTTATAATAATAAAAGAAAGAGTCTGTTTGTCTGTGGATCGTGAATGACCTACTTATACTGCTCGAAAAAATTCGAAATTTTTAATATAGATTCCCTGTAATACCTATGTGTGCACCTAAGGCTTAGTATGATTTTTTAATTAATATAATTATTTACAAAAATACGTCATCCACCTGAGAGTGAGATACCGAAACTGGGGCTTGAAATCACATGGGCCGGGCCGAAACAGGGGCTTGACGTCATCCGTAGATAAATATGAAATCCAGTAAGAAGAGCCGTTAAAAAATTGACACAAATTCGATTTCTACTTTTAATTTTCAATTTGAAAGAAACTTTAGCGCGAGCAAAAAGTAAGTACAAACTTTAAAAAGTAAGTACAAAATTTTTAATTTGTAGGATTTGACTATCATTATTTTATTTCATTTATTGATTGTAGAATGATTACCACATTTGGGTTGCAAAATTTTAAATATTGCCAAAAGTCGCCAATGAACAGACCGACCATTTTAAACACGTGCGACCACGGGTTTAGAAAGCTAGTTTTTAAATAGATTTATGTATGTACGAGTTGCTTTTAAAAATTGCAATCCAAATTTTTAACCCATTTAAACTCTCATACGAAATAGTGCAATATATTCTATAGTTTTTTTTTTAAACAATACTATTTCAAAATATTTTCAATACTTAGAGCTGTATTAACATATAAATGGTATTTTGGGGCTATATTGAAATCAATTTAAAAATACTTATCATATTTTATTTATATTCAGATTATGAATTGACTTGGTTCGTTTATTTTTCAAGAATATAGTTTTAGGTAAACTTTCTAACAATAGATGCAATTTTATCCATGTGAATTTGTTATAAAATTTTGCATAAATAATTAAAAATTGTTTATGTAAGTAATTGTAAATATGTTATATACATATATTACTTGAATATTATACCCGGAAATACTCTAAAAGTTTAGTAATAAGTGTGGTACTATTTTTTATTCCAAGGAACTGTAGAGTTTTACTCATATATTGTTGCATTAAAATATGGAGCATTTTATAAAGCATTGTGCTACATTTTATGACGTAATTCCAAAATGATTCATGAAAAAATTATTTTACTTCAAATATATTTTTAAATAAAGTTTCTCGTGCCATTGATGATTTTGCAACAGTGATTTAAATGACTCAAAATTGAATTTCAATGCTAATTCAATGGGAAATTTGCCGACAGATAGTAGATTTATGTCCGTCCGGTTGTACAGACGGGCGGACAAAAAGTATGAAAGTTGGGTATCTGAGGTCATAATTTTCTAACAAAAAAAGAATTTTTAAGATAAGAATGATAGAACCGATTTTGGAAGGGAGGGGGGGGGGGGGGGTACAGACAGACAGACGGACATCGACCGCATGTCAATACCTACTTTTTCATTTTTTTAAGTCTTTCGAATTAAAAAAAGAAAATTAGGCTAAAAATACGCACAATAAGAGTAATTTCCAAAAAATAAGAACATATACATATAATTAGTTTTCACAAACAAGTGGTTAAGACGGATCTGTAAGTACCGACACACAAAAAAAACCAATATAAAAATATTTTTTTTCAGATTTAAAGTTTTATGGACTTGAGTCGTGCTAGCAACGTTGTATATTGTAGTAAAACTGATTAGCCGATTTCTAGTAATTCCTTTTTTTTAAATAATAATAATCGTTATTTTTTTATACAACTAAAACTAATTAGAAATAAAATCTTTTTACGAAATCGAAAGCTTAAAAGCTTTTCGAATTTTAAGTAAAAGGATTTACAGAAATCCTAAAAATGTTCTATACTGTGGAACGCTTTAAAGTATTTGAACGTATCTAGTGTCGAATGAAGATTATAAGAAAACTCACAAAAAAATGGTTCTAAGAAAGGCTTTGAAGCTCGTGGATTTAGAAACTGTTTTAAGAAAAATATGTTTTTACTAAACATAGTATAACAATATTTAATTCAAATGCTTCTTTTCTGCATAGAATAAAAAGGTGTTTTAAAAGGTTCGCCCTTAAGTGAGCGAGAAAACCCGAAATAATGGGGTCTTTGAACCCATTTCTGCAGACTTCAAACTTCATAAATCTGTCCCGCCGCAATCAATTGCTCCAGAAGAGACATTTGCACAGAGATATTTAATGTAGAAATAAACTGGCTTGAAGTGTAGTTAGAGATGAAGAAGTATTACTAATATTCCCCTTTTAAATACATAGTAACTATTTTAGCATACTAAATAGGAATTTGACTTTCGTAAACCTAAGGTAAAGTAAAGATTGCGACGGGGACTACTAAATATTTTAGAATTAAAATTGTTGAAAATAAGAAGAAAGACATTTCAGTTGTAAACTGGTTCTCCTTTTAGAGTGATCATACTTACAACATTACGCAGTACAGTTTAGTTTGTTATTCAAATATCTAGATATAAAAATTCACCAAATAGTCTCTTTGTCTATTCTTATCTATATAGTTTTTTCAAACACAAACATTGTAAATAAAATATGATTGACGAAAATGTATTAATGGTTTCACAATCGGAAAGTTAATCCCTGAAATAAATCTGCTCAGTCTACAAATCTTTGTTTATAATACAATCCAATATTTGTGGATATATTGTTGATTTTAAAGGGGAATGGGCGCGCTGGACCGCGGGTCTCCAAACTCAAGTTCCTCAGTGTTAATCCAATGGCGAAAAAACTATTTTCTCTGCCACATTTCTCCGGCTGTATTGAATATTTTACAAGTGTTTTTTTAAATAATAAATGTAGAAAACTTACAGGTCTCTAGCTTCCCACTTTTTGAAATTGCTTCGAATATTTTGTATACAATTATTTATTGAACATTAAAAAAAATATTCGAACTCATTTCTAAAAGTGGGAAGGTCGGTACCTGTACGTCAGCTACATTTATCACATAAAAAAATCCGATTGTAAAATTATTCAATACAGCCGGAGAAATGTGGCAGAGAAAATATTTTTTCACCATTGGATTAACACTGAGGTAATTGAGTTTGGAGACCCGCGGTCCAGCGCGCCCATTCCCCCTTAATATCTAAGCTCAAGATAACTGGCTACAGTATTAATGGAGTTATTCTTTTTCAAAACTAATTTCGCACCTTCGTACAAATGTCTCTCCTGAAGGAATGAACTGCGTCAGGACAGAACAGATTTATGATGTCTAGTCAGCAGAAACGGGCTGCCAGACCACATTAACAGTTTTCGGGTAATTTATTCATGACGTTGGCTCACACTAAATGGCTTATGTTTGATTGTTGGTGATGAGAAAAATGTTTGTAGGTTAGAACAAAAATGACTGGTGTCCATTGGTGAAAGCCTTTTAGTGTTATTTTTTTCTAAATAACGTGTTATGGGATATGAAGTTAGTAAGATAACCAGACGGACAGCATTTCGGTAGTCCAGTTTAGTTTGTTTATCAATTATCCAGCTATAAAATTATGTAAATAGTTTTCGCTTTGTTTTTTTTTATAGTTTTAGCTTC
Organism: Oedothorax gibbosus; assembly: GCA_019343175.1. Lineage (NCBI taxonomy): Eukaryota > Metazoa > Arthropoda > Arachnida > Araneae > Linyphiidae > Oedothorax > Oedothorax gibbosus. Next base: position 27,428,607 of record CM033275.1, read on the forward strand.
CACAATACGCTTATAACGTAAAAAGAGGAAGGTATTGCAATCGTTCAGTCCGTCTGCCTGTCTGTCCGTCCGTCACCCACTTTCATATTGCCCGAACTACAAATGCTACGGACAAGTGTGATACGTCAAAAAAATCCGCGCATCGAAATTAGAATAAATTGAAAATTTCAGAACAGAATTCGAAGTACTTCAATTATTTAAAAAACTGCAAAATTTAATGCTCATTTAAAAAGCATAGGAAACCATTTTTATTAGAATTAAAATCACCATTGCCATTCGCAACAATCGCTCGAGAAACTTTAATTCTTTTAAACAATAAATTAAAATAAATGTATATTTGAGACATCGATAAGTCTGAAATGACGTCAAATATATTTCACTACGAGATTTCTATAGAATATCAATGTTGTATTTGGCGCCTTTTTACCTGTTGAAGACATTTGTTATGTGGAAGCTGGTTAAGTGACAGATTCTGTGGCAAACCTACTTGTTTTTAAACAAAACAACGTAAATAAAATATTATTTACAAAATCGAAAAATTAATCACCGAAGAAAATCAGGTCAGGCAACATCTCTTTGTTTATCATAAAATCCAAGATATATTGTTGAATTTAATGTTCAAATCAAATTTCTGTATTAGTGGAGTTGATATTTTTCAAAACTAATTTCGCACCTTCGCACAAATGTGTCTTATGAAGGAATGAACTGCCTCAGGCCAGATTTATGATGCCTGACGTGTGCACAAACGGACTGCGAGTCCACATATTAACAGCTTTGTGGGTTAATTTATTCATGATGTTCGCTCTCACTAAACGGGTTATGTGCGAGTGTTGAAGATGGGCCAAATGTTAAGAATTAAGATTTTATTCCCCTGTTTTTTGACCTTTCATTCCGGTTGCATGATGAATCTATTTCACAAATTAGAGATTTCTAAAATAGAAATAAGTTGAAACTGAAAGGGTAAACAAAAGTACGCAAAGTGATCCCCTAATTCTTTTGAACAGTGTATACTGAGTAACGATTTTCTCCGCTTCACTCGAATAGCGTTTGGTACGATGAAGAACAAACCAATCAGCGTTGTGATGCCACGAACAGGGTGAAATCATTTTCTATACGATTAGTTTAAATACAATACTGGGTTTGGGCTGTCCAAACCTGATTCTTTTTCTTATTTTGGCCTTGATGCAAATGAGATCAATTTTGGCATCGACTGATTAACGTGCACTACCACCAAAATCGTTGGTAAACCGTGTAAGTACGATATTGTCCCAGTCACTCGTGAAAAGCTCTAAAAGACTTGCCACCTCACAGCCATAGAGGTAGGAAGGAGAATTGCCATAGATATATATTGCCTTAACCATAAGCTTATGGCGTGTTTCCATAGACTTGCCATAGGTGTATGGAACTTTACCATAAGCTTGCCATAGGTGTATGGAACTTTACCATAAGCTTGCCATAACCCTATGGCATATTCCCATAACCATGCCATAAATCTATGGTGTGTTCCCATAAGTTTGCCATATGTATATGGTACATTTATATAAGAGAACCATGGCTTATGGTACATTGACATACGATTACCATACAAAATCTTATGGTTTCCATAGATTACCATAAGTTTTTCTATGGCAATTTTTCCTAAGGGGAAATACTGATTATTTCATTATTTCAGTATAAAACTGGTCCAATTCATCGTTGTGATTACTGCAGCTTACCTGCTCATATGGCAGCTTTCCGATTGTGATTGCGAGATTTGCAGTAGGGCGTATTTATGATGTCTGGAATCTGGGGAAAGGAGTTACGGGTCACATTAATATTTTTCGGGTTAAGTAATTCATGATTTTGCCTGACTAAACGGATTATGCGCGATTGGGAGAAAATCCCAAGAAGTAGTTATGGGAAATAGTTTGAGAAAACAATGGTTGTTCGCATTAAATGTTATTAATGAGAATATGTTCTTTATGATTCGTCTCCACAGAACTATATTCTTGGAAGGCTATAACTAAAATGCTATGTAGGATACGAATTAACATTAATTGACAAATAAAAATAGACATATTACATATTAGTTATAACCAAGTAATATTTATGAATTACTAAAAACTAAAACTTAATTCATATTTTTTTTTCACACCGCTCTGAATGAGGTATTTCAGATTTATATAAAATTTTCAACTTTGTGCTATATTTTAAAAGAAAAAGTTCATCTTACACTACATTCGCAAACAAAATTACGAAAAAAAAATATTCATCAAGTAAACAAAAACGTCAATCACAAACAGTTCTCCATGCCCTACGTCACTGATTTCGTCAGGCGTGCCAATGCAGAAGAATGTAGGATTTCTGTATATGCTTGTCTATACATTAAGACAAAATTAAGGAATTTATAAAGTCATATGTAAATTCGTAGCGGGCAGGTAAAAAACGCAGGGCCACGGAACAACTTGGGCACGACCTACGTCAAGACCCTTTCATAGATTCTCGTTGACTTTGAGTCGCTGTTAACCCTTATTCTCATGATCATCGATTTTTTTTTTAATTTTTCTAATTTTCTATTTTTTTCTGTTTTTTTACAGCTAAAATAAAGATTATTTAGCGTCATAACCGTTCTAAAATAATTAGTGCAGTAATTAATTAGAGTCTTATAAAAGGTAGCATATATGCAACCTTCAGTTTTAAGCTTGTATTTTTTCTAAAAACAGTGGTAATCCAACAACTTAAGCAATTTTTTAAAACTACAGAACATAAGAAATGTGAAAAATATTTTTCAAAGTAAAAAAAAATAATTAGTCTGAAAAATAATTCAATGAACTTTCCTTGTACAGACGACGAGACATGATGCACAAACAGAACAAGTTACCTTCCTCTAAAACAAAAATAATTTTAACTTTGTAAATTTTTTCACTCTGAACGAAGCTTCTATACTGTTCTTCTAACAAATCACAATGCAACATACTCACTGACGTCACTTAACAAACAGAAAGTAGGGGAAAACCCCAGGTAGCATATATGCTACTTTATGAGAATAAGGGTTAATAAGCAACTGTTTCATATAGTGAAGATATTTTTTGGATTTCGGAGTTAATCAACACTTTGATTCGATTTATTTAAAAAAAATAATGTAGTTCATCATTGTTTCACATTTAAGTTGCCATTGATTTTAGCTTCCACACTACGTTTATAACGTAAAAAGTGGAAGGTATAATAATTGATCAAACCGTCTGTCTGTCCGTCCGTCATCCACTTTCATAGCAAAAACTACAAATGCTACAGACAAGTGTGATACGTCAGAAAAATTCAGCGCATCAAAATTAGAAGACATTGAAAATTTCAGAAGAGAATTCGAATTCAAAGTACTTTAATTATTTAAGAAACTGCAAAATTTAATGTTCGTCAAAAAGTATAAGAAGCCATTTTTATTAGGATTGAATCACCATTGCCATTCGCAACAATTACTCGAGAAACTTTAATTCTTTTAAATAATAAATTAAAAGAAATTTACTTTTGTGACATCAATCAGTTTGAAATGAAGTCAAATATATTTCGAACGTTATATTAATTTTGTACGTTGATATGACTTGTTTTCGTTCTATTTAAAAGAAAGGAGTATCACATATTTATTCTTTGAAATATAAACTAATTTTTTCAAATGATAATAATTGAATTTTTAGAATAAAATAAATGAAACTAGCCCAGTTTATCGTGTAAATGTTTATAATAGAATTAATAATGTGTTTTTAGCGCTTTTTTTCCTGTAGAACACAAATAATGTGTGGAAGCGGGCTGAGTGACAGATTCTGTTACAAACCTACTTGTTTTAACTGAAGAAGAAATTTGAACTTTTAGTAGCGCTCAGTTATGCTACTACCGGGTGACCCAACGGGTAGTGTTTGAAACAAATGAAAAATTAAAAACAAATAAGAGACATGAGAAGAATTTAATGACGTTTATTGAATGGACATATTGGGAAATTTATGATAAAGAGGTTCGAAGTTCCCTCCATCTTTAACAAGGACAGCAGTTAGGCGTTTCTCGAATACAACCATACTCCATACTCCTTACAAATACCTTCCTCCTTCCTCCATACTAATTTTGTTTGACGAATTCTTTTTGTGGAAAGCTTTTTTTAGCTATTGTAAGAATTTCCACAAAAAGAATTGGCCAAACAAAAGGAGTATAGCAGGAGTATGGAGGAAGGTATGGGTAAGGTGTATGGAGTATGGTTGGATTCGAGAACCACCTAACTGCTGTCCTTGTTAAATATGGCGGACACTTCGAACCTCTTTATCATTAATTGCCCAATATGTCCATTCAATAGACGTCATTAAATTCTTCTCATGTCTCTTATTTGTTTTTATTTTTTCATTTGTTTCAAACACTACCCGCTGGGCCACCCTGTATATGCATAACGAATTGTTTGCAGTACATAAGAGAACAACTTTCAATGCAGGCATGCGTAGAATTTTCCCCATACATCCTTCATTATTTAACAAAGCCCATCTAACAATCGCCGACACTTGAGTGTCCATCACAAACAAACCCCTCCCCCTTCTCTCAACCATACTTACCCCCCTCTAGTCTATTCAAACAACTACCGACTTCGGACACTACAATCCCATTAACCATTAGTTTCGTTTCGCTACCCACTAGCCTGAATTTAAGCGTCACACTGTGTTACTCTTATGGAGGTAGGAATGGGATGAAGTTGGCGAGAAAAAGGGATTGAAGTTGAGTGAAGTCGTCAAATGGAAAAAGAGACATTTTTCAATGGCTATGTCCTCACTACGACATCAAACACCACAAAGGCAACAAATGCAACACAATTTGGCGACCGCCAAGGGCGCCAAGCGATGCAATAGCATGGGGGCTGACTCTGCCAAGTCGCCAAGTTTTGTTGCATTTGTTGCCTTTGTGGCATTTGTGGCGTAGTCAGGACATAGCCAATGGATGATTGGGTTGAGTCACGGCCTACTCAACTACCAAGGCCGAAGAAGCTCTCTCAAACAAGCTCAGGGACGGAAATTTTGACGTCATAGTTCCGAGTGACGTTGTTCCGAAGATGAAGACAACCTGTCTCGAAAAGAGTTCTGAACCACTCGTTCACGGCTGACCACAATTTTAGGGTTCCGAATGCGTCCGAACTGGTTTCTCGATCTTCGGCACTGGGAACAGTGACGTCGAAATTTCCGTCTACGCTCATATTTGAGAGAGCTTCTCTGGCTTTGTTTTTGAAGTTGGCCGTGGTTGAGTTATGTATGATTGGCTCATTTCAAATGGCGCAGTTCATTCCAGCTTTTATTCTATCAGTGCTCCTTTCCCACGAGAATGAATTTATTTTCATTTATCATTAAAGTTGCTACTCAAGTACTCACATATTCCTATTAACGCCACACAAGAGCTACATGAAGACTATTGACCAGCGTCATAATTTAGAACCCGTAGTCAAGTGACGAGCTGACAGCTGAGTAGGTCCAAACGCAAAATTTTAATACCAACATCGTACGCGGAGTTGGGATTTTGGAGCATATTAAACGTGCACTCCCTATATACGGGTAGTAATCTTCGCTCTCTTTGGTGCATAGACCGTTTATAGGTTGGTCGTCAGTTATTTTGGATTTGCCTGAGCCCAAACCTGGGACCTTTTGCAAGTAAGGATAAGCGTCTTATCGACTGGGCTCCACAGCCTCCAATGGACGATTTGAACGGGTTGGAATGCGATATGTTTGTAAAGCCCTGGTTTGTAAGAACACAAAATCGGACGCTGAGCTGTGCGTCCGAATTTCCAGCTTTCTTATTGGCCCTAGTTGTCACGTGACCGTGGCACTAAAAATAACGATGATCTCAGCGTTCGTAAAACTCGAATCAGTCGTGGTTTGATTTGAACGTCCAAAACGTGCGAAATGGCCGATGTTTCTACCTATTATAAAGAGATAACGGTGGCATTCGCTCACTACGCATGCGTTAGATGCGGTTGCATAGCTAGACGTTGAATTCTAACAAACCACCCAAACGAAGATAAATATTACTCTGATATCGAGGAGCAGAGCATTTTTTTACGCCTTGACGTGCGCTCTGAGTCCTTACAAACCATGGAATAAGATAAAGCTCAACGTTTGATGTAGTTGCGACGACATCGTAGACGTGGCCGTACCAGTTTCTCATTACAAACGCTTTTACTTGGTGACCGATAGCGTAAAGCTGAATCATGGCTACGCTAGTGCATACTGTTGAACTTTGCAGCAGACATTTTAATCCGTTTCATGACTTTGAAATATTGTTGATGTTCGGTAACTTTAGCAATTTGTCATACATAGAAATATATATTGATGTTTCAGAATAAAAACGTTAACTATTTATAGAAAAAAAAAGAATTTTATGTTATATACTATTAAAAAAATATAATTTCTAATAATTTAAAGCATCATCCGAAATATATTAAGCCTATGTGGTTTCAAATGGTTTAAAAATTTTAATAATTAATTCCAGTTCAAAGAAATTTTTAAAACTCTTTTTTTTACTTAATGTATGAAGAACTTGCATCCAACTTCACAAAATCAGAACTTCGAACCTTGAAAAATGGAACATGCACTACTATCACCCACGGCGTAATTTGAAGGGAGAATGATTTGTTTAACACTGAAGAGGTATGGAGCGAGCCCGGTTTTGATCCAGTAACCTCTTGCGTGCGAGCCCAATACTGAACCGCCTGCGACAAAGTAATTACTCGGTCGCGAGGTCTGGTATTGGGTAATTGTGCTGACTGCCACAACACGATCTATTTATAGAGTGGCTTAGAGAAGGATGTAATCATGTGAACTCTAAACTCCTCGGCGCAACAGCCCGTTAGAGGGCCAAGGCCTGCCGAGCCCATTCCAGCTTAAGTGACCAAGGGCTCTGGTGTGCTAGGCATATGTCCCGGTAAGATGGTCAGTAAGGAGGAACCTGCACCCGGTAAGGTGGTTGGCAGGATGAACCCTGTGAGTATGCATATATTAAACCCCTCGCCTCCCGACTTTTAGCATATTCAAACATCTTTTGAGTTCAGACACTGCAATATGCCGTTAACCATTAGTAATACTTACGTGGAATCTGCTTCTGAGAGCTACTCTGGCTTTATAAATTGTGTTGGCTGTGGCTAACATCGTAAAAAGTATGTATTTTTTTTATATGAGAGTATAAGTAAAGATTGTATGTATTAAATGTATGTAAATATTTAGCACATCTAAGTCCGGTTTCTTCAAAATATATCTCCACACATTTCGCTAAACATATGTTTGGGCCTACCACGTAAGCAATAAACAGCTTCACTTAACATCCATATTTCTTTGTTAATTTCAACTAGACACCATCTAAATACCCATTCTTACCTATGTAATACTACGTGGGGAGGATTTTAGGAAGAGAAAAAGGGAAATGAAGTCACTTGGGATGTTGTTAGTAGTTACCGTGACGTGTCTTTATTTTATTGGTTAGTTTTTTGTTTTGTGTTTGTGAGTAAGAAGTTTTTTGTTGGTGGTAATGGAACTTTTATTGGTGTGAAATAACGTGGGTGTGTTCCTTAATGGAAGAAAATTAATACCACGGATATGGTAGATGGTTTTCTAAGTATCTTTGTGAAAGTGTATTGTTTTGAAAACAGTTGTTTCAAAAGAATCTTATTAAAAAGACCCAATGAAACTATTTCGTAAATTTTAATGAATCACAAAATGTCATAGCGTATATTTATACTTTGTTTTTAGATGCTTTGCTGTTTCCTTCCGAAAGAAAATGCCCAAAAGATTATGATGCGGTCAATATGATCACTGATAAAGTGTAAAGATTGTCAATTTTTATCTTGTCTCATAAAACTTTTTATTAAAATGTTAATTATGCATTATAGAAAATTGATGAAATATTGTTTTTTTTTTAAATCTTTAAGTTAAATGATATTCTTTTCTGAAATAAAACTGATTGTAACTGTAGTAAAAGCAGTATTATTGGACTACTGGAACGGTCACACCTACTCTGACGTCACAGCTACGTCCATCGCTGTATACCTCCCAAACAAACCACGCTCCATATTGTAAAAATCGTCTATTGAGCAAAAACTTTCGTTTTGCAGTGAAGCCAGCTTCATAGCTTCGTAAAAGCAGTATTATTGGACTACTGGAATGGTCACGCCTACTCTGACGTCACAGCTACGTCCATCACTGTATACCTCCCAAACAAACCACGCTCCATATTGTAAAAATCATCTATATGAGCAAAAACTTTCGTTTTGCAGTGAACCCAGCTTCTTAGCTTCGTAAAAGCAGTATTATTGGACTACTGGAATAGTCACGCCTACTCTGACGTCATAGCTACGTCCATCACTGTATACCTCCCAAACAAACCACGCTCCATATTGTAAAAATCGTCTATATGAGCAAAAACTTTCGTTTTGCAGTGAAGCCAGCTTCATAGCTTCGTAAAAGCAGTATTATTGGACTACTGGAACGGTCACGCCTACTCTGACGTCATAGCTACGTCCATCGCTGTATACCTCCCAAACAAACCACGCTCCATATTGTAAAAATCGTCTATTGAGCAAAAACTTTCGTTTTGCAGTGAAGCCAGCTTCATAGCTTCGTAAAAGCAGTATTATTGGACTACTGGAAAGGTCACGCCTACTCTGACGTCACAGCTACGTCCATCACTGTATACCTCCCAAACAAACCACGCTCCATATTGTAAAAATCGTTTATATGAGCAAAAACTTTCGTTTTGCAGTGAAGCCAGCACCAGAGCTTTGTTGAATGCAGAAGTAGTTCTCAATCTAGAGTACGAAGATGTAGTGTAAATGTAGTGCAGAATTTTACAAAAAAATCTTTTAATAATCGCTCAATCGCTTTGCGAAGCAATAAACAATAAAAAATCCAAAATCTTTCAAATAAATACAAATTTTCACAAGGCGATACAAAGTCTGACCACAAAATCCATAATACCTTATTCGGAAGTTTTTCAACCGTTCTATAGTTTCTGGCGATATAATAAAGAAAATTTCTTCCCTTCCCCCCCCCCCCTTTCCGTCAATTCTTCCGACAGCCTATTACTCTGCAGTGACAGAAGAAATTTCTTTTCGTTACGATTGCTATGACAACTCGAACTGCAAAAAATATTCAGCAAAGACTTCAAATAAGAATACAGGTTTGCTTAAATATGGGACCAACATCATAACCAAGTCACGTGGGTTTGGCGATGACGAATTGGCGCGTTTGTACTGAAACATAAAGTGAAAAAAAATAGGTATTTCAGTTTGTACATGTTAGTATAGCCTTTTTTTTATCGTGTATATTTTAATTTTGAGTTAAGTTGAATTATCGTCGCACCAGAGCTACACGAGGGCTATTGGTGAAAGGCGTCGTAATTTAGAATCACTGCCAAGTGACGAGCCAAGACCTGAGTAGGCATCTAATGCAACAGCGACACCATACGCATCGTCGGGACTTTAGAGAACATTTAACGTGCATTCCCTCTACACAGGGTATTTATTATTCGTTACTTTTGATTGCACTGACAGTTTAAAGTCGGTAGTTACTCGGCGATGCCTGGGACCTTTCGCAATGGGCAAGCGCTTTACCATCTTGGCTCCCGCGCCGTGTTTATATTAAATTCCATTGATATTACTGACAATGAATTTAAAATAAAATTCACTCAAAAGTTTTCCTTACTAAATTTTTTCCCCAAAAGAAGCAATAAATCGCCCTAAATAGCAAACTTTCTCGCCAACTAAGCAATTCATCTTGGTCCCTTGTATTTTACTATTTGACTGTCAGTCTACTTTATTCGAGTCGTTGATATTCAGTGCATACGGTCTGCATTTTCTATGGGTCAACGTGGAAAGGACCAACTGCTAACTCTCAGGGTGACGAATAGATTGTAGGGTTTTTATTTTGGAGGGGATGTTGTTGAATATTGAACAATTCTTGAAAAATTGAGTCAAATGTGAAGTTGGTAGACGGGAATAAGTCAATGACGAGTCTTGGTTTTGTTTAAATTATGTCGCACTAGAACTACACTAGGGTTATTGATTATAGTGGAGTGTTTGAAAAGCGTTGTTACAAAATGAGTTCTGTTATAAATTTATATTAGACAATTCGTTGAAATTAAAAATGACTTAACACAGCCAATTACGGCTTGTAATTTAGATTGTGATCAAATGATGAGGTCCACACCTGAGCTGACATCCTACGGAACAACGGAGTGACATCTTGTGCTGGAAAAGTCGGTAATTTGGACTCTACAGATTAAACGATAATAATGTATGTAAAAATGTGCCAAATGTCTCATTTTTATTGTTTCAAACAAAAACTACGTAAATAATGTAAGATTTATGAAACTTTACCGAGGATTTCATAGTCAAAAAGTTAATATATGCTAAGATATGTTATTGCTTTAGGAGGTTCTTTATATAATGAAGTTTCGGAAACATGTACTTTAAAAAAATATAATCGCAGGAACAGTCTTTAAAACTTAAGCAAACCTGCTCAGGCTAAAAACCACTTAGAGTTATATGTTTTTACTACTCCGAATACGTTTATAGTATGGCAGTGTTTAGAACCTTGAATTTTATCAATGAGAAGCACTGAACTGAACTGAAACTCTGGAATGAGCATCGTAACGCTCGCTAATAGGGTCGGTGAAGCCCGGCAACCCTGTAAGAGCAACCCAACTTTTGCCGCCAATCCTATACTTTACCTGTTAAAATATTTATTTTAAACCAACTTTTTCGATAATTTTTCAAACAGAAAATTGATATGTTATTGCTTTAGGAGGTTCTTTATATAATGAAGTTTCGGAAACATGTACTTTAAAAAAATAGAATCGCAGGAACAATCTTTAAAACTTAAATTCCTTGGAGTACTATTTTTGGCGAGCGATTTTGACGATCCAATGCAAACTGTCAAGTCAAGTGTCAATTGTGATCGGAGAACTCATGCCAAATGTGGCACATATTCTCTGTAAAGCTGTCGCCAAGTGACCCAAAAATAGGCTTTACCAGCTTTGAATGGTATGCTCATTCCAGAGTTTCAGTTCAGTTCAGTGATTAGAAGCCTACGTCCATCTAACTCTTTCTCCCCCTTATACACGCATATTAACGAAAAACAACAACCTACCTTTCATATCGTTCCTTTTCAGCACTTGGTTGTCGTCTCTGATCCACGAATCCACTGCTACGTATTCCCTGACGAACGCCGGCAGGTGGCATTTCAGTACGGCTGTGTTACCGCGCACTACAAAGTCGTCGTACACTTGGGGGTCGAACGTCTGCTTGATCACTGGAATAGAGAAAAATAAAAATTAACTAATTAGTCGACAAAAATTGACCACTTAGTGATACAATTAGTATAGGCACTGTGAGTTTTCATTGCAAGACATATAACTTTTAAAATTGTATAAGTTTCGTAGATGTCTTTAAAATTTATGACTTAAATTTGTGTGAACGTTACCAATAGTTCTCATGCAGATCTGGTACGACGTACCAATTATACTTTGATCAAGTTTAATTACAAAAATTTTGTGCCTAAGAAAACAAACAGGAGACAAAAATGTAATTTCTTTTAAAGGAAAATTACTATTTTTTAAAGACTAGAGTCAAACGTATTTTACTCCGGAGACCTATTATATAAAAGGGATTTCCTTTTTGTATTTAATTTTTAACATAAAGTACAATTACGAAAAATTACACACTTTTTTATTAATTAATCGTCAACCGTATTTTACACCGGAGACTTTATGCATAAAAGTTTATTTCTTTTTTTAGTTAATTTATAATCCAGGAAATATAAAACAACAAACAATTCGGGAAAATGTTTTTTTTATCGATGAACAACTGTATTTTACGGAGAACTGTTCTGAAAAGTTGTTTAATTTTTGAAGTTCATTCATAACAAAGATAACAACCAACATGCGACAATAAAAAAAAAGCACATTTTTCAACAATGGTCAATTGTATTTTACACCGGTGACCTGTTCTGTAAAAGATGTTTCCTTTTTGCAGTTCAATTATAACCAAGTAAACAACCCATAGGAGACAAGAAACAGAAGCACATATTTCAACAATGGTCAATTGTATTTTACACCGGTGACTTGTTCTGTAAAAGTTGTTTCCTTTTTGCAGTTCATTTATAACCAAGTAAACAACCAACAGGAAAAACGCACAAAACAGGGAAAACGCACATTTTTCAACAATGGTCAATTGTGTTTTACACCGGTGACCAGTTCTGTAAAAGTTGGTTATAAATGAACTGCAAAAAGGAAACAAGAAAACAATCAACAGGAGACAATAAGAAACCGCACATTTTTCAACAATGGTCAATCGTATTTTAAACCGGAGAACTGTTCTGTAAAAGTTGTTTCCTTTTTGCAGTTCATTTATAACCAAGTAAAAAACCAACAGGAAAAACGCACAAAACAGGGAAAATGCACATTTTTCAACAATGGTCAATTGTATTTAACACCGGTGACCAGTTCTGTAAAAGTTGTTTCCTTTTTGCAGTTCATTTATAACAAAGAAAACAACCAACAGGAGACAATAAGAAAACGCACATTTTTCAACAATGGTCAATCGTATTTTAAACCGGAGACCTGTTCTGTAAAAGTTGTTTCCTTTTTGCAGTTCATTTATAACCAAGTAAACAACCAACAGGAAAAACGCACAAAACAGGGAAAACGCACATTTTTCAACAATGGTCAATTGTATTTTACACCGGTGACCAGTTCTGTAAAAGTTGTTTCCTTTTTGCAGTTCATTTATAACCAAGAAACAACCAACAGGAAACGCACAAACAGGAAAACGCACATTTTTCAACAATGGTCAATTGTATTTAACACCGGTGGCCAGTTTGTAAAAGTTGTTTCCTTTTTGCAGTTCATTTATACCAAGAAAACAACCAACAGGAGACAATAAGAAAACGCACATTTTTCAACAATGGTCAATCGTATTTTAAACCGGAGACCTGTTCGTTAAAAGTGGTTTCCTTTCTGCATTTCATTTATAATAAAGAAACCTAACAGAAAACAATTTAAAAAAATTTATAATGGTCAACCATATTGTTCTGTACAAGTTATTTCCTTTTCATAGTTCGTTCAGAAAAAAGGAAGCAATTAACATGGGAAATTCAAAGTGCATATTTTATTAATGGACTTTTTAAAAAAAATATATTCTACTGTAGTTTGTTGACTACTTTTTGCTTATTTTATCACAACAACCGATGAACAAAAAATACAAACCTTTAACCATAGTGTCAACATGGCAAAGAGACTTGAAAAACTTGTTTTATCTTATTATTTAGAAAATAGAAGACAATATACTTTGAAAATGTAACACAAACTGAGCTATAAATAACAAAATATAATAAAAAGATACTCTGTTTATGCAACACTACTTTATTTTCAAAATTAAAGTTTAATTAAATGCATTATTTCTAAACGTTACGTAATTTTTCTGCCCGCCAGCTTAATAAACCACACCAAGCGTTAAGAGAAAAGCTCAACACTGGTAGAGAATTTAATACTAGACGAAAAATTTATTCGGGAAATTTATAACAGTTTAAATTATCTTTTCTCGGTGATAAAAAAAAGATTTTAATCAAAAACCGGAAGAAAAAAATTAACGATGCTGCGTCAGCAAACTTTTGAACAAATTACTGTTACGGTTAGTTACTTGGATAGCAATAAATCCAATTAAAACGGACTTAAAAAGCTCTAAAACTTGTTTTTTCGTTTCTTTTTTTCCCCATATTAAATCTGGATCACCGAATGAAATTCTATATCAGTTTGGCTATTTATTGCTGTTTAATTATAGAAAAAGAGGATAATTTGTTTTACAGCTTTGATTTTTATGTTGCTTTTATCTTCCAGTTTAGATAAAAAAAACGTAATCGATTCATTTAATTAATATAAATAATGTCGATCCCTATTCCCAATGAATAAGCCTAATATACATTTTCTAGTAATGATCTGGAAACTGTAATTATTGAAAACTTAATTACTTTTTATTTTTTATTAGTTTTTTCTATATTTTTTTCTTGACAATTTTTATCACCAAAACGTGATTTTTTTAATGGGAAAGTATCAGATTTGAAGTTTTTTTTTGTAGTGAGTAAAACTAAAAGCAATAAAGGAATGCAGTTTTTAGGTATGATAACAATCAAGTTGAGATTTTTTTACGATTAATAAGGATAATTAAAGACCTTATTTTATACATTGTTACAGATTTTTTTTTAAAGCGATGAGTTTATTTTTGCGAGATAATTAGAAATATTCAGTTAAAATTATGTCTTCAAAGGCCGTTGTCTTCAGATGTATTTATATTTTTTTATTGATTTTTTTTGTTTAAATCTTTACTATGTATTACAAATTAAATGAAATGTTAATTGATGTTTTAAATCATTCAACAAATATCTATGCGGATCTAATATTTCTTTGGATTTTGAAAAGTGAAATATTAAAGTTAAAAATATAAATTACTATTATTTTAATAATAAATTATTAAATAAAAATTACTTAACAATTTTCTTGAATTAAAATTAAAGTATTAAATAAAGAAAAAAATGTTTTATTATGACAGCTGGTTTAATTCTTTAAAAAAATATTTTTAATTATTTGGAAATATGTAATATATTCAAATTTTTATAAATATTTAAAACCTGTAACATTTTTAAAAAATCAAAACATTTTCTATTTTTTTTAAAGAATATATATATATTTTTAATTTATATTTCTATTACAGTTTATGTACGTGAAAGGTAAAAAAATGTTTTAAGTTTAGAAAATTGTCTTTTAAAATTTGCAGTGCAATCATGGTTTAGATAAAAAAAACTTAATTTAGTGAATATAATGCATTTCTCTTTTAGATTGCGCTATTTGTATTGTATTTTTTAATTTCTATTCATGTGAGGTTTCATTAAAACTATTTAATAAAATTTAAGCATGAAAAAGTGTTTTTCAATATACTCTTAAATATGTTTAGATTTATAAATTAAAATATATATTTATTTTAAAAAAATTAAGTAACTAATACATTGCTATCTAAATATATTTATCTTCTTTTACTTTCTTACTTTGTTTTGATATACCTTAACTATTCTTTATATTTAAAAGAAAACAAGAACTTCTGAAAGGACTAGAAAAGCCTTCTTTCATGTGACTTTAATGCTCAAAAAGATTATAAAACGGATAGAAAGACACAGACAGACGAAAAGTGTAAAAATGGGTGTATAATTTTTATTTTTAAAACCAGACTGATAAAAAGTAAAGCGAAACTGCCAAAGAACAATTGGACAATATGATGAAACCACAGACAGTTCGGCAAAAAGTATTATAGAAGATTTTCAATATCATACCTTTATTATAAAATAAAGATTTATAAAAACAATAAAATCAGACGAAGTTTAGAAGGGTGCACTGTACATACAGTCTCTGGACAAATTATTAGACGCACTGCAAGATTTCATGTAAAATATTAATTACCGGGTGATATTGTACCGTTTTATTATTTTAATTTAATTTGTTTTTTATTTTTATATTATCCAATCAATTACCGATTTATTTGACATAAGTAAAACAGCACTCATTTAGAAAAGCATAAGTTTATTAAGTTTTAAAGAAGTCAAATTAATGTTAGTAAAAGTCAATATTTAGTTGAGCCACCTTTAACCGCTATCAAAGCTTTCATTCGGCGCGGCATGCTGTCAATGCAAGACTGTACTGTCTCCTGCATTTGAGGGTGAAGATTCCACACATAAATAATCTTTTCTAGGAGCTGGACTCACGTATCACTTGTCAACACAGTGTTGCCATATGTTAAAAATAAATACAAATATGTAGTCTACAGCAATTCTTTTAAATAAAAATCAATAATATTGTAGTTTAAATATACCATTATTGCATAAAAACTCTTAAGAAACATTAAATTACGTAAAAAAAATACATTGCGTCTAATAATTTGTCCAGGGACTGTATGGTCGGAAAAAAAGACCGGCATGGTGACGGAAATAACCACGATTTCAATACCTACTCTTAACATTTTGATAAGGTTCCTTTAAATTGAGAAGTCAACAGTATACTTAAAAAACGGTACTTTTTCTAATATGTAAATAAAGTAATTGTTTTTGGGTGCTTTATTGGCTGCTAAGTCTTTGCAGACTCGACATATTCCCTATAACTAATAGTCATTTTTGTGGCACCATCTAAGCGACTTTCGCTAGCAATTTTGTCACTCATTTTGATGTTAAGGATAGTCAGATGGATTTATCTCGCCCATGTTAGTTTTCCTAACTTTAGGAACATTTTTCTCAGGAACTATATGAGATATCATTATAGACTTTTTTTATATTTTGTTCCCTGCTCTTTGATTTAAACTGTAGATATTTCAAAGTACAAAAAAAATTCTTTTACAGTTATTTTTGATTAAATATGTATTGAAAAACACACAAAAAAAATCCAGATGTAAAGTTATATATATACACATGTTATATATATACACATGTGTATATATATACACATGGTATATATATACACATATAACACATTATATTACACACAATCAACACACACACACACACACACACACACACACACACACACACACCACACACACACACCCACACACACACCCCACACACACACAACCCACACACAAACATCACATACACACACAACAAGACAACACAAACAACACACAATAACAAACAACCACAACACCACACAGACACACCAAAACAGACAGGACACAACTATACAAGCAAAACACTAACAACACAACAACCGCCAACCATCACACACATCACTACCCACACACACCCACCACACACACCACCCACACCACCACCCACACCCACACACCCACACACACCCACCCACACACACCCACACACACCCACCCACACCCACACACAACACACACCCACACACACACACACACACACACAACACCCACACACACCACACACACAACCCAAACACACACACACAACAACACATATATATATATTTGAGCAGATATATTTGAAATTCATCAATTTAAATGAAAGAGCTGTTAATGGGAAATAAACTTATATACAGAGTTTCTGAAAAAAGCTTATAAAAAGAAAGAGAGGCCGCGTGGTGCAGTGGTAGTGCTTTGTATTGTCATGCCACAGGTCCGGGGTTCGAATCCCAGATTGGGCGAGGTTCGCTCAACCTTTCATCTCTTAAGTGGGTTGATAAAATGAGGACCAAACATGCTTGGGAACTAAACACTGGGGGTCCCGTGTGAGGTTGACCACTTAACCGGGACATATGCCTAGCACCCCAGAGCCCTTGGTCACGAAAGCTGAATTGGGCACGGCAGGTTTAACCCATTAATGAGCTGTTGCGCCGAAAAGTTTAGTTTTTTTTTTAGGTAAGAACTGATGTTCAGAGTGTCTCAAAAATGCTTATCAAATGAAAACCACTAAACAGAAACCGATTATCTTGGTTTTAAATAAAAGCTAAAGATATACGTAGAATAAAAAAAAGAAAAAAACGGAAAAAATACATGTTTGAAACAAACACCCATTCGAATCCCTTAAAGTATGAAGATATTTTATTTTGCCGAAGGAACCCAGGCCAAATGTGTACTCAATGGATCTTTTACACGCCACATATTCATGTGACATGCTTGCCCACAATTTTCCCATCCATCCGACTCAGCCGGGGCTCGAATTCTCAAACTTGAGCTTATGAGGCGGACACATCATACAAATACAAAAATTGTCGACCAGCAACAGGCCAGAGGCCCAGCAAGGTTGGTCCAAAATAAATCTAATACATTACCAGTTTCCAATGACAATCAAGTTTCTTCTTAAAATCTTTACTCTCTTCAAATGCACAACATAATCTAGTAAAGCATTCCCCTCATTGACAACTCTATTGTAAAAATAATGTTTTCTTACCTCCCTTCTAAAGCTCGATTTATTCAATTTCTGATCATCTCCTCTGGTCCGGCTATTTAAGGTAAAACATAAGCCCTCCATGTCTCCCTGTAGGGCCTAGGTTTTACCTTACAACTAGGCCGCTAAAAAAGTCATCTTTAAAAATAAAACAAGCACAAAACTTATATTTTCCCTTTTACTTTATCTAATTTCAAATATATTTTCAACACAATAATTGTCCACTGCCTTATTAAATTTATAGCAGAACTTAAATGCTTCTTAAGTATTTTTTGCATTTTATACACCAGGTAAGGATCCTGTAATTAATGTTACAGTCTTAATAAATGCAAATATATTACCTGAAGAGAAAAAAAATACTTCGCTGCAAGTTAACAAGTGTGGAAATATTCAGGGGAGAAAATTTTGCAATTAAGTTTCTTCTTAAGAAAATTCCTGCCAAATTAAAGAAAGTGTAATTTGGCTTATTTTTTTAAGAGGAAAAAAAAAAGATAAATTTATTTATTAGGTTTTTTTTCCCTTAAGGGGAAAGGGAAAGTTTATTTAATAATTATTTTTAAAAAATGCGTAGGAATTATTTTTTGAATGTTTTTTTTTACTTTAAACTTATGGCTGCAGCTTGTAATATTTTTTTAGCAATTTCATTTTAAATTTGTATTCTATGTTTTTTTATCATTCTCTTTCACAATAATGAAATAAGTAGTGAGCCTTAAATCTAAATTAAATTTAAACCTTAATCCACGCGTGCAGTTGTTAGATTTATGTCTTTTCTTTTAAAAAAAATCTTATTCTAAAATTCTTTTTTGACTACTTTTATATATTGTGTATTAATATATTTTATTTAATCATTCAAGTAAATAGTTTCTTTAGAAAACGGCTTTAAGGAATTAAACAAAGTTTTTTCACAAATTTTCAAAGTAATTCAAAACGCACACAGAAATAAGTAAGAATAAATTTTAATTAAAAAGTTTAAACATTTCATTTTATGCATAAATACAATAAATTCATTTCATTTACAAAACAAAATGGAAATTTGGAAGTGTTATTTTCAATACGTAAAAAAATATATTTAGAATTTAATTATAAATCTAAGGCTACACTAACAATTAAAAAATGTGTTTTTTGTGCGAACAATTTGATACTAAGTTAAAAACTGTAATTCAACAAATAAATTGTAATGAAAAAGAAAATACTGCCTTCCCCAGCGGATATAGAACAACAAGTGACAAGTGGGGATACTGACCACAAAAGTACCGAAGAAACATAAACTGTCAAACCCAAGTTGGAACCACAGAAATTTAGATCTCCAGGCCAATGTTTTCACACTTGAGCTACTGCGGTTCACGTAGTTTTAATAAATAGTTACGATGCTTGTTCAGTTGCAGTCTACTACTATTTACATACGCAGTTAAATAGAGAAAAAAAATGTATTTTTAACAGCATATTTTAACAGAAAAAAATGTTTTAAAGTAAAAACCAAAGAGTTCTATAGTAGGGTACAGACTGAACCTGGCAACAGCACCATGGACTAACACGGAGACAATATAGGGTGGGATGTGGAGCCCGATGGCCGAGTGGTTTGGATCGCAGGCCATAACGCTAGCAGTCCGCGCACTGTAACTGGTGAGGGTTCGATTCCCGCCTTTGCCCTGGGTGTACTTCCTTTCTCAGTATCAAAATTATAAATTAACTAGCACTTTTTCCACTCTATTCGGGCTCCGTAGTGAGCCATGGCTGCCGATGGCAGCTCAGTACGAGTCGTTCCTCTACCCTACTATAGAACTCTTTGGTAAAAACAATATTTCTGTAAACGCATGCTTTTTTACTGTTAAGTTAAGGTATCCAAATACCTTAGACAACTTTTTCTTCATTTTTTTAGATACACTTTTAAAACTTTGTGAGAAGATCAGGCACATAAAATATTAACTGCAATAAAAATTTTAAAAATAAATTTTACTAGTTAAGTTTAAGTTCCAAATATTTAGAACAAACTTTCTTCATGTTTTACATAATTTTAATTGTAAAGTCAGCACCGGAGAATGGCTAACTGCAATAAAAAATTATTACATGCAATAACACCATGGCAATAGATGTAATTTAATGGCCAATGGAGCACTACACATTCATCTTGTGCCCGACTAATGATATTTAACAGTTGCGGCGCGTGACCACCGGTGGCCCGCACTAAATTGTCTCATCGGGCGGCGCGTACCACCGGTGGCCCGCACTAGATTGTCTCATCGGGATAAGCGTACCCGCCGGTGGCCCGCACTAGATTGTCTCATCGGGCGGCGCGTACCACCGGTGGCCCGCACTAGATTGTCTCATCGGGCGGCGCGTACCACCGGTGGCCCGCACTAAATTGTCTCATCGGGCGGCGCGTACCACCGGTGGCCCCATAGATTGTCTCATCGGGTGGCGCGTACACCGTGGCCCGCACTAGATTGTCTCATCGGGATAAGCGTACCCGCCGGTGGCCCGCACTAGATTGTCTCATCGGGAGACGCGTACCACCGGTGGCCCGCACTAGATTGTCTCATCGGGTGGTGCGTACCACCGGTGGCCCGCACTAGATGTGCTGTAAGACGCTGGAAATTAAAATAATAAAAATGTAACGTATTTTCATTAAAAACATTTTTAATTACAATTATAATTAATAATGTATCATACACATAAGTTTGGTTCATACATGGCTTTATTGAAATTTTTCTTTCTCAAACAATATTTTAACGTTTTAAACAGTTCTTCAATTTAAACTTCAAAACTGATAACTCGTTTACTTCTTCAAACCCAACTTGCTACCATAATATACTCAAAAATTTATTTCCAAAACAGATTTATTCAAACACTATACCAATCATCTATTTTTTCATCCACCTTGGCTTTCACATCCAAAAAATTTATTTCTAAAGCACCTACGACTTAATTACTACGTTCTAAATATATTATAATAAATAACCAGATCCATGATTACGCGTTATAACTCAAACCCAAGTCTCATAAATCTAATCGTTTCCAAGAATATTAACCGAGCCTTACCAAAAATCTAATTTCCAGGTGAAAGCGTCCCGAGAGCTTTATCCCATACTATGTAACATCTTCAAACGTGGCGTAAGACATCAAAGTAACAATGTTTGGGTTGGTGTTAGTTTTCGGAGGTTAGTTGTTTTGTGTTGTTGTTGATTTTAGGAAAATGTTGTTTTGGTATATGTGTATTATCCTGTCAAGCGTTTTCGCCAAACTCAATATTATCGCCAAATATGGTATATAAGTGTAATTTATAGAATATATAATAAATTGTAAAATGTAATAATAATTATTTTAAAAACACATTGAACATAAGGAAAAAGCAAAAAGTCCTATAGAAATTATACAAAAAATTTAATAAAGAAACATGCATTATTTTATATAATTTATAATATGCTAATATAATATCAGTAAAATTCATTTGTTTTTTTTCATAGAAACAAGTAGGTTTGTAACAGAATCTGTCACTTAACCCGCTTCCACACAACAGTTGTGTTTAACAGGTAACCAGGCGCCAAACACAGCATTAATTCTATATTAAACATTTACATGCTAAATTTGGCTAGTTTCATTTATTATATTTCGAAAATTCAATAATTACTTATCGTTTGCAAAAATTAATTTATATTTCAAAGAATAAATGTGTAATATTCCTCGCTTTTAAATAGAATGAAAATAATTCATATCAACATACAAAGAATCTCGTAGTGAAATATATTTGACGTCATTTCAAACGGATCGATGTCGCAAAAATAAATTTATTTTAATTTATTGTCTGAAAGAATTCAAGTTTTTCGAGCGATTATTGCGAATGGCAATGGTGATTTAATTCTAATAAAAATGGCTCCCTATGCTTTTTAAAAGAGCATTAAATGTTGCAGTTTTTTACATAATTGAAGTACTTCGAATTCGAAATCTTTTCTGAAATTTTCAATGTATTCTAATTTCGATGCGCTGAATTTTTTTTGACGTATCACACTTCTCTGTAGCATTTGTAGTTTGGGCTATGAAAGTGGGTGACGGACGAACAGACAGATGGACGGACTGAACGATTATAATAACTTCCACTTTTTACGTAATAAACGTAGTGTGGAAGCTAATAACGCCAAAGGATTAAGCGTGGGCTTACAGGTTGACGGAATAATACCATAATATTTCAAATTAAATGATTCGACTAAGTTTTAGCTTTTATAATTAAGTTTTAATGTAACTAATTTTAGTTTCTTCTAAAGGTATTCATTTAAAAATGTTTATAGTCATTAATATTCATCATTTAAATTTTTGTTCGTATCTTACACTTTCATATATAAGTAATATACATAGATTTTAAAACTTTTTGCAGCTAAAAATTAAAATGTTACTAAAATGTGCTGTCAAAATTATGGTAAGATCATTTCACAAATATATTCAGAAATATAATCGAGTAAAATATTTTAATAATCATAGCATTTAAATTTTTTTGCTGACTTAAACAAAGTATTTTTTTGTATTAAGATCTAATTTATATGAAACGAAAAATACAATACTAATAACTGTTTGGAAAATTTAAATATTTTGGTTAAATTATTTGTTTTTTTAAGTATTTCTTAAGAAAAATCCTATAAAATGAATATTATCTATGTTTATTATTATTTTTTCACTTATATCCGAATAAGTTGGTAGAAGCACGTTTAATACATTATACTTACGTTTAATAACGCTTAATAAAAAGTATATTTTATACACGTCTCTAAAATCTACATTTCTGTCAAATACAAAAAAACATCGTGATTGTATATCAATACCATAACGTTGCATTTTTATTAAGGTCATTCGCAACTAGTTTAGTTAAGTTTGAATTATTGTCGCACTAGAGCTACACATTCGCAACTGGTCTTAACACATAGATATCTATGTGTTATAAAGAACACTTTAAAAAGAACAAATCGTCTTTTTACTTAACATCCTCCAACATCAAAGGCGAAATTGGCGGCGCCCAAAACCACAAAGTTGACCCGCCAATCCCTCGCCAACTAATTTCCCTGCGAGCTCCCATAAATTCCCTACCTTCAGGGAAATACTTTCTAAAGGGAAATTTTCATGTTTCAAATACAAATCTAGATAATGGTGGAGAGAGATTGGGAGAGAGAGAGTGAAGATCTTTAGATTATCGTCTGCGATTCGGTGGAAGTTTTCTCTGGATCTGTTGGCAATGGTTGTGTGTTCTATTTATCTGGATGAGGTTTTGGTTTGAAGGTAATTTATCATTGAAAAAGTATGTCTTGAGGTAGTTATTTAGTTGACTATGTTTCTATGATTTGGAAGTAACTTTTTGAACACTATTTAAAAATTCGAGCTTAGTTTCACAATGATAATGGTTCCTAGTAACTGCAACTCTTTTGTGGTGAAATGTTTCACCATATTTTCAGTGTTCGGACGAATCATTTTTTTAGGTTTTGGAAACGAAAACCTTAGAAGTGGCAACCAAATATCGGAAATATGGTGAAACATTTCACCCATAGATATCATAGTTAAAGTATTAGATTGGCAGATCACGTGACCTCCAAAACTAACGACGGGACGCGCATGGGGGCCAAAATAGCCAGTGTTGCTAACACTTTAAGGAGAAAATACTACGAAAAATACCATTTAATTCTAAAATTACCCAAAAATATCGTAAAAATACTAGCTGCATTGTGGAATCTTTTTAGTGACTTTAAATCCTTTTCTAGTATTTTTGTAATTTTAGAATTAAATGGTAGTTTTTCGTAGTATTTTTCTCCTTAAAGTGGCAGCAACACTGGCTATTTTGTCCTCTTATTTGGCCTCCATGCGCGTCCCGTCGTTAGCATTGGAAGTCACGTGATCTGCCAATCTAATACTTTAACTATGATATCTATGATTTCAACACACCAGTCGTTGCAGCTAATAGAAACTATATTTTTAGTGAAACCAGTAGGCAAATTTTGACAGCGTATACGTTTAAAATGGACGTTTCGAACGAGGTGGAGCGTGGGTTTTTTTGTGTGGGTTATTTGGTGTTACTGCGACCACTTAGGTTGGTTGGTTGGCAGATATAAATTTTCAGGCTTGTGTGCTTGGTTACAAAGACCCGCTTATAAACCTTCGTCAAGAAGGACGGACACGACATACACACACCTACAAGACAGATGCTGCCATCTATCGCCACCTCCACAATTTAGACATGTCCCTGAAGGGGAGGGAAACAGCCCCTAGGGACCTGTACCCGTTGAAAACTGCGCAATGACCGACCACTGGACTTTCGTACCAAACAGATTTAACGAGCACGTACTCCGCATATACTCGGTGGGTCGTCAGAAGTGTCGAGACTCGATCGCGGGACCTTCTGAGACCTATATCTTAACCACTAGGCTACCCACGGCCCTATCACTTTGGTCGTGAGCGTTCTATTTTGGACAAACTAACTGCGGGTGGTTTATTCCTGAGATATGAGTTAACGTTTGGCGAGTGTGTTACGTGACCGTAGGTAAGGCCGTTACAGTTGAAGGCTTTCAGATTCTTTATATGAACCTTAAAGACTTGGTTTGTAAGGACTGAAGACGCACGTCAAGGCATTAGAAATCGCCCTGCTCCGTGTTAGCAGCGTTTTATTAACGCTTGGGTGGTTTGTTAGAATTTGCGCGTAGGCGATGCGCCCACGTCTAACGCATTATCTCTTTCGAATAGGTAGACACATCGGCCATTTCTCAGGTCTAGGTTTTGGACGCTCTAATCAAACCACGACTGGATTCGAGATTTACGAATTCTAAGATCAACGTTATTTTTGGCGATGCGGTCACGCGACATCTAGGGCCAATAAGAAAGCGGGAAATTCGGAAGCACAGTTCAATGGCCGCTTTTAAGTTCCTCGCTACGTTTATAACGTGAAAAGTGGAAGGTATTATAATCGTTCAGTCCGTCTGCCTGTCCGTCCGTCTGTTTGTCTGTCAGTCCGTCTGTCTGTCACCCACTTTCATAGTCCAAATTGCAAATGCTACAGATAAGTGTGATACGTCAAAAAATTCAGCGCATTAAAATTAGAAGACATTGAAAATCCCAGAAAAAAATTCGAATTTTAAGTACTTTAATTATTTTAAAAAGTGCAAAATTTAATGCTCATTTAAAAAGCATAAGAAGCCTTCTTTATTAGAATTAAATCACTATTGCCATTCGCAACAATCACTCGAGAAACTTTAATTCATTTAAACAATAAATTAAATGAAATTTATTTTCGCGACATCAATCCGTTTGAAATGACGTCAAATATATTTCACTAAGAAATTCTTTGTATGTTGATATGAAATGTTTTGGTTTTATTTAAAATAGAGGAATATTACATATTCTTTGAAATGTAAATTAATTTTTGCAAACGAGAATTATTGAATAATTATTGCAGAAATAATTTTTGAATTTTTGAAATAAAATAAATGAAACTAGGCAAATTTAGAGTGTAAATGTTTATAATATAGAATTAATATTATGTTTGGCGACTTTTTTCTTGTTGAACACAAATGTTGTGTGGAAGCGGGTTGAGTGACAGATTCTGTTACAAACCTACTTGTTGTGTTCTTACATAGCAGTGCTTAAGTTAAGTCTGGTGCCAGGCGTGCACTCTTAAAACAAAAGAGTGAAATCCACTCCTATAGGGGAAGTGCACTGTCGGCACGGAAAGGATTGGAAATTAACTCAGACTGAGTTAAAACCGCTCATTTTAAGAGTGAAGGACGTAGATTGTTTCTTTTATTTCTTTACCACCCCGCAAAAAGATTGGAACCCACTCTATAGGGAAGTGCATTCTCGGCACGGAAAGGATTGGAAATTAACTCAGACTGAGTTAAAACCACTCGTTTATTTTAAGAGTGTGGACCTCTGGATTGAAACACCATGCTAAGAAGATTATATTCTTCAGTTATGCCCTTGTCCAACCATTATATAAACGGATTGTTTATGATGAAATATTTCTAACAATTAAAAACTTCGTCTATATTATTTCAATTCTAATTCCATAATTACAATTATCTGTATCTATAAATCTAAACCAAACAAATAAAATATTTAAAATTTCACAAGTAATACAAGAGTAGAAATTGCACATAAACCAATCAAGAAAAAAATATTTCCAGAACAATTTTATCCCATTCATATTTATTGTTGCTTTCCATGTTCTAAATTGCATGTGTTGCAAAAATTTAAAACAATGTTAACGAAAACTTTCAATCACATATTACGAAAAAACACATTGTACGCACACACATACCAAATTTATGATAATACATTACCAATCATTTACCTAATGGAGTTTTATGGAGCAATTTTTTCCTAAAAACACATACTTCGATAATAAAAAAAAACTTTAAAAATAACGTATTATAACCTGTCTATTTCCGGACTAATAAAAATTAATGACCCTCATATTTTCTAGACCCTAATAGGAAGACACAACATTATGTTAACACGCTGTTTTCTAACCCTAACGCTATCAATCATAAATGATTGTGGGTCCCCCGAAGCATGTGATTTATTTAAAGAGTCTGTGTATTTTGAACCATAAAATGCAAAAAGGACTTAAGTCCTCTGAGGAATTTCCCTTACAGTCTTCTTATTTTAATAAAATAATGAAGGGAGAAGGGTAGAGGGAAATTTCCGAAATGGACTTGAGCCCGTTTTATTTTTTTAGATTGTTTTGTATCAGTAATTTATTTTGATAACCGAGAAAATATATTTTTGGGTCGAACAAACACGAGAAGGTTAACTGTTATCTACCAGTATATTTTTTATTATAATATTTAGGTTTGTTTTATAGTTCGTAAGTATAGGTTGGCGCAAATAAAAGTGACCCTACTTAGAAGTAGGGATAAGAGAAGAAATGCGGCGTAGTCAACAGCCAATGCAAAAACAGGTTTGGCATGTGAAGCCATTGATTTCTTCATTATTAAGCCCAAAACATACGCTTGGCGAATTATTTTCTAATAACTATGTCAACTTCACCTGTGTATTGATGTGATCAACTCACATTTACAGAGCTCGCACAAAGATCTGAATTCACCTATATCTCATTTGCAGCTCTAGTCTAGTAACAACCAAACCAACCAATGAAAATATAGGTTTGCCAAGTGAAGCCATTAAAAACTTGAATAATTTATGAATTCTACTTGGAGAATTTCCGGCGTGTTCAATAGTTTTTCTCGCCAAGCATCTCGAAAATGTTTTGTGGCTGTCACGTGGTATATATGATGTCACTAGTAACTATAAACAAACCTTGAAACACCAGTTTGTAATCTACTTTCTGCTTCTGTAAAGCCTCCTTCCATTATCTATATAATTCTTATTTTAATAGTAAATTAGATTAAATCCAGTTTAATTACCAACAAAAAAAAACATCACACCGGTTTGTTTATATATACTGGTGTCGTCAGCCAAATCGACGTGTTTGTGATCACGTGACGTACCGATGAAAATAGCCATTTTAAAATGATTTTTAATAATTATTTAAAGATTTTTGTTGCAAAAAAAATATATGCGTTTGTTATTTTTGGGTTCAAACTAAAATTAATTTAATATTGGAAGGTATATTAGCGATACAGTCAAGTACCCTATTATGGTTTAACTGGTTTTTGTTCGGAAAATTACGATAACAATAAGTTTATTTTAGTTGTTTTATTTTGACGCTAAAGTAACTTTAAGAACGATTCAATGACGTCATTCTATCTAAATAAATTCAGCTTTTATCATATCTAAATTTACAGATCAATCACTCAACCATTATCCAAAATGAACACTTTATAAACAAAACCTTTGTTAATGTTATCTTTAAGAATACATAAAGATCGAATAGATGTCAAAATTTAAAAAAAAAATCAATAAAGATATTATTTATATCGGTTTGCGATATCATAACTGAAAGTCAAATAAATCATGCTTTAAAATATAGATAAATTTAGATATAGATAAATTTAGATTAAAATATAGATATATTCAGAACACAACGAATTTAATCAGGTGCCTCGAAAATTTAAACTGCGTGGGGAATACATCATAGAATTACACAACTAATTTATTACTTTAAATTAATTAATTTCGCAAACGGATATTTAAATTATCCCTAGTTTTAATTAAAATCAATTGTTTGTAATATTTATATAAATTAAAAGTTTGTTTAATAAAATTTCTTTCGAGACGTATACATTTAGGTATTTTTATCGAATCAGAAAATTATTAAACTTATTCATTTAAGGGATTAAACATTTATTAATGTGAACAACTTTAAGTCATATATTATATTCAATGCACACAATAACAAATAAATTTCGGCGTTTAGTATAGAACTAAATATTATGTTTGGCGCTTTGTTTTAGAGGTATGGAATTTGCATTCTAAGGGGCAATTTCTGTTAAAAACCTATTTTTATTAATAAATTAGAGCAACTTTTGAAAGGCAGCTCATTTTAATATCAATTAAATTGTGGGAAATGTTTAAATAGTTAGCTTATTTTTTTAACTTCTCGAAACTACACAATTTGTCCTCGAATGTTAAATTTCTCCTTGTTAAATTTCGTATTCAGAGTGGAACTTTTGAGAGGTTCACAAAATCGGATAAACTATTTAAGCAACTTTTCTCACAATTTAATTAATATTAAAAATAACTGCATTTCAAAGTCCTTCAATTCGTCAGAAATATGATTAAGGAAAAAAAAATCGATTGATATGGCAATTAAATCTACATTGCTAAGTTTCTTGCCGCTATTCTAAAATATATGGTATTGAAAGAGAATCCTATTACATAGAGACTAGGTTTTTTTTATACAACTACTATATAGATTTATTTAATAATAATAATTAATAATTTAATTATATTATAATTTAATTATATAATAATTTAATTATATTATAATTTAATTATATTATAATTTAATTATATTATAATTTAATTATATTATAATTTAATTATATTATAATTTAATTATATTATAATTTAATTTATAACTGTATATAGATTTATTTTTATATAATTTGCTACACATACAATAATATAATTTACTACAATAAACTAGGGGCGTGCAACATTACTTTAG
This sequence comes from Oedothorax gibbosus, assembly GCA_019343175.1. NCBI lineage: Eukaryota > Metazoa > Arthropoda > Arachnida > Araneae > Linyphiidae > Oedothorax > Oedothorax gibbosus. Next base: position 27,457,638 of record CM033275.1, read on the forward strand.
TTTAATCACTCAATAAATGAATTTAAAGGTAATTGTGTCCTATTTAAAGTAATTTAATAAACTTGCCATTATTTAAGGCCAATTTAATAGCTTTAAACCTTAAGAGTTCTGTTGCAGATACCATTTACGTACGCGGGAGTTTATCGAAGACAATTTTATGGCGTCCGACAGGTACTAGGAACTCGTGTACCAATTTTGAAGGCTGTAGCTCTTTTAGTTCGAGCCGTAGAGCGGTACGGTGATTTCAGACAGACAAAAGGACCGATGTTCAAAACCACTTTTATAGAATCAGCACCTTTCAAAACGCGTAGATAACAAAATATCCTTACCTTAGTAGCCCCCTCACAATTCTGTTGGTTGGTTGGTTGGTAGATATATATTCAGGTTTGCGTGCTTGGTCAGAGACCCGCTTATAAACCTTCGTCCAGTAAGACGGACACAACACACATAAGTGGATCCATCTAATTTTTAGAGACAGAGGCCAACTAGAGGATCCCCAGAATTGGCTGTTTCATACTCTGGAAACATTATTTGCTTATTCCTCAAGCATCAAATAAATATTCCATAGCTATCCCGAAACTAAACTAAACGAAGTCCACGAATCGCTACTCTTTGGATAAGATCCGCTGCAGTACGACTTTATTTTAGCCAAATAATAAAACTGAGCACGACTATGTCAAATTCCTGTTCTAAATAACCCAAAGTTCTTACCAATGGTACAGCATTAACTGTTAGCCTACTTTTAGACCACCCTGTATATCATATGAAATTTAAAGCAAAAAGAGCGACAATTTTAATATTACATACTTATTTCTCCTTTCATTATAAATTTTCAGCCATCTGGATTAATCAGAAGTTTGAAATTTCAAGTTAAGTTTATGAAAGCAACAGCTGAAATCAATAAAAACAGAAGGATTCAATCTAAAATTTAAGTTTGTGATAAAATATTCAGAAAAAAATTTAAACGAAACGAGAAGCAACTTTTTCACAACTTTAAAAACACTAAACAACAAATAAATACAATGCATATTTTTCGAAACGACTTTAATAAACACTTCTAAAGAGAATTAAATTTTTTCTACTACTTGTTTTTAGATTCCATTATATTTTAAAGCAATCATTTATCCCTTTTTCTCATTGTTATGCGCCGATGAACAGAAATTTGTTCTAAACCGGTGACTTTTACAGTTTTTTTCCCTGTACGCGTTTTTTCCCCCCGTAGGGAAAAAAAGTTTTCCCTGAGCAGTCTTACTTCTTTTCGTCAATGGTCTTACGCGTACGAAGTTTGGTGTTAAACAAAGATTTATTTGTAAAGAGTTATAATAATAATTAACATATTTATCGAAATATTCGTTCGTTTGTGGTAATAGCTACTAGTTGGATTGTGATTAATTTGTTTTGGTTGAAGAGATTGGGTTTTGATAAAGCAAAATAGTTTAACGCATGAGTGTTATGATATTGACATAAAATTGTCATCGATAGAGGCTGATGATGTGGAAAAGAACTTCATTATTTTAAAAACCAGTTCCTTAAAATAAAAAGGAACTAACCCTTCTTCATTTTTGAAAAAGTAAAAATATGGGTTCGATTACGCAACAAAGAGTTTCATTATAGGTTTGGCTTGTAGAGTTTAAACCTTCGTAGTAAGACAGACAGAGGCAACAACAAATAGTGGTCCATGCTATGAGAAGGGCCCTAGAGATAGAATTGTTGTCACCCCAGAGGTTGATTTGTATGGGAACTAAGGAACTTTCGATCAACATTTAAACGAGCAGTATCCGCTATACTCTAGTCTCAGGGTACGGACTCGATCGCAGGCCTTCCGTATCGAGACGAACGTGACCACTAGGCTCACTACGGCCCTAACCAAAGAGTTCTATAGTAGGGTAGAGACTGAACCTAGCAACAGCACCATGGACCAACACGGAGACAATATAGGGTGGCGTGTGCGGCCCGATGGCCGAGTGGTTTCGATCGCAGGCCATAACGCTAGCTGTCGGCGCGCTGTAACAGGTGCGGGCTCGATTCCCGCCTTTGCCCTGGGTGTACTGCCTTTCTCGGTATCAAAATTATAAATTAACTAGCACTTTTGCCACTCTATTCGGGCTCCGTAGTGAGCCATGGCTGCCGATGGCAGCTCAGTACGAGTCGTCCCTCTACCCTACTATAGAACTCTTTGCGGCCAACTTCAATAACAAGTTCGGACGCATTCGGAAGCCTAAAAATGTGGTCAGCCGTGAACGAGTGGTTCCGAACAGGTTTCGAGACAGGTTATCTTCATCTTCGGAACAACGTCACTCGGAACTATGACGTCACAATTTCCGTCCCCGAGCGTGTTTGGGAGAGCTCCTTTGGCCTTAGTGGTTGAGTAGGCCGTGGTTCGATGAATGGATTTTATCGCTTTCGAAAAAGAAATGGAACAATGGTCAATAATATTTTCCAAAATTTTTCAGACAAAAAAAAATTCAAATTTTTTTTAACCTTTCCAAATGACGATTTTTTTTTTTGCTGAAGAAAATTAACTCATTGGGCTATCAAAACCAGGGAACCAAAATTGAGTCTTTTTTTTTCGTGAATTTCTGCATTAAGTAAAAAGAGTGGGTGGAAAGACCACTGAAGCGCCTTTAAGTAAAAAGACCCCTATAAATCATCATGTAAAGCCGAGACAGTTAAATTTAAATGCTACATTAAAATATTCGCACCATTAATTTTTCTATATATAAATGCAAGATTTATTTAAAGTTTTAAATTGTTTCATCCCGTTTTATTGCTTAAGTTACTAACCTGAGTTTTAAAATACTAAATTCATTTATTTAGAAATAGAATGGAATACCCTTAGAAATGAGGTTTTTATTATCTTACTTAGTGACAGAATAGGTATAATTAAATTCTTATTTTAGGTAGTTAACTTGGTTTCTTGACTAGTAAAACTTTAAATCCACTCTTGAATATATTTAAAAAAAATTCTATACGAACTAAAATTGCTTGTTTTACTCTTACATAAATGCTAAATAAATTGCTTATCAAAAATCATTATATATTTTTGATAGTAATTGTCACCTACAACCGCTCCCAGATAAAATATTTTTACACTTAATTATAAAACAAATTTAATTATAATTTTTAAAGTTATAATTTAAACTTTTAAAAGCTGAAATTGGCTATTTTCATTTTAAATTTCTTTCTCAAATCAATTTTTTCTTATAGTTTACTAAATTTATTTGCAATCCATAGAATTAATTATGTAATGTTGCTTGGATCAAATCCTAGCATCCGTTCAAGGCGACTATCTATCAGTCAATTATTAATAAGTCAATTATTTAACTTATATGAATCGGTTCCATCAATAGATCAAAGTTACTTATTAAATTGTGATCAATATAAAGAATTGGAACTTTTACGAAGCATGCTATTTATTTTCATAACAGCAAGATTAGCATTCAAAATATTCGAACAAATTCATTCCAATTTAAAGCAATTTCATTAATTAATAATCACTTTCAGACTATTTAAAAGTTTTAATTGATATCGATACTCGAACTATTTTATTGCCTAAAGATTTGTAGTATTTCTCAAGTTTTAAAGTTGTTAATTGGAAGTCTTTGGTTTTGAAGGAATTCTTGAGAGAGCAATAAAAGTTCTTTGGTGTCAATTGAATTGCTTAAACAACTAGAAAGATTTTTGATTTTCAGACTTATTGATTTCTGAATGAAAATGTTTCGAATGTTGTCACGAAATGAAACTTTGAAGAGTAACGATATAGGAAATTTATTTATAATAGTAAGTTGCCTCTAAATGAAGAATTAGCTTTTGTTTGGTTAAACTTACGTCCCCTTAAGCTACATGACAAAATACCACCAAATCTAGTATTAACTTTAATTCTGATTTAACGTGCTTCCCTTAAAGCTTCAAGAGAGATAAACAATGAGCCAGGTGATATACACTGCCCAAAACAATTAGGGGAGCACTTTGCGTACTTTTGTTAACCCTTTACGTTCCAATTTCTTATTTTTTATTCTAAGAATCTAAAATTTGTAAAATAGATTCATTATGCATCCAGAATGAAATAATAAAAAAAAGGGAAAAAAATCTTAATTTTTAACTAAAATTTAAGAGGGAAAAATTGGAATCATAACTTTTGAATAAATTATAACAATATTTCTTTTAAAACTTTATTTTTAAAAAAAAGTTAAAATCGATTTTTAAACATCTAAGAATGCAAACGTGAAGAATTTAGGGTCAATTTATTTCATAAAATTTTTTGGGAGTGATATTTATTTTACCATGTTTTTCATATTTTCATTTAATTAAAACAAACATTATTTAATTCTTCAAAAGACATGATTCTTCCATCTAATGATAAATACGAGCAAGCACAACTTAGTGAGAAAAAAATTGCAAGCTGATGATTAAAAATGGAATCATTGGGGGTGAAAGGGTTTAAATCATGCGTTCCCCTTTGTTGTGAGCAGCGTAGATAAACGGTCAAGTGATGAGGCTGACAAGTAAGCTGGCAACTTCCAATTAGCCCACAATAAATCAATGTATTTAAAGTTCATTATATACCCTATATGGTAATATCAATAACTTTAAAACCTAAAACATGCATGATTTTTTCCAAAAATCTTATTATGACGTCCAACAGATACTGGGAACTTGTGTACCAAATTTGAAGTCTGTATAGTAGAGTCCCGTTTATCGGAATCCCGGTTATCCGAAATTCGGCTTAGCCGAAAGGCTCCGGAATTATTATTTTTTTGCTAAAATATGAAATGTATACGCATAAACGCGTAAATAAAGAAATACACAAAAAATAAATACGTACTTACAAAGTTGGATTTATTTATCAAAATATGCAGTAATTTTATTTTTATTTTTTGCTGCTCAATTTTGGTTCGTTTTAAAGCCACCCTGACCCGCAATCTTTTAAACAAGAGAACGTAGCTTCATCTTGCGCTTCATAGGTCCCTTTCGGCCAATAAGAACGAGGCGAACACTCTATGACTTCAAATTTTCTCTTCCCATGCGTTTTTCTAGGTGTGAAGTGGGTGATTCCTGATTATCCGAAAATTCCTATGGAATCTCGATTAACCGAAAGTGCTTCGGTCCCGTACCTTTCGGATAACCGGGACTCTACTGTATATCTTTTCGTTTTTCAGCAATACTACTCTTCGCGCATTTCCGATTTGCTTGAAAACATTATGGCCGACAGGTGAACAGACGGACGAATCAATGCTCGAAAACTTCTTAAGAGTTCCAGTACCTTGAAATTGGCAAAATTGCACTTTTTAGTTTTATTGTATGCAGGTATTATATCTATAATAATAAAAGAAAGAGTCTGTCTGTGTGTGTGTGTGTCTGTTATCGGATCGTAAAAGACCGACTTATACTGCCCACAGGAATTCGAAATTTTAAAGATAGATTCCCTTTAATACTAACGTGTGCACCTGAGGCTTAGTTTTTTCATATTTGTTCCATTTTTAGAGAAAATTCGAATTTTCTGAAAAAAATACACCACTTTCGCTCAAATCCGATCATTTTTTCTCTTTCCTGATGCCATCGGCTGAAAAAAAAAATAAAACTTTTAACGAAAACATTTAAAATTCAAAATGTTTATTTTTTATTCTTTTGCCGTTACTTTCAGAAACTAAATTCATTATTTGAAAAATAATTGACATGTTTCAAGTGTCGTAATTCCGCCAGTCTTCATTCCTGGATTTTATTGTGGGTTTATTTGATGATTTTTTCATTGATTTTTTCTGTTGACTGCATGTATGCATATTTAAGCAATAAATGTATAGTTAAGCTATTACTGAACTATGATGGTTAATAAAGGCCATCGCACTAGAGCTATTAATGTTTTATGTCTTTATTTTTTCGCCAAAGACGTTGCCAAACTCGCCAAATTATTAACTAAAATTCGCCAAATAGGCGATTTCTTTTATAAATAATTTATAAGCAGGTCGGTTGTTCGAAGGACATTGTGTTAGAGCTGTATAATGGGTGTGGGTAGCTATATCTATTTTCTCGCCAAATTATTTTCCAAAACGCGCCAAATGAGCTAAAAGGTTTTATGTATTTATGATTGAATTCTGATGACATTTATAAGTGCATTTTATAGCGTATTTTCATTTTGGAATTTTAAGGCAATGAAACGGGATTTTATAATTTATAACGAGTGGAAACAATAATAAGTTTATGATCTTATAACAGGGTATATGGTACACATATTTGGAATCTATTTGATATTTTTTTTATTCCGTGCGAAGAACGGGTATAAATTTGCTAGTCTATAATAATAAAAGAAAGAGTCTGTCTGTGTGTGTGTCTGTTTTCGGATCGTAAAAGACTTACTTATACTGCCCTCAGAAATTCGAAATTTTTAAGATAGATTCCCTTTAATACCAACGTGTGCACCTGAGGCTTAGATTGTTCATATTTGTTCCATTTTTAGAGAAAATTCGAATTTTCTGAAAAAAATACACCACTTTCGCTCAAATCCGATCATTTTTTCTCTTTCCTGATGCCATCGGCTGAAAAAAATAAATAAAACTTTTAACGAAAACATTTAAAATTCAAAATGTTTATTTTATTCTTTTGTCATTACTTTCAGAAACTAAATTCATTATTTGAAAAATAATTGACATGTTTCAAGTGACGTAATTCCGGCAGTCTTCATTCCCGGATTTTATTGTAGGTTTATTTGATGATTTTTTCATTGATTTTTCTGCTGATTGCATGTATGCATATTTAAGCAATAAATGTATAGTTAAGCTATTACTGAACCATGATGGTTAATAAAGGCCATCACACTAGAGCTATTAGTGTTTTTTGTCTTTATTTTTTCGCCAAATACGTTGCCAAGTTCGCCAAATTATTAACTAAAATTCGCGAAATAGGCAATTTCTTTTATAAATAATTTATAAGCTGGTCGGTTGTTCGAAGGTCAATGTGTTAGAGCTGTATCATGGGTGTGGGTAGCTATATCTATTTTCTCGCCAAATTATCTCCCAAAACGCGCCAAATGAGCTAAAAGGTTTTATGTATTTATGAGGGAATTGTGATGACATTTATGAGTGCATTTTATAGCGTATTTTTCATTTTGGAATTTTAAGGCAATGAAACGGGATTTTATAATTTATAACGAGCGGAAACAATAATAAGTTTATGATCCTATAACAGGTTATATGGTACACATATTTGGAATCTATTTGATATCTTTTTATTCCGTGCGAAGAACGGGTATAAATTTGCTAGTAATGTAATATAATGTGGAATGTAAAGTAATATTGTATGTAAATATAATGTAACTAATAGTCTTCAATTCACAGCAAACCACTCAGCAAAAATCTTTTTACTAAAGAAGTTATGAGTAGTTTGATTCAATAACTTGGTATTCCCGCTATGTTAAAATGAAATTTTAGAAACTGATATCCCTGGACGAGATTATCATATTTAGAAAGAATTTAAAATGCTAAGGCTTTTTAACAATGATTCTTTAAACTGCTTTCCTTACTTTTTTAAATACAGAATAATATTTTTAATAACAGTATGCATCCCTTTTCTTCATTTTTGTCTGATGTTTTGTAAACAATGTTCAATGTTGAAAATTCGTTTTGTTTTTCATGAAAGTTTCGGTGATTTATCGTTAATATTACTTATTAAGAAAAATTGGAATGCATAGTTCTTTTGGGATATTAATAACGAATTTTTTATAAATTTTTGATTACACAAAATGGAAAACCGACGAGGGATAGGAATTTAAAAATAGCTAAAAATTTGATGAAAATTTTAAATTTTGTCAAATTTTGTACAGAATTTAAAGCTTTTTTTTGCTTAAGAGTAGTTTTTAATGACGTTGCTTACGTATATTTTTTTTCAAATTAGTAAGTGCAAAACTAAAGAAAAATTTGTACGATGTACCGAACCCCCTTAAGAATCATCACCCTCCAAAACATGTGCGAACAAAATCTTCTACCCCTTCTATACCACTCTCATTGCCTTATATTTCATATTAGGTAATATAAAGTAAAAATCAGTTAATTTAAAGTCCTGTTAAGGGGATACGGTACCCAAAACATTATTTCTAGAAATAAGAACATAAACTTGTAAATTATAGTGGTGTTGTATAATGTTCACTCTAAATAAACATTTTCTAGCAATAAAAATAATTATTTACAAGTAGTTTTTTTTTTAAGTCAAAATTTTGAACTTTTTTAAAACGCTACTCCTCTTTCAATTTTGCGAATAACTCCACCAAACTTTTATAGTTTGTTCTTAGAACTATTTGTTCAAAAAACGTGCATTGATTTTAAAATGTGAGCTACAGTTAAAAAGTAACATGCATTTATACTGAAAATCACAAACAAATTACAAATTATTGAATTCAACATTTTTTCAAAACACAACTATACATAGACCTTATTCCATGCACAATTTTGTGCACCATTCAATTAAGAACACAGGTTCAAAATGTCAAAATTCTAACTTAATTAGCAAAAAAGCCTTAGGGATTTATTAAACACAAAAATTGAAAAACGCGAAACAGAGAAAACAGATTGAAAGCAGACGAAATACGCATTCAAACTTATTAAATATTTTTTGGTGTCATTTCTATAACTTTTTTTCTACAAAAGATATCATTATGAAACTTTCAGTAAATGTTCAGAAAAATATTGTAAATAATAAGAAGTAAAAACTGAAAAATCGATATTTTGACCAATTTTTGGGTACCGTATCCCCTTAAAATAAATATCGGTGACCGAATTAAAAAAAAAAAATAGCATGTACACATCACCTACACGTGTTCCCGAAACTAACCAACTTCATTGCGTGGGTTTAGACTTAGAAATTTGCAAACAGAATATGAAATGCGTTCCTAATTCGGAAATGACAGATTGGATACCTACCGATACTCCGTCCTGTAGAATGGTTTCAAGTTGCAGTACATTTAATAATGTAACGTAATCTACAGTACACTTGATTTGAATCAGAATGGCAAATGATTCAAATTTGCAAATTCACTAATACAAAGCTGAATGCGTGCATGTTTCCCCAATTTCGGGAAATTGAATAATTATTTTAATTGAAATTTTGATTAATTTAAACGAAAGGTTTGGTTGCACTAATTTATTTACTACTACCATACAGAACAAGTCCATTTACAGGTAGATGTAAAACAAGATAGATAAAAAAAAACAAAAAAATAAAAAGGAACATCAAAATAAAAACAAGGAATAAAAATATTAAAATACAAAAAGCCATAAGGTCAATTATAAAATATGGATAATACAGAGAAGCCAGCAAAAAGTGTACAAAAATAAAAAAAAATCGCTATGAGAGGGCAGCTTGCATAAAAAGAGTAAATAAATTTTTGATGTGGCTTTAGATTGTATGAATATATTGGCGTAGAAATGTTAAAATCAATGAAGAACTCTCGTTACAAATTTTTGTAAAAATAATTGGTTAAACAGTTATCTACAAATCACACAAAGGTTATTAAAAAAACCCAACACTAAATCTATATCTATAAATTAAGAACTGGCTGACTTGGTAACTCCAGTAGCAATTACCAGCTGAAACTACCGGAGGTACAGATATCAAATTTTAGAAGAGTATTCTTTATGTACTGAAGGCGTCGGCGTCCTTTAATAAGTTATTTTTTGAAGTTCCAATCCAAATGCGTCTTAAGAGGGTAAAACTTGAACCGGTTTTTAAATAGAAAAATCACTGTGCATTTTTGTAAGTGAGGATTTACGGAAATTTTTTTACTTGAAAGAAATTTCAATGCGAGCAAAAATTAAGTACAAACACGTAAAAAACACGCAAGTGTAATATGTAAAAATGTAATTTGGGCATTATTGTTTGATTTTTTTTTAATATTCAAAATACCTCTTAGATTTTTAGTGCTTGATAAAAATTTTATGTTAGATTCGAATAATAATTCCGAATTTGATTCAATTTTTGATATCTTTATATAACTTTGCTGTTTACGAATTTAAATATTGATGAATATTTACATATAAATGTGAAAGTTGTACTTATCATAACAAGGAGTGCCAGGGATCAGTCGAACATCAAAATAAAAATATATATTTCTAACATAAATAGGAGGGACATAATATCCTTAAAAGCGTGCTGACCACAGTTTGGAGGAAATCGAATGGAATAAAGTAAAAGTTAACACAGTATACCATCATTTTTTATGGTTACACTCTTAAAACAAAAGAGTGAAATCCACTCCTATAGGGGAAGTGCATTTTCGGCACCGGAAAGGAGTGGAAACTAACTCAGACTGAGTTAAAACAGCTCGTTTGTTTTAAGAGTGTACAAACGTGTCGATTTTATTTAGCTTTAGTCAAAAATAAAATTCAAAGTATTTCTGAAATTTCGACTAAAAAAACTAATTTTGAAAGCGTTTACGAAATCCACTTAAAAGAAAACATTTAATTTTCAGAAGACAGTTTAAATAACAGAGTGTGTCACAAAAAAATGCATTTTACATTAGTATAAAAGCACTTTGAAAACAAATTGACTCGTCTCCCAACCCCTGTCCAACAAACCAAAAAGTTAAATTACGAGGCGTTTATTGGCTGTGTTAAAGCTCCTGAAGGAGGCTAGAAATAGGCAGCCGGAAACGATTACCTTACCTTACCTTACCAAAAAGTTTACTTCTTTAGTATTTTAAGTTCAATAAAGTTGCTAAAAAAACTCAATACACCCACAAACCAATATAGTTTAAATAATAGTCAAATGGTTAGGACCGTCTCAAATCATGTACGGGGTGATGCAAATAAAAGTGGCCCCAACGTGGAGATAAGAATCCGACAGAAATGTTGGCAAGTCAAATTATAATCCAAAAACAGGTTTGCTAGCATGAAGCCATTGATCGCTTCAATATTAAGCCTAAACAAACGCTTGGCGACTTATTTGCCGGCAACTACGCTATGGTTTGAAAAGCTAGTTGAAATGAAATATAAACAAGACTTGTAGAGCTGATCAAAAAAAGTTCCCACTAGTGATTATTCCGGTTGTTATTTATCTTAGAGAATCGGGCCTTTTTGATTTTATTAATACAAAACATTCTAAATTGATTGTAAGACACAAAATTTGCATAAGGGTCCGTCTTCATATAATACGCACCATGATCTGAACTCGCCAATAGTCCATGAGTAGCTCTAATGTGATGCTAATCCCATTTAACCAATGCAAAAACAGGTTTGCCAAGTAAAGGCATTGCCCCGCTTGAATAATCTTTTATTTCCACTTGAAAGCTCTCATGCGGCTTCAAGAGTTTTTCTCGCCAAGCATTTCAACGTATTCCTATCTCTAGACCGGGGCCACTTTTCTTTGCCTCACCCTGTATGTGCTTAATGTGATGTTCACGCCCTAGCACCCAACAAACCACCCAACAACCACCTGAAGTCTACTTCCTTAGTATTTTCTAGTCCAAAATAGTTTCTAAAATAATCCAATACAGCCCCTAACCAAAATAGTTTAAATAATAGTCAAATAGTTAGATCAAATACGTGCCTAAAGTGACATTCATGCCTATATATATTCTTTTACCTATTGTGCAACTTTAAATTCGAAATCTTTCGGAAAAGCCCGGCCGCTAACAAGGCTTTCAAGGCTTTATTCCCAAAAGACGCAAGAAATCCTCACTTGAATAATATAAAATGGAATTGGCTGTTTGGCCCCTTTGTCCTTTTGTTTTGGTGTTCAGGGGTAAAAGGGCATAAGTACATGGTGCCTTGTAATTTGACACCTTTTATTACAATTAAATTTTTATCTGGTCTGGTCTTAATCTTTGTGGGATAAAACAATTGGTAAACGTGTAAACTCATTTATAATGAATTATATTTAATTAAAAATTCAACATTTCAAAACAGAAAAGCTGTTTTTTTTTTCAAAATTATATTCAAGTAGTAAACGTTTACAACATACTTGTACATTGTCTATGCTTACATAAGAATATATTGTATTGTCTTTGGTACATCTATGATATGATAGCCGGCCTGTTCATTGGCTACTTTTGGCGAACTTGAATATTTAAAGTAGAGTTGTTATAGCTATTTAGTTGCATAAAATATAAGTGGAAAGGTTTACGACTTTTGTGCATTTTCGTTTCTTGGCATCGTTACACAAATCGCCAAATCGAGACCTATCATTATATCATAGTTGTTTATGTACATAAGTGTCTATAATAAAACGATATTCAGGACTTTCTGTAAAGAAAATAAATGGATGGACTCACGTTTAATTTGGTAAAAAGGTTAGTGAATACATGAGAGAGAGTCCGGCAAAAAAACAAAATAATAATAAAAAAAATGTTCGAGGACATTTTGAGCTATCGCTGGTATTTTAACCCTTTCAGTCCCAGTGATGCCATTTGGGATCATCATGTTTCTAATCATAATTAAAAATAATAATAGGGCTGACATATATTGGGATTAATAAAACATATTTTATAATTGAAAAAAGTTTGAAGAATCGAATGATGTGCTTTTTGATATCATAAATGGCTATAGACAATAAAAAAAAATTCTAAATTGATGATGCCAAATTGTCATTTGGACTGAAAGGGTTAAGAAAATTATTATAAAAGTTGTAACCACCGTATTTTTTTTTTTTACTTTTGGTCGGTTTTTAGATATAAAAGAAATTGAAGTTACCTTAAAGGGTAACATAAGAGGGTATATAATTACATTTAAATGTATTTATTAAGTGGTAATTGAAAGTCGTGTGGTGTTACACATCCCTAGTTTTATTTCCGATGATATAACTGATATTTATTTTAGGAATAAAAATAAAGATTGTGAATTTATATCGAAGTTTGACAAAGTTAGCTTGAAATTTACTTATAATTTAAATTGAACAAAAGGCATTGTTGGTGCATTGTTTTGGTTTTACTACAATAATAATCAATGATTACAACAATAATACCAATGAGTATGTGAAAAACCAAAATTTCATTCAGTCACTGTGTTTTCTTTCAAAACAATAAAAATCACATTGTTTTAATTAAACACTAATATTATTAAACTCCTTTACAACTATAAGATTTTTATTTCAAATGTTATTTTCTTTGCCCCAAAAGCAAAAATGTGTAAATCGGATACATCAGGTCGGATTGAAATATAATTTGGAGTTACTCTTAATTAATAGAAATAAATTTATTATAAATGAAATTTTAATTATGAAATAAAGTAAATAATAAAATTAATTTATGAATTTAATTGGTGCAGTTGTTGTAATTTCCTATTATGCAACAGTTTTACCCAATCTCAACAACATTTTAAAATTGCACAGTTCTAATTACTGTTTACACAAAAACTAAAAAACCGGTTTGTCAATAGGGTACTTAACAGTATCGCTAAAATACCTTCCAATATTAATTAAATTATAGTTTAAACCCAAATATAACAAACGTATTTTTTTTGCAAAATAAATCTTTAAATAATTAATAAAAATCATTTTCAAATGGTTTTTTTTCATCGGTACGTCACGTGATCACAAACACGTCGATTTGGCCGACGTCACTAGTATGTATAAACAAACCGGTGAGATTATTTTTTGTTTGTAATTAAACTTATTTTAATAGTAAGTTAGATTAAAACAAGACTTATATAGATAATGGGTGGAGGTTTTATAGAAGCGGGTAGTTCAAATTTGCTTAAAGTATATTCCAAAATGGTGTTTCAAAGTTTGTTTATAGTTACTAGTGACGTCATAGATACCGCGTGACAGCCACAAAGCGCTTTCGGGAGTGATTTTTCGTCCTAATTTTAAAATTCATTTTTTCCCTTTTTATGGGGTATTTGAAAAAAAAAGAAAAAATACGGGTCTAATATTTTTGGCATAAGAATGTTGCATAAGAATGTTGGCAATAAAAATGTTTTTAGTCAAGTACCCTATTTCAGAATTGTGCCACTTTTACTGTAAAGGTACCGATATAAAACCTATTTAGACGAATCGTTTCTTTCACTGTAACCTATTCCGAGGTAGTTAGATTTAAGTTCCGGCATCGTAGCAATAGTTATAGTTTAAACTCGAGCTAGTTGGCAGTTTTGGAAGCGAAATTTATACTGAAAGTTCAATTATGTCGAATTTATACTGTGTAAGAAAAAATTCGCGAGATATATGTAGCCTTCTATAAGTTCTATGTAGATAGAAATGTGATTTAAGGGAGAATGGTATCAAGTAAGACTTTTGAATACTTGTAGCCATACAATTCAAACCATAGTATACTAGATAAAATTCATTGAATTATTTAAACAATTAGTCGGATTTACAATTTATTGATTATGGAATAAAAATGCTTCGAATGTAGTCACAAAAGGTAACTGGGAAGTAACGAATTGAGAAAATTATCTATATTAGTAAATTGCCCTCCAAACAGAGAATTAATTTTGGCTCGAGTCCCGATACCACTGAAGACCCACAGAGTATATGCGGAGTACGTGCTCGTTAAATCTGTGGATACGAAAGTCATGTGGGCGGTCTTGCGCAGTTTCCTACTAGTACAGGTCCCTGGAAACTATCTCCTTCCCTCCTTCAGGGACATGTCTAAATTGTGGAAGTGGCAATAGATTACAGCATCTGTCACTTATGTGTGTGTGTTGTGTGTGTCTGTCTTACTTGACGAAGGTTTACAAGCGGGTCTCTGACCAAGCACACAAAACCTGAATATATGTCCACCAATCAATCAACTTTGGTTTAGGTTGAATTTACGTCCCCTAAATCTACAAGAGGGATATTGGTGACTATTTTCGTGATGTATAGCCATGGTCAAGTGTCGAGGTTGTAAGCTAAGCACCTAAAGACGTATATGATTTTTTTTTTTGGAATGACCTACATAGCTTCCGTTCGAACTAATCCCTAGTGATCGAATATTAATGGCCTTTCTGTGCGAAATGAAGTCTTCCTCTTGCAATTTATTTCATTCATCGGTACCACAGTAAAAATTACAGTAGAACTCCAACTATCCGAACACCATTTATCCGGAGCTTTGCTGCTTATCCTAGTTTCAGTTAAGTTTGAATTATCGTCGCACTAGAGCTACACGAGGGTTATTGGCGACGAGCGTCGTATTTTAGAACCACAGTCAAGTGACGAGCCGACACCTGAGTAGGCACCCAACGCAAACCGTTAAGGGCAACATCGTACGCAGCGTTGGGACTTTGAAGGATATTTAACGTGCACTCCCTCTACACGGGGTATTATTCGTCGGACATTTTGGCTGCACGGACCATTTTATAGGTCGGCAGTTATTTTGGCGATGCCCGGACCCGAACCTGGGACCTTCCGCATGCTAGGCGAATGTCCTAGTTTCAGAAAAAAAAGTCCATCAGGAGTCTTTGTTGGGTGTCATGCATACTAATTTTTTTGAGCCCAACAAAATAAATTAAACACAAGGCATGGCATCCAACGGACACGAACAGTAACAAATAGGCCGAGTATAAAAGTATAATGCCGAGTATAATGTCACATATAAAATTTTGTTAACCCAAGATTCAAATAATTGCCGAAACAGCAACTTACACTTTGGTCGGGATGATCAGACTGAAGCTAAAGCATTTTTACAGCCTACTTACCTTTTTCCAATTATTCCAATTATTCGAATTCTTGATTATCCGAATTCCTGATTATCCGAATTCCGGATTATCAGGATAAGGTTTTGTCGGATAATTGGAGTTTTACTGTATACATATTTTTTACAATGACCCACATAGCTTCCGAACAACCACCAAAACCCTTTCCACCACCCACTCAATCGGACTCTTCTGACTCCACTCAATCCCACTCTTCGGATAATTGGAGTTTTACTGTATACATATTTTTTACAATGACCCACATAGCTTCCGAACAACCATCAAAACCCTTTCCACCACCCACTCAATCGGACTCTTCTGACTCCACTCAATCCCACTCTTCGGATAATTGGAGTTTTACTGTATACATATTTTTTACAATGACCCACATAGCTTCCGAACAACCATCAAAACCCTTTCCACCACCCACTCAATCGGACTCTTCTGACTCCACTCAATCCCACTCTTCGGATAATTGGAGTTTTACTGTATACATATTTTTTACAATGACCCACATAGCTTCCGAACAACCACCAAAACCCTTTCCACCACCCGCTCAATCATTCCCAACCAAACCTCATAATCGATTCGACACCGCCCAGCTTCCCAAATGGTCATCCCCCTAAACAAATTCGAACAATTCCCCCGTGATCGAATATTAATGGCCTTTCCGCGAAATGAGGTCTTCCTCCTGCAATTTGGAAACGCAGAATTGGTGGGAAAACTTATTTCGAGGGTTCTGGAAAGAGCTTTTGTGTTGCCCGAAAGATTATTCAGATTGAGAGGAGATGGGATTTCGGTTGGGCTTTGAATTAGTTGAGTTGGATTGTCTTTGATTTGTGGATAAGAAGTTTTCGTGTTAGTATAGAAATGTATTTGATTATTGTGGAAGTTTAGCCACTATATGAGAAGTTAACAGGAAAGCATATCGATAAGAGTTTGGAAAGCAACGTATACTGTGCAAATGATAAGTTGAAACATACCTTAACACTTTCGCGCTTTATTGCTGCGTAACTTGTTATATTAATAGCATTATTGAATCATTACTAGTACGGCCGTCCGGGCCGGTTTAGGAGTTAAAGGAATAAAAAGCATACATCAGTTTGATATTTGAAAGCCTGTTTTCAGTGCATAAAAACGGTGAATGAAAACCAGAAAATGTTAAGGCGCCAATAAGGAGGGTAAGAGAGTAGTTCCATCGTTTCCGATTGTCGATTTCTAGCCTCCTAATTTTAACACGCCACTATAAAAAACGAAAAGAATTTGAAAACTAATGTTGCAAAGCTAGAAAAACTAAAAACAACGAAAAAATAGACAACCAAAAATAAATTAAATTATTGAGGTCCAGGCACTAGTATTAAACTGTGATTCTTAATTATGATGCAAATTATTAGTTCGAAAGATTATTCAGATTCGTAGAGATTGGATTTCTTTGAGTTTTGAACTAGTTAAGTTGGGTTGTCTTTGATTTGTGGATAATAAGTTTTCGTGTTATCATAGAAATGTATTTGATTTATTGTGGAAGTTTAGCTTCAACATCAACAATTAACAAGAAGGAATATTCGGTAAGAGTTTAGAAAATCTGGTATAAAATGTGAATGAAAAGTTAAAATACTTTAAAAGCATACTGTTCGTGGGACTTAAAGTTCTGTCTTCAGTGCATAAAACAATGAATGAATGAAAAATAGAAAATGCAACTCGCTACTATAAAAACAATTTAAAAACCAATGTTGCCAAACCAGAAAAACTAAACACAACGATAAATGTACAACCTAACACAATAAAAAACAATTGTGGTCGAAACACTAGAAAAGCAAGGAGTTCAGGCCGTATCATTTACTAAGTGTTATTTATTATTGAGGATGTAGTAAGCTTTCCAGAAATCAAGGTCCAAATGGATGGAAACTTTTGTATTATTCTAGATAATTTACGTTTAGGTCAGCTACATTTATCATACAAAATCCCAACTGCAAAAATATTCAATACAGCCGAAGTTAACTGGATAAAAATTATATTTTTCCATTGCGTTAACATAGAGGGAAAACTTCGAGTTAGAGACCCCAAGCTACCACTCCCATTCTCCCTTAATGGGGAATGAGCCAGCTGGACCGCGGGTCTCCGAACCAAAGTGTCTCAGTGTTAATCCAATGGAGAAAAAAAATATAAGCTACATTTCTCTGGCAGTATTGAATATTTTTACAAACGAGTTTTTTTTATGTGATAAATGTAGCCGACTTACAGGTTCCGAAAGTAACACTTTTCAAAATTGGTACGAATATATTTTTAATTTTCAATAAATAACTTTACACCGTGGCCACCGTTCAATAAATAATTTTACACAATGGGCCGTGGACAGCCTAGTGGTTAAGGCCTCGTTCTCGGATTCGGAAGGTCCCGCGATCGAGTCCCGATACCACTGAAGACCCACCGAGTATATGCGGAGTATGTGCTCGTTAAATCTGTGGGTCCGAAAGTCCTGTGGTCGGTCATGGCGCAGTTTCCCACGGGTACAGGTCCCTGGAGACTATTTCTCTCCCCTTCAGAGACATGTCTAAATTGCGGAGGTGGCGATAGATGGCAGCATCTGTCAGCCCGATGCCAAGACGGATTCCTGGCGTGTAGTCTCTATACGGGAATCTCTCCTCAGGAACCGCACCCATTTGCCTTAATCCTTGATTGGGAAGAGCTTGGGTTTCTCAAGTGGCATTAGTAACAACAACAACATATTCGAAGTTATTTCAAAAAGTGATATTATAGAGACCTGTAAGTCAGCTACATTTATCACATTAAAAAACCGTTTGTTAAAATATTTAAGACAGCTGTAGAAATATGGCTTAGAAAATATTTCCCCCCATTCTATTAACACTGAGACACTATGGTTTCCAGACCCTAATGCCTCAATACAGCAAATATGTTTCTTATGATGCCCTCAACCCACTACACCACTAAAACTTTATTATTGACAATCAATACACATGTAAATGTTTATTTTGACCACAACACTCAACATCGTCACCACACATCGCGTGTATGATACTATTACTAAAAAACAATAAACAAAATTCCATACATAATTCACAAAACATAATGAAACTTTCTTTCGGAATATAATTGCAAAAACGTAATTGTCGTGACTGTCCCATTGTCTAGTCTTGGAGGACTAATAAGAGTAAGGGGAAAACGATCTCAAAACAGGGTCGCCAAGTAAAGCCAGTGATCGCTCTGTGCCCAAAGATTTTAGCTTCCACACTACGTTTATAACGTAAAAAGTGGAAGGTATTATAATCGTTCAGTCCGTCTGTCCGTCACCCACTTTCATATCCCGAACTACCGTTTTTGTTTAATTTCTATAGCTGTCTTATATCATTAATAATTATATATAATATTTTATTTATTATAAATTGTACTTATCAATCGTGTTTGGCGAAAATGGTAGACATGATAATTCACAATTACCAAATAATGTATTTCGTGTTAAAATCTAAGCAGTTGGTTTTATTTCAGCTTCACAGTTATCTCTCACATTCTAATTTTAGGTCGCATACGTATGTTTGGCTTTTATAGCCTTGACTTTACGACTTTTAAAAGACAGCTTCACTTCCATTCCCACCAATATTATCCATTTTTTTTAACCTCCACACTAAAAAACTTTGTCTTCCAGAATAAAATTACAAACATAATTGTCGTGACTGTCCCCCCCTCCCTCATGTCCACGGCCCTAATTTTCGGCTTTGTCCGTGGTCGAAGGCCTTTTTGTCGTGCCTGACGGTTTCATCTAAATAAAAATCAATCAACCAGTCACGTGTTGTCCACGCCCAAAGGGACCTGTTTATAAATTAGGTATGGGAGAATCGGGTGCTGTTTAGATGGAGCGGTTATTTGGTGTTTCTGTTGCGTTGGTTGAAAAATGCAAAACTGAAAACCAAAAACTTTTTAAAATCGTAGTTATTTTAAACAGCGTTGGCTAAGTTTTCAAAACATGCTATATTTTGAAGAAGAAAAAAATCCTAACTTTAAAAGTTGTTTATTTTATTTATATAGTAAACATATGGAAGAATTTTATGTTTTACATGGTGCTAAGGGAAATATGAATAATTGTGTATTATTGATAACGGCTGGGAAATTTTAAAAAATTGTCAAAAACGAATGGGACAAAGTGATAAATTACATAGAATATATTACATTGGCCAGGCATCGAGAATAATGCTGAAAGTCGAGTGGGAAAAATGAGAATATTTTTATCCGCATTTCTCTACATGCAAAAAAAGGATATATTACATGGAAACAATTTTTTAAAAATAACTATAACAAAGTTACTAAAAAAAGAATATATATGGTTTGGTACTTACAAATATATGTATATATGACATGACAAATATATGTATATAATTACAGGTTTTGCAAATACATTTGTGCAAATGCATGTTAATTCATCAAAGTGCAAAAAAATAATTGCAGTTTTTAAAATAACCGGTTAATGGATTCATTATGGTGCATAGATACAAAACTATTTAATTTTCTGATTTTATCAGACATGGTATAAATTGCCCGGATAATACGAATAATTTCCAGGTTAATGAAATTGTCCGTATCAATTAAGTATAATATTATAATAAGATTTATTCTCTTCAGGTTAATAAATTAACATAAATTAATACCCGATGAATTAATTATCAGTAAAATTATTTCATATAATTGCAATAGCATTAATTAAATATAATAAACGCAATCGCAATAAACTAAATGTAATTACAAGAAAAATTACCTCGATTGGAACGTTTGGATTTTAAAACTCAAAGAACAAGTCGTTCCATTCGTCTGAGTTAACACGTAAAAAAGACTTTTACAGTGTTTTTTGTAATACAATATTAAAAAGCATTCTTTCCGTAAAACTCCTCACTAATTCAAGTTGATATAATCCTAAAAGTACTAAAGGCCAAAATTTTATTTCCATCAATTAAACAGTTCTCATTAAATATTCTAGCCTCCCTATGCTACAGTTTCAAAAATATTTACTACTAGCTTTCTAAACCCGGCGGGCGTCGCACGGGTTAACCTTTAATAACGGTGATTTGTTTTTGACACAGCTATAATAAAATAGTCGGTCTGTTCATTGGCGACTTTTGGCTATATTTAAAATTTAACCACCGAAATGCGGCAATCATTCTACAATCAATAAATGAAATAAAATAATGATAGTCAAATAACAATCCTGCAAATTAAATCTTTGATTTTACGTATTTATACTTAATTATTGCTCGCTCTAAAGTTTCTTTCAAATTGAAAATTAAAAGTAGAAATCGAATTCATGTTAATTTTTTAACGGCTCTTCTTACTGGATTTTCATGTTTATCTAGGGATGACGTCAAGCCCCTGTTTCAGCCCGGTCCATGTGTTTTCAAGCCCCAGTTTCGGTCTCTCGCTCTCAGGCGGATGACGTATTTTTGTAAATAGTTATATAAATTAAAAAAATTGTAATCAAATATGAAAAAACTAAGCCTCAGGTGCACACGTAAGAATTACAGGGAATCTATATTAAAAAATTTGAATTTTTTTTCGAGCAGTATAAGTAGGTCTTTCACGATCTACATACAAACAGACTATTATTATAGATATAGAGAGCTGTTTTATTAACAGAAATAGACATTTTTTAAAAAATTGTTTTCAGAATGCGTCAAATTTGGCTTTACATAAGGTGTATTGAAAATAATACATTCAAAATACTTAGGTGTTTAAATATATGTTTTTTTAAATATGAAAAAAAATGATATTAAAATTAAGTTTTTATACAATTAGAAATAGCGTTTTTTTAAATATAAAATGTCATTTTACGTTTTAACTGCTGGAAGAATCAAAATCAG
The DNA here is from genome assembly GCA_019343175.1 of Oedothorax gibbosus. Lineage (NCBI taxonomy): Eukaryota > Metazoa > Arthropoda > Arachnida > Araneae > Linyphiidae > Oedothorax > Oedothorax gibbosus. Next base: position 27,479,092 of record CM033275.1, read on the forward strand.
TTTTTGGCTTTTTTATTTTCAATTATTTTTGTATCACACTATAAAGATTTTCACATTTGAATAAACCATGCGATTACTTTAAAAATAATTATGTGTGAGTAAATAGAGTATTTTATAAAATAAATTATAAAAATACTTTTTTAAACATTATTCTAATGTAAAAAGGAAACACCAGAGTTGTGTGGCACTACAGAATTTTCAATTTCGGTAAAGTCCCTCGCCTTGCCTGCGGAAGGTCCCAGGTTCGGGTCCGAGCATTGCCAAAAAACTGACGTACCATAAACGGCCCGTGCAGAAAAAAATGTCTGGCTAATAATACCCCGTGTAGCAGAAGTGCACGTTAAATATGCTCCAAAGTCCCAAAGCTGCGTGTCACCCTTAACGGTTGCGTTGGGTGTAATATACTTAGGTGTCGGCTGTTCACTTGGCTGTGGTTCTAAATTACGGCACCTGTCACCAATAGCCCTAGTGTAGCTCTAGTGCGACGATAATTTAAACGAACCTAACCAAGCTTATTATCTAAAGAAATAACTAAACAACCAAATTTTGATTTTTTCAAGCGTCATGTAATGACCAACTCCTAGCCTAAAAACTATCTAAACAAAGGGCTGTGGAGAGCCTAGTTGTCAGCGTCTCGGTCTCGAGATCGGAAGGTCCCGCGATCGAGTGCCGGTACCACTGAAGACCCACCGAGTATATGCGGAGTATGTGCTCGTTAAATCTGTTGGGTCCGGGTACCACGGGTACAGGTCCCTGGATACTATTTCCCTACCCTTCAGGGACAAGTCTAAATTGTGGAGGTGGCGATAGATGGCAGCATGTCTTGTATGTGTGTGTATGTCGTGTCCGTCCTTCTTGACGAAGGTTTATAAGCGGATATTTGTGACTAAGCACACAAGCATGAAAATATATGTCCACCAACCAATCTAAACAAACCCCACGGCCCCAAATACACAGTTTCCATGGTCCAATGAAATGGCAGCCTGGTTCTTTTGTACAATAATCATCAACTTCTAGCTTCTTCATGACATTGTCACACGCACACACGAATTAAAACAATGTTTTATGTATGAAACGACAGTAATGACCGGCCGTTTTGTGGTTAGTCTGGGTGGGTAAGTTTCAAGTATATTGAGCGAATAAGAGGTTTTTGAGGGCTCCACTGGGAATGTTTATTAATTAGTAAGGTAAAACATTTATGATTATTTTGGATACTGATATTGATTTAAGTTGTTTTTGGGGATAAATGTATATTGCTTTATATAGTAGTAATACATTTTTTCTAATATTTTTTTCTACACACAGGCTAATAAACTGGCCTTGAATAACTATTTGACAGTATAGTATAACTCAGTATGGTAGAACTACACTGCTCAAAACAATTTAGGGGATTGCATGGTTTAAACCCTTTCACCCCCACGGGCTCCATTTGGAATCATCAGCATGCGATTTTTTTTCTTTCTAAGTTGAGCTGTCATTTATCGTTAGATGGTAGAATCATGTCTTTCGAAGAATTAAATAATGTTTGTTTTAATTAAATGAAAATATGAAAAACATGGTAAAATCAAAAATCACTCCCACAAAATTTTATGAAATAAATTGACCTTAAATTCTTCACGCTTGCATTCTTAGATGTTTAAAAATTGATTTTAACTCCCCCTTTTTAATAAATCTCTCTTAAATAAAATAAATCTAAAAATAAATCTCTTTTTAATAAATTTTAATAACTCTTTTTAATAAAATAAAGTTTTGAAAAAAAAATATTGTTATAATTTATTCAAAAGTTATGATACCAATTTGTTCCCCTTAAATTTTAGTAAAAAGACAATAAGATTTTGTACCCCCGATTTTTACCATTTCATTGTAGATGCATAATGAATCTATTTCACAAAGGTAAGATTTTTAAAATAAAAAATAAAAAGTTGAAACTGAAAGGGTTAACAAAAGTACAGAAAGTGCTCCCCTAATTGTTTTGAGCATTGTATATTGAGCGAATAAGAGGTTTTTTGAGGTTCCACTGGGAATGTTTATTGATTAGTAAGGTAAAAGTTTATGATTATTTTATTTGGATACTGTTATTGATTTAAATTGTTTATGGATACATTCAGGCACCAATGGGTAAGTGGTAGTTCTTTGTATTGCCATGCCACAGGTCTGAGGATTGAGTCCCCGATTGAGCGAGGTTAGCTCATTTTTTTATCCCTTAAGTGGGTCGATAAAATGAGGACCAAGCATGATTGGTAACTAAACCCTAGAGGTTCCGCGTGAGGTTGACCACCTAACCGGGACATATGCCTAGCACTCTATAGATCCCTTAGGTTACGTAAGCTGAAATGGGCACAGCAGGCCGTGGCTTTTTAACAATCATATATTTCGTAGGGATCAAAGTTGAAAATGACGTAGGCTAACAAATACGAGCCATCAATATAGTTATTAACTTAAAGAAAAGTACTTCAAGTTATGCTGCCTTCAAATTAAAAGAGTCGTAAAGTTTAATAAATTAAGTACACGTGTTATGGATAAAATGCTAGAAAATTATCAATAGTGTATAGATAATTATGTAGTGTAGATATTAAGATTTTGATTATAGGTATTTTAAGTTTTTACTTATTATCATAATTTTATTCATAAAATTTTTAATAAATCTTTGAAAAATTAGTCATTTTTAATATTTTTAAAAGTTTGAAGTACTTTCATAGTTTTTCATAAATTTACAATTTTACTAGTTTTCTTGAGTTATTAAAACTAAACTCCTCGGTGCAACAGCCCATTATTGAGCCAAGGCCTGCCGTGCCCATTTCAGCTTTCGTGACCTAGGGCTCTGGGGTGCTAGGCATATGTCCCGGTAAGGTGGTCAGCCTCACGCGGAACCCCCGTGTTTAGTTACCAAGCATGCTTGGTACCTATTTTATCGACCCACTCAAGGGATGAAAGTATGGTTCAATCTCGCCCAATACGGGATTCGATCCCCGGACCTGTGGCGTGGCAATGCGAAGCACTACCACTTAGCCACTGGGCCTCTCTTGAGTTATTAAGTAACAAATATTACCAGAAGGTACAAGTTTCAATATTTCAGAGCTAAATTCCATGGCCTTTCGTTTGAAACCCAAAAATTAAATACACTTTGAAATTACAATTATGGAATTTAACAAAACACTACAAATTGTAAAAATTAATATTATTGGTAGTACATTTAAAAATATCGATTTTTCAGTTTTTACTTCTTATTATTCACAATATCTTTCTGATTAATTACTGATAGTTTCATAATGATATCTTCTGTAGAAAAAAAGTTTTTAAATATTTTCTGGAGTCATTCATATACGTTTGAATATGTATTTCGTCTGCTTTCAACCTTTTTTTCTCTCTGTTTCGCGTTTTTCAATTATTGTGTTTAATAAATCCCTAAGGCTTTTGTGCTAATTAAGTTAGAATTTTGAAATTTTTAACCTGTTTACTGCAGAAAATTGTGCATGGAATAAGGTCTACTATGTATAGTTGTATTTAAAAATTTTTTTTAATTCAATTATTTGTAATTTTTTGTGGTTATCTGTATATATTCATGTTACTTTTTGACTGTAGCTCACATTTTAAAATCCATACACAGTTCTTGAACAAATAGTACTAAAAACAAACTAAAAATTTTGGTGGAGTTATTCTCAAAATTGAAAGAAGAGTAGCAGTGTAAAAAAGTTCAAAATTTGACTTTTTTTTAAATAAATGAAAAACTTGTAAATAATTGTTTTTATTGCTAGAAAATGTTTATTTAGAGTGAACATTATATAAAACCACTATAATTTACAAGTTTATGTTATTATTTCTAGAAATAATGTTTTGGGTACCGTATCCCCTTAAAGCTTTATTTTTATCAATATAAAACCCAAAGCTATTTTTGGAATAATTTTTCTTTCGGTACAATACCACAAAACATATTTTTTTCGTTCAAATAAATCATAAAATTTGAGGTTAAGCTTTTTAAGCCGCAGTATAAATCACAATTATGTCGATTCAAACACAAAACACCACTTTTGAATTCAAAATAACACTTTTATCAGAAATACATCAAAGCTACACACATATGCATCTTCCCATCAATAAATGTGTGTAGTTCAAAATCTTACCGCCATGGCAAGGATATAAAAAAAAGTTCTTTTAATCTAATAACTGATATCAGTTTCAGTGTTCGTTCAAGAATATGGTGTTTTAATTTAAAAATATGACTTTTTAGACGAAAATCTTTCCATGTAGCTTTTTAAGAAATGCGGTTTTACATATTATTTAAGGGGAGTGTTTGGGTCAAAAATGTCAATTTTCTGTTTTTCTTTTATGTTAAATCTGCCTATCTATAATTTTAATTTAAGACCAAGATTATCGATTTGGGTTTAGTGGTTTTCTCTTTATAAGCACTTTTCAAAAACTCTGTATATCTGTTCTTACCTATACCTTAATTTTCTTTTGCGTTTCCTGAAATATAAAGGTTTTTCAACAGTTAGGGCTATTTTGCTCAGGAACTATAAAAGATATCAACATGTTTTGTTTTTATTATTTCTTCCCCATTAATATCTTTGATTTAAACTGAGGAATTTTAAGTATCTCTGCTAAAATAAGTTATAATTTTAAATCGGATTTTTTGGGGTTTCGTAATACATATTTTTAAAAACAATCACTGTAAAAGTATTAATTTATGCCGTGAAATATCCTCAGTTTAAATCAAAGAGCTATATGTAAGTACGTAAAGTGCTTCCCTAATTGTTTTGAGCAGTGTAGTTTGAGGTTTAGTAGAATATCTAAAGGATATAGTGGAATTATAAGTCCCAATATTTGGCAGCAACGAAACCAAAATTATAACCATAGGATCATTGTACAACTAAAGGGGCTAAGGAATAAAAATCGACGGTGGCCAGAATATGTAACTCTTTTTGGAGAGCACAGACATGGAGGGCTTAGGTTTTACCTTAAATAGCCGAACCAGAGAACATGATCAGAAATTGAATAAATCATGCCTTAGAAGGGAGGTAAGAAAACATTTTTACAATAGAGTTGTCAATAAGTGGAATGCTTTACCAGATTATGTTGTGCGTTCGAAGAGAGTAGAAGATTTTAAGAAGAATCTTGATATTCATTGGAAACTGGTAAAGTATTAGATTCATTTTGGACCAACCTTGCTGGGCCTCTGGCCTGTTGTTGGTCGACAGTATTTGTATTTGTGCTGGTAAATAACGCGTTGTTATCCTGTAAAATTAGCACGTACCGAAAACCAAGTTTATCTTAAATTTAACATCCCTAAACCACATTATCTTAGTCGCCTCACTTGTGGGGAAAAACGAGTACGAGATAAAAGCATGGAACGCAAATGCACTTGGCCAGAAAAGCTTTTTGAAAGTTGTAAGGAAAGCATAGGAATGTATTAACTCTCTGAGGGATACACACGTACAAGTTGAGTTTAGTTTGAATTATCGTCGCATTAGAGCTACACGAGAGCTATTGGCGACGGGCGTCGTATTTTAGAACCACAGTCAAGTGACGAGCCGACACATGAGTAGGCACCCAACGCCACCGTTAAGGGCGACATCGTACGCAGCGTTGGGACTTTGGAGCATATTTAACATTCACTTCCTCTACACGGGGTATTATTCGTCGGACATCCGTTTATAGGCCGGTAGTTATTTTGGCGATGCCCGGACCCGAACCAAGGACCTTTCGCATGCTAGGCGGACGCCTAACCGACTGGACTCCCCAGCCCCATGAGAGACAGGTTTTCCGCAACATATTTTTGAAAAATTATAAATGTTATAATATCACTAAATTTTAAACAATTGGTGTTAGGAAATACACTTATAAAATAATTAAATGCTTAACTTACTGCATTTGGTTGTGTATTTTGTCTGTTTAATATTTCACCCTGAGTTCTATAGTAGGGTAGAGACTGAACCTTTCAATAGCAAGATGGACCAACACGGAGACAATATAGGGTGGCATGTGGTGCTCGGTGGCCGAGTGGTTTGGATCGCAGGCCATAACGCTAGCAGTCCGCGCGCTGTAACTGGTGCGGGTTCGATTACCGCCTTTACCCTGGGTGTACTTCCTTTCTCAGTATCAAAATTATAAATTAACTAGAACTTTTGCCACTCTATTCGGGCTCCGTAGTGAGCCATGGCTGCCGATGGCAGCTTAGTACGAGTCGTTCCTCTACCCTACTATAGAACTCTTTGATTTCACCTAATCAGCGATTTCGTTTGTTAATGTTATCAACTTGTACGTGCGTGAATTTCAAATTCCATCTCCATAAACAATGCGTGTGTTCACTTCACTTTATAAGCATTCAGTGAACATCACTATCAGGTTGTATTTGTTTTGGTTGGTTTGTTTGAAAACGTATATTTATTAGTAGCTCTTGTAGAACGATTTCACGGCTGTTAAGTCTCTACGCAGTAGGTTTTTAAGTTATTTTTAAACCATATTATTATTTGTTGTTCAAAAGGGTGACTTTTATGCTAATTTCTTGATTTGCTATCTGTATTCATGCATACCGGGCACTGGGGCCGTAATGAGCCTAGTGGTCAGCGTCTCGGGATCGGAAGGTCCTGCGATCGAGTCCCGGTACCACTGAAGACCTATCGAGTATATGCGGAGTACGTGCTCGTTAAATCTGTTGGGTCCGAAAGTCCTCTAAGTTCCCATACCGAATCAATACCTCTGGGGGTGACAAGCCAATTCTGGGGATCCTCTAGTTGGCCTCTGTCTCTAAAAATATGATGGATCCACTTAAGTGTGTGTGTTGTCTGTTGTGTCTGTCTTACTTAACGAAGGATTATAAGCGGGTCTCTGATCAAGCACATAAGCCGGAATAAATATATGTACCTACCCTTGGGCGAGTTAGCCTGAGTTGTGTGCCGTGGTACGGCGATGTTATGATTTAGTAATAGGATTTTAATTTAATGTTGAATAAATTTTAGATTGTTTTAAAATCCGTTTCCGATGATTACTTAGGATTTTTCACTTACATTTCCCCACTGCGTTTTTTTTAGTTTATATTAAAACTCCGAGGTTAAGGTTAGTTTAGGAACATTTCGCAATGCCACTAGTTAACCTAAAACAATTGGAATAGGGGACACTCATTTAAAATTATATGCTACTGAAAAATTATTGCAAAAAATCTAAAGAAACTATAAGTTTTAAAAAACTATATTTATTATGGATTAATCAGGATAATATTGGAGTTAGATTTTTCAGCAGCACTCATAATTTCCATAACTTTTATAAATTTCATAATTTTACTAAATTTTGGAGATGTTAAGTCTAGAAGAATCATTTATAATTATATGCTACATAAATAAAACTGTAAAATGTATGATAAAACTTAGGTTTTGATTAAAAAAGTTTTCCATGAAGTCAGATCAAATTTACACTTCCGCCAATGGACAATTCAAAAGGGCGGAGCGTGGTTTGTTTGTGGGAAACAAGACAAAATTTGACGTAAGATGGCGCCACAGAAAGCGTTCTAGTCATAGATATCATAGTTAAAGTATTAGATTGGCAGATCACGTGACCTCCAATGCTAACGACGGGACGAGCATGGAGGCCAAAATAAGAGGGCAAAATGACCAGTGTTGCTGCAACTTTAAGGAGAAAAATACTACGGAAAAATACCATTTAATTCAAAAATTACAAAAAAATATCTTAAAAATACTAGCTGCATTTTGTAATCTTTTTAGTGACTTTAAATCCTTTTCTAGAATTTTTTTTTGTAATTTTAGAATTAAATGGTATTTTTTCGTAGTATTTTTCTCCTTAAAGTGGCAGCAACACTGGCAATTTTGCCCTCTTATTTGGCCTCCATGCGCGTCCCGTCGTTAGCATTGGAGGTCACGTGATCCACCAATCTAATACTTTAACTATAATATCTATGGGTTTAAGACAACAGTTGACGTAACTGACGTCACTATAGGCGTGATCGTTCCATTTGTCCATTTGCAAATTATTATTATCCAACAAAGAGTTAAAAAAAATGCATTATGCCTAAACCTTATTTAAATGACACTTTATAGTTTTTCGATTGTATAAAAAATGTCATTTTGGAATGCAAGGTAAGCAAATCGGTGCAATACTTTTAAAATTCTATGCAAATATTTAAAAACTACTTAATACGCATGGACTTTTTTATATTTGAAGAATAATTTTTAGTTTCAAAATAAAATATATCTTTAATGGGTTTTTGAATAAATATATTCATTTAATCCCTTCTATTTTCCCATTTATATTTCAAAAGTTATTTAAGTTATTTTTTAATTTATTACAGACAGTTCTAATTAATTTCTTTTTTTACCAACTAATTTTAAAATATCATACAGAAAATAATTTTAAAAATAGAACTTTTAACATAAAAATAAGATAATTTTCTTAAGCGTATATTTATCAAATTCTAAATCAATTAATAATCACAATATTTATTGAAGAATATTTTTAATTCCAAAATAATTTTTTTTTAAATTTTAAGTGTTAGAATTATTATTATGACTAGTTTTTCAAAATTAATTTTTTAGTTTAATTTTAAAGAAGTGCTGTAATATACATTTTTAGAATTCAAGTAAATAAAATTACAACTAAATTAACGATAATATTTCGATAAATTCGTTTTCTTATCCATAAACTACTTTAAAATAAGATAATAGAAAATGAGCAAGTTTCTACTTAAGTAAGCTTAATTTCCTATAAAAGCATAGATAGTAATTTTTTTTTAAAAAGTAAAAGTAGTTTTATAAAAATATAATTTTTTTAAACTAATAAATCGGCTAAAAAAACTTAAGTAGGATTTCATAAAACAAATTGAATATAAGATTCTAATATAATCTAAAAGATTGTATTTATTCCAGTTTGGGAATAAGAATTCGCTTGTTCCATATGGCGCAGAATCATTTCTATTTTCATTCCTTGTTTCATTTGGGGGTTCGGTGATGGGTAGTATAACACGGTAAGCTGCGCCAACTACATTAATTACACAATAAAGACTTAATTTTCAATCTTTCGGAACCGTTTCCACTCAAGAAGTAAAATATGTCTTAGAAAAACATATATTTCCACTATTTCCAGAAAAGGTAATAAAATGCATGGCTATTCATTACGTCGCTCTTTGGGAAATGTTTACTAGTATTGATGTATCATCAGTAATAAGAAAACACCGGGTGGCCCAAAAGCAGCCTAACAGTTAGTTAGGTATACAGTTATTTATACAGAAATAGTTATTTTAATACAGGTTAAGTTTAGTTCGGTTGAATTATCGTAGTACTAGAGCTACAGGAGAGTAATTGGCGACAGACATCGTAATTAAGAACCATAGTCAAAAGTCACAGCTTTATTTACATACATATATTTACATTCTTAATCCTGAAGGTGCTCAAATTGTCTACCTTCGACATTGATGCATTCCTGCAACAACCTGGTCCCGTTCTCTGGTGACATTTGCATATTTCTAGAGATCAAACAAATAAAAGGGGCCGGGATAGCCTGGTCGGTAAGGTCTAATAAACCGAAGATATCTCGAAACTGAACCAATCAAAGTCCACGAATTCCTACTCTTTGGATAAGATACGCTGTAGTACGACTTTAGTTTAGCCAACCAACAAAACTAAGCACGACTATGTCAAATACCTGTTCTAAATAACCCAAAGTTCTTACCAATGTTACAACATTAACTGTTAGGCTACTTTTGGGCCACCCTGTAATATGTCATACATTTTAAATTGATATTGATGTATTAGAGATAGTAACTAGGGATGAGTAACATCACACTAATTTAAATTACCACTTAATAAATCAATACATTTAAAAAGTAATTATATACCCTGTAAGGTAATATCAATATTTTTAAAATCTAAAAATTTCTAAAACAGGCTACCATTTTCTTGAAAATTTTATTATGACGTATGAAATCCATATTTCTTTTAGTTCGATTTGTAGAGTGGTTTCAGGCGGAAAGACAAACGTACCAAAGAGTTTTATAGTAGGGTAGAGACTGAACTTTCAACAGCAAGATAGACCAACACGGAGACAATATAGGGTGGCATGTGGGACCCGATGGCCGAGTGGTTTGGATCGAAGGCCATAACGCTAGCAGTTCGCGCGCTGTAACGCGTGCGGGTTCGATTCTCGCTTTTGCCCTGGGTGTACTTCCTTTCTCAGTATCAAAATTATAAATTAACTAGCACTTTTGCCACTCTATTCGGGCTCCGTAGTGAGCCATGGCTGCCGATGGCAGCTCAGTACGAGTCGTTCCTCTACCCTAATATCTCTTTGCAAACGGACAAATGTTCAAAATCCTCTTTTCTAGAATCCAAAACGGGGCTGGGGAGCCCAGTCGGTTAGGCGTCCGCCTATAGCAAGCGAAAGGTCCTAGGTTTGGGTCCGCGCATCGCTAAAATAACTGCCGACCTATAAACGGCCCGTGCAGCCAAAAATCTCCGACGAATAATACCCCGTGTAGAGTGAGTGCACGTTAAATATACTCCAAAGTCCTAATGCTGCGTACGATGTCGCCTGTAATGGTTGCGTTGGGTGCCTACTCAGGTGTCGGCTCGTCACCTGACTGTGGTTCTAAAATAAGACGCCCGTCGCCAATAGCCCTCGTGTAGTTCTAGTGCGACGATAATTTAAACTAAACTAGAATCCAAAACGCGAAAAAGGCACAAAAATCTCCATTTTTGATTTTCGACTCCATTGCCATACGTTATACATTTTAAATAATATTAATGTTATCATTTTGTATTTACGCGTACAAGAAATTTTAACTTACTTTCTTCAATAAATATGAAACTATAAACTGGAATAATTAAAAAAAAAAACACTTCAAAAAATTTAATAACTCATACCTTTAATGGCAACTTTATTCTAAATTTAAATATATTTTTCAATTTTTTTTTATGAAACATAAATAGATATTTTCAAAACATTAGACATTGCGTTTTCAAAATTATTTGAAAAAACTATTTAAACTTAAACTGATAAGTCACTTATCATTGTCAAAATCTTTTTTTTATTTTAAATAAAATGTTTATTTCCCTTCTCATCTGACATCACTTTTGCATGATTGATTATAAGCAATTTGTTCACCCACAAAACGCAATATGTGGACATCAAACTTTGATAAAATATGTCATCAAACATGAATTTAAATTCGCCAATGATGAATGATCTTGTAATATAAATGAAAAACGTTATGAATTCTTTTAACAATGTTTATCTGAATGTTAAGTGCTTTTAAATAAGTTAAATTTAATATTTACTAGTGACTGAGAAAGACGTTAAAAGTAGAACTTAGATATTGGCTTTAGCTTACCATCTGAGCGATGTAGACGTATAAACCCGTCCGAGGTTTTCTAGCAACACACAATTTTTTAAAATTATTTTTTTTTTAGTTTGACTAAATTTTAAAATTTATAGTATGGATGGGTCATTTACACTCACCTACTTTACAAATATATTTTTCATAATTTAAAAAGAAATTAAATATTCTGTTAAAATTTAAATTTTAATCTCATGCAGCGAAAACCAGTTTACATTTCAGCCAATTAGCTTATTTCCCAGAAATACTCGATTCATTTGCTTTAGAGCAGCATTTAAAATTGAACAAATAAAACTCCATATACACTGCAATAACCTCGTGTAGCTCTAATAAGACGATAATTCAACCCTCTAACTCTATAAAAATAATTATCTAAAAAGCAGATTTTAGCTTCCACACTACGTTTATAACGTAAAAAGTGGAAGGTATTATAATCGTTCAGTCCGTATGTCTGTCCGTCACCCACTTTCATAGACCGAACTACAAATGCTACGGACAAGTGTGATACGTCAAACAATTCAGCGCATCGAAATTAGAATACATTGAAAATTTCATAAAAGAATTCGAATTCGAAGTACTTCAATTATCTAAAAACTGCAAAATTGAATGCTCATTTAAAAAGCATAGGAAGCCATTTTTATTAGAATTAAATCACCATTGCCATTCGCAACAATCGCTCGAGAAACTTTAATTCTTTTAGACAATAAATTAAAATAAATTTATTTTTGCGACATCGATCCGTTTGAAATGACGTCAAATATATTTCACTACGAGATTCTTTGTACGTTGATATGAAATGTTTTCATTCTATTTAAAAGCGATGAATATTACATATTTATTCTTTGAAATATAAATTAATTTTTGCAAACGATAAATAATAATTATTGAATTTTCGAAATAAAATAAATGAAACTAGCCAAATTTAGCATGTAAATGTTTAATATAGAATATCAATGCTGTGTTTGGCGCCTTTTTTCCTGTTAAACAAAAATGTTGTGTGGAAGCGGGTTAAGTGACAGATTCTGTTACAAACCTACTTGTTTATATCAATCAAAACGCTAAACACTCTATTCTATTGAAAGCTATACTTTTGTCTTCTTAATAGAAGAAGCTTTGATGGTCACTTATAATCTCGAACCCAAAGGTTTCCGACAGACCAACAGAAGCAATACATCACTTGTTAAGTGCAAACTCTAATCTTTCAAAATACGATGTTAAGAACAAGTCCTAGAAGGAAGTAATTAAATGATCAATAGTTTTTCAACAAAATAAATATCACTGGAGTATATTTTTATTTCTCACTGAAGCTTTATTTTATTGAATTATTCTTTGTCGTTGTTGTTTTTGTTAATTAAAATCTTCTCAAAAAGAACTAGTTTAAGAACTTATTAAGGTTAGGTTAGTTGGAATTATCGTCGCACTGGAGCTACACGAGGGCTATTGGCGACGGGCGTCGTATTTTAGAACCACAGTCAAGTGACGAGCCGACACCTGAGTAGGCACCCAACGCAACCGTTAAGGGCGACATCGTACGCAGCGTTAGGACTTTGAAGGATATTCTAACGTGCACTTCTTCTATACGGGGACATTTTGGCTGCACAGGCCATTTATAGGTTGGCAGTTATTTTGGCGATGCCCAGACCCGAACCTGGGACCTTCCTCATGCTAAATGAATGCCTACCCGAGTGGGCTCCCCAGCCCCCTAAGAACTTATTAAAGCAGCATTTTGTGTATTCAATGTGCGCTTAGAGCTGATTAAGGTGCTGAACTATTAAAAATTTGGAGCTTGGGTACAACCAAACTATGGTTCTTAGTAGCTAAAACAAATTTTTTTACTATATTTTAGCATTTCTTTGAATTATTTTCCAAGTTTTTGTTTTCAAAATATGAAAATGTTTCATCCGAATATGCGGTGAAGCATTTCATCTGACAGCCGTTGCAGCTACTGGGAATCACTATTATTTAGAAACTAAACGCAAAAATTTAAAATGGATGTTTTATTCGTATGTAATTCCTTTCTATATTATGAAAAATGTTCGTGTGTCCTTATATTAAACCAGTAACAAGTTGGCATAGTTCTTATTTAACGAAACTTCTAGCTAACTTACAAACAAGTAGATTTGTAACAGAATCTATCAATTAACCCGCTTCCACACAGCATTTGTGCTTAACAGGTAAAAAGGCGACAAACACAGCATTAATATTCTATATTAAACATTTGCATGCTAAATTTGGCTAGTTTCATTTATTTTATTTCGAAAATTCAATAATTATTATTTATCGTTTGCAAAAATTAATTTATATTTCAAAGAATACATATGTAATATTCCTCGCTTTTAAATATAATTACAATATTTCATATCAACGTACAAAGAATCTCGTAGTGAAATATATTTGACGTCATTTAAACTGATCGATGCCTCAAAAATAAACTTATTTTAATTGATTGTCTAAAAGAATCAAAGTGTTTCTTTAGCGATTGTTGCGAATAGCAATGGTGATTTAATTCTAATAAAAATGGCTACCTATGCTTTTTAAATGAACATTCAATTTTGCAGTTTTTTACATAATTGAAGTACTTCGAATTCGAATTCTTTTCTGAAATTTTCAATGTATTCTAATTCCCATGCCTTTAATTTTTTGACGTATCATCACAACTTGTCCGTAGCATTTGCAGTTTGAGCTATGAAAGTGAGTGACGGACCGACAGGCGGACTGAACGATTATAACACCTTCCATTTTTTTACGTTATAATCGTAGTGTGGAAGCTAAAACCAAAAATTACCACTTCGGATGTTCGACTTAAACGCAATACTCTTATTACATCTTATTTCATATTAGGTAATTGAAAGTTTAAAAAAACCAGTTAATAAATCATCTATAATCCTTCTAACACGTTCTGAAGAACTACCGTAAAAAAATGAATTCTCCAAAATGAATAGCTTATAAACAAAACAAACATCAGATAATTAATTCCCGTTTGCATTCGCGACAACCATGATGGTTGTTCCAAATGTTAATTTATAATTATTACAGGCTTAGGTGAAGATTAACATTAAAATCAGTAAATTTCCAAAAGAAACATTTACGAGTAATAATTTAATATTAATTTACGGCTTGGATGAAATGTTGGAGATATTTGATAATATTTTCTTATTAGTAATAAATTTCATTTTGAGGTTGAATATCATTAAAGTTGGTTTTAATTTGTAACATTTTATTTGATATTCATGATTTTTTTATATGTATTTAGCTAAGTTGTATCTTACAGCAGTGTTAAATTATAATTAAAAGGAGCTCACATTTAACGTTCAGGAAGTATTATTTAAGTCAAGTCCTTATAGTTTCGTAGATTTTATTATAAATTTTGTTCTATCATTGAATGAAACAAGTAGGTTTGTATCAGAATCTGTCACTTAACCCGCTTCCACACAACAGTTGTATTTAACAGGTAAAAAGGGGCCAAACACAATATTAATTCTATATTAAACATTTGCATGCTAAATTTGGCTAGTTTCATTTATTTTATTTCGAAAATTCAATAATTATTACTTATTGTTTGCAAAAATTAATTTATATTTCAAAGAATAAATATGTAATATTCCTCGCTTTTAAATAGAATGAAAATATTTCATATCATCATACAAAGAATCTCGTAGTGAAATATATTTGACGTCATTTCAAACTTATGGATGTGGCAAAAATAAATTTATTTTTTACTGTCTGAAAGAATTGAAGTTTCTCGAGCGATTGTTGCGAATAGCAATGGTGATTTAATTCTAATAAAAATGGCTTTTCATGCTTTTTAAATGAGCATTAAATGTTGCAGTTTTTTAAATAATTGATGTACTTCGAATTCAAATGTTTCGTTGAAATTTTCAATGTATTCTAATTTCCATACGATGAATTTTTTTTGACGTATCACACTTGTCCGTAGCATTTGTAGTTTGGGCTATGAAAGTTGGTGACAGACAGACGGACTAAACGATTATAATACCTTCCAATTTTTACGTTATAAACGTAGTGTGGAAGCTAAAATCTATGCATATCATAAACATAAGTTATATAAAAAAAATTGTCAAAACTATAAACTTGTCCTCCCAGAAAAAGTTTTGCTGTTTATTTTAATAGATTTATTTTGTACTTGGGTAATATCCTGTCGACCTGTCAATGTTTTTTAAATCTTTTAGCGCTAGTTTTCCCAGATTTTTTTAAAAAATAAATTGCATATTTAATGTTATTCCATTATAAATTATATGTATTATATTTTTTTTATAGTAATTATTTAAAAATTAACGTAAATGAGTTTTTTCATTTTTATTTAAATTTTTATATTGATTGTTATATTTTTATTATTATATTCAATATAAATTATACTTAAATTTAGTGTTTGGCGAAACTATTGAGTTTGCCGTAAATGGTCGACGAGATAATACAAAATTACCCTTCAGTTTTAAGTTAGTTATATGTTACAGATTTTTATTACTTTATATTATTTTTTTATTTATTTAAATAGTTTTTTGTAAAAATAATTATCACTTTTATATACTTGTATATCATAAATAATATTACATTATTGGACAAAACTGCCCTAAAGAGCAACATATACTTCATACAAATATTTATTACACATTTCATTATATCTTAAGGGGGGTTGGATGGGTCTTTGGGTCAAAAATGTCAATTTTATCATTTCTTTTTTTTTATTTTGATGATCTTTAGATTTAATTTAAGACCAAGATTATCGATTTCTCTTTAGTGGTTCTTTATATGAGCATTTTTGGGAAACTCTTAATATCAGTTCCTACCTAAACCTTACTTTTATTTTGAGTTTCCTAAAATATAAGTTTTTCAGCAGTTAGGAACATTTTTCTCAGGAACAATAAAAGATATAAACATATTTTGTTTTGTTATATCGTTCCCATTAGCAGCTTCTTGATTTAAATTGAGGAATTTTAAATATCTCTGCTCAAAAAAAGTATATGTAACTTTAAATATGATTTTTTAAAGTTTTTCAATTTTTTTTGTCGTGTCCATGAGAGTCGAAATCTATATGTGTCCGTGAATTTTGATAATTTCTTCTACGACTTGCTTGATGTTGTCTCCATACGGATCTAGCATAGTCGGCAGTACTCCAATCTTTCTCAGGCTGGCGCTCATAGCCGGACACTCATAGATGTGAGTAGGCGTAAGCTGTGTATCAGGACAATGTTCACAGCTTCTATAGATCTTCTTGCCATCTATCTTCATACCCCTGTGGTGTCCGGTAGTATAAAGTTTTTCAATACATATTTAAAAAAAACTGTAAAAGTATTTTTTTAATATTTTGAAATATACCCAGCTTAAATTAAAGAGCTATATGTAAGAAACAAAATATAAAAAAGTTTATAATGATATCTCATATAGTTCTTGAGAAAGCTGATCTTAATTTTAGGTAAATTAACATGCGCTAGATAGAATCATCCGACTCCCTTTAAAGTATCCAAAACTGGGTTTTTTTTAGTTTGAATTATCGTCGCACTAGAACTACACTAGGGCTATTGGCGACGGGCGTCATATTTTAGAACCACAGTCAAGTGATGAGCCGGCACCCGAGTAGGCACCCGACGCAACCGTTAAAGGCGACATCGTAAGCAGTGTTAGGACCTTGAAGGAAATTTAACGTGCACTCCCTTTACACGGGGTATTATTCATCGGACATTTTGGCTGCATGGGCCGTTTATTGGTCGACAGTTATTTTGGCGATGCCCCGTGGCGCAGTGGTAGTGCTTTGCATTGCTGTGCCACATGTCCGGAGTTCGAATTCCGGATTGGGCGAGGTTGACCCATCCTTTCATCCCTTCAGTGGGTCGATAAAATGGGTACCAAGTATGCTTGGGAACTAAACACTGGGGTTCCGCGTGAGGCTGACCACCTTACCGGGACATATGCCTAGCACCCCAGAGTCCTAGGTCACGAAAGCTGAAATGGGCACGGCAGGCCTTGGCCCACTATTGGGCTGTTGCGCCGAGGAGTTTAGTTTAGTTTAGTTATTTTGGATATGCCCGGACCCGAACCTGGGACCTTTCGCATGCTAGGCGAATGTCTAACCGACTGGGCTCCCCAGCCCCCCAAAACTGTTTCAACGATGTTACATTTTTATTACCTTCAACCTCTCTCGAAATAAAGTCAAGTGCATACATAATAAATAATAAAAACACATCTTCTGTTCTAATACTTGGCTTAAGTGGAAAACCTAATACTTTAAAATCTACCTGCAAGCGTCGAAAAACGAAAAAAACTGGAGTTAAAAAGATAAATAGTTTGGACAAAATAATTATCTCTATGAAACGGGAAGTACTGTCCCACGTAAAATCTCAGGATTGAAGAAAAAATCCCATGAGCCAAGCTTGAAGGCTAGAAAAATAGGATTTACTATTCTATCAGTACATGTCACTGACTAGGTTTGATAAAGTAGTAATTGAAAACATTTATTTTACAAAAGTATGGTAATTTTGCTAGCCCCACACAATAAAGAAGTTGTTTTTTTTAAAGAAAAACAATGGCACTTGGGGCGCAAGAAATATTAATTATATTTACAGAGATAATCCGTTTGTTTTAAATGCACAATTTGTAACTTTAAAACAGAAGCTGTTTATCAACAGTCAAATTTAAAACAAAAATTGAAATTTACCTTCCCCTGGTGGGAAAATGAATCGCAGTTTCCTCCCAGTGACAAGCAAGTATACTGTGACCACAGTACTATTGAGGAATACACTGCTCAAAACAATTAGGGGAACGAATGGTTTAAACCCTTTCACCCCCAATGATTCCATTTGGAATCATCAGCTTGCGATTTTCTTTCACTAAGTTGAGCTCACACTTATTTATCGTTGGATGGAATAATCATATCTTTTGAAGAATTAAATAATGTTTCTTTTAATGTAATGAAAAAACATGGTAAAATAAAATTCACCCCCGAAACATTTTATGAAATAAATTGACCCTAAATTCTTCACGCTTGCATTCTTTGATGTTTAAAAATTGATTTTAACTTTTTTTAACAAATAAAATTTTGAAATTTTTTTAATAATTTTTTCAAAAGTTAGGATTCCAATTCCCCCCCCCCCCCCCCTTAAAATTTAGTTAAAAAAAATTTTCCGATTTTTAAAAGATTTTTTCCCTGTTTTTTACCATTGTATAATGGATATATTTCACAAATTTTAGATTTTTAGAACAAAAAAAATAAGAAGTTGGAACTGAAAGGGTTAACAAAAGTATGCAAAGTGCACCCCTAATTGTTTTGAGCATTGTATATTGAGCGAATAAGAGGTTTTTTGAGGTTCCACTGGGAATGTTTATTAATTAGTAAGGTAAAAGTTTATGATTATTTTATTTGGATACTTTTATTGATTTAAAATTCCGTTCTTTACGGAGATTTTATGAAAGCATACACGGAGCTTTAGATACATAATCTCTCCCAACTGAGCTGGTTCGGCACACAAATTTACCATAAACAGTTAAAATGCTTGATCGGTTTTAGACTTGTACTCTTAACGAAGATAACGACAGAAAAATTGTATTTACTTTAAACAACTGTCTTATTTACAGGAAAAAAATGAGTAAAAGAAACTAACATTATTTTTCTATAAATTTACAGGGTGTCCGTAAAAGAATGTCCCAGTTCTGTTACCCTGGCCGCCTCGTTCACCTGACATCACGCCTTGTGATTTCTTCCTTTGGGGCTTCGTAAAAGATCGGGTCTACGTTCCACTCCTACCCCACGATTTACCAACCTTAAAAGGTAGAATTGCACAGGCTGTTGCTTCCATTACTCCGGACTTGCTGCAGACAGTATGGGAAGAATTGCATTTTCGTTTGGATGTGTGCCGTATCACGCGCACACATTGAGCAATTATATAAAAAACTAGGTTAGTTTTCCTTCAATATCATGTATGATTTGTTATATTTAGTATAAAATAAACTCCTGTAATATCCCATTAAAACTCAGACATTCTTTTATGGACATCCTGTACTTTTTTCTTTCCAAAATTAACAAATTTTTACAGTGGAGTTTGTCGAAATTTTTTGGAGTGGTGAAATTAATTTTTATATTTTGATACCTAATTTGGGAATTTCGCTATATCCAGTTTGAAGCAATTTTGGGCGCAGTAAGACGTTTAAGTAGTAGTAGTAGATTTCAGTTACTGATCTTAACTACTAATTCATGCAAAATTGTTAACAAAATGTTTAGATTTTAACAGAAGCTATTAACTTACAAAAGCTCTGTTATAAATGAAGATTTACGTTTCTCAGAATTAATATATAAATTCGATTTTTTTTGTTTGTAATAAGACGAGAGAAATTTTCTTTTATAAAGACTAAACTCTCCACTATTTAAGCGGTTGGTTTATTTTATTCTTAATCATTTTATGACATCTACTATGATACCCTATTCAATATCGGCTTATACTTTGATAAAATCAATCACCGCCTTATAAAAAAGCTGATTATATTACTTAAATATATTAGAAAAATATTCTTAAATAGTATTGGGGACATAATGAAATAAAAAATATTTTATTATGTCATAAAATGTTAAATAACGATGACACAAATAAAATTTTCTTTTTGGCAAAATATCAGTTAAATCTTTGTCATCGCACAAGGAAGCTGCTTCACGAAGCGAGTAGAAGAAAAATAGGATAAAAAAACTGGAAAACAAAATGGATTCCCGGAAAGAAATTTAAAGAAAGGGGTTTAAAGAGGACAATTTTCGTTCAAAGGCAACTTCATTTTGATAAAGTTGCAAAAGAAGCTAAACACATTTTAAGTGAAATAATTACCGAACCAATTAAATTATTCTAATTTTTATACATTATTATTCTACTACATTACACACTACATTACATTATTATTCTACTACATTACACATTATTATACATTATTATTCTACTACATTATTGCTTACATTATTCTAATTTTTATCCACAGTTGCTGAAAACATGGAATAGGCGAGATATTTTTTTAAAACTTGTCTTGAAATTTTAATAACACTCAACGGGTTTGCCCCTATTCATGAATTAACGAAATCAATACTGGAAAATTCGCTAATTTTAAATATTAAGATTCAATGTATTTTTTTCCAATTTATGGTTAATATTTTATAAATAAACCTCGTTTAAAATTAAAAAAAAATAGTTTATTGATTTGGTGGTTTATAAATATTTCTTTAAAAAAATTATCTATACATTTTCGACCAAATGTTTATAAACAAATTTCTATATAACACTTACTAGTCAATCGTTTGGAATACGTATAATAGAGTTGCAATATTTATTTTCATACAGAGTTTGCCGACTTGGAATTTTGAAATATAAACTGATAATTTGTGTTCATATTCATAAACTAAACAACTTTAGGGACTTAAGCTAGAAGAAATGGTATTAGAAAAGGAATACTTGAAGAAATTATTAAAAAATCATACTTGTTTTACAAGAAACTTTTTTATAGATCATTGATTATTCAGTAAAACTACAAAAAAAGGTCATAAACAAGAAGCTTTTTGAGAACTTGAATGGCCTACTTACCTGTTACTTTATACTCACACAAATCGTACGAATTCAAAACTAACATTCATGAACTCAAATTTAATGGCATACAGCTAAACAGACGAAAGTATAAAATACAGGTACCTGAGAGGTCTTACATTTACAACAGTTTTAGTTAAGGTTAGTTTTAATTATCGTCGCACCAGAGCTACACGAGGGCTATTGGTGACGGGCGTCGAATTGCGTCACAGTCAAGTGACGAGCCGACACATGAATAGGCACCCAACGCAACCGTTAAGGGCGGCATCGTACGCAGCGTCGGGACTGTGGAGCATATTTTACGTGTACTCTATCTATACGGGGTATTATTCGTCGGATATTTGGGCTGCACGGGCCGTTTATAGGTCGGCAGTTATTTTGGATATGCCCGGACCCGAACCTGGGACCTTCCGCATGCTAGGCGAATGTCTAACCGACTTGGCTCTCCAGCCCCATTTACAACAAAAATTTTCGTACTGTTAAAACAGAATTTAAAATTCATAGTTAAGGGGAAATGGGCGCGCTGGACCGGGGGTCTCCAAACTTAAGTGCATCAGTGTTAATCCAATGGCGAAAAAACTATTTTCTCTGCCACATTTCTCCGGCTGTATGGAATATTTTTACAAACTTTTTTTTTAAATAATAAATGTAGATAACTTACAGGTCTCTATAATCTCACTTTTTGAAATTAATTCGAATATTTTGTGTAAAATTATTTATTAAAAATTATAAAAAATATTCGAACCCATTTCAAAAAGTGGGATTGTCGGGACCTGTAAGTCAGCTACATGCATCATATAAAAAAAATCCGCTTGAAAAAATATTCCATACAGCCGGAGAAATGTGGCAGAGAAAATAGTTTTTTCGCCATTGGATTAACACTGATGCGCTTTGCTTTGGAGACCCCCGCTCCAGCCCGCCCATTCCCCTTTAAGACGGATGGACAGACGGGTGAAAAATTATACAAAAAGACAGACAAAAGTATTGGATAGAAATATATGGCATAAGAGACCTCACAAAATATTTGCAATCGGGCGGTTAGAACGAATGACAGACCATCAAGGAAAGACTGAAAAAATAAACCTTAACACACAGATGGGTAAAACGTATGAAAGTTAGGTCCTGATGTCATTCCTTTGTAACGAAGGAAAGTATATTTAAAATCGGACGGTTAGAACATAATTTGAAGGAATATACGGGCAAAAAAAAACTACTTTAAACCTACTACTTAAATTTAATATTATAATAAATTTAATAATTTAATAGCCTATACTTTAACTTTTCTTTAAATATATTGAATAAACAAAAAGACGCGTAAAAAATAACAAATAAATTAGTTACAAGTATATCAACCCAACGATATACGTTTCTAAAGGTAGATCAAAGGACGGTTAGAACGGTAAAAAGGGGGGGGGGGGTAAAAGAACTCATCTTAAAATAAACTAAAGGGGGGAGGGGGGTTTTAAATTTAAGAGGCTCTCTTTCTACTGTAGATTCGCGAATGAAAGCATTACAGTTCTTGCTGAATTCTTTTATTCTTTATTTTGTTCCATAGAATTTTAGGCGAGGCGTTTTTTGTTAAATGTCGATGTTTTTCTTTTATTTATGGGTTCCTTGAAAGGTTGTTTTTTAAAATAAATATTTGTCTTTTTTTGGTGGATTCGAAGTATTTTTGCGTAATTTTTGATTGGGTAGTTTGGGGCTTTTGTAAGTTTTATGAGGAAAGTTGTTGCTGGTGTGTTTTAAGGTTTCTTTTTTTGGTTTGAAGTTCTTAAGATTCTTTTTAAATGCTTGATTTTAAGCATTTTATAGGAACCGATAATTTTAATTTGGTATAGTTGAAAATGTAAGTATCTTTGCTTGTAACTAAATGAACTATTACAATACGATATTTATATTTTGAAAAAATTTATATATTAATTCTTCCACAAGTATATATGCAACAACTACACTCTTAAAACAAAAGAGTGAAATTCACTCCTATAGGAGAAGTGCAATTTCGGCACCGGAAAGGAGTGGAAATTAACTCAGACTGAGTTAAAACCGCTCGTTTTAAGAGTGTAGGATGCAGATTGTTTTCTTTTATTTCTTTTACCCACTCCGTAAAAGAGTGAAATTCACTCCTATAGGAGAAGTGCATTTTCGGCACGGAAAGGAGTGGAAATTAACTCGGACTGAGTTAAAACCGCTCGTTTGTTTTAAGAGTGTATACTTGAACAACAATTTTTATCTGTTCTATCAAGCAAGTTTTACTATGGTAACAAATTAAAGCCTTCAAAGCCAATAACCGTATTACGTTAAAATATATGTATGGCACTAACGTAAGTGACGGATGCAACTTAAACGTAATAATTTTAAAATGATAATATTTTAGGAAACTTTATATAAATCACATTTATACATAATTCAATGTGAGCAGTTAGAATACATTATACATTTATTTTTTATTTATGTAATTATGATTATATTTTGTAATCATTGTTTATTATTATCATTTAATTGAGGTAAATTTTTGCTATTAATTGTTTGTTTAATTTGTATAACAATGGTTAATTCATTTAACTGTAGTCTATTTATGTAACAATTTGCACTTGTTTAATTTATGTAGCGATAGTTAATTTTAGCTTCTACACTACATTTATAACGTAAAAAGTGGAAGGTTTTATAATCGTTCAGCCCGTCTGTCTGTCCGTCTGTCCGTCACCCACTTTCATAGCCCAAACTACAAATGCTACGGACAAGTATGATACGTCAAAAAATTCAACGCATCGAAATTAGAATACATTGAAAATTTCAGAGAAGAATTCGAATTCGAAGTACTTCAATTATTTAAAAAACTGCAAAATTTAATGCTCATTTAAAATGTATTCGAAGCCATTTTTATTGGAATTAAATCACCATTGCCATTCGCAACAATCGCTCGAGAAACTCTATTTCTTTTAGACAACTAAATTAAAGTAAATTTATTTTTGCGACACCGATCAGTTTGAAATGACGTCAAATATATTTCACTACGATTCTTCGTATGTTAATATGAAATATTTTCATTCTATTTAAAAGCGAGGAATATTACATATTTATTCTTTGAAATATAAATTAATTTTTGCAAACGATAAATAATAATTATTGAATTTTCGAAATAAAATAAATGAAACTAGCCAAATTTAGCATGTAAATGTTTAATATAGAATATTAATGCTGTGTTTGTCGCCTTTTTACCTGTTAAACACAAATGCTGTGTGGAAGCGGGTTAAGTGACAGATTCTGTTACAAACCTTCTTGTTTCTAACTATTAAAAAAATGGAATTATAATAAATTTTTTGCAACAATGGTGAAAATACACAATTGCAGTTTATGTTACTATGGTTCTTAACAGAGCTTTTCGCAAATGGGTAACGTATTTAATTATTTTCAAATAAATATGCTACATAAGAATTACAAAACGTAAAGTAAAATCTCAACAAAAACGCATTAAAAAACCCTTTGAATTTTAAAACAAACCTTTTGAGAAACAGTTGAACTCCCAAAACATAAACACTGTCGCGAATACAGGGTCTTTGAATCTCATCCGAAATTCAGTATAAGAACTTAAACTTTTTTTTTTATTTTTGATTCCGGAATAAAACCCTTTTTCAACCCATCCAGGTTGTTTCTTATGCATAGCACTGCGCTCTCCCGTTAAGTTTAGATTCTCCTGAAATTTTAATGTGCAGGTTCAATAGAGGAATGAATAAAGTTTTATTTTTATGTGGGTGTTTTTGTAGGAGATAAAATGCTTATTTCAGTTGTTTTAGTGAAAAGCGTAGCATTGAAAGAATATTACTGATAATAAAGGTTATTTGGTATTCATATGTTAGGGCCGTAGTGAGCCTAGTGGTCAGCGTCTCGGGATCGGAAGGTCCTGCGATCGAGTCCCGGTACCACTGAAGACCTACCGAGTATATGCGGAGTACGTGCTCGTTAAATCTGTTGGGTCCTCTAAGTTCCCATACCAAATCAATACCTCTGGGGGTGACAAGCCAATTCTGGGGATCCTCTAGTTGGCCTCTGTCTCTAAAAATTAGATGGATCCACTTATGTGTGTGTGTGTAATGTGTCTGTCTTACTTGACGAAGGTTTATAAGCGGGTCGCTGACCAAGCACACAAACCTGAATATATATGTCAACCAACCAACCAACCATTCATATGTTGAAATATAAAAGTTTTGATTTGGTTGAGAGAATGTTGTACTAGGACTACATGAGGTATTAACATCACATCAGAGCATGTTACCTTACGCCTTCAAGGCAATCATCTACAAAACTATTCTTCCCAGAGCCTAGATACATAAGAAATTACCGTCACATTGATTGGTGGAAATTTTATATAATACCAACTTCATTATTTATAGCTTAAGAATAAAATTGGATATTATATAAAAATGGAAATTTTTATATAATACCAACTTCGTTATTTATAGCTTAAGAATAAATTCGGTAAATTCATAATATATCTAACGTCCATAAACATAACACTACATTATGTAATCTTGAATAATAGACTCTTGGATAACTTCTTTACGAGCATCAACGTTCAAAAGACAATTTATCAGTCAATTTCGAAACCAACCGAAACCTCTCAAAATACATCAATGTTCATCCAATTTAACCAGTCAATCTTTTTTAACTTGAACTAAATTTGAGCACAAAAGACCAGAAAAATCCCTTTAATAATAAATAATATTTCCGATAATTCATCAAAAAAACACGATTTCGCTCAAACCAAAAGCATCTGCCAAACTTCAATACCTGACTGCAGAAGACGTTGAGAGACACCTTTCTTCTAGCTCAATGTCTAAAAGACTGTTCTTCTCAGAGCCTAGCTGCATGAGAAATTACCGTGACATTGATTGGTGGAAATTTTTATATAATACCAACTTCGTTATTTATAGCTTAAGAATAAATTCGGTAAATTCATAATATATCTAACATCCATAAACATAACACTACATTATGTAATCTTGAGAAATAGACTCTTGGATAACTTCTTTACGAACATCAACCTTCAAAAGACAATTTATCAGTCCATTTCAAACCAACCGAAACCTCTCAAAATACATCAATGTCCATCCAATTTAACCGGTCAATCTCTTTTTTAACTTGAAGTAAATTTGAACACAAAAGACCAGAAAAATCCCTTTAATAATAAATAATATTTCCAATAATTCCATCGAAAAACACGATTTCGCTCAAACCAAAAGCATCTGCCAAACTTCAATACCTGACTGCAGAAGACGTTGAGAGACACCTTTCTTCTAGCTCAATGTCTAAAAGACTGTTCTTCTCAGAGCCTAGCTGCATGAGAAATTACCGTGACATAGATTGGTGGAAATTTTTATATAATACCAACTTCGTTATTTATAGCTTAAGAATAAATTCGGTAAATTCATAATATATCTAACGTCCATAAACATAACACTACATTATGTAATCTTGAATAATAGACTCTTGGATAAGTTCTTTACGAGCATCAACGTTCAAAAGACAATTTATCAGTCAATTTCGAAACCAACCGAAACCTCTCAAAATACATCAATGTTCATCCAATTTAACCAGTCAATCTTTTTTAACTTGAACTAAATTTGAGCACAAAAGACCAGAAAAATCCCTTTAATAATAAATAATATTTCCGATAATTCATCAAAAAAACACGATTTCGCTCAAACTCAAAGCATCTGCCAAACTTCAATACCTGACTGTAGAAGACATTAACAGCTATTCCTATGGGACGCCCAATGGAGGTTAAATAAAGTGTAGACGCTACCTTAAAAAAAACGTTGCTGAAATAGGTTTGCCAAATGAAGCTATGATTGAAGCTGTGATGCACCCAAACAAGATAAAATCTAGTGTCAATTTTACACCCTCTAAGCTAGCAGATGAGGCCCAGTGGCTTAGTGGTAGTGCTTCGCATTGCCACGCCACAGGTCCGGGGATCGAGTCACGGATTGGGCGAGGTTGACTCAGCCTTTCATCTCTTAAGTGGGTCGATAAATTGAGTACCAAGCATGCTTGGGAACTAAACACTGGGGGTTCCGCTTGAGGCTGATCACCTTACCGCGACATATTCCTAGCACCCCAGCGCCCTTGGTCACGAAAGCTGGAATGGGCACGGCAGGCCTTGGCCCACTTATGGGCTTTGCGCCCAGGAGTTTAGTAGTAAGCTAGTAAATATACGGTGTGTGTTTACGAGAATGTCGTTGGTGAAGGCGGGTTGTCATATCAAGTGATTACAAGCCAATCATTTGGCGATCAATTTGGGGCTTGTTACTTAGGAATAACCGTATCATTTCTCTGCGAGAAACAATATAGAATAAAAGTAATTTTTTATTAATATGACTACAGCTTATCAAATGGTCATTGTAAGCGTTAAAATATCCATTTGTTAAACAATAAAATTATTCGTTTTGGTTAATATCCGAGTGGGATTGACTTAATGGGTTTAATTACGAGATTAGGTTAGGCTAAAAGCTACCGATGCGATGGTCTATTTCAAGCCGTTCCCAGTTCAAAACGCAGCCATAATATAAAAGTATTCGTGCTGTAAAAATCCTTAAAAAAGAACCCTGGAGTCGTCGATTACAATGGAACAGACCTGCTCGTTAAATATGTCCCAAGTTCAGACAGTGCCAGACGCCGCTTTCAACCTCATTACTTGATCGCAGTTTTGAATTACGAGGCGTATTTGGCTGTGTTAAAGCAAGAAATTGATCTGTGCTAAATCTAGAAAACGGCTGCGTTAAATCTATACGGAAACTTTCGAAACTAAATCAAAGCATCCTACTTCAAGACACACGGAATCAGTTTGAGTGAATCTTACTAAATTGGCGACTTTAAACGGCTTCTTTTTTTTTCGCCAACAGCGCCATCTTATTTTACCACCAATAAGAAGCCTTATATATTTACGGAAAATAACATGTTTCTGACGTAAGCGAGGATATAAATTGTAAACAGTTACTCCATTAATTTTAAAGCTGGAGTTTATGTTAGAACTCCCGCGTAATTCATCAGTTTTACTGGGCTTTTTTTATAATTTATTTTTAGATTTTATTGACATTTTACGGTTTCTCTTCTTTTCAAGATGGAAAGACTTTCAAAATTGTTGTGTAATTTGTTTTTATAGTGATTTTGTTGTAGATAAGGTATTTGGAAACAGGTTTGTTGTTATTTTGTTAAATAATGTTGCAATAAAAGTTGCTTAGTTAGTTACCAATTAATAAATAAACGCTTATTTTGAACATGCCAATTTGCTTTAGTTTTAGTTTGAATTACCGTCGCACTAGAGCTACACGAGGGCTATTGGCAACGGGCGTCGTATTTTAGAACCACAGTCAAGTGACGAGAAGATACCTGAGTAGGCACCCAACGCAACCGTTAAGGGCGACATCATACGCAGCGTTAGGACTTTGAAGGATATTTAACGTGCACTCCCTCCACACGGGGTATTATTTGCTGAACATTTTTGGCTGCACAGTTGGCAGTAATTTTGGAGATGCCCGAACCCGAACCTGGGACCTCCCGCATGCTAGGCGAATGCCCAACCGACTGAGCTTCCCAGCCTAAAGATTGAATTGGAACTAATAAGCAAAAAAAATAAAGCAAGAGTTTCTTCAAGAACTAAAACAGCCTACTTTGTTGTTATTTTAATATTCACTTATATTCTAATAGAAGCGGACATATTGACAAAAAATATAACATAAGTATCTGATGTGCCACACTTCAGCTTGACCTGAATTCGAAACGGAGAGACAGACGAAGGCTTCATTAAGTCATTACCTATTTTCCATTTTTACATCATTTTTTATTAACTAAATAGGAAAGTAAACAAAATCTATTTAAACAAAATTTAGCACATGGAAAAAATTTTGATTAGTACAATAGCCACGAACTACATCATACAAGTTAAGAAAAAAAAAAGAAAGCAGGCGACCATGTTTTTTTTTTCGTTTATTAAATACACGCTAACTAATAGTTTTAATATATTACATTTCTTATTAAATTATATTAAATTTTAACTGTGTTTAAATAAATTAAATTAAATTAACATTTCTAATATATTAAACAAACAAGTTAATTGAAATACCTGACTTTAATATATCAACCTTGGATATTTTGAGCCTTGATATATTTTGAATTTTCTTGTTGTCCAATGTAAACATGCTAATTATATATAACTGACACATAAAAAAATTTAGTTCATTATCGGTAAGTGTATGCACTTATTGAGAAGGGCGGACAATCTTAAAAGCTTTTGAAACTTTAATTTTAAAAAACACCATAAAAGCATTCTAAAATCACAGTTCATACACACTTAAAACTGTTGGTTGGTAGACATATATATTCAGGTTTGTGTGCTTGGTCGGAGACCCGCTTATAAACCTTCGTCAAGTAAGACAGACACAACACACACATAAGTGGATCCATCTAATTTTTAGAGACAGAGGCCAACTAGAGGATCCCCAGAATTGTCTTGTCACCCCCCAGAGGTATTGATTTGGTATGGGAACTTGGAGGACTTTGTGACCACGACGGATTTAACGTGCACCAGTCACCATTAGCGTACACGGGGGTCTTCGGAAGGCAGCGGGACTCGAACTCGCAACCTCAGGGATGCCAGTCCAAGACCTTACCGACCAGGCAATCCCGGCCCTTAAAACAGTTAACATTCTTTTTTGACACGTTCATATCGGCTGACATAGAGTTTAGTTGTGTATAAGAATTATTACAGATTGGTTTGGTTACCTAAATATATGTCACAGTTTGGTTTGGTTAAATAATTAAATAAAAGTTTAAAATTTTCTTGTTTATGTAAACATGCTTATAAGTTGGCTTGTTTCAGGTGATGTATTCCGCCCAGCTTTCATTTCTGCTTTTCCTTTGGACTGATGTTCTGTTCCCTAGTGACATTGATTTACCAATGGAAAAAAACTATTCAGCATTTCTATTAAATATCTTAAGCACACCCATCACATGCAGGATATTTAATTATTGGTTCTTTAGATATTGTAAAAATTTAGCAAGCTTTCATCTGTGTTAACTGACAGGTGTCGGCTCGTCACTTGACTGTGGTTCCAAAATACGACGCCCGTCGTCAATAGCCCTCGTGCAGCTCTAGTGCGACGACTAAACTCTAAGTTAACTGAATCTTAGAAACTAAACTCCTCGGCGCAACAGTCCATTACTGGGCCAAGGCCTTCAGTGCCCAATTCAGCTTTCGCGACCAAGGGCTCTGGGGTGCTAGGCATATGTCTCGGTAAGGTGGTCAGCCTCACGCGGAACCCCCATTGTTTAGCTCCCAAGCATGCTTGATACCCATTTTATCGACCCACTCAAGGGATGAAAGGATGGGTCAACCTCGCCCAATCCGGGATTCGATCCCCGGACCTGTGGCGTGGCAATGCGAAGCACTACCACTAAGCCACTGGGCCTTTAACTAAATATTATTTAACAATATATTTCTTTGACAATGTGTTAGATTATTTTATTTAGACATAAGGTGTGTAAAAGCTTAACAAGACCAAGTAGTTTAATTTTTTTAAATAAAATTTATATATTTATAAATCCCTGGAGTGGCAGGATCATTAATGGAAAATACAAAACTTTAAAGCATCCAACCTTAAAACAAGATAAAAAGAATTCGCTCAATCTTAAAATTTTAAATTTCAGTATACCAAACTTCTTGAAATAAAAATAAACATAAACAATCTTTGTTCATTATTGAAGCATATCCCAACAAAAGCGCAATCAATAATATGTAAAACTTTGTTTACTTTTTAGTTTTATAACAAGGCCCCTTGGTTCGAGGTTTCTGTAATCAGGCCACACATAGAATTAAAATAAACACATTGTAGTTCTTTTATGAAGCTGATTTATTATTTTTTAGCTAAAGGTATTCCTTCGATAATTTTTCGATATCATAATTAGGTAACTTTTTTGTAGCTTAAAAGTTTTCTTTTGTTGATTATTGGATTTTCGTGAAGTGAATATGGCACCGCCTATGGTAACATGACTGTCTATTGTTACCTCGATAAGAGAAGAAAAATAAATGTTACATAGATTGAAACAGCAACCAATTTGAAATCACTACGAACTAGTTACTATTACAAGTTAAGTCAACTTATTGATATTAACTTATTATAATTTTTTTAAAATTAAGTAACTACATTGTTAATCACGCAATGTTTTTATAACATGTGAAACCTTAAAAGGAACTGAGTTACAAACTTTAAAAGCCACAAAAAGATATTTTTGAAAAATATCGACCTTAATGAGGAATGAACTCACTGGACACCGGGTCCTCAAACCAAAGTGCCTAATTGTAAATCCAATGAAAAAAATTTTTTCTAAGCCACATTTCTACGACTGTATTGATTTTTTTTACAAATAGTTTTTTATGTGATAAATGTAGCTGACCAATAGGTCCCGACAATCCCTTTTTTTGA
Organism: Oedothorax gibbosus; assembly: GCA_019343175.1. NCBI lineage: Eukaryota > Metazoa > Arthropoda > Arachnida > Araneae > Linyphiidae > Oedothorax > Oedothorax gibbosus. Next base: position 27,510,477 of record CM033275.1, read on the forward strand.
AATTGTTTCGAATATTTTTTTTTTCTCAATAATTTATTTCAATATTTTAATTTCAAATAAATTCTCAATAAATAATTTTACACAAAATATTCGAATCATTTTCAAAAAGTTGGATTCTAGAGAGCTGTAAGTTATCTACATTTGTCATAAAAAAAACCGTTTGCAATGCACCGGAGATATGTTCCTGAGAAAATATTTTTTCCCTATTGGATTAACACTGAGGCACTTGAGTTTGGGGACCCCCAGTCGATCGAGACCGTTCGCCCTTAAATATTTTTTTTGCAAGGAAGTTAAGTGGTTTGATAATTTAATGCATTTTTATAATATAAAAGATTCATGTTATCGCAACTCAATTATAAAATTTTTCAAATACCCTTTATTTAATAAGGTCATACGATGTTATTTTCCATTGCTGTAATAAATCAAAATGATCGATAATCGATTGGCTTAAAGTTTACGTAATATAAAAGTCACCATTATCACCATTACACCCGTGCAACGCCTGGTGTATAAGGCTAATATTTATTGAAGAGATAAAAAAAAAATATCCATGGGAAATATCTTTTTTCCCCGGCTCGCAAAGCATACATTGACAACCAAAAGAATACAATAAGATAAAGTTACTTTTTAATAACTGTTACATTTGTGGATTTTGTGCCGAATGCACACTCTGCCTTAGGTTGAAAGACTAAGTAAATGTTTTGCAATCCAAAATTCGAACCCCAAACCTGTAGCATAATAATGCTAAATGATTTTAAAATATAAATAAATTTATCATTGCCCCCGGCGCAAATATCGCCAAAATGAATATTTGACGAAGCACGGAATTTTATAGCGACGAACGGAAGTTCGGGAAACGGAATTTTTTGGCGGCAAAACTTATTATACACAATTTAGGGGGAATGGGAGCGCTGGACCGGGGGTCTCCAAAGCAAAGGGACTCAGTGTTAATCCTATGGAGAAAAAAATATTTTCTCTGCCTTATTTCTCCGGCTGTATTGAATATTTTTGCGCGAATTTTTTTGTGTGATAAATGTAGATGACTTTCAAGTCCATACCTTCCCACTTTTTGAAATTGGTTCGAATATTTTTTTTTAATTTTTAATAAATAATTTTTACACAAAATATTCGAAACCATTTCAAAAAGTGGGAAGATAGAGACCTGTAAGTTATCTACATTTATTATTAAAAAAAAAAAAAAAAAACGTTTGTAAAAATATTCAATACAGCTGGAGTAATGTGGCAGATAAAATTTTTTTCCTAATGGATTAACACTGAGGCACTTGAGTTTGGAGACCCGCGATCCAGCGCGCCCATTCCCCCTTAAAGGTTCTTATTGAAAATATTTACGTTTGGTAGTGGTTTTGCATTTTTGACCACTGCATCGCTTGGGCCCGCAAAGTACAATAGTACCTAAAGTTGCGTTGCCTACCAGATCAGGTATCAACCCCGTCTATTGACTATATCTACCGTCTTATCTATAAGTTCATAAGAGGCCCTTGACCAGCAGTAGTTCGACGTTATTTCAACCAAACAAAAATTATAGTTGCAACAAACTGACTGGTTAGATTAGTTACTAAGTATTAGTTAGTATTAATTAGTAATTAGTTAGTATTAATTAGATTTGCACAATGACTGTTGGTGACGGGCTACGTAACTTAGAACCACAGTCAAGCGGTTAAGGTCTCGTTCTCGGAATCGGAAGGTCCCGCGATCGAGTCCCGATACCACTGAAGACCAGTATATGCGGAGTACGTGCTCGTTAAATCTGTGGGTCCGAAAGTCCTGTGCGCGGTCATGGCGCAGTTTCCCACGGGTACAGGTCCCTTTAGACTATTTCCCTCCCCTTCAGGGACATGTCTAAATTGTGGAGGTGGCGATAGATGGCAGCATCTGTCACTTATGTGTGTGTTGTGTGTGTCTGTCTTACTTGACGAAGGTTTATAAGCGGGTCTTTGACCCAAGCACACAAACCTGAATATATGTCTACCAACCATCTAAGTAGGCACACAAAGCACCTTTTTTAGGAGCGACATAGTACGTAGCGTCTGGATTTACGAGCAATTTTAATATGCGCTTCCTCTACACTTGATATTACTCTTCGAACTTTTTAGCTGCACATGCCATTTATAGGGCGGCAGTTAATTTGTCAATGCCCGAACCCGAGACCTTTCGCATGCAAGTCAAGCGCCTTACCAACCATGTCTCCCCCAGTTCCCATAAACTGGTGGAAATATAACATAGCATTACTTACCCTAACATTTTCGGCAAACACAGCACTAAAACAAAGCAGAAGAAAAGTTATCTATGGTCGTCCTTCGAAGAACAACATCGGAACACATATTCAGCCCTTCTTCAATCTTCCCCAACGATATATTTCTCTTCGCCGAATGACACCAAGAAATGTCATTGCTCAAGGGGAGTGAAAAATAATAAAGTTTTCTTGTTCACCTGTTTTTTTTAACCTAATACGAGCTGGAATGTTCTTTGAAATGCATTAGCAATAATTGTTTTATTGAGGTTTGATCTTTATATAAAATGTATTGCAAATAAATGTAATGAATTTTACTAAAAAAAGGACTTTGTCTACACTCTTAAAACAAACGAGCGGTTTTAACTCAGTCTGAGTTAATTTCCACTCCTTTCCGGTGCCGAAAATGCACTTCTCCTATAGGAGTGAATTTCACTCTTTTTCGGAGTGGGTAAAAGAAATAAAAGACAACAATCTGCGTCCCACACTCTTAAAACGAGCGGTTTTAACTCAGTCTGAGTTAATTTCCACTCCTTTCCGGTGCCGAAAATGCACTTCTCCTATAGGAGTGAATTTCACTCTTTTGTTTTAAGAGTTTAAATATATTTTTGGGCTTTGTCATTACTTGAAAATTTTATTAGAAAATGTTGAAATGGGAATGTTTCTTTTGGTGTTGTAGCTGCCTCAGTAACCCACAGTGTACCAAAAGGGATCCTCAAGGTAGAGATGAGTTACCTCGGCTTATGTACTATTATTTCTGATGTTATTCAGGATACTGGTAGGAACGCAGAGGTAAATCTGCGCCCTCTAGCGAGTAAATGATTGATTCAGGTTGCGTGCGTGTGGTAGCCGCCACAGTGTAAACTTTCTTGTTTTTATATTTCCGTGTCCTGAAATTTCATTGTTCGTTCCGGGATTACTCTCAAAATGACCGTCATGGATGAAAAGAAACTTTTCTTTCTAAATATGCTGTCTTTAACAAATTAGTTGAACAACCAACAGAACAGCAAGTTGGCATTAAATTTTACATACGTAAATATTCTTAGAAAAACTCATATTCGAATCCAAACACAGTTTAGACAAATGATGCGGACATTTTGTCGCCAAAATATATTGTTTCATTACAAATAGCCGACAAAAACTTTTCCTAATTTGTTTCCAGTTTGTTGGTTCTTGTTGGTTCTTGTTGGTACAAAATATAGTTCCCGCTGTGTTAAAAATGTCTGTCAGGCTTTCTGTCTGCATCCATTCTACAACTCAAACGAAAAGAGATACAAACTTCAAATTTGGTACACACCTGAATACGAGTATATTCATAGTCGATCAAGTTTTTTTTCCCCTTGTACTCGTCATACACTGTTAAAAATTGTGTGCTTGGTTTCACCATGATATTGGTTCCTTTCACCATGATATTGGTTCCTTTCACCATGATATTGGTTCCTAGTAACTGCAACGGCTGGATGGTGAAATGTTTCACCTTTTTTTTCGGTGTTTGGTTGAACCATTTTTCTGGATTTGGAAACAAAAACCTGAGAAATGGTTCAACCGAATACCAAAAATATGGTGGAACGTTTCACCTTTCAGCCGTTGCAGCTACTATTAACCAATATCATGGTGAAAACCAAGCACAAATTTTTTAACAGTGTATAACAATAACATAACGCGACTGCTCACGAAAATAACTTGCAGCAAAAACATCCATATTACCCTCCACCCGTTTACACGCAGCAACTTGTTGCCTTTTTTCATATTTTACTTCTTCAATCTTGGGGACCGATATTGATTTCTTTGCTAGACTTCTTTGGATGGGAAAAATGTGTGTACACACCTGGAAAAATGCGGGACGGAGGCGGGATAAAATGCGGGAGGTATTGGTATTGTTGCGTGGGTAAACGGCGTGACAAATATGACTAATGTGATTTTTTAAGTATGAAAAAAGTTATAAAATAAACTAATATACTTTCTTTTTTTTTCAATTGTAGCAGAGTTGGGTTGAACTAACGCCGCACTTTAGCGACACGAGGGTTATGGGCGAAAATCATCGTATTTTACTTCTTCAATCTTGAGGACCGATATTGATTTCTTTGCTAGACTTCTTTGTATGGGAAAAATGTGTGTACACATCTGGAAAAATGCGGGACGGAGGTGGGATAAAATGCGGGAGGTATTGGTATTGTTGCGTGGGTAAACGGCGTATTAGACAAATGTGACTTTTTGAGTATGAACAAAGTTATAAAATAAACTAATATATACTTTCTTTTTTTCAATTGTAGCAGAGTTTGGTTGAATCAACTTCGAACTTGAGCTACAACAGGGCTATTGGCAAAAAGTGTCGCAATTTAAAAAACAGTTAACAGAAATTGATTGCTTTTCTAAACTTCTTTGTATGGGAAAAATGTGTGTACACATCTGGAAAAATGCGGGACGGAGGTGGGATAAAATGCGGGAGGTATTGGTATTGTTGCGTGGGTAAACGGCGTATTAGACAAATGTGACTTTTTGAGTATGAAAAAAGTTATAAAAAAAAACTAATATACTTTCTTTTTTTTTCAATTGTAGCAGAGTTGGGTTGAACTAACGCCGCACTTTAGCGACACGAGGGTTATGGGCGAAAATCATCGTATTTTACTTCTTCAATCTTGAGGACCGATATTGATTTCTTTGCTAGACTTCTTTGTATGGGAAAAATGTGTGTACACACTTGGAAAAATGCGGGACGAAGGCGGGATAAAATGCGGGAGGTATTGGTACAGGGCAAAACAGCTTAACGGACAAATATGAATTTTGGAGATATAAATAAAGTTCTGAAAAAACAAAAATTACCTACTTTTTTGTTACTTTAATGCTGACAGAAATGTTGATTGTACGGACAGACATATGGGGCAAATAAGTAGTGTTGCCTACGAGGTAGGAGTCTTTTGTAACAAAAACAGAATTTGACCAAGTGATAGAACGGAAGTTCAAAATAAATGTCCGTCAACATAACTTACGGACAAATAAGTATAAAATATAGTTCTCGGATGTCAATTAAAAAAACCCCACAAAAACCCAAAAATTGGACAGTTAGAAAAGATTTTCAATGAGTAAATGAGGCGCGGATAGAAGGACGGACAAAGACTTTGAATTCTGATTCTTTGTCAGACTAAAGTACATGTAGACGGGAAAATATGAAATATAGCCCTATAACATCTTTTAAACAAATAAATGAAATTCGTAGAATTGAATTTCTTAGTTAGAAAACAAGTCGAAACGATCACTAAAAGACAGGCAAACAGTTCAATAGGTATCTGATGTTGTATACTCGTGAAACAAAAACTTATTTTTTTTTAAATTAAATTATTAGGATAAAATTTAAAAGAGAGTACAAACAGAAGAACCATGTCAGTAACCAACTTTTCATTTTTTAAACATTCTTTTGAATTAAAAAAAGTAGTTTAAAACAAACTATTATAATTTTTACGCATTAACTGTCATATGAGTTGCATTCAACATTGTAACCAAGACGGTTGGTTGGTGGACATATATTTTCAGGCTAGTGTGCTTGGTCACAAAGACCCGCTTATAAACCATCGTCAAGAATAACGGACACGACATACACACACACGTAAGACAGATGTTTTCATCTATCGCCACCTCCACAATTTGGACATGTCCCTGAAGGGGAGGGAAATAGTCTCCAGGGACATGTACCCGTGGTAAAACTGCGCAATGACCGCCGACAGGACTTTCGGACCCAACAGATTTAACGAACACGTACTCCGCATATACTCGACAAACACAAACATCCATGCCTTACCGGGATTCGAGCCCGAACCCAGAGGTTCCAAAGGCTAGCTCCCTAACCGTTGCGCCGCCGAGTCGGAGCCAAGACCGATTTGAGAGGTAAATATTACTTCTATCACACTCGTTCGATATTACTCTATAAGTTGTCACAAATAATAAGTTAATATTTAGTAATGGCAAATTTTGTATGGTGTCAGACACAAATAACTGAAGTAGGCCTGCGTTATTGCTTTTGGCATTCTTTTCATATGCAGAGGAAAACCTAAACCTAAATATTCCTTCTGAAAATTTGTCTTTTTTGCCGATATGTCGCTTTTCAGCGAAGCATTCGATATTGACTTTTTTTTTTAGTCTGGGGCTACGGAAAAGGACTTTGTAAACAATTTTTAAGGTTTTTCCGGTATTCTTCTATCCAGTTTTTAAAATGGATTCCAGTATACGGGATATTTCTCCTCGTTTTGCAGCATTTATTGAAAAGTGGCCTGGCTGATGTGTGCGTTTGGTTGAAATTGCATCAAGCACTTAAGATACAAAGTGCGATTTAGGAAGAAGGTATCTTAACTTTTCTTTGCAGAGTTCTAAATAAACAGGCGTAAAATTGACTGCGTTAAGCTGCTGTTTCATTTTAGCTTAAGCTAAAATAGCTGAAGCTAAAATGAAACAGCCGAAAACTACTAACCTAACTTCTTCCCTCCAGAGATACCCACATGTGGACGTATAAAACTCACTTCATAACCTCATTTTATAATTTTTCTTAATACCAACTTTTCTATTGGAAACTGAAATGATCAGGCTTTTCATAAATACCTATACCGAAGCATTTTGTTGATATATTGTAGCCGACCCGGCGGCGCACAGTGGTCTGGGAGCGGCCAAAATGCCAAATTTCGAAGTGTTCGCAAAATGCAAAATGAATAGATATTTAAATTAATAGATAATTGAATATTAAGATTACCAAGTATAAATCATTACAAATAATTTTTTGATGTATTTATAGTTACGAAAAGTCAACAAATGAAAAATAGCCAGTTTTGAGGCGATACAATTGAATTCAAAATACACGATTTATAATTTTATTACACAATTTTTTTGCATGTTTTTGAGTTTTATAAAAGGTTTTATTTTATTTTAGATGATTAAAAAATACAAAATAATTTTTTAATTAGTTTTTGATTTTAGTTTCAAAAATACTATGTTTTTAAATATTTGAAAGAGTGCAACTTTCTTGCTCCACTGTGCTCCAAAGTCTCATTAAAATTAACTAGTTTTCCAAATCTTATATAAAAGATAAATGTAAATTTCAGCTGCGGAAACGTACGGAAACCATAATTACAAACAGAAGTGTCAAAATCTAGCTGTTCAAAAATCGTCGAAAAGCACAACGCTGCCGCGCGTTGCTCCACGGCAGCTGTTAATCTAGAAACAAAGTAACAAAACCGACAGGTGTTTCGACCACTTTACTTACAAAATGTTTGATTATAAATATATAACTTAAATACTTGTATTATCTTTGTAGGAGAGAAAAGGTTTGACTTGTTTACAATAAGAATGTTTCAAAAGATGCCCATTGGCTCTTGGGAAGAGGGGGTTGAGTTACATGCCAAACTCTGTTCACAAGGTATTGTTTAATGGGGGAAAGTGATTTCATCATATATGTTACCCATAGGAAGTTTGACCAAAGAAGCCCAAGAGGCCAAAAACAAAGACTTTCGGTGGTACAGACGAGAACACTCAAGAAAAAGTACAAATGAAGATGTGTTTAACTTTCTTACTATTTCATCGGACCCTTACAACTTTTGCGCAAAGCCTAAAACCAACAAAAAATTAGAGCTACACGAAGACTAAAAAAAAACTATTATATTAATATTGTAATCTTAAAGGATGTTAAACAAATTTATTATATGTTTTCAAAGCAAAATTTTTTAGTGCTTCAAAACAATTTTAAGATTAAAATCCTTTTTATGAATCTGTTCTATCAAAGTGACTTTTATTTAGTTCCTAAAATACGTGTAGTTTTTGTATTTCAGATTTGTTAATATACTTTTAACTCTAAGATCATTATATAGTACTTTTAAATCAAATACGATATTAATAAATTATTCATTTCCTAAGCCGTATTAAAATTAAACGAAATTTCATTAAAAAGTCTTTAGATGAATATTAATACCATATTTGGCCTTAACATCTTCAATAATAAAATGCTGTTAATTAATATGGTCTTAAAAAACTGTTGACGGTTAATTTGAAAGTATATGTTCTGTGTATTCATATTTTTGTACGATATTTTGATATTAAATTTGATATTATTCCACAACCTTTAAAAGTTTAATATTAAATAATTATTCCACAAACTTCAATGTTAAATATTATATAATTATTCCACAAACTTCAATGTTTAATATTATATAATTCATGCGTTCAAAAATTAGTAAAAAAAATATTCACATTAAAAAAACTTTGGTTTCAATTAATTTTATATGCTAAATTGAGAGCAGAAAATATTGAAAATAGTGTACATATTTTTAGCTTGACGTTTCATTTTTTAAAAGATTTTGTTAGTGTTTTGGCTTTTTGTGACTGATTACGTATTACCATGACCTAAGCTTACGCATATGCACTTGCCCAATACATGTTGATTAAAACGTTATTCTTTATACGCAATTTTCACATTACATCTTCACATACTATTTTTTGCATTGACTGTAACTTAAAATACATAGGTTTTACAAACTTGATTGTGTCCTATATCGACTCAGATGGGTCAAAAACCCACAAAACCGAATTTTTATACATTTTTGTCAAACCACAAAAAAATAAATGAATTTTGACCGTTTTTCAGCCTTTTCCGACCACTGTGCGGCGCAACGGTTAGGGAGCTAGCCTTTGGAGCCTCTGGGTTCGGGTTCGAATCCCGGTAAGGCATGGATGTTTGGGTATGTCGAGTATATGTGGAGTACGTGCTCGTTAAATCTGTTGGGTCCGAAAGTCCTCCAAGTTCCCATACCAAATCAATACCTCTGGGGGTAACAAGCCAATTCTGGGGATCCTCTAGTTGGCCTCTGTCTCTAAAATTAGATGGATCCACTTACGAGCAACAGTGCTGCCCTTTAGTGAGAGAATTATTATGTTTTATAGGTAAGAAACCACTATTGTTTACTTTAAACGGTTATATCTCAAAACTTACTTTTTCAATGTGCATGTACCTTTTTCTCAAAATCTACTGTAAATATCAGCCTGAAATTTTTTTATACGTATTTAAGAAGTTTGTTTCTAAAACCCTCTGGAGGGATTTGACTATAAATATCTTACTTTCTTTTTATATTATTGATGTTTTTAGGTAAAAAAAAATATGTAGTTTCACTTAAAAAATTATAATTTAAAAACTAAACAAAAATTTTGAAAATGCCTCTATTAAAGTATAGTTAAACATTCATTTAACAACTAGTAAAAATTTCATTAAAAAGTGTCAAATAGATTCTGAGAAAAAGGTACATGAAATAGGTCATTTTAACATGGGCTTCAAAGGAGGGCTCCGGTCCCCCTTAAAACGAGGACAGAACCTTAAAAATGTATGTCCAGTCGGTTAGGCATTCGCCTAGTATGCGGAAGGTCCCATGTTCGGGTCCGGGCATCGCCAAAGTAACTGCCGACCTATAAACGGCCCGTGCAGCCAAAAATGTCCGACGAATAATACCCCGTTTGGCGGGAGTGCACGTTAAATATCCTTCAAAATCCTAACGCTGCGTACGATGTCGTTGCGTTGGGTGCCTACTCAGGTGTCGGCTCGTCACTTGACTGTGGTTCTAAAATACGACGCCCGTCGCCAATAGCCCTAGTGCGACGATCATTCAAACTAAACCTAAAAAGTTATGCTCAATTGCATGATGCCTTGACCCGCCGCGCCACGCCATCCTTTAACACAATTCAATACAAAATGCCAATCTACATATTCCACTCTTCCACTCCTAAGAAGCGATATAAATTTTTCTGCCAATGTCAAAGTTTAAAGAGATATTGTATTTTGATATGCAGAAGCAAAAGGCAAAACGTCGAAGAAGGGATTTCCAAGAGAAGAAATGTATTTGATCCGGTTTTTCCGGTTTCTCCTGTTTTTCTAGCTCGAATGCAAATAGCATGGCGTTATTCAGAGCAGTTCTGGATGTTTTTATTAAGGATTTTCCCCGTATTTTGACACCTATACGTCTGTATTTCCTAGATAAGCCGCCGTGAAAGTTTTTTTGTGTGGAAATGTCAAAAAGGGATTAAAGTTAAGTTAAATGTGGGGGTTTTGTGGTTTAGATGGATAAGTCGGTGTGTCAATAAAGTAAGGGATTTGATTGATTTTGGTGGTAGAATATCGGTGGCTATGTTTGTGTTCTTGCATGTAATAATGCGGATGTTTCTATTTCTTTTATTTACACATATACTAAATACGATTATTTTTTAAAAAAAGTGCCAAAGTTAAGGCAATTTTGACTTTTAAAAGGTAAATTTGACCCCAATAATAACCTCCATTACTAGTTTTTTCTACTTTCTTACTATTTTATTGACAAATATATTTTTCTAGTGATTCCTTTAGTTACAAGTATACTAAATATGATTTTAAAAAATAAAAAAAAAACTTTTAACTATCCGGTTTTAAAAATTATTTTTTATTTGAATGGTATGTCATCAGAAAACTCTTTGTATTTTTTTCATTTATTGGTCGTTTTATCTGTTAATTTTTTCTCTGGTCTTCTATCAACCGCCCGATTTTAAAAATTATGATTGTTACTTTACTTTATAATTGAAATGCGGTAATCGAAAAGGAAAAAAAATGGTAATATTCCAACTTAAGCTTCCATCCCTTTCAATACACTTTACCTAATACATATCCAAACATATTTTGGCACCATCCCAAAAAACAGTTAAATAAATCGAAATACAGTCCAATACCCGTTTAACCATTCCATAATCTTTTACTTAACTATCACCAACTATTCAGAACCAATGCAAACGACATGCCAGTTAATAACCAGCTCTCTAATGACGAAGGGCAACTTGGAAAACTTGTCCTTTTCAACCTCTTATTACTGAGTTCTTAATTCAGGGGAAAAGGAAAATTTCTCCGGGAAAAATGCTTCTCGTTTATTCTGGAGTAATCAAAGTAAAGTAAGCTTCGGAAAAATGGCTTCGAGAGGTTTGAATGTCAGTTCTACCATGGAGCTTTGTAAGATGGATTTAAACCATAGATATCATAGTTAAAGAATTAGATTGGATGATCACGTGACCTCCAATGCTGACGACGGGACGTGCATGGATGCCTTTTAAGAGGGCAAAATAGCTAGTGATGCTGCCACTTTAAGGAGAAAAATACTACGAAAAAATACCATTTATTTCTAAAATTACAAAAAAAAAAATACTAGAAAAGGATTTAAAGTCACTAAAAAGATTCCAAAATACAGTTAGTATTTTTATGATATTTTTTTGTTATTTTAGAATTAAATGGTATTTTTTCGTAGTATTTTTGCCCTCTTAAAAAGCCTCCATGCGCGTCCCGTCGTTGGCATTGGAGGTCACGTGATCAGCCAATCTAACACTTTAACTATGATATCTATGATTTAAACAAAGTTAAATTTGTTCGGATGTCCGTAAGAGGAAAATGGTACACTCAGTGTTTTTAATCGACGTTCTTTTATTAATTCGAGAACATTTATAACAAAAGTTGGTTATTGGCATAGTAATATTTCTGCCTGTCTCTACTCCCGTTTCAAATTATGTTCTAACTATTCGGTTTTAATTTATTTTTAGCTTCCACACTACGTTTATAACGTAAAAAGTGGAAGGTATTAGAATCATTCAGTCCGTCTGTCCATCCGTCCGTCTGTTCGTCTGTCACCCACTTTCATAGCCCAAACTACAAATGCTACGGACAAGTGTGATACGTCAAAAAATTCAGCGTCTCGAAATTATAATACATTGAAAATTTCAGACAAAATTCAAATTCGAAAGGGAGCCATTTTTATTAAAATTAAATCACCATTGCCATTCGCAACAATCGCTCGAGAAACTTTAATTCTTCTAGACAATAAATTAAAATAAATTTATTTTTGCGACATCGATCAGTTTGAAATGGCGTCAAATATATTTCACTACGAGATTCTTTGTATGTTGATATGAAATATTTTCATTCTATTTAAAAGCGAGGAATATTACATATTTATTCTTTGAAATATAAATTAATTTTTGCAAACGATAAGTAATAATTATTGAATTTTGGAAATAAAATAAATGAAACTAGCCAAATGTAGCATGTAAATGTTTAATACAGAATATCAATGCTGTGTTTGTCGCCGTTTAACCTGTTAAACACAACTAAGCTGGTTAAGTGACAGATTCTGTTAGAAACCTACTTGTTTTGTTGTTTAAATTGTATGACATCCGAAACATTTTTTTGTACTTTTTGTCAATTTATCTGTCTGTCGTACTTTTGTCCGTTAATCCATCTGTGCCCACTCTCTTTTAAACTAAAATTTATATACATATTACTTACTAACATAACCTATATACATTTACATTATACTATAAATATTATACATATATAACATTATTATACATTATATATTACATTATATACTTTTAAATTATATATATCATATATATACATATATATATAACATATAATATATACATATATTATATACATATATATATATACATATATATATATACATATATAATACATATATATAAAACATATATATATATAAATATATATATACATATATATATATACATATATATATATACATATATATAATAATATATAATATACATATAATACATATATATACATATTATATAATATATAATAATATATATATAAATATAATATATACATATATATACATATATATACTATATATACATATATATCATATATATACATATATATACATATATATACATATATATACATATATATACATATATATAATATATATAATATATATACATATATATACATATATATACATATATATATATATATATATATATATATATATATATATATATAATATATATATAATATATATATATATATATATATATATATATATATATATATATATATATATATATATATATATATATATATATATATATATATATATATATATAAAATAATAAATATATATAATTTTATTTATTATTTGTTTTGTTAAGAGGTAGGATTTAAGAGAGCTATATTATCTATTTTTGTACGTATCTGGACGTCCATCTTTCTGTCCATCCATATGTCTGTCAGTACTCCCTTTCCATTACAACTTAAGTTCAATCCGTACTATTTTGCAATTATTCTTTCGTTTTGAAGGCAGGACATCCTACACGTACGCTATACTTTTTGTCGGTTTGGTTTGTCTTTCCGCACAATAAAGGTTCATATCGGTGCAATAATCGTCTCATCTCGCAATCGCCAGTTGTGCTGTAAAATCACAAATTTGTGTTGATATGTCATCCACACAATTCTCGTAGTGAAACAACACAATAATGTAAACTAGATATTTTACAGTTTTTTTACTTGTGTTCCGTTTGTGCTGATTGAACACAAGTTTTTTTTTTCCTGAGTACCAGTCTTTTTCTATTGACGGGCTGTTTTAACTCCTGTTCTAACATAAAGATCTTTATAATACTTTACTCTCTACTCTCTCTCGTCCTTTTGTAAGATTTTTCGTTCCTTTGTCTATACGTCCTAACTATAAATTTCAATGGCTGTTTGAAAACAAGTTTTTTCTTAAGCCTTTATCAGACGGTACGAACGTCGCTCGTCGAACAACTTTTGGGACAGCAAAAACGTCACAAGAGAACGGCTACATCATGCGTGACATCACAAACTTGAAAGCAGTATTACCACGGTATTGGAGGAGGAGGTACAAGGAGGAGGCTCGGCCATGACATCACGACTGAACTTCGTTCTGATTGGAGCAGCCGTTCGAACAGCAAAAATGAGCCGGATTTTTTCGAGTCGACTCGAAAATTCTCATCGAGCAAAAACTGCTCCAAAAACCAGTTTTTGATATGGCGTACGGACGTCGCTGAACGAACGAGCTCTCGTCTGATAAGGCCTTTAGTGTATCACCACAATTCCGAAGCTCAATATTCCATGCTTCCATTACCACAGTAGACTTTGAAATTAAGCTACCAAGAGCCTTTCACAACTGGCCAAAGCCATTAATCTGACATAATAGCATTTGCCATATTCGCCATTTGCCATCTGGCCATCCCAAATGACACTCTCAAATCGATATTTGCAATCTCAAAAAGAGAACTTTATTGCTCAAAATTCTTCGGTTAAAACGCTCTTTTGTTCTCTATTGTTGAGCGTTTTCAGCGCAGACAAACATTTTAGAGATAGAATGAGCTTTTTTTTTATGTCGTTTAAGTTGTACCAGATGTTAGAAGAACCAATTAAGTTTTATGTAGCTAATGTTGTAGAATGGGTAAAATAGGAATTGGGAAATTTTTCAGTGTTTCGAAATTTCATTTTTCGGTGCGTATGCTGGTAGTTTTTCGCTTTGCTCTTGAAAAAGTGGATATTCTACTAATATATATTTTACTATACTTAAAAGGAAATAATTTTTTTCTCTTATATTGCACCATGAGCACATAGAATATAAAAATAGATTTGAACAAAAAAAGATTCTGTAACCACAACAAGGAAGTGTGGCGATTACCACACGCGCAACCTCAATATATCATCCTCACGCTAGGGGGCGCAGATTTATCTCTGCGTTCCTACCACTATTCTAAATAACAACGATAGCAGTAGTATAAAAGCCTAAGTAACTCATCTCCACCTTGAGGATCCTTTTGGTGGACTGTGGGTTACTGAGGCCGCTACAGAAGCTTTAAAAGGAAGCTTTTAAAGTGTTTCTATATGTTTTTCAATTTATATCTACGAAATTCAGTTTTGAAACAGGATTACAACTGTAGACAAGTTTGAAACAGTTACTGCTTACAGTCACGAAACCCAATTTATTATAAAAACTTTATATTGGTTAACCACTCTACTTCTTAGCAAAATCTTTCACGTATTTCAAACAAATAGTATTTAAAAGTATATTTGGCAAGTAATGTTTTAAAAAATATTGTTTATTAAGTACTGAGGAGCAAATCAATTTAATGGTTGAGGTTTAAAACCCTAAAAATACAGTTTCTATGAATTTACAAACAGGTTTTGTCAGTTTTTCTTAAAATGAATGGTATATTTTGACATTTGTTTCAATGAAAAATATCTGATAAACTTACCGCTGAAAAAAAGCTTTTCTATTGCTTTTTTTTTTGTTTTGAAAGATATCCGAAATCTTACTTGATTATCGTGGGACATATTCATACAAAAACGAATGATACTTGTCAGCTACTTAGATATTTGAAATTTTGATAAGCTTAAACTTTAATAGTTTTTAATATAAAAGCTAGTATTAAGCAAACTGCAAAATAAAGTTGCTCTGTAACAATGTGTAGCGGAACAATGTCAGTAACCCACAGTCTACCAAAATGATCCTCAAGGCGGAGATGAGTTACCTCGGCTTATATACTACTATTAACGTTGTAATCTTGAATAGTGGTATGAACGTAGCTGTAAATCTGCGCCACCTAACTGTTAATTGCATATTGAGGTTGCGTGTGTGGTGAACCGCCACACTACTCCCATCCTAGAAACGAGGTAAGGAACCGTGCGCAGGTTGCTTCGCTGTGCGTTGTGCTGCGGTTGAGTTGTGTGCCAGCGTTGGCCGTTGAGTTGCGGGGAGCGTTGACTTGCGCGCAGCGTTGAGTGCATTAGCAGCGAGTAGCTAACCGTGGTTGAGCGCATCGTAGCAGGAGCGTCGTTGGAGTGGGTGACGATTACGTCCTCGGGTCACCACTGTAGCGGCTTCAGTAACCCACAGTCTACCAAAAGGATCCTCAAGGTGGAGATGAGTTACCTCGGCTTATATACTACTATTAACGTTGTAATCTGGAATAGTGGTAGGAACGTGGCTGTAAATCAGCGCCACCTAGCTGTTGATTGCATATTGAGGTTGCGTGTGTGGTGAACCACCTTAAATGTCACACTATATCAACGCATTCACAAATTCCTCTCTAACCACCCGACTTAAAAATATCCTATTTTATTTTAAACGTACGAACAGCGTTATCTCTCTTTTATACATTTTGTCTGTCCGTCTTAACACTATATGAGTCCCTTTAAAATACGTCCGAGGTATATTTCAATTTCCTTAATTACCGTCCGATTTTTTTTTTGAAAAATATGATATTGGAGACTTATATTTTGTATATTATCTTTATATTTGTCTGTACGTATTTCTTTCTGGGTATCCGTCGTTTGTTCTTGTCCTTTACCAACTTTTCTGAACTTTCAAATATTAAGTTTATGTACACACTGCTCAAAACAATTAGGGGAGCACTTTGCGTACTTTTGTTTACCCTTTCAGTTCCAACTTCTTATTTTTTTATTCTAAGAATCTAAAATTTGTGAAATAGATTCATTATGCATCCAGAATGAAATGGTGAAAAACAGGGGAAAATATTTTTAATTTTTTAACTAAAATTTAAGAGGGAAAAAAATTGGAATCATAACTTTTGAATAAATTATAACAATATTTTTTGTAAAAAAAACTTCATTTGTTAAAAAAAAAAGTTAAAATCAATTTTTAATCATCTAAGAATGCAAACGTGAAGAATTTAGGGTCAATTTATTTCATAAAAATTTTTGGGAGTGAAATTTATTTTACTATGTTTTACATATTTTTATTTAATTAAAACAAACATTATTTAATTCTTCAAAAGACATGACCCTTCCATCTAACGATAAATAAGAGCAAGCTCAACTTAGTGAGAAAAAAAAAATCGCAAGCTGATGATTATAAATGGAATCATTGGGGGTGAAAGGGTTTAAACCATGCGTTCCCCTAATTGTTGTGAGCAGTGTATTTAGAAGATATGACATCATTGACTTATCTTTTACCTTTTCGTCTGTCCTCCTGTCCGTACTATAATAATTTTAGTGAGCATGGAAATAAGTGTAATTAGGTTGTAATCCTCATTTCAGAACTTCTTGCTTTGTTCAGAGTACCAAAGCATTTTCATTAGACTCGCTAAAGTAATTAAACTCATTATCAATTAATATAATGGCATGAAATTGTTTGACATTAATTGAAATTCTTTTACTAATTGCATTTTCATTGGAAATTTATAATTCATGTTTCAATAATACAATTAGTTAAAAACTCATTAATTAGACTAATTTGATAAGCATTTCCATTAAAATTTTATTCTTAAAAGTTTAGGTACTAACGATGGTCCAAAGTATTTATATATTTGATAGTTTTTGAAACACTAATGAAAGTTAAATTCAGAGAGACATTTGAAAATTCTTATATCAATAGCGATAAAACAATTTAAACTATTTATTCACAGCTATAATTCAATAGTTTCATGACAACTTTCTGATAAATTGCTCTATGGAAGATTAATTTATATAAGCTTAAATGAAAAAAAAAATATTAATGTATTTCTAACTTAATTTAATGCAAACTTAAATATTAGACAATAATTCAAATCGAATTTAGAATTCAATTTCAAGGAGTTGTTTTTAAAATTTGAACTATTGAAAAAATATTTACTTAAAATAATTTAAGCTATAATTCACATACATCAATACAAATAAAAAAAAATTAAGCAAAAATGATATATTTATAATTACACTATAAATATGACAAATAATTTTTCTGATATTAATTTATTCATTCGTACCTAATTACGTGTTTTTAGCATTAATTAAAACATATTTATATTTTTATTCAAACAATAATCAACAACACAATACTGGAAGCACAATTTTCATTAGAAAATATCCAATAGTTGAAATTATCAAATGATTAAAATTATTTTCAAATGACGAAAATGGATTTAATTTTCCTATTTCTACTTAAAATATAACTTTTTTCGGATAAGATTTAGACGGTTATATAAATAAAAGCCCTTAAAGTGGATTAGTAAATAAAAGTATATATCCACTTAGCCGAATGACATCCTTAAATGTAAAATTTATCTTTCAGATTTCCCTAAACTTTTTAAATCGGAAAAGATTTGCTGAGAACATGGACAATATTGGGAAACGATAAGTCTAATGGGGGCTTAGCGGATATTGGGGGTTTTGCCGCCGTTACGCTGGTTCATCGCCAATAGATGGATATTATCGCCAAGATTGTATAGTTGTTTTATGTTTTAATTTGTTAAAAGTTGTATTCAGTTTTTCAAAAAATCACAAACTAGACATAATAAATATAGTTAGGTTAGGTTTGACTTATCGTCGCACTAGAGCTACACGAGGGCTATTGGCGACGGGCGTCATAATTTAGAACCACAAAATAAATAATAAATGTGAGTTTTAATACTATTAAACGTTTGTAGGGTTTGTCTTTGGTTGCAGTTGACATTACTTTTAAATAAAATGTTGAACGAACTAATATATCATTACCCCTTGTTATTTAAATGCTTACAGAAATTCTTATACTAGGCACAAAAGGATAGACAAAATGCATAAAAAAAAATTCTAATGCCATACAGTTAAAAAAAAAAAGATTCGAATGGAATTTAAAAGAGGCACAGACAGACGGACTTGTAACAATCTACACGATGTCCATACCATACTTTCCATTTGTAATTATTCACAATAAAAAAATAGGAGAAAACGCGCTAAATATACAACATATTTATAATCATAGCAAATATAGGTTTTAGTTTTAGTTTGAATTATCGTCACACAAGAGCTACACAAGGGCTATTTGCGACGGGCGTCGTATTTTAGAACCACAGTCAAGTGACGAGCCGATACCTGGGTAGGCACCCAACGCAACCGTTAATGGCGCCATCGTACGCAGCGTCAGGACTTTTGAAGGATATTTAACGTGCACTCCCGCCACACGGGGTATTATTCGTCGGACATTTTTGGCTGCACAGGCCTTTTATAGGTCGGCAGTTATTTTGGCGATGCCCGGACCCGAACCTGGGTCCTTCCGCATGCTAGGCGAATGCCTAACGACGACTCCCTAGCCCCCCCCCCCCCCCATAGCAAGTATAGGAATTAAACACATAAGCTAACGTTTAACGCAGAAGTGCGAAACTTTAAATCGAATAAAAGCACACATTTTGGGCACAAAAACTGGCAAGATATTAAATTTTACTTAATTGGTTTTCTTATTTTTTTTAATAAGTTCAACTTGTATTTTACTAAAAATGCAAGTTGAACTTGTGTTTAAATGGAAGTAGAATACTAGGGTTGCCTAGTCAAATTGCTAAAATGAATAACTTTTGGCGAGAATTTGAAAGTTTGGCGAGAATCCCCCGATAAATAGGAGGACCCCAGTTTCATCAGAAATAGGCTTTTACTTAGCTCCATTTGTACAGAAAATTCAGTAGAGTGGAAAAAAAAGAGCTTAGGATATTGATTTTTTTCTAAAAAAAATCTTAGTTTAAACGTCGATTTATCAAATTGTAGATTTTATTTTTAAATTCCATATGGATTCAGCGGTTACTGGCAAATAAAGTTATACACCTTTGAAGAATTAATTAAATTGTCAAATTTATGTATTTTACTATTATATATGCAATGTCCAAAAAAGGGAATGGTGGTGTTAGTTCAATGACTAAGTTTTCTCGCCGGTACACATAATTAAAAAAAAATAATTAAAAATCCGTAGTCAAGTTAAGTTTTATAAATTTTATAGGGGGAAGAGAAAGATTCGAGTATCTTAAAATTAGTATTTAACATTTTTTTTAAATAACAAAATAGTTAATTAGTTTCACCCTTTCAGTCCCAAGAGCAATTTGGCATCATCAATTTAGAATTTTTTTCTGATCGTCTATAGCCATTTATGATTTCAAAAAGCACATCATTCGATTCTTCAAACTTGTTTCTATTAGAAAATATTTTTTATTAATCCCAATAGATGTCAGCCCTATTATTTATTTTTAAATTATGATCAGAAAAAGGATGATGCCAAATGGCATCACCGGGACTGAAATGGTTAAAAGTTTAAACTTGTATATATCATGCAGTAAAAACAAATTTCCATTGGTAAATTCGCTTGTCCCTCAAATAGTTCACTATTATTTTAGAATTATTTATTTAAAAACAAAATTAAATCATGCTTGAATAAACCTGCTCTTACGTACGAAATTTCTCGAAAATATTTTGTTTCCTAAAAACTATTCAAAACAATTATTTCCCCACAGAAAAATATTCAAATACAAAATATCCAATCCAACAGAACAAAGAATGAAAATCCCTTTTAACCAAAAAATCCCTCAAAACAATCCATCATATACAAACAAAGATAATAATACTCTATACTTACAATACAATACAAAAACAACCATAAAAACGAGCCATAAAACCGATAATATTTACCAAAACAAACCAATTACTGTGACAAGTTAAAAACATGTAATTATTGGACACGGTATCGTGCCAGTTCACATTTGCGTTTTATGGTGTTTTATATACGGAGGTAGGAATATTATGTAAATGTTGTAAATGATAAAATAATGTAATATTTGGATTTAAAAGTGAAGCCAGTGATTGCTATTGAAATAGGCCCGAAGTAAAATATTGGCGAATGATTTAATGCGTTTTTTTTCATTTAACTAAACGCATTGAAGAGATAATAATCTGATAAATTTTTAAGTAAAATTAAAATTTAAATACCATTAAAAAAATCGAAATTTGAGTTTTACATTTTAAGTGGGAATGGGCGCGCTGGATCACGGGTCTCCAAACTCAAGTGCCTCAGTGTTAATCCGATGGCGAAAAAACTATTTTCTCTGCCACATTTCTCCAGCTGTATTGAATATTTTTACAAACGGTTTTTTTTAAATATTAAATGTAGATAACTTACAGGTCTCTATCTTCCCACTTTTTGAAATTGCTTCGAATATTTTGTGTAAAATTATTTATTGAAAATTAAAAAAAAATATTCAAACCCGTTTCAAAAAGTGGGATGGTCGGGACCTGTAAGTCAGCTACATTTATTACACAAAAAAATCCGCTTGTAAAAATATTCAATACAGCCGGAGAAATGTGGCAGAGAAAATATTTTTTCTTCATAGGATTAACACTGACGCACTTTGCTTTGGAGACCCCCGGTCCATCGCGCCCATTCCCCCTTAAGGAGTATTAGTACCTTGGATTCAAATATCGTGCTACAGTTCAAAGCTGCAAAAAATAGTCAGCTTTTTATTCATTTTTTAAATAAACGTCACATTAGAGCTACACGAGGGGTATTGGCGATGGGCCCCCGTTTTTGAACAAAAGTTACTTGGCATCGAACGCAACCTTGTAACAATATCGCACACGGTCAGGACTTGATTGTTACATATTTAGCGTGCATCAGTCCCTTATCCCTTTAAGAACGATCTATCCACGGCCAACTTCAATAACAAGGCCAGAGAAGCTTTCTCAAACATGAGCGTAGACGGAAATTTTGACGTCACTGTTTCGAGTGCCGAATATCGAGAAACTAGTTCGGACGCATTCGGAACCCTAAAAATGTGGTCAGCCGTGAACGAGTGGTTCCAAACAGGTTTCGAAACAGTCTTTATCTTCGGAACAACGTCACTCGGAACTATGACGTCAAAATTTCCGTCCCCGAGCGTGTTTGGGGGAGCTTCTTCGG
Source organism: Oedothorax gibbosus (assembly GCA_019343175.1). Classification (NCBI taxonomy): domain Eukaryota; kingdom Metazoa; phylum Arthropoda; class Arachnida; order Araneae; family Linyphiidae; genus Oedothorax; species Oedothorax gibbosus. The sequence continues at coordinate 27,532,230 of CM033275.1, forward strand.
CCTTAGTAGTTGAGTAGGCCGTGATCTATCACGATCGGGCGGGTATAAAAGAGAATGTTCAAGCTTTTCAAAAATATCAATACCGAAGCAGCTGACTTGTACCATTAGTTATTTGTATAAAAAAAACTTTCTTTAAAGGAGTTGCTGCTGGCATTGATGCTGTTTAAGGTATTTTTTCGATAAAACTCAAAAATTTAGTCTCATAAACTTAAATCAGCGCCGTCTGATGGCCGGTCTTAAAGGGATATAGGCAGTTTTTTCGGTTATTTTTTAAAAATTACCGATTCAGTAAAATGTAAGAGCCTGTATTCGCTCAAATCTCATAAACTACTAGCCAACAAAATACCAAATGTGTGAGTTGTATCATTCTGAGTGGCTTTAAAATCGAAAGAAAGTGGTTTTCTCAGTGCAAACTTCATATTTTTAAAAATAATATATAAGTTAAAAAAAATTTAGAATAAAGTTTATTTTGGAAGAAATGGTCTTAAAATCTTTTCCTCCTAAAAATATCGGAATGCCAAAAAACTGTTTCGTAAATTGCATAAAAAGACGGGTCCTAACGCTCAGAAAGTTAATCACTACTTCTTGTTGTTGTTGTTGTTGTTGTTGTTACTAATGCCACTTGGGAAACCCAAGTTCTTCCCGCGGAGCGGGCAAGGATTAAGTCAAATGGGTGCGGTTCCTGAGGAGAGATGCCCGTGAAGAGACTGCACGGCAGGAATCCATCTTAGTATCGTGCTGACAGATGCTGCCATCTATCGCCACCTCCGCAATTTAGACATGTCCCTGAAGGAGAGGGAAATAGTTTCCAGGGACTTGTACCCGTGATAAACTGCGCCATGACCGCCCACAGGACTTTCGGACCCACAGATTTAACGAGCACGTACTCCGCATAAACTCGGTGGGTCTTCAGTGGTATCGGGACTCGATTACCGGACCTTCCGATTCCGAGAACGAGGCCTTAACCACTAGGCTATCCACGGCCCAAAATAATAATCTTGGGCTCAGGCGGGATACTTACTACTTCTTAAATAGTAATACTACACTTTTCTCATTGAAACAACATAGTTCGTTTAGGAGTATCACATCAACTTCAGGACGACTTCAACAATTCCCTCTAACAAGCATCTCCAACTATTCCAACCCCTACATCGACCATAAGAACGCCGAAATCGCGGAACGAGAAATGGTTTCATGATTATTTCTGCCTATTTTATTCCGCTTTCGATGCAGAATTACTCCCGTGGTTTCATTTTGTCACGCAATATTGAAAATATAAAGCAGCAGCTCTGCCGTGGACAAGTAAACTGCTGTAACTAGCCTAAATGACTTGGACCATTGTTGTAAGCACTTAAGTACTCTAACCTATAAGAACACAAACTGGGACAGACTAATTATTTCAGTGCAAAAGTGGTCCATTTCGGTGTTGTAGTTAATGCTGTTTACCCGCCTAAGCTATAGTAAGCTATGGTAAGTAAATGGGGTTATTGCCTGTGTTTGGATTGCGTATTGTTTGAATTTCACGATATTGTTTGCTTTTAGATGGAATGTTTTTTGAGGAAATGGTATTTTTTATGCTGGGTATTGTAGTTATTTTGAAGTGTATTGAGTTTTTTTTAAAAATATACGTTTCCGCTTGATGCTATAGAATTAATGTAATTTGTACAACATGAAATTGTTGTTTTTTACTTTTACTTACCTAATATTGAAGCGTAAGGTAGTAACAGTATTGGGATGTGGTCGTACATCTGAAATAGAGATTTTATGATTCTTCAAGGTTTGTTTCTTCATGTTCAAATAGTGTTTTCTTCAAGGTTTGAAGGATGCCGATTATGAAAAAGGTGGGTTTCAAACACAGGTACAATTGTCTGCTTGAAACCACTCTACAGATAAAGTTAAAACAAGTAGGTTTGTTACAGAATCTGTCACTTAACCCGCTTCCACACAACAGTTGTGTTTAACAGGTAAAAAAGCGCCAAACACAGCATTTAATTCTATATTAAACAGTAACATGCTAAATTTGGCTAGTTTCACTTATTTTATTTCGAAAATTCAATAATTATTACTTATATTTTGGAAAAATTAATTTATATTTCAAAGAATAAATATGTAATATTCCTCGCTTTTAAATATAATGGAAACATTTCATATCAACGTACAAAGAATCTTGTAGTGAAATATAATTGACGTCATTTCAAACTGATCGATGTCGCCAAAATAAATTTATTTTAATTTATTGTCTAAAAGAATTCAAGTTTCTCGAGCGACTGTTGCGAATGGCAATGGTGATTTAATTCTAATAAAAATGGTTTCCTATGCTTTTTAAATGAACATTCGATTTTGCAGTTTTTTAAATAATTGAAGTACTTCGAATTCGATTTTTTTTTTGAAAATTTAATGTATTCTAATTTCGATGCGCTGAATTTCTTTTACGTATCACACTAGTCCGTAGCATTTGTAGTTTGGATTATGAAAGTGGGTGACTGACAGACGGGACAGACAGGACGATTATAATACCTTCCACTTTTTACGTTATAAACGTAGTGTGGAAGCTAAAAAGCTACGGACTTCAAATTTGGTAATGGTTTCTAGTACCCATCGGACGTCGTGTCACAATAAGGTTTCCGAGAAAATCGCAATCATGCAAACTGCATCTGCCATAGAATTGTTTGGGTTTTAAAGATATTGCTGAAAAGCGAAAAGAGCTACGGGCTTTCAATTTGGTACACGAGTTCCCAGTATCTGTTGGACCGTAATAATTAGGTTACTTTTAAAACCGCTAATTTGTAATGGAGGTGCGCTATACATTTTTTTAGGTTTTTTAGTTATATATTAAAAAAAATTTAATAATTACTTTTAAATTTAATGATTTCTTGAGTGGTAATTTTGAAAATTGTGCGGTGTTACGCACCCCTAATTTTTCTTTGGAGAGCCTTTAGTTAGTCGATCACATGACTTTTACAAGAACCACTATAATCAGCACTTTCAACCCTACTAAAAATGGTCCGTAGAGATCCATAAAAAAAATTGTACGGGGATTTGGCCAACGGATATCAGTAGAGATCAGCTCTATTGATATCCGTAGGCCAAATCCCCGTACAGCTTACTGACCTCTACGGATATCCGTAGGCCAAATCCCCGTACAACATCTACGGATGTCCGTTGGCCGAATCCCCGTACAGCCTACTGACCTCTACGGATGTCCGTAGGCCAAATCCCCGTACAACCTCTACGGATGTCCGTTGGCCAAATCCCCGTACAACCTTCTGACCTCTACGGATGTCCGTAGGCCAATTCCCCGTACAGCCTACTGACCTCTACGGATGTCAGTTGGCCAAATCCCCGTACATCCTCTACGGATGTCCGTTGGCCAAATCCCCGTACAGCCTACTGACCTCTACGGATGTCAGTTGGCCAAATCCCCGTACATCCTCTACGGATGTCCGTTGGTCAAATCCCCGTACTGCCTACTGACCTAATATCGGAATGCCAATGAAATGCGGAATGAATGAAAACTATTTTTCTTCTTAACAATCTCATGGATTTGCAATGCCGTTTTGCATAGCATTTTTTTTTAATACGGTAGTTTCTACATTGCATAGATGATATGTTAATATCGTTTAAAAGTTGCATTCAATGGGAATATTTCTTATGATATCTCGCTGTCCATACTGCGATTTTATTGGATGTTTTGTTTTCTTTGACAAAGTGTTGAAACAAGATCATTAAAATTTTATAAATACCGATCAAAATAAATAATCTTATATTTAAAAAAATATATATTTACAGATGTAATACTATAGGAACATAGCTATGATAAGAACTGTTCATTACTTAACAAAATAAATAAGTACTTTATTTTTTTTAAATATAACCAGACAATCAACATCAGGTCATGCACTGACCAAAATAAACTATAGACACATGAAACACAAAAAAACAGAAATAACGTTAATTAACAACATCTATCATCAAGTGCTGCGCAAGAAACAGTTTCCCGCCAACTGATTGGCGAATTGCGTGACCACTTAAGCTTCATGACGCCATTCCATCGCCAAGCTGATGTCATTTACCACAGGAAACCTTAATTCGTAGATTTATGGGGTGCCTCAGGAAAAAAAGCAGGTTTCTAACAGTAACTGTCCCCTAGGTCCGCTTCTGAGCACGATATATAATTCTTAGAAACAAAAACGTCAAGCAGAGAATCTTGTTCTAATTGAAAATTATTGTCGCCATGATTGCCAATTCTGTTAAGTTTGGTTCGCCAATTTCAATTAAGATTATTTATCGTTTGCTAAATTGATTTGGCTTTAAAACAATAATTGAGGTAGTGTAAAACTACACAACTTTATTTTAATACTCAATAAATCTGTACAGATTGAAAAGTATATAATTATATAATCAAAAACGTTAAAACCTAAAAAATTATAAAGCAGCTACCGTTTTCGATTTTCTCTAAACCCTTATTATGACGTCGTTAGAACTTTTAGTTCGAGTGGTAATCACGGCCAACTTCAATAACAAGGCCAGAGAAGCTCTCTCAAACATGAGCGTAGACGGAAATTTTGACGTCACTGTGCTCAGTGCCGAAGATCGAGAAACCAGTTCGGACGCATTCGGAACCCAAAAATTGTGGTCAGCCGTGAAGGAGTGGTCCCGAACAGGTTTCGAATCAGGTTGTTTTCAGCTTCGGAACAACGTCACTCGAAACAATGACGTCAAAATTTCCGCCCCCGAGCTTGTTTGGGAAAGCTTCTTCGGCCTTAGTAGTTGAGTAGGCCGTGGTGGTAATGCTGTTTTCAGGCAGACAGAATGACTGACAATGTTCAAAAAGCACTTTTTTGGATTCAGCACCCGCCAAACCGTGTAGGAAACTGAAAATCTCCGCTTCGTATATTCGACTTTATTGTGACGCATTCATCACCTAACATTTCATACCAGGTAATAGAAGGAAGGAAATATAAAAGATCACGCTTAAGCTGAATATAAAATCTATGGAATGTCATATAACCCGTACCTGTATTTGTTGTTATAGACAAAAAGTGTCATTTATTTAGTATAAGAATGGTGCTCGAATTTTTTGGTCAAGTTATACAAATTTAAACATATTTGCATGTTGCATGAAATTAACATCTCATAAACAACAAAAACGATATATATTATACCTTATAAAAACACAACCACCAGAACGGATAATTTTAAACACCAATACTTAGTTTCATTGTGTATATTTATAAAACAAATACTTCAACAGTTTTTTTTTATTAGATGAAAGAACCGGGGATTTTTTTTCCACGAATAAAAACTTTTTTGTTAATGGGTAAAAAAATAGATAAACTCAAATATAGCGCTAGATAATTTAAGCATCACTGACCATCGGAAAGCCCATACATGAGTTGGTCCTAAATCATTAAACAAAAACACTATAGTTTCCCAATATATAAAAAAATACACACTGAAAAAAAACTAGTTATTAGAGATGTACTATTTGTGTTCTTTTAAAGAGCAGTTTATCCCCTCTCTGTTCTTTGAAATAGAACAGTTTTTCAAACTGCTCTTTTTACGAAAGTTGCTTTGCATGAAGAAGGATTAGGGAAACAAATAAAATACATAACGAACTGAAAATAAACAAGTCCGATCGAGAATATCTGTTTTTCCGATAACTTTAATGTGATTTATTCTTAAAAAAGTATATTTACGACATGTATTTGATTTTTTTTCTAGTATTTGTAAACCAACTTGGTCCACGGCCGACTTCAATAACAAGGCCAGAGAAGCTCTCCCAAACAAACTCGGGGACGGAAATTTTGATGTCATAGTTCCGAGTGACTTTGTTCCGAAGGTGAAGACAACCTGTTCGGAACCACTCGTTCACCGGTTGACCACATTTTTAGGGTTCCGAATGCATCCGAACTGGTTTCTCGATCTTCGGCACTGGGAACAGTGACGTCAAACTTTCCGTCTACGCCACATGTTTGGGAGAGCTTCTCTGGCCTTGTTATTGAAGTTGGCCGTGCTTGGTCGCTAACCTTATGCCAATTTTGTAGGTGCTGAATAGCACTACGACTGTCACTAATATCCAAATGTCTTCAGAGCCAGTGCCACTTAGGATGGTTTCTAATAAAACGTTAATGGCGATGAGCTCGCTCCTAAAGACCGAGCAGTTGTCTGGATTACGTCTAGAAAGTTTCAAGGAGTGGTTTTCGATTGGTTGTTTAAATTCCACTCTTAAAATAACCATCATAGACAAAAAGAAACGGACACAGCGTGAAACAATATCTAAATTCTGATGTGTCTTTAATTTTATAAAAGAGCAGGTGATCCCGTTCTTTTTAAAAAACCTGTTCAAAACAACAGAGTTTTCCTTTTATTTCACATCTCTACCAGTTATTTTATCAAACACCGAAAAAAGTTTTTTTATATAAAAAATAAAACTTCAAGACCGATTTGCCGCCTGATTACTTAAAGCACTTCCACGATAAAATACGGCAAATTGAAAGGCCCGTTATTGATTCGCTATTAAAGAATGGGTGTTAAATTGGGCCTAAATTTTCCCCATCAACTAATGCTTTATGCGCAATTTCAGCTAAGCCCCTCAATTTATGGAAGTACCCCTTGTAGAAGGTGCGAGATGGAGCAAAAATAGCGGAAGATATTTGGTACAGGATAATTTTTGATAAAAAAAATGTAAAATTCTGGAGAAAAAAGTTTTTTTTTATATAAAAGGATAATTGATAATTTTTTTCTAATGTTTGGTGGAAAGACAAAGAGATATCAATCAATAAGTAGGTAGGTTGGTACATGTATTTTCCGTTTTTTTTGTGCTTGATCCTACCAATCAATTAAATAATCCAGGTTAAGTTAGGTTGTACCGCAATTCGTAATTGGAAGCCTGGTCAAGTGACGAGATAGGACCCGTAGCCATTGAGCTAGAAGGAAAACTGGAGTGAGGTGTGTGTGATTCACTGAACAGGGCAGCAAACGAGCCGGTTCAATAACGAAACGCGGAGGAATACACGGCACTGCAGCAGAAACGAACCGGGCGGAAAACCAAGAAACTTGCCTATTTCGCTATTGGGTTCGTCTTCGCTGGTTCTTAGTTAGTGATCCACATACTTATTTCTTAAAAAAGTTGGAATTTAAAGTTAAAGAAAGTTAATTTATTTCGAACTAAAAATGTTAAAATACATTTAGGAGCCCACAAGTCAATATGAAAGAGGGATCTCATACAAGCATTGCATACATAGTGTAGGGAAAATAATCCTTTTCTGCCCTGTTCGCTCAAAAGGGTGTGAGTGGGTTTTCGGCTCGCTGACACCTCACTCCAGTTTCCCTTCTAGCTCAATGCTTTCAACATCCTAATTTTAGAATTTCAGCTATTTAAAAAAAATGAATGGAAATATTTTCTGGGTGTTTTTATGAATAATGAATTTGGAATTAATTACAAATGATTAATTTTTATACGATAACTATTGTTTTTAAATTGATAAAAATATGCGACACCAAAACGTCACGAGAGCTGGAATCCAATTTGGTAAGGCGTCTGCCTTGCATACGAAAGATCCTAGGTTCGATCCCGGGCATAGACAAAAAAAAACCTGCCGACCTTTAAATGATCTGGGCCTCCAAAACGTACAAACGAACTAAAATATTAAAATACATTTAGGAGCCCAAGTCAATATGATAGAGGGTCTCATACAAGCATTGCATACAAGTGTAGGGAAAATAGTCATTTTCTGCCCTGTTCGCTCAAAAGGGTGCAAGTGGGTTTTCGGCTCGCTGATACTTCACTCCAGTTTCCCTTCTAGCTCAATGCCCATGGCGGGCACCCAAAGCACACCAGTTGTGCCATCGTGCGCTTGTTCGGGACTTTCGACACCACACTCTTAAAACAAAAGAGTGAAATTCACTCCTATAGGAGAAGTGCATTTTCGGCACCGGAAAGGAGTGGAAATTAACTCAGACTGAGTTAAAACCGCTCGTTTTAAGAGTGTAGGACGCAGATTGTTTTCTTTTATTTCTTTTACCCACTCCGAAAAAGAGTGAAATTCACTCCTATAGGAGAAGTGCATTTTCGGCACCGGAAAGGAGTGGAAATTAACTCAGACTGAGTTAAAACCGCTCGTTTGTTTTAAGAGTGACATATTTCATGAGAACGCATGCCGCAGTGTTCCCCAAAATACATACGCACAACACAAATGTCCATGTCCATGCTCTGGGATTTGAACGTGGGACCTTCTGGCTGCCTGGCCAGCTCTCAAACCATTCTGCCGCTCCTACCAAAAAATTTTATGGTTTGGTTATTGTTGTCGAGTGCCTCCAGGACATAGCCTGGTTTAGTTCAGTTTAGTTTAGTTTGAATTATCGTCACACGAGAGCTACACTAGGGCTATTGGCGACGGGTGTCGTATTTTTAGAATCACAGTCAAGTGAAGAGCCGACACCCAACGCAACCGTTAAGGGTGACATCGTACGCAGGGCTAGGACATTGGAGCATATTTAACGTGCACTCCCTCTACACGGGGTATTTCTCGTCGGACATTTTTTGGTTGCAGGGGACGTTTATGGGTCGGCAGTAATTTTGGCGATGCCCGAACCCGAACCTGGGACATTCCGCATGCAAGGCAAGCGCCTTAACCAACTGGGCTCCCCAGCCCCTAGGAAATAGCCTGTAAGGCAGGGGAGGGGTACAGTATCTTACATTTATTCAAGTCCAAGAGCCCCCGTGATGGTGGAAGTCCGACTTTTGTATTGAGAGGGCGCCACCTTCCTAATTTAGTCCCGGCACTGGAGGGGAGGGCTATATTTCTCCAGACAACCTGCACCCATAGTAATTACGCTATAACAAGAATTTTGGACCCACAAATTTAACGAACACATTTTTTGCATGTACTCGGGATAACGCAATTATACATATTTTATCCGGGGACCAAACCGATGTCTTTCAATCGGACGGAATGGGGGTACACACCAAACGGACGGTACATTTCGAATTTGGAAAGGAGTCATGAAAATCTCCGAAATTAATATTTACGTTCCATTTGTTTTTAGTCTTCCAAATAAAAATAATAAGCAGGCTCGAAAGCACATAGTATTCCACATACTACCCAAAATAAATTCTTTGCAGCAGTAACAACAGGACGAAAAGACAAAACGAATATTCAGCAATTTTTAAACAACAGTTACGAATATTATCCCTTATTCCATCAGTTACACCACATAAAACAGATAAACCCACGTCAATGTAGCCTCTCTACCGAATTCCACGATCCTGTGAACTATAAAACACGAAATACATGCCCTTTACTATTTTAAATCACTAACACAAGAAACAAAAATATTAATCGGGCTTGTAGGAAAATGGAGGTAGGAGTAAAATAGAAATGCTGTCTTGACCAAAACTATTGCGAAAGTTTGGTTGTCAAGTGAAGTTCAAGATGGCGTTCATGATGGGCCCAATACTAAGCCGAAAGGGTTATTGAAAAACTATATTGTGATATTTGTTACGGGTAACTTATCTATAACAAGCCAAAGTGCACAGCATATAATATTAATTAATAGGTTTCAATAAGACGAATACCTATAAAGGAATAATTTAGAACCATTGATGATATTTGCTTATTGATAGTTCGAACCACTTATGTGTTTTGATTTATTTCTCACACTAGAGTCAACAACTACGAAAACTGTTTCATTTAAGTTTGTAATTACTATTTCTTATTCGTTATGTTTTCTGATTGAAAAGTTGTAATGGTCCGCCGCATACGCACCCTCAAATAACATCATATGCTAGATGACGCTGATTTACTACTCAGTTGTTCCCATTCATCTAGATTATAACAAATAGTGTGAAATATACCGGGTGGTTATAAAATAACGCTCGCTATTCGGAGAGGTCTGTAGCTTGAATGAATAATCCGAATGCAACAAACATCGAGACACTTACTAATCAAGAAGGGGGAAAAAAAGAATGGAATCATAAAAAAGAAACTCGTCTCTTGACCAGGGTTCTAAATTACGAGGCGTAATTGGATGTGTTGGCCGTAATTGGCCATAATTGGCTACGCCACGTAATTTAGAACTCTGGTCAAGACACGAGTTTCTGTTTTATGATTCCATTATCTTTCCCCCTTCTTGATTAGTAAGTGCCTCAATGTTTGTTGCATGCCGATTATTCCTTCAAGCTACAGACCACTCCGAATAGCGAGCGTTATTTTATAACCACCTTGTATATGCGAAAACAACTTGGTTCCTTGATGTACCATTTAGTGGACAGGGGTTGTGTAACAACTTCGGCAAAACTACAATTTTATAGCAAGAATAAGTGGCGTATGTTTAAGTTAGATACACTCAATATTGACAAGCGCTAATCCATACTGAAGAGGCAACCTAGGCGTAATTTTGTGACGAATCTCTACCTTGAAATAGTTTATATGGCCAGTCTGGTTGCAAATCTCACCTATCTAAAGTATAACAAAGATCCGTTCTTTGACGACTTCGTCCAATTGATTCAAGGATTATCGAAAGTCGCAAATAAACGTGCCTTAACTTATATATTAGTTATATACTTTGGAAAAAGTGAATTTTGAAACTAAATCCTTCAATTATCATACTCCAGTCTATAATATCAAAAACATAATATCAAAATATTTTAAGAAAGCTAACGAAGATATTTCGCTCAAAAATATCTGGTACTGTTCCCATTTCAAGAGAAAAAAAATACCGCCAAACCTAATCTTTGGTGACAAACATAATTTTCTGTCGACAAAACGCAGCATTCAAAATTAAAAGGTTACCTTTGAAAACATTCCGTTTGCTGGTGGTTGTACATTTTTGGCGATTTTATCACTTGTACTATCCTCAAAATTAAAAAAACACCAAAGTCAACTTAGTAATCTTTCGTTCGGGCCTATCACATCTGCTTCGCTTTTCTTAGCACCAACCATCTCAATATTATTCCCCCTAAGACACATTCCATAGGCAAAGCGTTTCACGGGCACAGAATAAGACGCTTTTCGACAATCTTTGATCTCAACGAAAGGTCATAAAAAGGAGTTGTGGGGGGGGGGGGGTAAAAAAACGAGAGTCGAAGCGCTCGGAAGGCACTTTGCTTGAAATGTAAAAGAAAGAACAGGGTGTGTTATTTACGTGTTATTTAGTTGTTAGTTACATCAACATGCATACATCGCATGCATGCATAGCATTTAACCGGTTATTTTTATATTTCAAACAAATGAATATACAGGGTGTCCGTAAAAGAATGCCCGAGTTTCAAATTGTAATAGTATTGTGGTTGAAGTGTAAATGTAATGTGGTTGAAGGTGACGAATAAAGAATAACTCCAGCAGTTTCAGATAAGCGCATGCGCTTGTACCTCTACATCGTTGCACAGGCTGTTACTTCCATGACTCCGGACTTGCTGCAGACAGTATGGGAAGAATTACATTTTCGTTTGGATGTGTGCCGTATCACTAAAGGCGCACACATTGAGCACTTATGAAACGAGTATTTCTTCATGTCATGTATGATTGTAATTGTATAATAAACCTTAATATACATTAAAACTCGGACATTCTTTTACGGACAACCTGTATATTTGGGTCAACATTCAAATTTTGGCGACAAAACATAGGATACACAGTTAAGGGAACAAATTATACACATTTAAAGATTACCATAGCAAATATTCAGTTCAGGGGTGATTGTAAATATTTGCGATTTTACCTCTTACGCCCGCAAAATAGAAAAGTTCCCAATAGTGTGTGGGCTTAAAACCAAACCTGTTAAATTAAATACATAGTTTTATAAATTTCATAACTGTGCATTGGAAATAAATGTTTATTCAGCTTCGAATTGCTTGTGTTACATTATAATAAATTTACAACGTCACGAAAGAAACTTACAACACATTAATTTAGTAGCACATGGGAAAATTTTACAAGAACTGGCCTCTTAACTTCTAAGTAATCCTTCACACTCACTTTATAACAAAAAAACAAGTGATAATAATAGGTTTTTAAAAACTAAACTCCTCGGCGCAACAGCCCATTACTGGGCCAAGGCCTGCCGTGCCCATTTCAGCTTTCGTGACCTAGGGCTCTGGGGTGCTAGGCATGTGTCCCGGTAAGGTGGCAAGCCTCACTTGAAACCCCCAGTGTTTAGTTTCCAAGCATGCTTGGAACCCATTTTATTGACCCACTCAAGGGTTGAAAGGATGAGTCAACCTCGCCCAATCCGGGATTCGATCCTCGGACCTGTCGCGTGGCAATGCGAAGCACTACTACTAAGCCACTGGGCCTCGTTCAAATTACTCTTATAGGGTAAAAAATATACCTTTAAAGGTATTGATTTTTTAAGTGGTAGTTGAAAATCGTGTTACTAGGTTTCTATCGTGTAAAATAGGTTTTTAAGACTTCTATGTTGAAAGGATGGAGTCCAACAGAACAAACCGAAGACTCCTGAAAGAAAACCCTAGCGGATCAAGACCTAGAGGAAAACCAAGAATCAGATGGATGGACCAAGTGGAAGAAGATCTTGAGACTTGGGGAATTACCAGATGGAAGCAAAAGCCGTAGCCCTTATCAGACGGTACGAACGTCGCTCGTCGAACAACCTTTGGGACAGCAAAAACGTCCCAAGAGAACGGCTACGTCATGCGTGACATCACAAACTTAAAAGCAGTATTATCGCGGTACTGGAGGAGGAGGTACAAGGATGAGGCTCGGCCAAGACGTCACGACTTAACTACGTTCTGATTGAAGCAGCCGTTCAAACAGCAAAAAGTAGCCGGATTTTTTCGAGTCGACTCGAAAATGCTCATCGAGCAAAAACTGCTCCAAAAACATTTTTTGATATGGCGTACGGACGTCGCTGAACGAACGAGCTCTCGTGTGATAAGGCCTTTCTGTAGAACGGAGAAACATCTTAAAGGAGGCCACTTCTCTTCAGGGGCTGTATTGCCAATGATGTTGAAGACTTCTAAGACAAATGTTCTTCACATTAAAACAAAAATCAGATTTTTAATCAATATGAATGACACAAACGTATAAAAACATCAAGGTTTAGGAAAAAAAGGGAAACTTGTTATCGTTTAACAAGTTAGTTATCTGCTCATTGATGTAAAAATATCAATGTTTTTCAAAAATGTCACTTAGCACGTTCTTCTAGACTGTTAAAAATGAGGCACTTCGTTTCACCAAAAATATGGTACCAGTAGCTGCAACGGCTGCGTAGTTAAAACCATAAAAAACGTTAAACCATATTTTTGGTATTCGGTTGAACCATTTCTCAGGTTTTTGTTTCCAAATCCAGAAAAATGGTTCAACCAAACACCGGAAAAAAGGCAAAACATTTCACCACACAGCCGTTGCAGCTACTAGGAACCAATATCATGGTGAAACCAAGCACAAAATTTTAACAGTGTACTAAGCTCTTCAATAATTCACAATATCAATGTAGGAAATATAACGAAGCGGAAATAGTCAAAACCTTTCTTTACTCATAGGGCTAAAAAAATTAAACTCAGGTTAACTGTTTGCAAATAAACGAAAAGTCTCAATTGCTTAAAAGTTATTAACATTCATAAACAGTTTCCCAAAAATAGCCGTATCCACAACAACTCTGTACTTTTTTTTTACCCGTTATTTCTTTTCTATATATTCCGGTTCATTTGCTACATATGGGATCGAAAAAAAAAAGGTTCACCCGAGAAAATGTAATCCTTTTATGACCTCTTTGCCCCTTTAGGAGCCCGCTACAAAATGGAGGTTCGCGCCGGAAAATGGTGGTTCGCGCGCTTTCTTATGGCCCTGTCGTTGATGCGTGTAAATGGATGCATCAGTTACAGTATACTATTTTTTTTGTTTTTTGGTGATTGAAGAGGTATAGAAGAATGTCTATGGTAGTACTATCATGGGAAAAGTTACAGGTAAAAGTTTCTCAATGAATTTTGGATTTGGGTCTTTCCCATTGCCTGTGTGAGGCATTTTTGTCAATTTTCATTTTTGTGTTGTGTTTTACAAGAAACAAATCAGTCTAAAATCAAATTCGCAAACGAAATTACTTTACAGCAAAGTAACTATTTTAACTTCCACACTACGTTTATAACGTAAAAAGTGGAAGGTATTATAATCGTTCAGTCCGTCTGTCTGTCCGCCACCCACTTTCATAGCCCAAACTACAAATGCTACGGACAAGTGTGATAAGTCAAAAAATTCAGCGCATCGAAATTAGAATACATTGAAAATTTCAGAAAAGAATTCTAATTCGAAGTACTTCAATTATTTAAAATACGGCAAAATGTAATGCTCATTTAAAAAGCATAGAAAGCCATTTTTTTAGAATTAAATCGCCATTGCCATTCGCAACAATCGCTCGAGAAACTTTGATTCTTTTAGACAATAAATTAAAATACATTTATTTTTGCGACATCGATCAGTTTGAAATGATGTCGAATATATTTTACTATGAGATTCTTTGTACGTTGATATGAATTGTTTTTATTATATTTAAAAGCGAGGAATATTACATATTTATTCTTTGAAATTGTGGGCGTAATTTGGGCAAAGAGTCAAATAATACTAGGCATAGTTCATTAAGTTCAATTTAATCGACAAACACATTCACAATTCAGGTACATCTAACTTCGATGAATAAATAATAAATTAACAGAAGACATATCATATTTAGATATTAGAAAAAGTATCAAGAACATCCCCGAACACACATCATCTCACAAGTCAAAAAGCCTTTTTTTTTCTTTACAAGTCCGTAGTAGGCTTTTATCTAATAATCTTGTGACGTCAGTCAGGCGTCACACAGCTTGTGTGTCTCTTCTTCCAACAATCGGCCCCACGGGGATGCAAAAGATTCTTCCTACAAAGAAACTTAACCTGGTCTTATATTGTGGTTTTGTCAATAAATCTGCTAAATTTAATTTAGAGTTAACGTATTCTAAGACGAAATCCTTATCACTAAGTAATTTTCTAATAAAATGCAATCTAATGTCAATATGCTTAGTTTTAGCATTCTCTATTCTATTTTCACAAAAATATATTGCAGATTTATTATCACAGTATAACACAGGTTTTGACATGGACAGAAACTTTAACTCACTTAACACTTTATGGTACCATACAAGATCTTTTACACACTCCGTAAGTGATACGAATTCAGATTCCATGGAACTAAGGGCAATGCACTTCTGCTTAGTTGCTTTCCATGAAAAAGCCACTTCTCCTATACAAACTATGTACCCACTCGTTGAGTGCCTTCCAGTGAGATTTGATCCCCAGCTCGCATCTGAATATCCACTTAAATTACAATTGCTTACATTAGATAAATTCAATCTATAGTCTCTGGTGTTAAATACATAATTAAGCAAATCAACCACTATTAACCAATGTTGGTAAGTATATCCATTATTAAATTGTGACATTGTGTTAACGGCAAATGCGATATCCGGACGACTTCTATCTGCCAGAAAAGAAAGGCATCCTATCAACGACCTATATGGGTACTTCCTCATAATATCAGTCTCTTTTATTTCACATTCATTAACCTTTGGGGGTAAACTTTGTACTTTTAATGGTAAGTTTACAAAACTCCTGGGTATATCTTTAAATTTAATCAATAGCTTATTGATGTAAGATTTTTGATGCAAATAAACATTTCCATCTTCTTTCTCAAAATTAACTCCCAATAGATATCGCATTTCACCTAGAACAACAATATCCAATTTTGTTTTTAACATTTTTATAACACAATCTAAAGAACTTTTATCTTTTCCAAATAGAGCAAAATCATCTACATAAACTAATAAAATCACACTATTTTCATATTTATATACACAATTACAATATGCAAAATTATTGAAACCCAATTTTTTTAGTATAGTATCCAATTCCTCATTCCACACGCGACCACTCTGATGTAGTCCGTATATAGATCTCTGTAATAAGCACACTTTATCCTCCTGACCTTTAATTGCATATCCAGGAGGTTGCCTCATGTAAACTTCGTCTTTAAGATAACCGTATAGGTAGGCTGCCCGCACGTCGAGTTGCGTATGTACCCAACCCAGCAACGACACCAATACAATAAAAAACAGTTTAACCAAGGAAAAATTAACCACTGGGCTAAATACACTTGCATAGTCTAATTGAGCATTTCCTAGTGCCACTAACCTAGCTTTAAATCTTTTGATTTTAGCCTCAGCATCCTTTTTTACGGTATACACCCACATACTGCCTAATATTTTACTACCTTTGGGAGGGTGAACTAGTTTCCATACCTTACGATCGTTCATAGTATGCAACTCATCGTCCATAGCTTTACGCCACTCGTCTTTTTCAGGTACTCTTTGAGACTCATAATAAGTCTTCGGAACCTCAATATTATAAATTTCCGCCTGAAAAAAATCAGCATGATTAACAAAATCAGATTCTTCATCCTCATTAGTCGAGTTATTACCACCAGAACTATGTCACTGTCATTTTTAATATTCTCGGGACACTTGTTGGTTTAAAATTAAATTTTGCAGAATCGAAATTTAATCCTTCCTTTTTACAGTAATCTTTAGTTTGTTTAAGCGACCTCAAACGTGGTATTCCGGATGGCGGATAATAGTTGACATCATTGCGTGAACTTCTATTTCGAGGTCTCTCCAATCTCGTCCATTTTGACAAGTCTATATCCACCAAAGTAGGTGATACGATATCAGGCTTGCTTATTGCAGTTGGAGATTCATTATCTTTTGAAATACTTTGATCCTCATATTCAGAGTAATCGTTAAATCCTAAGAATTGCACGTTTTCCCGCGTTTTTTGTCCGAATAAAGCTTTAACCCCGTTTTTAGTCTCGTCTATTTTTGTATGTATGGTTTCCACAACTGTCCTTTTACTTGGGACAAAAACCCTATAGCCTTTGGTCTTACTGGCGTAACCTACCAAAATACCTATATCGGCTCTATTATTTAATTTATTTCGCCGCGACTTTGGGATGTATGCATATGCTAGTGATCCAAATACTCGGAAATGACCAACCGATGGCTTCCGACCAGTCCAAATTTCGAAAGGCGTTAACCCATCAGTTAGCTTGTGCTCACACATATTATAAATATGAACGAAAGCATTTAATGCTTCAGCCCAAAATCGGAGTTGTAGACCGCTGTCATGCAGCATAGCTCGAACGCCTTCAATTGCCGTTCTGTTAAAGCGTTCTGCTATTGAGTTCATTTCTGGGCTCTCAATAGAGGTTCTTTCTATTTTAATCCCTAATGCTTTCAGATATCGTTCAAATTCTCTATTTACGAACTCTAATCCGTTGTCAAATCGAACGCAACGTAATTCTTTATTTAACTGCTTCTCAACAAATGCATGATATTCCTTAAAACAATTAAACACGTCAGATTTTTTCTCGATAACGTAAACCGTTACGTATCTAGAGTACTCATCAATTATCGACAGAAAATAAGACTTCCCACCTAATGATTTGACAGGAGAGGGTCCCCAAACGTCCATTGAAACACGATTAAGTAATTCATTAGAAAGTCTTTTATAGTTAGGTTTAAAAGATACTCTTGTCAATTTAGCAACATTACACGTTATACAGGGATCAAAATTACCTTTTAAGTTTTCAATACCTTTTACTACATTATTTTTGCTCATTCTAGTGATTAAACCGGTATTTACATGTCCAAACCGTCTATGCACTAACTCTATATTTAAACTTTTATTTGTTGACACATTATAAGATTCAAAAGTTTTAGCAGGTAAACTATACACTATATAGAATTTATTTATCCTGTGCACCGTTAAAAAATAATCACCGTTAGGTTTATATATTATCATTTTATCATTTCTCCAATTAATTTTATATTTGGCAATATCAATCTTAGCACCACTAATTAGATTACGACGCATATTTGGAGCATAAAGAACATTATATAGTATTAATTTAACAAACTTTTCAGCGTTTTTAACAAAAACAGTCACGTCACCTACCCCTAATATTTGGGAAGTACACTTCTTATCACCAATAAGGGCTTCGGTGGGTGGTAGTTCTCTGTAGTTGTCGAACCAGCTCTTCTCTTTACAGAAATGCGAGGTAGCCGCGGAATCCACCAGCCACTCGTCCAGTTCGGTTGTTGAGACGTCTTTCAGCCGTTCTTCTATCATCGAATAGCATTGATCCGAATCCTCCAGGATTGTCGGGTGTTTTTAGTCTTTGTTGCCACTTTCCAGGATACATTCTTTGGTCCCTGGCTTGCTTCTGCTGGTCGTTTTTCCTCTTAAAACATTCTCGGAAAAAATGTCCTCTTCGGTGACAATAACTACATGCCTTTGAAGTAGATTCTGGTCTAATATCAGATTTAGTAGTAGGGTCCAAAACGGTTCCACTGCGTTGGGTGATGGGAGAGGCTTGTCTTCTATGTCTTGTTTGGGCTTTCGTCAAGTAAGCATCTGACACTAAACCTTGACCTTCGTCTTTCTTCTTCAGTTGTATTCTACCAGCTTCCGTGATGATTTGACTTTCGAGGTTGCTGAACGTAAATTCTTTCTTGTCTAATCTGTAAAGCTGTTGAACCAAGTTGTCGAACTCGGGTGGTAGTTTTCTGATCAGCTGAAAGCTCACCAACTCGTCCGGCATCGTGAAACCAGCTTCTAGGATCAGTTGATTCTGTGCTTGTAACTTCTTGCAGAAAAGTCCTATGTCACTTCCTTCGGTAATCTTCATTTCGTAGAATTCATCTATCAAACTTGCTAGTCTAGCTCTAGTTGTTGGTTCAAAACTCAGTTCGAGTGAGTCCCATGCCACTTTGCCGTCTGTAGTATTTGATATAAGCGTCAGAAATTGTCGCTCGACCCCTTGATAAATCGTTGTATACGCCCGTTCCGTCGTTCGCTTGAACTTCTGCTTCTCCTGTTCGTTTGCCGTCTCTGCTGGACTCGTGATTGCTCCTGAGACGTAGTCCCAGCATTGCCGGTCTATCAGCAACACCTTCATATCCGCTTTCCAGCTCCTGTAGTTGGTTGAACATAGTTTCGGGAACGTAAACAGCTGACTTTCCGGCCTGTGTTCCATGTCGAAATTAAGTTTCAGCGGCCCCAGAAATGTTGACAGACATTCAGGAATGCTTTCAGTGGGATTGTAGCTTGGGGCCCATAACCATTGTGGGCGTAATTTGGGCAAAGAGTCAAATAATACTAGGCATAGTTCATTAAGTTCAATTTAATCGACAAACACATTCACAATTCAGGTACATCTAACTTCGATGATAAATAATAAATTAACAGAAGACATATCATATTTAGATATTAGAAAAAGTATCAAGAACATCCCCGAACACACATCATCTCACAAGTCAAAAAGCCTTTTTTTTTTACAAGTCCGTAGTAGGCTTTTATCTAATAATCTTGTGACGTCAGTCAGGCGTCACACAGCTTGTGTGTCTCTTCTTCCAACAGAAATATATATTAATTTTTGCAAACAATAAGTAATAGTTATTGAATTTTCGAAATAAAATAAATGAAACTAGCCAAATTCAGCATGTAAATGTTTAATATAGAATATCAATGCTGTGTTTGTCGCCTTTTTACCTGTTAAACACAACTGTTGTGTGGAAGCGGGTTAAGTGACAGATTCTGTTACAAACCTACTTGTTTTGTAAACAAAAAAGTCAAAAAATGACGCAATCACAAATGATTTCCCATGCCCCAAGTCACTGCTTTCTCACACGCGCCTACGCTGAAGAATGTGAGTTTTCTGCATATACTTCTATTCTTGTATGTATAGATTATAAGAGAAGTAGGTTTGTAACAGTATCTGTCACTTAACCCACTTCCACACAACAGTTATGTTTAACAGGTAAAAAGACGACAAACACAGCATTGATATTCTATATTAAACATTTACATGCGAAATTTGTCTAGTTTCATTTATTTTATTTCGAAAATGCAATAATTATTACTTATCGTTTGCAAAAATTAATTTATATTTCAAAGAATAAATATGTAATATTCCTCGCTTTTTAATAGAATTAAACTATTTCATATCAACGTAAAAAGAATCTCGTAGTGAAATATATTTGACGTCATTTCAAACTAATCGATGTCACAAAAATAAATTTATTTTAATTTATTGTCTAAAAGAATTAAAGTTTCTCGAACGATTGTTGTGAATGGCAATGATGATTAAATTCTAAAAAAAATGGCTTCCTATGCTTTTTAAATGAGCATTAAATTTTGCAGTTTTTTAATTAAATGAAGTACTTCGAAGTCGAATTCTTTTCTGAAATTTTCAATGCATTATAATTTCGATGCGCTGAATGTTTTGACGTTTCACACTTGTCCGTAGCATTTGTAGTTTAGGCTATGAAAAGTGGGTGACGGACAGACAGACTGCCTGAAAGATTATAATACCTTCCACTTTTTACGTTATAAACGTAGTGTGGAAGCTAAAAATTAGAGAATTTACAACCTCTTTAACCGCTGTTAGCTTCTAGGAGGCAGGTAAAAAAGCACAGGGTAGCGGAACAACTTGAGCAAGTTCTATGTCATCAGCTGTATATGTTTTTTTTTTATCTTCAGGATTCTGATATCTCTGAATTTGAGGCGCTGTAATTGAATAAATATTGCGGTGAATGAAGAAATATTTTTCAATTCAGGAGTTTCTCAACATTCAATTTAAAAAAATGCCGAACTTAACTTATTGATAAAACCATACAAATGAATTCAAATATTAGTCCACCCTTTTCGGAATTGATGTGAACTAATTCAATGTACAAGGCGTTATTTATTAGTTCGATCGTTCTTTTTTATATAGTACAATAGGTTAAAGGATGTCAGGAATAAGGACAAAAGCTTTTAATGCATTTCCAACATGACAACTTTTGACAACGTCTGTAGCCACTCATTCAAACATTGTTGATTAATGGCATTGTAACTATAAGTGAATCTGACAGCGTGGCGAAATAAAATGGATTCTATCTGGTTTCTTTTATTGAAATGTGTTTCATTTAACTATATTTAAGCTGCTTTAAGATTAAACAAATTAGTATAAGTTTAGTTAGGTAACAACAACGCCGAATAGTTAGCAGAAAAATATAAAAAACAAAAAATATCGAAAATTCTTCAAACTTTTTTAAAAGAATTATTCTCTTCAACAAAGAAAAAAACACGTAAACACAACTTCACAGTGCTTAAACACCTGAATGCTACAACACCCCTAATCAACTAACAAAGGTTACATCGATTATTTTTTTATTATTCCACAAAAAATATGTAAAACAATAACGAAAAAAAAATACCTATACAATGGCTACCTCTTTTTTCAAGCTCTAGTAATCACGTGCTGAAAAATAAGACCGGTCGGATTTATTGATGTATCGGGAATCAATACAATGCCTGTTTGAAAGTTGGTATAGATGGAGGTAAGAAGAACATGGGGATGGTGCCAGGCGAAAACCAATGCAAAAATCGGTTTGACAAGTGAAGCCATCGATCGCTTTGTAGTAAGCCCAAACCATAGATATCATAGTTAAAGTATTAGATTGGTAGATCACGTAACCCCTAATGGTTACGACGGGACGCGCATGGAGATCAAAATAAGGGGGCAATTTGGCCAGTGTTGACAACAGTCTTAGGAGGAAAAACACTACGAAAAAATACCATTTAATTCTAAAATTACAAAAACGTACCATAAAAATAGTAGCAAAGCGTTTCGCGTTTTTTTAAAGTCACTAAATAGATTCCAAAATGCAGCTAAATTTTTTATGGAATTTTTTTTTTTGTTATTTTAGAATTAAATGGTATTTTTTCGTAGTGATTTTCTCTTAAAACTGGTGGCAACACTGTCCAAATTGCCCCCTTATTTCGGCCTCCATGCGCGTCCCGTCGTTAGCATTTGGGGTCACGTGATCTGCCAATCTAATACTTTAACTATGATATCTATGGTTTTAGCATGAACTAACATTGGAAGAGCGGTTTTGCTTACTAGGGTTGCTTGGCGACTTTCTGATGGCTTCACTTTATTTCGCGCCAAGCATCTCCACCCTCTTAACTCTTTGTTAGTATAGGACAATTTTTTGTCCAACTTGCGATAAACTTTCACGATATGCCGATGATATATTGTTACATGTTTGAAGGTTACTTTTCGGTGGTTTTGTATCTCATAACAGAGGCCTGTGCCAAGTGGCACCGTACAAGAAAAGTGGCATATCCAACACGATTTTTTTTTGTTAACTTTTAATATGCTGAAGAATTCAAAATCGAAATATCTAATGGTTGAATGTTGTTGGTAGTGTCCGTGTAAAATTAGTTATTGAAAACTAAGGAAAAAATATTCTAGAACAAATTTCAGAAAGTGGGATTATAGAGACCTGTAAGTCATTTACATTTGAAGAGTACAGGGGAAAAACCGTTTAATTTCGTAGAAAACTTTTCTCTCAACTGGTGATGAAAACGAGTAATCGCCTAAACTGGTGTAAGGAAACCAGTTTCTCACTTTGTTTTTCTCTCGGGGCAACCCTGATTCACGCCAGAGATCAGTGGACATGAGTCACACGTTTGTACCGCGAAAGAAGAACCGAAATGAAAACCGGTTTCCTGTCGCCAATATCCGCCAAGCAGACACAATTACGGGACCACTCCTAATAAATCAAGCGGTTCTTCCCCTGTACTCTTCATTTATCATATAAAAAAACGTTTGTAAAAAAATTCATTGCAGCCAGAGAAACGTGGCTTTAAAAATGTGTTTCTATTGGATTAACAGAGTTCCCCTTTGGAGATCCCTTTTGGTTGGAGATCCAAAGTAAATCGGGCCCATATGTCTAATTGTAATACGTTAATAAGTCAAAATTGGACGACTGAAGGGAAAAAATGCATAAACCCGTCATATAATCGTCATGTTATCCAACATAACACAATATTTAAATTATCAATTTTAGAATTATTTCTAAATTTTATTATCAAATTTATTATTATTTCTAAATTTTATTATCAAGTTTATAATTATTTCTAAATTTATTATCAAATTTATAATTATTTCCAAATTTTATAATCAAATGTATAATTATTTCAAAATTTTATTATAAAATTTATAATTATTTCTAAATATTATTATCAAATTTATAATTATTTCTAAATTTTACTATCAAATTTATAATTATTTCTAAATTTTACTATCAAATTTATAATTATTTATAAATGTTATTATCAAATTTATAATCATTTCTAAAAATCTAATTTATAATTATTTATAAATTTTATTATCAAATTTATAATTATTTCTAAATTTTAATATCAAATTTATAATTATTTCTAAATTATATCAAATTTATAATTATTTTAAATGTTATTATCAAATTATAATTATTTCTAAATTTTAAAATTCGAAGTGTAAATAAATCATTAAACATCTGCTACCGATATGTAATTAAAAAAAAATTGAAGGAATTAAAATTTTCAGTTCAAAATTTACTTTTTAATCTCATGCAGTTGAAATAAGCTTACACTTTAACAAAATTGCTTTTTCCTCAGTGGATTAAATGGTGCCGTAAAAAAATGCTTCTTATTTTCGGGGAATTTGACGAATCTAAGAGACCTATATTCGGTCACAAAAGAATCCTTATTGACAAAAAAGACATTTTATTTTCTTTTATAAATACAAACTTAAAAACTATTTTAGATTTTTCTCCAGAAAAATATCTATTTGTCCATACGCCATTTTTTCCTGCTTAAACCACGTACATCTTAATGTAAAAATGCCTTTTTTCTAGGAAGTTAGACACAGCCATGATACTTTGTTGCAACAAACAAAATGAAAAGGCCGTTAGTTGAAACTGAGTTTGACATGTACGTGTAATTAATGATTGTTTTTGTAAAACGGATATTTTTTTATCCGAAAAAAAAAACTTTGTGGTGGGGTTTTTCGATACCAATTAAACTCTACATGAAATGTTTGAGATATTGAAGTGTGTTTGAGGTTTTTAAAGTGTTTTTGTTTTGATAAATGGTTTGATTTTGGATATTTATATTGAATATTTCTGGAAACAAATCGAATTGCTATATTTAATTAAATATGTGGAAGCAAAAACTTTATGAAAACGGTTTTTAAATTACCGTACGGATAAAATTTATTTCTAATTTGAACGAAATCAAAATATAATTTTGCGTCTCTGTAAAATAAATACTTCAAACTGTATCTACATCTATACGTAATTAAGTGGGACCAAAGCCCTCCATTGAAGCCCATGTTAAATTGACATTTATGTAAATTTTTTCAGAATCTATTTGATACATTTCAATGAAATTTTTACTTGTTATTAAATAGATGTTGAACTATACTTTACTGGAGGCATTTTTAAAAATTTTGTTTAGTTTTTAAATTATAATTTTTTTAAGTAAAACTACATATTTTTGACCTAAAAAAAACCTCAATAATTTTAAAAAGAAAAGAAAAAGTAAGATAGTTATGCTCAAATACCTCCAGCGAATTTTAGAAACTAGTTTCTTAAATAACGTATAAAAAATGTCAGGTTGATACTTAGCAGATTCTGAGAAAAAGTTACACTCACATTGAAAAGTAAGTTTTGAGATATAAGAGTTTATAGTAAACAATAGTGGCTTCTTACCTATGAAACATAAGGGGATTTTACCTAAACAGCATTTTAAAAAAATATATTAAAAATACTTCTCGTACTTGAAACTTTTATTTTAAGATATCGATGTAAAGCTAAGATTGCATAGTTTAAGAAACACTAAAACCATTGAAATGTCATTTTTTAAAAGTCTGGCCCCCCCTTAAGTTGGAAATTTCTTACCAATATTGAGGTAAATGACAAAAAGTTATTAAATGAATTTTTAAGGAAGTTTAGTTGACGCACTGTGACAATTAAAAATGCCCAATAATAAACTGATAACTAAAGCATTATATAATCTCGAATTAATATTCACATTTGATTATCTATTACTATATAAAATATTTAACTGTTTTTAATTGATGCATTTGTCTTTTTCAGTAAACTTGTTAAAACTTAAATGTTTCTTAAATATTTAAAAAAATACTAACAAATTGATAATACCAGTTTAATTTATATTATTTTTCACTGACTATTTTTAAATTATGTTGACTTCAATTTTGAAGATCGTCTTTTTTTACATCTACGATTTTGTTTAGCTTTGCTTATGGACATATGAGGCTTTATTATGTTTTAATTAATTTAAACATATAAATTGGAAGACATTTTGTGACGTACATATGAGTTTAGCTTTAAAACAAATAATTTAAAATATAATAAAATAAAGAAGTTATCAAAAATTAATTAAAAGAAATGCAAAAAAATGTTAAGGAAAGGTATTGTAAAATGCAACACATAATAAATTAAGAAACCCTTTTAAAGTGTTATAATAATGGAAATTCAAAGTCATTACAATATATAACTCATTATAATCAATAAAGATTTTATAATTTAAAAACATTAATTGGAAACATTTTTGTAATATACATACGAGTTTAAATTTAATTTGAAAGGCGTATTCGATTAATCTCTTTTTGAAAAACTATAAATTTGTTTAGCCTCTTATTAAATTGTAGAATTCTAATGGCCTATGTAAAACTCAATACAGTTAAATGATAAACAAAGTTAACTTTCCCTATACTCCCTTTAGGTATTTTAATAAATGAAGAAAGTTAAATAAACAAACTTTCACTCCAAGTAGACTTTGTAGATCTACTTTGACAGAAACTAACATTTGACTTTAGTCGGAAAAAAGTTCAATTTTAAAATTATTTATCATATAAATGCACCGAAATATCTTGCATGTTGAATCCACACAGCTTTTAAAAACTACCAACGAACAATTCTAAAAAAAAAAAAAAAAAAAAAAAAAAACAGCCCGAGTACGTGGAATTCATTTTGAAGCCTCGCAGCTGATTAAATTTTGTTTTCACTTTTTACCTTCTTGCTTATAAATTAAACTCAGGGAAAACGAGGAGAGGGGGAAGAAGGGAAGTTTAATATATTTTTTCATACCCTTTTTCTTCGTAATAGAACATTCGTTAACCCTAAACGAGGGTTAGCAAGAAAAAAAAAACTCGTCGGGGAAGAAGAGAGCGTTGAAGCTGATGCCATTTTTTCCCCGCTAAACTTTTCACAAAAAATGAGTTTTTTTTCTAACTTTCTCTCTTCAATCCGTCTGTAGACGGGGAATGGAGGTTCTTTTTTTAAAAGCTTCATTAACATTTACATTTTAAAGAATAATCTTTTTGAAGCACGCCATCATTATAGTCAACATGGCTGGTATCCTTAAGAACATATCGCAGCGTGCGTGGAAAAGTGACCTATCGGTAAAAAGCTAGTTTTTCAGAAAAATTGTCCTAAGTTCATCTATAATAATAAAAGAAAGAGTCGGTTTGTCTGTGGATCGTGAAAGACCTACTTATACTGCTTGAAACAAAAATACGTCATCCACCTGAGAGTGAGAGACCGAAACTGGGGCTTGAAAACACATGGGCCGGGCCGAAACTGGGGCTTGACGTCATCCATACATAAACATGAAATCCAGTAAGAAGAGCCGTTAAAAAATTGACACAAATTCTATTTATACTTTTAATTTTCAATTTGAAAGAAACTTTAGTGCGAGCAAAAAATAAGTATAAACACGAAATATCAAGAGGTTTTAATTTGTAGGATTGTTATTTGACTATCATTATTTTATTTCATTCATTGGTTGTAGAATTATTACCACATTTGGGTTGTTAAATTTTAAATATTACTAAAAGTCGCCAATGAACAGACCGACCATTTTATTGCAGCTGTGTCAAAAACAAATCACCGTTATTAAAGGTTAACCCGTGCGACGCCGGGTTTAGAAAGCTAGTTTTTCATAATGCATTACATCATAGAAAAAATAAGGATTCGCGCTAACTGTATTCTAACTATTCAACCAATTCAATTTATTATTTGCTTTAAACCTGTCACTCCCAACTTTTTATATATTTGATTTTATTGTAAAAATATAAAATTTGTGAAATACTCATTATGCACCCAGAATGAAATGGTGAAAAGCAGGGGGGAAAATATTATTTTAACTAAAATAAGGACAACATTTTTTGAATCATAACTTTGAATAAATTATAAAAATAACTTTTAGAAACTTTATTTGTTAAAAATATTTAAAACTTAATTAAATTCAAATATGCAAGCATGAAGAATTTAGGGCCAATTTATTTATTAAAAAAAATTAACATGAATTTCATTTTTAACATGTTTTTTATATTTTTATTTTACTACAACAAACATTACTTAATTCGGCAAAAAGACATTCTGCCATTTAACGATACAAAATATAGCAAAAAAATATATAACTTCATAGAAAAATGTATGTAGAATTTAATAAAATTTAATGAAAATAAGTGAGAGTTTAACTTAGTGAGAAAAAAAATTCGAAAGTTTGATGATTCCAAACGGAATCATTGGGAGTGAAAGGGTTAATCGCTAGAAATTTAAAATTTATGAATATTTTAGCATTTATAACTCGATATCCTGGCTCGATATCCTGGCTGATATACTGGCAAAAGAAGCCAGAAAACACATCAATGACGTTCTTCCCCAAACCACTCTTAATGGCATCAACTCAGTGGCCAAAGCAAAATTTAACAGCAGAAGTGTTAAAATTAAACACCAAATGTGCGAATTAAACACCAATAGGGTAGCTGCGACTACCCTAACTAGATTAAGGACAGGCCACTTCAAAGGGATGGAAATCCAAAAAGATGGAACTAGGAAATACTCCAGCTGCAGAAACTGCCCCGACTCGGAACTAGATCCAAAACATCTTTTCTCTTGTCCAGCCATCCTGGCAAAATTGCAGCAAATCACCAAGACCTTTATGAGGACCACTGTCTGCAGATCGCTGAAGTAGTCTATGATACCTGTATTCCCATATAATCTTTATCCATAGACACGACATCATCATCATCATGCCACTTTTCCACACACATTATATACGCTGAGTAGTAGGAAAAAATGCACACGTCCCTGTTATAAAATACAACATAAACCGCTTTTCTATAAAGTTAAATAAGATTCTTCAGTCCGTGTTAAGTGTTTTTTATGATCGGCATTTTTATGTTTATATGAGACTTTTAAATGTTTTCTTATTGCTCAGTAAACACAAGAGGAAGATTTTTTTATCTAGGGTATTTGCCTCATAACCTCCTACTTATTTCTTAATATCTGTCAGGTTTGTTTTTCTTGTGAAAGTTCTTTACATGCTTCGTTTAGTACGCAAAAAGAGCTTAACATTTGAGAAGAAAAATTACTTTCTTCTACTTAACTTTAACATGTCAGTATAGTCATAACTCATTCTAAATTTAAGTTTTTAGGCACTGATGTTTTTCTTGCCGTGCATATAGAAAGGTTTAGATAGTACAGTCCCTGGACAAATTATTAGACGCACTGTATTTTTTTTAGTAATTTTATGTTTCTTAAGAGTTTTTATGCAATAATGGTATATTTAAACTACAATATTATTGATTTTCATTTAAAAGAATTGTTGTAGACTACATATTTGTATTTATTTTAAGATAATTTTGATTAAGAATAATTTATATTAATTATTTATTATAAGATTATTTAAGTGTGGAATCCTCATCCTCAAATGCAGAGTACAGTCTTGCATTGATAGCATGTCGCGCAGAATTAAAGCTTTGATAGCGGCTAAAGGTGGCTCAACTAAATATTGATTTCACTTTTCTTTAAAACATAATAAACTTATGCTTTTCTAAATTAATGCTGTTTTATTTA
The DNA here is from genome assembly GCA_019343175.1 of Oedothorax gibbosus. NCBI lineage: Eukaryota > Metazoa > Arthropoda > Arachnida > Araneae > Linyphiidae > Oedothorax > Oedothorax gibbosus. The sequence goes on from CM033275.1 coordinate 27,561,037, forward strand.
TGTCAAATAAATCAGTAATTGATTGGAAAATATTAAAATAAAAACAAATCAACTTTAAATAATAAAACGGTACAATATCACACGGTAATTATTATTTTACATGAAATCTTGCAGTGCATCTAATAATTTGTCCGGGGACTATATATACTAATATAAAAACTTAATGAAGTTAACTTTTAGTGATGACTTCACAGAAATACGTCTTTGAAAAACTTTAGAAATTAAAAGGCTATAAAAATATATTTAGTAAAAACTAATTTAGTTAAATACTTTTACTAATACTTTAATAATACTTTTTTAATAGTTTAAAGATATTTAAAATTATGATATGTTATGCTGCATTGGTATTTATTCCGTTAAGAATTTCGATTCATATATTTCTTAAATGTTATTTCAGAGTATTACCAAAGAAAAATTTCGGTTTTTAATGGTTCTGGAAAAAAATATTTATTTCAAGTTATGCCATATATTTTAAATTGTTATTTAAAGTTTGTCTAAGTGTATTGGTCTTTGGGGTGGTGTCCATATTAGTGTCTGTAGTCTTTGGGTCTAAGGTACTAGTAGTGATTCCCCATACCAAGTCACTTGTTCAACGATTAACACACATATAAAAAATATTGACTCATTATACAAGGTGTCCGTAAAAGAATGTCCGAGTTTCAAATTGTAATAGTATCGTTCACCTTACATCACGCCTTGCGATTTCTTCCTTTGGGGCTTCGTAAAAGATCGGGTCTACGATCCACCCCTACCCCACGATTTACCAACCCTGAAAGGTAGAATTGCACGGGCTGTTGCTTCCATTACTCCGGACTTGCTGCAGACAGTATGGGAAGAATTGCATTTTCGTTTGGATGTGTGCCGTATCACTAAAGGCGCACACATTGAGCACTTATAGGAAAAACTAGGTTAGTTTTCCTTCAATGTCATGTATGACTTGTTATATTTAGTATAAAATAAACTCCTGTAATATACCATTAAAACTCGGACATTCTTTTACAGACACCCTGTATTATAATTAGTTATTAATGGAGAATAAAAAAATATTACGTCAAACGGAGTAACTTTGGATCTGGAGGATAACTTTGGATCTGGAGGATAACTTTGGATCTGGAGATAACTTTGTCCCAAGCATAAAGTCTTAGTACAGGCTTTAGTTTTGAATATATTTTTAATCATAGGTTAAGGCAGAATTGTCACTAACTGGAAAGTCAAGCACATTTTTTTAAAGAGTACATAAGAAGCTATTTGCTTGAAAAGCTTGGGTCAAAGTTACCCCATTTGACGGTTCCTTTAAATAATATTTTAAATTTAAAAATAAATTAATTAATAAAATATATTTAAATTAAATTTAAACAAATGTTTTAGATTATTTTTTTTTGTCATTGTAACGTTTTTAAAATAAACAAAAATAAATCGAAGCTTCAGTTTATTTTTACAGCGTTCGTGAAGAAAAAAACAATGCATGAATTCATAAAAAAAAATGTACAACCACACAATTAGCGTTACCTATAATTTCTTTTGCATACGAAAATAAAATTATCCAAACTAATTCAAACCAGAATATCGCTAATTTTCAACATTGTTTATTATTTTAAACCCAAACCCACTCATAATCTACAATAGGTTTAGGTTTAGTTTGAATTATCGTCGCACTAGAGCTACACGAGGGCTATTGGCGACGGGCGTCGTATTTTAGAACCACAGTCAAGTGACGAGCCGACACCTGAATAGGCACCCAACGCAACTGTTAAGGACGACATCGTACGCAGCGTCAGGACTTTGGAGGGTATTTAACGTGCACTCCCTCTACACGGGGTATTATTCGTCGGACATTTTCGGCTGCACGGGCCGTTTATAGGTCGGCAGTTATTTTGGCGATGCCCGGACCCGAACCTGGGACCTTCCGCATGCTCATAATCTACAATAGAATATCATCGATACGCACTGTAACCATGACTGTAAAGATTCAATAACGTCACTTAAATTGTTATAAAACTGTGTGTGGCATCAGTGCAAAAGAATGTCTTTATAAAACAAAGTAAAAATAGCGTTGTATTTTAAGTGCAATTTCTAAAAATATACCCTCCAAAACGTTCATAAAACACAAAATCTATAATTTAGATTTTTGACCCATCTCAATATTTTTTTTAGGTAATTCCACTTAACAAATTGAACTGCTATTTTCGTTTTGAAAACATTTGCAGAAAATTAATGATTAACATTTAAAGTTACCAAAGGATGTATTTATTTGCAAGAAAAACGTTACAATATATTATCTAATATTTCTTTACCATACGAAATTAAATTTCACCATCCCAATTACAAACCCCAATATATTTATTTAACCAATATTTTAAACCCCAGTCTCACAATTGCTAATAACTTTAAATCCGAATCCACCAAACTCATAATTAACAATAGAATATCATCAGCAAAAATTGTAACCAGTAAAATTCAAGATTTATTTGTAAGAGAAACATTTCAATGTGTTATCTAATCTATCTTTTTAGCATATGAAATTAAAATTCCCCCAACCAAATCCATACTTAATCCTCTATACATTTTCACCAATGTTTATTATTTTAAACCCAAACCCACCAAACTCATAATTAACAATAGAATATCCTCAATATCCATTATAACCCACCTCAATACACAGTTACAAATCTGCGACTGGCGTAATTAGTCCACATGCGGTCCATTGATAATGTTAGCCAAAATAGCCCAGATTGGCGCCTCATTTTGGCCATACTGGCGAGCCTTAATTAGTGTTAATTGAAACCCAAAGTGAGTTTGGTTCCCCGCGGAATCACAGATGAATTGTCGCCAATATTCGGCATCTGGCCAATGGGAAATGTACCTGTTTGGGAGGGTTGAGTTGCAGTTGATGAGTTGTTTTGTTGAGTTTGGAATGCAGGAGTGGTTTAATTTTGGATGGAGATGGTATTATATAAGAGATACTAGAGTTGTTAATTTGGTCAAAGTTTTATATTTCTTTAAATTTCGATAAATGACACATTACGTAAGCAAATTTGTTCTGAAAATTTTTGTTATGAAACGTTCTTTCTCTACTATATTTTTCGTTCGTTTGTAATTAGTATTTATTATTTAATTGGCATACAAAGTTAAAAACCACTAAACTAATTCAAGCCATTGTTTACTATCTTAAACCCAAACCCACCAAACTCATAATTAAAAATATAATATCAATATGCATTTATATAACCAACACTGTAAAAACTCAATAACGTGACTTTAGACGTTATAAAACTGCGTACCAACAATGCAAAAAAAAATAAAAATAGTTTACGCTGCAATGTAAGCGAACTTTTCAAAAAAATATAAACTAACTAATGATTACTATTTTGCCAAAAGATGTATTTATTTGCAAGAAAAAGCCACAGTATTTTATCTAATATTTCTTTATCACATGAAATTAGCATCTTCCACGCAAATCAACGATACATTCACCATTGTCAATTATTTTAAACCCAAACCCACCTAAACTCATAATTAACAATAGAATATCCTCAATATGCATTATAACCCACCTCAATCCACATTTACAAATCTGCGGCTGGCGTAATTAGTGCACATGCGGTCCATTGATAATGTTAACCAAAATAGCCCAGATTGGCGCCTCATTTTAGCCATACTGGCGAGCCTTAATTAGTGTTAATTGAAACCCAAAGAGAGTTTGGTTCCCCGCGGAATCACAGATGAATTGTCGCCAATATTAGGCATCTGGTCATTGGTAACTGTTTGGGAGGGGTTGAGTTGCAGTTGATTGTTGATGAGTTGTTTTGTTGAGTTTGGAATGCAGGAGTGGTTTAATTTTGGATGAGATGGGTTATGGTATTATATAAGAGATACTAGAGTTGTTAATTTGGTCAAAGTTTTATACTTCTTAAATTTCGATAAATGACACATTACGTAAGCAAATTTGTTCTGAAAATTTTTGTTATGAAACGTTCTTCCTCTACTATATTTTTCGTTCGTTTGTAATTAGTATTTATTATTTAATTGGCATACAAAGTTAAAAACCACTAAACTAATCAAGCCATTGTTTACTATCTTGGAGTGGAAGTTTTGCTTTGTTGAGTTCATTTGCAGGTTTAAATTTGAATAAGATAGGTACGGTATTATATTAAAATATTTAAATGAGATTTGTTAATTTTTTTTTTTAAATTTCGATGCATGAGACATCACGTGGGCGAAATTGTTTTGGACATTTTTTTCATTAAACGCTCTTTCTCTAATATTTTTTTTTCCGTTTGTTATCGTTAATGTTTTCAAAACAAAAACAAGGGGGGTGTAACACTACACGAGCTTTCAGTACTATTGAATAAATCAGTACATATGAAGTTTATTATATACCGATAAGGGGATTTAATTAACTTTGAAACCGCAGTACATTTAGTTGCTATTCAACCCACTTAGCCATAAAAAAAATGGCAAATTTTTCCGCTTTATTTTTATAATATTTTCAAATAAAAAAAAACGTAAATAAAATATTGTTTACGAAAAAATATAAAATATTGTTATGTATTGAGTGGCAATTGAAAGTTGTGTATTGTTAAACACCCCTATTTATTTTAAGATACAGTATTTAAAATATCTCTGTCTATCACTAAACTTGATCAAACTAAAATAGCAATCCTTCTCAAATATACAGCAAGACCTGAACTAGAAGAGATCGTCAGAAGAAATTGAATCAAACTGTTACTTATCTATCCTGATATACACAGTACCCTCTACCATAACTACTCATGATCAAACCTCAGTATCAATAAATCACCCATGATATACCAAAACAAAAACACTTCATCACAACACCTTTCTCCTCTGTACATGCCGCTATGTAAATGCATTTGTCTCTGCAGGGACAGGTCCATTCATCTCTGGAGGGGGGTGCTAATTGTGCCGGTGACACGCCGTCCATTGTCCATAGTCCATTCATCAATGGATGCGCGGAAAACAAGTCGTAAATCTCCCCCCCTGTAGGTCGCCGTATGAGTATTTGGGGTTGGTAGAAAGGAATAAAAGGGGTTAGGTTATAAGGGTTACCTAGATTTTTGTGGTAACTATCAACATACAATCAAAGAATCTATTTGTGAATTATATATGACGTCATTCCAAACTGATATATGCCGCAATTTTTTTTTTTTAATTTATTATTTAAAAAGAAATAAAGTTTCTCGAGGGATTGTTGCGAATGGGAATGATGATTTGATTCCAATAAAAATGGCTTCTTATGCTTTTTAAACGAGCATTAAATTTCGCAAAAATTTGTTTTAATGATTGAAATTACTTCGAATTCGATATTTTTCTGAGATTTTCAATGTCTTCTAATTTCGACGCGTTGAATATTTTGACGTATCACACTTGCCTGTATCATTTGTAGCTTAGGCTATGAAAGTGGGTGACAGACAGACGGACGAACGAACTGAACGATTATAAAACCTTCCACGTTTTATGTTATAAATGTAGTGTGGAAGCTAAAACATGCAACTACTCAACAGTCACTACCATAGCATTTTGAACCAACATAAAATGCTTTAAGTATAATTTCTTATTCTTAGCACACAAAAAGGAACAAAGCTTCTCAACAGCAACAAACAGAATTTCATTACTAAAAAAGTAATTAACAGTTTTTCTTTTGTTTTGACTCTTTAAGCCCATACATCAAACTAGTATATTTTAAATCTGCAAAAGCAAAAAAGATTTCAATTGCACTGGCAAATTCCCTCTGGGCCTTTTCTTTACAACATTTTACTGTAAAAAGAAGCTGATACGGAAAGATCCTTTTTTTGGAATTAACCTTTTATTTTAACATTTCTCAAGCATGGTAAGCAAAAAAGATTTCAATTGCACTGTCAAATTCCCTCTGGGCCTTTTCTTTACAACATTTTACTGTAAAAAGAAGCGGATTCGGAAAGATCCCTGTAACATTTCTCACTGTTTTAACATTTCTCAATTCATTTGCTAAACGACACTTCGACTAACAAGTTCTGTAGCATTTTATTTATGTGCGACAAGGTAATGACTGATCACAAATGCATGGTTGTCTAAATTGTTAATACAGAGCAGTCACAAGTTAAAAAAAACACATTTATTAAAGCGTTTTTTTTTTAATAATACGCTATTGTCTTGAAAATCTTACAGTAAAATTAACCTATTCGAAGGTATAATTTCTTATTCCTAGCACAAAAGAGAACAACGCTTGCAACAAGTTTTAATTAGAAAAAGTAATTAACATTATTTCTTTTGTCATGGCTCTTTAAGCCCATAAATCAAATAAATTTATTTCATATGGATACAAGTGAAAATGATGTCAATTGCAATGGTGATTACCCTTTAAGCTTCTTCTTTATAACAGTTTAGTATAAGGATAATCCTGTGCGGAAATCTCTTTGTGGACTTAACCTTTTATTTTAACATTTCTCAATTCATTTGCTAAACGAGCTTCGACTAACAAGTTCTGTAGCATTTCATTTATGTGCGACAGGAAATGAATGATCACAAATTCATGGTTGTCTAAATTGTAAACACAGAGTTGACACAATTTAAAAAAAACAAAAAAACAAGCGCATTTTTAAAGCGTGTATTTAATATTACGTTATTATTTTGAAAATATTGGGCCAAAATTACCCCATTCGAAAGTATAATTTCTTATTCCAAGCACAAAAAAGAACAATGCTTGCAACAAGTTTTAATTAACAAAATAGTAATTAGCAGCATTTCTTTTGTCATAACTTTTTAAGCCCAGACATCAAACAACTCTCATTTGAATGAATAAGAGTCAAAAAGTCATCAATTGCACTGGTAATTTCCCTCTAAGCTTATTCTATATAACATTTCACTGTAAAAATAAGCCGATACGGAAAGATCCCTGCGGAATTAACCTTTTATTTTAACATTTCTCAATTCATTTTCTAAACGAGCTTCGACTAACAAGTTCTGTAGCATTTCATTTACGTGCGACAAGGTAATGACTGATCACAAATTCATGGTTGTCTAAATTGTTAGACACGCGTTAAACCCGAGGTCTTTACGTGCTACTTGACAAGCATGAAACATGCTTAAGATAACGCTTTTTATTGTAGGAAAATAAAAAAGGGAAAAGTCGCTAAAGATAACGTGGTTTTAGGGGTTTGAAAGGCGCTTACTTTGACGTTGAAGTTTATTTCGGACACAAACGTTTTTTTTGTGTGGTACGGGAGTTGAATTTTAATAGATGCGGTCACGCACGCTGTTGCGGAATTTAACAGGGCTGGGAGATTGGGAAATGTTTTGCAGGTTTTAGTGTGTTACAACAAAGAATTCTCTATTTCCTGTAAACATCTGTTATACAGTACCTGGACAAATTATTAGACGCACTGCAAGATTTCGTGTATCAATCAACGGTGAACAAAATACCTTTAGAAGGACATTTGTGTTCCTAAACTTAAGCTATTGAATAGAAAATACTGGCTGCATACTATGCAAATTTATTAATTTGAGACCGCGGCCTGTATATAAGTTGAGCAATAGTATTTGAAATAAAATCATTTGATAAATTGAGAAATGTCTTGCGACATGCGTAAAGAAATACCAATTACTTACACCTCATACTAATACTCGTAAGTTTTTTTTAATCAACTATGTATTTAACTTTGCACGAAGTATATTTAATGTAGTCTTTTATAGATATTTTTAAGATCAGACTAGTCCAAAAATGCGTTTTTAATTTGATACTATTCTGAAAACTGTTTAACTACAATCGAAATGTCATTATGCACGAAAATATGTGTTGTACAGACCCTGGACAAATTATTAGACGCACTGCAAGATTTCGTGTATCAATCAACGATGAACAAAATACCTTTAGAAGGACATTTGTGTTCCTAAACTTAAGCTATTGAATAGAAAATACTATCTGCTATACTTAATACATATATCGACATCTTTTTTAATGATATGTCATTCTTTGGTATGTTTTCATCATTACTAAAAAATATACAGTGCGTGTAATAATTTGTCCAGGTGCCTGTATGATAAATTAAATAAAATCTATTCACTCTTTTTAACTTTAGTGCTGAATTGTCGTTGACTGTTCAAAGTAATTTAATGATAAAAAAGCTGGTGATTTTTCGCAGATATCTCACCTTATAATAGTTTGTATATCGAGAGAACACAAACTTAAATACTACTACGGCATCATACAATTGCATTATTTTTAAAGATACTATCAAACTAAAATACAGGGCGTCCGTAAAAGAATGTCCGAGTTTCAAATTGTGACCTGACATCACGCCTTGTGATTTCTTCCTTTGGGGCTTCGTAAAAGATTGGGTCTTCGCTCCACCCCTGCCCCATGATTTACCAACCTGAAAGGTAGAATTGCACAGGCTTCCATTACTCCGGACTTGCAGCAGACAGTATGGGAAGAATTGCATTTTCGTTTGGAATTGTGCCGTATCACTAAAGGCGCACACATTGAGCACTTATAGGAAAAACTAGTTTAGTTTTCCTGCAATGCCATGTATGATTTGTTATATTTAGTATAAAATAAACTCCTGTAATACACCATTAAAACTCGGACATTCTTTTACGGACACCCTCTACATCTACTATACATATTCCCAGTGGGTCGATCCAGCCCCTAACCAAAAACCACGACAGCAAATTTTATACGATCTTTCCCTTCCAAAAGAAGATGAATATGATTTAATATTAATCACCGCGATGGTCGTTAGGAGATGAGTATCAGGGGAACACGGAACACTTACTAAAGGATAAATGTCCTGATTAAGCAACGTTTGCAAGGCGAGAACAAAGACACTTACAATGAATTCATAATTTTAAATATTCCACAAATATTATGCAGTCAGTCCAAATAGTTCTATAGTAGGGTAGAGACTGAACCTGGCAACAGCACCATGTACCAACATGGAGACAATATAAGGGTGGCATGTGGGGCCCGGTGACCGAGTGGTTTGGTTCACAGGCCATAACGCTAGCAGTCCGCGCGCTGTAACAGGTGCGGGTTTGATTCCCGCCTTTGTCCTAGGTGTACTTCCTTTCTCAGTATCAAAATTATAAATTAACTAGCACTTTTGCCACTCTATTCGGCTGCCGATGGCAGCTCAGTACGAGTCGTTCCTCTACCCTGCTATCGAACTCTTTGAGTCAGTCACCTTCAGCCCTTCGTGTAACTGTAGTGCTGCGTTAATGCAACCGAACTGTTCCGAATATTTAGTTTATATCACTACAATAATATTCTTAAAATACAGCCCTTTTCACACTGAGTCAACCACGGCCCCTGAACTAAAACCAAGACCACTAATTTGAAAAAAAACGAAAAAAATGAAGATAATTTAGTATTATTTAAAATTTTAGAATACTTCAAATGAACACTCAACATTAAAAAATATGATTAAAAATAGTATGCAGTCAGACACTTACATCCCTAGAGTAGCTCTAGTGAGACGATAATTAAACCCAACGACGATAAATCTCTCTCTCCGTGCTGCCGAGTGCACGTTAAATATGCTCCAAAGTTCCGGCGGCACGTACGATGTCGTACTATTAAGTTGCGTTTGGTGCCTACTCGGGTGTCGGCTCAACTCTGACTGTGGTTCTAAGTTACGACGCTCGTCGCCAATAGCCCTCTAGTGCGATGATAATTTAACTAAACTAGGATACATGTTGTTTCAATCTTTGAGTGGCAACAGAAATGCGAAATAATTAATTTTCATTCAGCAAGTTCTGATCGGTGAATCGATGTCATGTGAGAACATAAAACCGAACGGACCACCAAGACAGCTAATTTGAAACAATTCTGTCGTACGAATGAAAATGAAGGTTCAGTATTAGGTAGTATTAAGGTATTTAGTATCAGTAGTGGTGTGTGCTCGTTAATTTGGAAATTTTGATTCCGATACTAGTTTTATGTCAACTTGGAAGCTAAACAAGAAAAATTTGTGAGAAAAATAACTAACGAAAAATATCATAATTACTAAACCGAAAAACCGTTTTATAAAAAACAGTAATTTTCTGCTGATATGTTTTTACGTGTAAAATTAACAGATTTTATACAGTATACAGCCATCCGGGGGGGGGGGAGGGGGGGGGGGAGGTACATATATATTCCGGCTTGTGTGCTTGGTCAGAGACCCGCTTATGAAGCCTTCGTCAAGTAGACACAGAAAGAATTTTTACTGTCACAGAGAAAGGAATATACACCCAGGACGAGGGCGGGAATCGAACCCGCACCCGTTACAGCGCGCAGACTGCTAGCGTACTGGTCCAAACCACTCGGTCATCCGGGCCCCAGCCATCCGTACTCATCCCGTATTCAAAGACTGCTAATTTTGAAACGACCTTCTCTCTCGAAAAAGAAGATGAAAATGGTTTAATATTGATCACCGCGAAGAGTCTCCCAGAGATGAGTATCAGGGGAGCACTTGGCAGCGGGATAATATATCTCCGATGCGGCGGCACTTAGAGGGGAGAACAAAAGGTACTTCAAATGAATTGCCGCCGATTTGTTTCCTGAGGTTCTTTTAGGACGATTATGAAGTTGGGGGTTATTTTTGGGAACGTGTTAATCAGGTCCAGTTATTTTTATAAAAAAAAATCATTTGCGACGTGAAAGATCAAGGCATTAAGAGATTTATTTTATAAAAGAAAGTTTGGCTAGATAAAAGAATTACTATCTACAATAGTTACGAACATCTTAGATGAAAAATTGCGACTTGTTTATTGCTTTCAATTACCTAATATAAAATACAGGGGGTCCGTAAAAGAATGTCCGAGTTTCAAATTGTGACCCGACATCACGCCTTGTGATTTCTTCCTTTGGGGATTCGTAAATGATCGGCTCTACGTCCCCCCCCCCCCACGATTTACTAACCTTTAAAGGTAGAATTGCACAGGCTGTTGCTTCCATTACTCCGGACTTGCTGCAGACAGTATGGGAAGAATTGCATTTTCGTTTGGATGTGTGCCGTATCACTAAAGGCGCACACATTGAGCACTTATAGGAAAAACTAGGTTAGTTTTCCTTCCATGTCATGTATGATTCGTTATATTTAGCATAAAATAAACTCTTGTAATATACCATTCAAACTCGGACATTCTTTTACGGACACCCTGTATAATGGAAAGTAACTGATGAACTATATATACACCATACATACTAAACACTACATACCATACTACTACATACATACCTACTACGTACTACATACTACATACCTACTCCTACTACATACTATATACCATACTAACGGGGGAAAATATTTTCTAAGCCACATTTCTCCGACTGGATTGAATATTTTTACAAATAGTTTTTTTACATGATAAATGTAGCTGGCTTACAGGCATAATTATAATATTAAATATAATATGATAATATTCTTTCTCTTATCACAAAATCCATTCATACGATGTGCACTATGTGGCCTATACTTAAGATTTTTTTCAATAAAATGGCATCATATACTGTAACTCAGTATATGATGAGAGTATTGTGATTGATCGAAAATCCAAAATGGAGATTGTGCGTTTTCTAAACGTTTTGGAGGATGTCATTTCCGAAAAATTGGTTTTGAACCATTAGCCCGCTTGTCTGAAACCACACTACAGCTCATACTAAAAAAAAAAGCTATGGGCTTTAAATTTGGCACGAGCTCGAATGTCGATTTGTTTTTGTCGAGTTCAAGTGTTTGGCTAGAGTGCGGCGTTTCACACTTTTATTATTGGAGTTTCTTTGCCTTTTCGTATTTATTATCCAGTTGTTTTCGATATGCAATAACATATAATCGAGGCCCAGTGGCTTAGTGGTAGTGCTTCGCATTGCCACGCCACAGGCCCGGGGATAGAATCCCGGATTGGACGAGGTAGACCCATCCTTTCATCCCATGAGTGGGTCGATAAAATGGGTACCAAGCATGCTTGGGAACTAAATACTGGGTGTTCCGCGTGAGGCTGACCACCTTACCGGCACATATGCCCAGCCCCCCAGAGCCCTAGGTCGAGAAAGCTGAAATGGGCACGGCAGGCTTTGGCCTGGTAGTGGGCTGTTGCGCTGAGGAGTTTAGTTTAAATAACATATATTCGGCTACATTAGCGAAAGTAGAATTACAAATTGTGTAGCTCTAGTGTGACGTTACCTTAACCAATAAAACAATAGAATCCAGGATCGCACGCCGACGTCCATTAAACGACATTAAAATACTGAATTTATGAATTTTCAATTAACGCTTGCCTCAACCTAGTCAAAAGATATTAGGTTTTGAATGACATTTCTCTCCAGAAGTTAAATTTTTAAACACTAAACTTGACGGGGTTAGATCCATTTTTATGCTTTCTGATATGATAGTATATCTTACTTTCGCCCGAGGATATCTAGACTATGAATCATTTTAAAGCATCCATTTTTGATGCTGTCATATAGTAGTATCAAATTCTACCTTTCATAAGTTGGATTTTTTGTCTCAAATGATTGATGTACACAATTGCTGGTTATTGTTTCCACTTTTTCCCCAAGATTATTATTTGGAATTGATAGCATATAATCTTAGAAGCATATAATCTTAAGAAATTTAATTCAAACTTAATATACCAAATAAACCCAATACTAAAAAGCTATTTTATTGAAAAAAAATCTTAAGTATAGGCCACATAGTGCACATCGTATAAATGGATTTTGTGATAAGAGAAAAAATATTATCATATTATATTTAATATTATAATTAATCAATATTATTTTTTATCTACGTGTTATTAAGTTTTCGATACCATTGATAATTTACAATATTAAGACGATAAAATCGCTATACAGGGTATTCATAAAAGAATGTTCGAGTTTCAAATTGTGACCTGACATCATGCCTTGTGATTTCTTCCTTTTTGGCTTCGTAAAAGATCGGGTCTACGTTTCATCCCTACCCCACGATTTACCAACCTTGAAAGGTAGAATTGCACAGGCTTCTATTATTCCGGACTTGCTGCAGACGGTATGGGAAGATTTGCAGTTTCGCTTGGATGTGTGCCGTATCACTAAAGAAACACAAATTGAGCACTTATTGAAGGAAAACTAACCTAGTTATTCCTATGTCATTTATGATTTGTTATATTTAGTATAAAATAAACTCCTGTAATATAACATTAAAACTCGGACATTCTTCTAAGGACACCCTGTATTTGTATGAACTATCAATTATTCTTGAGATACTACATCAATTGTGAACATCTAAAAAAAAGTTATAAAATCAACATCTGCATATATATATATATATATAATAATATATATATATATATATATATATATATATATATATATATATATATATATATATATATATATATATATATATATATATATATATATTATATAATATATATATATATATATATATATATATATATATATATATATATATATATATATATATATATATATATATATATATATATATATATTATCACTGTATACTATTGCACTGTGCACTATTATATATATATATTGGCACTGTACTTCCTTAATCCATTAAGGATGACTTTGTGAATACTATTATCACTTTTATTTCCAACTTAATTACTATAACTTTAAATTAAAATATTTTTTAATTTATTTTTTAACTTTCTTTTTCGCGTATTTTAATTTGTTCTACATAAATTGATTAAAACTATGGACTTCAGAAGTCTTATATTTTTGTTTATTTAGATAACTTTAGCCAAGAAAACTTAAACTCCAAAAAAATCTTCTTATCTCCATTAATAAGTTAAATATCAGTTTACAAAGTCTGGAAACAATACAAAAACACAAATAACAAGTCAACAATAACTTTTCAATTTTCCTTCCCATCCATACTTCTCAGAAAGTGCGATTTATCAATTGCCTTGAAGAATCCCTTGAAGTGGGTTAATTTTTAATTCATCTTTTGCGGCCCCCATAATGGGAATTCGCCCATTGACTACTCTATTGGCGCGTGGGCATCTTTCTTTTTATATAAATGGGTTTCTTTTGCTTTCTTTATGAGAATATTAGTCTTATATTTCATGGGACTTGATAAATGTTAGTTTAGTTCTAAAAATGTTTTAGTGAATAATTAATAGCTATTGCCTATAAAATTCGTATTTATTGTATTTGTATCACATTAAATGTTGAGTTGAGCTCGAAGAAAATGGATACAAAATGGAATTTGTTAGGTTAATCTTGCATTAAATTACGGAGTATCACCACATTGTGACCTTAGAAACTCACAAATTTAAAATGTAATTCTAATTTTAAAAAAGCGCCTTAATTATATTCTAACCATGTAAGTTTCGAAAAGTTTTTATTGTAATTTCTACCTCAATCATTCTTTTTCACGTACCCCACTTCCGTTACAGCTACAAATAGACATTTTCAAAGTGTAGGGACGCCTTAAATTTTTCTTGTTATTTCATTTACAAAATAGTGTTCTAAAAATCTTGCAGTGGTTGCATATCTTTCCACTAAACATTCCACCCGTATATATTAAATAAAAAAAAACAAAGTATTTAAAAAAAAGGGCGAATTTATTATAATATTTCTTTTCATCATAATAATTATTAACCAGTAGTCATCGCAGCCAAGAAAACCTGCACGTTACAGTGGATACCAGCTCATGTTAACATCCTTGGAAATGAAAAAGCCGATGAGCTTGCCAAAGAATCAAGAGCTTGCCCCCAATCATCTAACCTCATAACTCTCGTTGACGCCAATGCAGTTGCCAGCCGTAGACTTATCAAAAATAATTTTAAATATTCCATCCCTGCTCTATATTGTAACCGTACAATATCTTCAATAATAGCCAGACTACGAACAAAACATTTAAAAGGAATGAAAATCTCAACGGAAGGACAAAGAAGCTTCTCCACAAACTGCCCAAACTGTCCTGGTGTCCAACTGTCAACGCAGCATATATTTGGCTGCCCAGCAATTCAAGCCAGGCTCTTCAGGATTGGCTTTGAAGACCCAGAAACTTTAATTCTCTCCGAAGATGCAGAAGAAATAGCGAAAGCTGTCTACGACAGCTTCGGATCCATCTAGTTTTTGCACACAACATGGACACGACAACAAAACAAAACAACAACAATTATTAACCAGTAAGCATTTGTTTTAATCAAGATAAATCGAAGCGTACAAATAATGTTGTCTCAAACAAAGTATTCAGAGTTAAAAGCTTTAAATATGACATCGTTTTTAATTATAGAATGAAAAATTATAAAATATGTTCTCTTGTGATTTCCAATTGCAATCCCATGCGATTTTATTTTTGTTCAATTTCTTATAAACTGATTCCGCGTAGATTATGATAGTAATCTTAAAAAGACAAACTTTTATTTGTATATATAAAAGATTCAGATGTTCTATTGATAGATATAAAGAGTGTCCAAGCTGTTGCAATACTCTTATCAATACATTTTGACAAATTTTAGTTTCTTATCCAAACAAAACAGAACATACTTTAAAAAGTATCTTCTAAATGCATTATCGCATCAATGAACAAATAAATTACTGATTTAAAGTCATGTCAATGTTGACTTAACATCAATCCCCAACGGCAGATTCTGAAACATATTTTTTTCGCACGCCCAAAAACTCGAAAAATCTAAATTAAAATCTTTAAATACACAACTTTTCAGCTGTCAAACAAAAAAGATCGCATTTTCTTATTACTTTTTTTTTCATTTTATTAAATAAATCGCTGAAATGCAATAAAGGCTCATGTCCTAATAAAAAACGAATTCGACAAGTTCTTTTCTTACTGATATATTAAAGGGAGTCGGATGGGTGTTTGGGTCAAAAATGTCAAATCTGCATATCTTTAGCTTTAATTTAAGACTAATATTTACACTCTTAAAACAAAAGAGTGAAATCCACTCCTATAGGGGAAGTGCATTTTCGGCACCGGAAATGAGTGGAAATTAACTCAGACTGAGTTAAAACCACTCGTTTTAAGAGTGTAGGACGTAGATTGTTTTCTTTTATTTCTTTACTCACTCCGCAAAAAGAGTGAAATCCACTCCTATAGGGGAAGTGCATTTTCGGCACGGAAAGGAGTGGAAATTAACTCAGACTGGGTTAAAACCGCTCGTTTGCTTTAAGAGTGTAGTTTATTAATAGACAAAGTTTTTTTTAAAAGCATTTTTGAGAAACTCTGAACATCTGTTCTTACCTACGCCTTACTTCTCTTTTGCTTTTCCTGAAATATAAGGTTTTTCAACAGTTAGTAACATTTTTCTCAGGAATTATTAAAGATATCACCATGTTTTGTTCTATTATTTCTTCCTTATTGATAGCTCTTTGATTTAAACTGAGGAATTTCAAATATATCTGCTAAAAAAAATTATATCTTCAAATCTGATTTTTTTTGTGTGTTTTAATACATATTTTTAAAAAAATACTGTAAAAGTACTTTTTACTTTGAAATAGTCTCAATTTAAACTAGAGCTATATGTAAAGAACATAATATAAAATAAAAATTCATAATCGTATCTCATATAGTTCCTGAGAAAAATGTTCCTAAAGTTAGGAAAATGAACTTGGGAGAGGTAGAACCATATCCGAGTCCGACTCCCCTTAAATGGAAGAAACGGATCCGAGTCCGACTCCCCTTAAATGGAAGAAACGGATCCGAGTCCGACTCCCCTTAAATGGAAGAAACGGATCCGAGTCCGACTCCCCTTAAATGGAAGAAACGGATCCGAGTCCGACTCCCCTTAAATGGAAGAAACGGATCCGAGTCCGACTCCCCTTAAATGGAAGAAACGCATCCGAGTCCGACTCCCCTTAAATGGAAGAAACGGATATGGAAATTCCGCAAAGGACTTAAGCCCTCTTTGCATGTAAGAGCTCAAAAATATCCGACACTCATATCGCTTATTTAACTTAAAGATCCCCTTTCAAACAAACCGTGTCATCGATTGCCGAAGCTATGTAGGAAAAGCAAACAGTAGAGTTGACGCAACAGCTAAAGATAAGCCCGATCTTATGTATAAACAAAAACTTTTTTCTTCTTTTCTTTCTTATGCTGTAATGAAACGAAACGTAGTTAGGGAGGGACTGATGTAAAAGAATAAAGGTTTTGTTAGTTTCGCATATTGTTGAGCAATTGCAGAGTTTGAACGTGTGGTCTCAAATTACAGTCCCAGGACAAATTATTAGACGCACTGTATTATTTTAGTAATGATGAAAACATACCAAAGAATGCCATATCATTAAAAAAAATGTCGATATATGTATTAAGTGTAGCAATTAGTATTTTCTATTCAATAGCTTACGTTTAGAAACACAAATGTTCTCCTAAAGGTATTTTGTTCATCATTGATTGATACATGAAATCTTGCAGTGCGTCTAATAATTTGTCCAGGGACTGTAGTTGCTTGTTTAAAGGCGAATGAGTCCGATTAACCTAGGTTCTACAAACCAAAGTGCATCTGTGCTAATCCAATGGAATTTTTTTTTCTAAGCCACATTTTGCCGGCTGTATTAAATATTTTAACAAGCGGTTAATCGTAGCTGACTTACGGGCCTTTATAATCCCTCTACTTGCAATTGGTTGGACTATTTTTTAGCTTACACACTACGTTTATAACGTAAAAAGTGGAAGGTATTATGATCATTCAGTCCGTCTGTCTGTCACCCACTTTTATGGCCCAAACTACAAATGCTACGGACAAGTGTGATACGTCAAAAAATTCAGCGCATCGAAATTAGAATGCATTGAAAATTTCAGAAAATAATTCGAATTCGAAGTACTTCAATTATGTAAAAAAAACTGCTAAATTGAATGCTCATTTAAAAAGCATAGGAAACCATTTTTATTATAATTGAATCACCATTGCCATTCGCAACAATCGATCGATAAACTTTAATACCTTTAGACAATAAATTAAAATAAATTTACTATATAATGTTTTCATACTATTTAAAAGCGAGGGATATTACATAATTATTCTTTAAAATATAAATTAATTTTTGCAAACGATAAGTAATAATTATTGAATTTACGAAATAAAATAAATGAAACTAGCCAAATTTAGCGTGTAAATGTTTAATATAGAATAAATGCTGTGTTTGGTGCCTTTTTACCTGTTAAACACAACTGTTGTGTGGAAGCGGGTTAAGTGGCAGATTCTGTTACAAACCTACTTGTTTTCTAATATTCAATAAATAATTTTACACGAAGTATTCAAAACAATTTCAAAAAGTAGAATTATAGAGTCCTGTAAGCCAGCTACATTTATCATGTAAAAAAACTATTTGTAAAAATATTCAAACCAGTCGGAGAAATGTGGCTTAGAAAATATTTTTTTACCCCTTTAGTATGGTATATAGTATGTAGTAGGAGTAGGTATGTAGTATGTAGTACGTAGTAGGTATGTATGTAGTAGTAAGGCATGTAGTGTTTAGTATGTATGTAGTAGTATATTAACACAGAGGCACTTTGGTATGGAGAACCGCGGCTCATTAAATTACAACATATGTAAAAAAAAGTATTTTAACGTGGATAACACTACTTAAAATTATATTTGATGTTAAGCAACATTTAAGTTAGTAAAAATAATATACCCAAGATGCAAAAAATTGGCATACTAAACAGCAAAAATAACAATAGCAGGAAATAAATGTTATTTAAAACTCTTGTACTATCACCAAATTTTCAACTATGGTGACATATTTTAATTTTGACACTAATAATGGTGTTAGTCACACGAAGTGTTACAAATTTTAGAAACTGAGTCAAAATGTCCTAACTATTGAGTCCTAAATTACTATCTAAGGTTAGGTTAGTTTGAATTATCGTCGCACTAGAGCTACATGAGTTCTATTGGCGACGGGCATCGTATTTTAGAACCACAGTCAAGTGACGAGCCGACACCTGAGTAGGCACCCAACGCTACCGTTAAGGGCGATATCGTACGCCGCGTTAGGACTTTGAAGGATATTTAACGTGCACTCCCGCCACACGGGGTATTATTCGTCGGACATTTTTGGCTAATTACTATCTAAAGTTACAAAGAGATGTCAATTGTGCAGAAAACCATCCACTTACTGTAAAAAAAATAAAAATCTCGGTAATTCATAAAACGGTACTTTGGAATTTCACGTCGACCGTTTCCGCCACACTGAATACTATTACCTGGCAATGATACAGGTGAATATTATCCCAAAGAATTCTATAGTAGGGTAGAGACTGAACCTGGCAACAGCACCATGCACCAACACGCAGAAAGTATAGGATGGCATGTGGGGCCCGATGGCCGAGTGGTTTGGATCGCAGGACATAACGCTAGCAGTTCGCGCGCTGTAACGGGTGCGGGTTCCGATTACCGCCTTTGCTAAAGGGTGTACATCCTTTCTCAGTATCAAAATTTTAAATCAACTGCTACATTTGGTAAAATTTATAAGCCAGTTAAAATATAGTCAAACCCCCCTAAATAGTTTTGATTCCAATCGGCCTTTAAACCGAAATAGCTCTTTTGCCACTCTATTCCCGCTCCGTAGTGAGCCATGGTTGCCGATGGCAGCTCAGTACGAGTCGTTCATCTACCCTACTATAGAACTCTTTGTATTATTCATTTATTATTAATTTTTTGATTAATTTATTGAGTTTGAAAAGTTTCATTTGAAAACTAGCACTATTGGCATGTCAACGGTTAAATCTCAAAGAAGTATTTAAATTAAATAAAGCACGTTATATTATTTACTTACAATAAGTGTATATCAGCTATTCCGATAATTATTTTTCATATAATGTTAAAAGTTGTAGTGATAATCACTTTTTACACACTTGACTTGAACTACGAAAATGGTAAGTCGGCATGGAATCTGCCGTACATGTGTAGTGAAGTGACTTTCTCAAAAAAAACAATACTTTTCGTAATGACTGACTTTCATAATTGAACTGTAGTGAATTGAAGAATGTATAAAATTCGTGGTTGCCTTGGCGACAGATTGATGAGAACTTGCTGAGATTGTGACTGTTTAACATCGTTTGCGCTGGATCTTACAGAATTCAACCGTTTTGACTTGTACGTTTGTGTTTGTCCTAAATAAAAACGGAGTGACTAAATACCTGCCCAAAACTCGCAGCCGAAACCAGAAAAAAAAGGTTGCTTTAAACATTGCACCAAATGTAGATATTGGAAAAATACGCCAATAACCCAATATTAAGCATGAGCGATGTGACAGGTTGTTTGCGATTCGAAATTTGTTGATGAATTTTGTATATTTATTGTATTTTGTACATTTATTTTCTTCAAAATGCATACACTTCATAATGTAACAATTATATTATTATCAAATATTAATATTTATTATTGGCACAGATTTCTATGGCACGGACCAGCTGAACAGAATTGATTGCGATTACACTTGGCGATTTTAGAACTGACAATCTAGCGATAAATAGCCAATGCCTGCAACCTTGTGATAGTTGTTTGTACGGGTTTTGGGCAGGTACTTAGCTTCAGCGAAATAAAAAATGTCTCGTCCTAAGAGCAGTTCTTCAAACACAAAATAGTACACGTTTCCCCCTTTCGGTTGCTACGTCTCTAACCCAATTTCTTCTCTAAGAGTCCAACCCCTCTTCATGACTTATTCCATACTTCTTCCAACCAGCAAACGACTTGGAACTCCGTAATTTTATCACCGGCTGTCGCTTCCGGAATTAAAAGATGACGCAGTTTTGGTAATTGTGTTAAAGATTCATCGGATTTCGTCGGTTTAGTTTGGGGGTAAAATTAGAAGCGCCATCCAGATTTCACGAGATATTTGTCTTAAGGCTGTGAGTAACTATCGTTCTAACTTAGTTAACCGAATCAATAATTCGATTTCGATATCGGTAACTGATACTAATAAGCTCGCTTTAAAAAAAAAATTCTGGATTAATTTCATATTAAATGTTACGTGTTTTATTTGATTTCAAACAGCTGCAGTAGTTTAATATGGAGTCTTATAACATTTCATGTTTATTACTTTATTGTGATCGTATAGTTTTGAATATATAATGTAGAGGTTAGTATTTAGATTACATAATGCATCACGAGATTAAAACTGATTAAGTTAAACATCCCAAATTTAAGGTTCGAAGTTGTTCTTAATGCTCTCTCTCTGAAAAATTAATAAATAAAATAAACAAAGGTTAAACTAAGAATCATAAGAAATTTTAATTGGCTGGTTCCGGAGACATTTCTCAAAATGTTACATACCCATTGGGTGAAGCTTACAGCTTGAAACATCGTTCTTTTTACACAAACATACATCAGTTCAATATTTAGTTCTATCTGTAAAGTCTACCGTCCCATTCCTTAGTGAAGTATTGTTTTTTATTCTGTCTCACAAAGTCTCACACGGAAAAACATCTCAATACCCAGACCGCCTTCCAAAAACTTCATTGGCCCAACCGCTGTCACTCAAAGAACACACTCACTCCAATTCGCTTCTGCGCCTTTAACATCATTGGAGCGCGGGTTTTCTTTCATTGAGAATTTACAACCTGGGAAGTGTCATCCCTTGGCTCCACCGAGACTAAGGTTTTGTTGCACATCTGTACCATCTCGTATTAATCTCGTCTCACTGACGCCAAAAAGACCACCCAGCGAGCATCACACACATAGCGACAGCACAAGTCTTATAATATGAGTTTACGTAACAGAAACAGCCAAAGTGTTGAAATGCATGTGTCCTTAATAAAGAGGTACTTAAATATTCAGAAAATATCTTCAATTTTGCGCAAGAAACATGAGAGTGTTCATGAAGGAAACAACGTGTTTTATTGTCGCAACTCAAAGATAGATCAAATTAATAAGCATTAAAAATGAAACTGCTAAATTTTCTGATAAAAATATTTGGCGTCCCATTACAAAACTCACAATTTTGAATACCAAAAGCTTAACTTTCCTATTCATATTTCTGTAACTGAAATTCGCCCGAAATATAGTTTGAGCTGTAAAATGGTTTTAGACAAACCGACTGACAGACCAATGTTGTAAAAAAAAACTTGTTTATAATCATCACTTTCTAAAACGAGTAAAAAACAAAATCTCCCTTTCGGATATTGAAGCCCATCGAAATACTTTTATTACCTTACACTTCATAATTATAATTATAAAGAAAGAAAATATTCCAGCTTAAAGCATTTAGCCAAAACTATATCACCAAATTCCTTAAAATCACGTGACTGCTAAGCAGAAAAAGTGCTGATTTTCGGCCCCTGCAGAATAGGTTACTGAGCCTCCTCTTCCATTATTTCTCTATATAATGCTCCAGAATATTATAAAATCATTAAAGGTGTACGTATACACTTAAACTTTTTTTTTCTAATATTTCACTTAAAAATCCAATTTTTTTATGTTTGATATAATTCATAAGTGTATGAGGGTGCGTGTAAAAATATTTTTAAAAAATTAAAATGTTAATTAATTAGCATTTTATGCATTAATTAGCATGCTTTTAAAAACTCATAACTTTAGAACAAATTAACTTAGACGTATACAATTGCCATACAAATTAATCACCAATTCATTCTAAAAGGCCTGAACCTCAAACTAAGTTTGTGGCTCTTTTAGTTGTTTATTTATAATTATTTATAACTAGCAAACTTATACCCGTTCTTCGCACGGAATAAAAAAAATATCAAATATATTCCAAATATGTGTACCATATACCCCGTTATAGGATCATAAACTTATTATTGTTTCCGCTCGTTATAAATTATAAAATCCCGTTTCATTGCTTTAAAATTCCAAAATAAAAATACGCTATAAAATGCACTCATAAATGTCATTACAATTCCCTCATAAATACATAAAACCTTTTAGCTCATTTGGCGCGTTTAGGGAAATAATTTGGCGAGAAAATAGATATAGTTACAAACACACCCATTATACAGCTCTAACACAATGACCTTCGAACAACCGACCAGCTTATAAATTATTTATAAAAGGAATTGCCTATTTGGCGAATTTTAGTTAATAATTTGGCGAGTTTGGCAACGGATTTGGCGAAAAAATAAAGACATAAAACACTAATAGCTCTAGTGCGATGGCCTTTATTAACCATCATAGTTCAGTAATAGCTTAACTATACATTTATTGCTTAAATATGCATACATGCAGTCAACAGAAAAATCCAATGAAAAAATCATCAAATAAACCCACAATAAAATCCGGGAATGAAGACTGGCGGAATTACGTCACTTGAAACGTGTCAATTATTTTTCAAATAATAAATTTAGTTTCTGAAAGTAATGGCAAAAGAATAAAATAAACATTTTGAATTTTAAATGTTTTCGTTAAAAGTTTTATTTAATTTTTTCAGCCGATGGCATCAGGAAAGAGAAAAAATGATCGGATTTGAGCGAAAGTGGTGTATTTTTTTCAGAAAATTCGAATTTTCTCTAAAAATGGAACGAATATGAAAAAACTAAGCCTCAGGTGCACACGTTAGTATTAAAAGAAATCTATCTTTAAAATTTCGAATTCCTGTGGGCAGTATAAGTAGGTCTTTTACGATCCGATAACAGACACACACACACACACAGACAGACAGACTCTTTCTTTTATTATTATAGATAAGCAACATTAAAAAAAATCATTTTTTTAGAAAAAAAATAACTTTGACATGCAATATAAAATTATTCTAAACACCAAATATTCTTTTTTGAGGTTGACGCCCTCCCTCCACAAATAAATAAACAATACGTTTGACAAAATGTCAATTTTAACTTTAGTTATTATTGTTTAAGCAAAGTAACACATGAGAAAAATGAAGTTTTGAGAAAATTGAGTTTAAAGGTTATAAAAGCTAACTAACTTTCATGATTTGGAAGCTTAGAAAAACCTCTGTAACTTTTTGTTAGAGTGGAGTATCAGTACAAACTGTACATCATTTTAAAGAGAAAGAATTGGAGAATCTAATGAATTTAAAAATAAAAAATGCCTAAATTGGCTATTTTTGGCCTTTTCTAGTGTGTATGTATACCTTAAAAACTTCGATTGTTTCATCTATCTTGAGTAGGAGGGCTTGCTCAAAGTGAGAAAAGGTCACTGTACATTTTGCGGTAGGGTAGCATACCTTGAGAACTACTATCTATTATCTCGCCAAATTATTTCCCAAAACGCGCCAAATGAGCTAAAAGGTTTTATGTATTAATGAGGGAATTGTGATGACATTTATGAGTGCATTTTATAGCGTAATTTTCATTTTGGAATTTTAAGGCAATGAAACGGGATTTTATACTTTATAACGAGCGGGAACAATAACATAAGTTTCTGATCCTGTAACAGGTTATATGGTACACATATTTGGAACGGTTTGATATTTTTTTAATCCGTGCGAAGAACGGGTATAAATTTGCTAGTTTTAAATAATGAAAAACACCTGACTGAATTGGCTGCATACTAGGCAAATTTATTAATTTGAGACCGCGGCCTGTATGTAAGTGCGGCCTGTATATAAGTTGAGCAATATTATTTGAAATAAAATCATTTGATAAATTGAGAAATGTCTTGCGACATGCGTAAAGAAATACCAATTACTTACACCTCATACTAATACTCGTAAGTTTTTTTTAATCAACTATGTATTTAACTTTGCACGAAGTATATTTAATGTAGTCTTTTATAGATATTTTTAAGATCAGACTAGTCCAAAAATGCGTTTTTAATTTGGTACTATTCTGAAAACTGTTTAACTACAATCGAAATGTCAGTATGCACGAAAATATGTGTTGTACAGTCCCTGGACAAATTATTAGACGCACTGCAAGATTTCCTGTATCAATCAATGATGAACAAAATACCTTTAGAATGACATTTGTATTCCTAAACTTAAGCTATTGAATAGAACATACTATATGCTATACTTAATACATATATCGACGTCTTTTTAAATGATATGACATTCTTTGGTATGTTTTCATCATTACTAAAAACAATACAGTGAGTCTAATAATTTGTCCAGGGACTGTAGTACAGGTTAAATGTTTTCAAAGGCAAACTATACGTTTCGAAGTAGTAATTTAAAAAAAAGTAAAAAAAAAAGTAGTATGTAAAGATAATTGTGGACGTGATTGTACTTGTATAATAATGTGTATAAAGTGAGTTTGTTTACCAACGTTGTCAGTGTTGAAGTTAGTTTTCTATAGTTTGCAAACGACTTCATATAAATGTCGAGTCGATTAGCTTAGAGTAGGTTTAGTGCAATGGGTATGTAGATTTTCGATCGAATGCTATTATAATTCTTAGTAGTAATAAAAAAACCCAATATTTTTCGAGAAAATAATTTGTAGTGTATGCATGTTTGTTGAAAGTCATTATACACCAACCCTTATTGGCGTGAATTTAATTGCCAAATCAATATAGGCGTCCATTTGTGAACCCAGAAAAGTTATGTATTCGTCGCTGAATAAACTATGTAGGTATTGTACAAATATCGTGCGCAAACAGCGTTATCGTTCAAAGTAAAGAATTGTCCAAGTATCGCGTTCTTTTATATTCAAACTACTCTGCGTGAGCGTGGAGATCGTGGAGAAATAAAATCGAATAAAACAGCTACCCATGCAAGCTTAATATTTTAAGTTTCTTCAAGAGGCAATAAACATATTTCGCTTTAAACAATCCTCTAGCATTACAGAGTGGCCCAAAAGTAGCCTAACAGTTAGTTAGGTATACAGTTATTTATACAAAAACAGTTATTTTAATACAGGTTAAGTTTAGTTTGGTTGAATTATCGTAGTATTAGAGCTACAGGAGAGTTATTGGCGACAGGCATCGTAATTAAGAACCATAGTCAAAAGCGACAGCTTTATTTACACGCATATATTTACATTCTTAATCCCGAAGGTGCTCAAATTGTCTACCTTCGACATTGATGCATTCCTGAAACCACCTGGTCCCGTCCTCTGGTGACATTTGCATATTTCTAGAGCATCAAACAAATTAACTGGGCCGGGATATCCTGGTCGGTAAGGTCTAATAAACTGAAGATATCTCGAAACTAAACCAATCGAAGTCCACGAATTGCTACTCTTTGAATAAGATACGCTGTAGTACGACTTTCTTTTTCTTTGTGAGGAAGGGGTTCGATCAAACGTGACGCAGCGTGACATAGGGGGGAGACAGGGGTAAAAAAAGGTCCAAATTTTGCGTGACGTAATTTATGTACGTCCCCTTTTACTTCTCTATCGTGATCGTATAGGATTGAATGTATAATGTAGAGTGACTAGTATTTAGATAACATAAAACATCATGATTAAAATTAATTAAGTTAAACAGCATTAATTTAAGGTTCGAAGTTATTCTAAAAGCTCTCACTCTCTCTCTCTCTCAAAAATTAATAAATAAATAATACAATGGGTAAACTAAGAATCATAAGATATTTTAATGGTGGTTCCAGAGATATTTCTCAAAATATTACATACCCAATGGATGTTGATTACAACTTGACACATCAGATTAAACATCGTTCTTTTACACACATAGGCGATTTCTAGAATCATTAGTTTAATTTTTAGTTCTATTCTGTTAAGTTTACAGTTCCATTCTGTCCCAAAAGTCTTCCACTCAGAAACACCACACGGAACGGAGACCGCCTCCAAAAACTTTATTGGCACAAAAACTGGCCATCCAGAGTACACCCACAGTTCCATTCGTTCTTGAGCCTCCAACTATCATTGGATCGGTGCTGTCATTGTTTGAGAATTTACAGTCTGAGAAAGTGTCACTCAAGGTGCCACCGAGGCTAAGAA
This sequence comes from Oedothorax gibbosus, assembly GCA_019343175.1. Lineage (NCBI taxonomy): Eukaryota > Metazoa > Arthropoda > Arachnida > Araneae > Linyphiidae > Oedothorax > Oedothorax gibbosus. The sequence continues at coordinate 27,587,811 of CM033275.1, forward strand.
ATTGTTACAAAACTGTCCCATCTTGTAAAAATCTCGTCTCACCGACGCCAACAGACCACCCTGTGTGTGACTATCTCTATGTATCACACACATAGAGATAGCACATTGGGTCATGGAGCAGTTCCCACGGGTACAGGTCCTGGAGACTATTCCCTTCACTCAGGGACATGTCTAATGCGAAAGTGGCGATAGATGGAAGCATCTGTCAGCACGATGCCAAGACCGATTCCTGCCGAGTAGTCTCTACACGGGCATCTCTCCTCAGGAACCACACCCACTCGCCTTAATCCTTTCCCGCTCCGCGGGAAGAGCTTGGGTTTCACAAGTGGCATTAGTAACAACAACAACATTGGGTAATCTGTGGTCTTTTAACTGCGTATGATGTGGTACTTTAACAGTGTATACTTTGTTTTGTCTCCTAAAATCTCCATTTGTTGCCAAAGATTCCGTTTTGCCAGATTTGTGTCCTTGAAAAGGAAAAGTTCCCCGCTTAATAATACCATAAGCTCACTACCACCGTATGTGAAATTCCAATCGGCCCAACATTTACTATACGATGATGGGGCACCGTAAATACGTTACCGTGTTGCAGTTTGGTTTAGTTTAGTTTGAAATATCGTCGCACTAGAGCTACACGAGGGCTATTGGCGACGGGCGTCATATTTTAGAACCACAGTCAAGTGACGAGCCGATACCCGAGTAGTTTCAGGAATTCCAAAATACCACAAAAAATACTTTAGAAAGGTATAACTAGAAGTGACGTTTTTTGGTTGAGTTGAAAACCATCATACCATAGCTACATGAATGTTATTGGCGACGGGCGTCATATATTAGAACCACAGTCAAGTGACGAGCGGATACCCGAGTATGCACCCAAAGCGACATCGTACGCAGCGTTAGGACTTGATGATATTAAATTGCACTCCCTCTACACGGTATTATCGTCGGCCATTTTGGCTGCACGGCCGTTATAGGTCGGCATTTTTGCGATGCCCGACCCGAACCTGGGACCTTCGCATGTAGCGAATGCTAACGACTGGGGTCCCAGCCCTTACCGATTGTAGTGTAAAACGAACGTTTAAATACATAGCAACGTATATTCTCCTTCACTTACAGTGAAACAAGCTTCGCATTTATAAACCTTACACAGAATGTGGAAATAGGATCAACGCAAGCGACTCGTACGCAGCTTTAGGACTTGATGATATTAACGTGCACTCCTCTACACGGAGTATTATTCGTCGCCATTTTACGGGATTTACTGCACGGGCCATTTATAGGTCGGCATGCTTTGCGATGCCGGACCGAACCTGGGACCTTCGCATGCTAGGCGAATGCCTAACCGCCTGGGCTCCCCAGCCCTTACCGAGTTGTAGTGTAAAACGAGCGTTTAAATTAACATAGCAAACGTATTATTTCCCCTTCACTTACAGTGAAGCAATGCTTCGGCATATTATAAACCCATTACACAGAATGTGGAAAATAGGATCAAATAAAATAATAGCTACCTATTCAAGCTTAATATTTAGAGTTTCTTCAAGCGGCAATAAATGCATCTCGCTTTAGAGAATACTCTCACATTACCTTGATTAAAGTGTTTGTGCTTAAGGATGTTTCTCGAATACTTCGTTAACAATTCATTTTGGCTTGGCTTTAAAGGAGTGTAACTGATTACTTCTAGTACTTTTGGTTTTAAAATAATGATAATTGTGGAAAAAAACATGTATAAAAATTGGAAACATTAGAATTGAAGGGTCGAGTTTAAAAAGAGGTATTTTCTAAAGTGTAACTAAAAATAAAGGGTTAAATCCGTTTGTTGGAGACTTGATATGAAATTGTAAATTCATTAGGGTAAAATCTCTAAAGAAAGAGGACAGAAAACTAAGTTATACTTTAGACAATGCGAGTTTTGCAACTAGACTCTTCATTTGTTCTTCTCACGATTTTTCCTAAACAAAACGACTTCGCAAACTTTGCAAAAACAAAACAAACTTTGGTCACTAAAAACCGTTTTACTTGTTATTGAATAAGGTACCTCTAGTTGCAAAACAGAAATTGTATTTTTAAAATAGGTATATTCTATAAGAAGTTATGAATTTACAAAACCAAAAAAATTAACTCAACAGGGTCGAAAGTGCATCAATTGAAAATGATTGGTTAGGCTGCCCAGAAAATAATTAAACATGCTTGAATGCTGTGATCTAAGGATATATATATTGCAAAAAAAGAAGGTATCCTTTATAATGGAGGAGGTTTATTGAAAATGATATAGTGGTTTGGTAAAATGGTTTTTGAAATTTTATGTTGATTTTTTCAATTTTTAATTTTTCAGCTTGTGAAAGGTTAAAACTTAAAGGCTTTTAAGTGAATTAATGTAGAGCTCTAATTTTTTTCCCTGTGTTGAAACATGTGCGTTTAACAAAAGTTGGTAAGGGATAAGGTCTTGTGTGATTAGATTTTTTGTAAAAAAAAAATAATGAAGTTGAAAACTTTTTAGCCATTTTTATACATTTTTATACATAAAGCTACATAACTATACCAACTTTTATTATAGATATTGTGGGAACATTTAAAAAAAATCCAATTAAAAGATTATTTAAATTGTTGGAGGAGTAGCATTTTGAAAAAACGTAAAAATTAAAAAAAAAAAATGAAAAAACTTACGTTTCAATATTAATTATTTTTTCGTATATGTTTATTGAATGTTAGTTCTTTGTAAAAATAGTTTAATTTGAATGCTAGCGATAAAAATACTGGATTTAATTTTTTGGGTACCGCGTCCCCATAAGTGTCACAATTGAATCTGTTGTTTGAATATGGTAATAATTCCGAAAATTCCGACTTCCAGATTTCGGGCACCACGAGAAAGATTTATACTTTCCTCCATCGAAAATCCAGAAATTGGCACATATGAAACGAAATTTCAGAAAGTAGTTGAAAATCCGGTGTTGTCCAGGCTAAATTCGGATAGTTGGCAGATCTGCATATCTACGCACAAGAACCAACATACAGAAAGCAGAGAGAAGCCAGCCACAACGAAACCAGACATACAAACCCAACAAACAAAAAACATTTTTGGTATAAATATCACTTACAACTTCATCAAAACACGGTATAAAATTGGTAATTGTATTTTTAAAATCGGTATATTTAAAAAATACAATTGCAGATCTGCATATACACACAAGAACCAACATACAGAAACCAGAGCGAAGCCAGCCATAACGAAACCAGACATACAAAACCCAACAAACAAAAAACATTTTTGGCATAACTATAACATACAACTTTATCAAACCATTTCATAAAATTCTTTGTGTACTTTGGAGTAATTTGCATTATTGAAATCGCAAAATTAATGATGAACCATGCAGGGCAAGGGACATTTAACAATAATTATTAGACAGTTTTCACTACTGAAATCGTCTTTGTTTAGTTTAATTGCACGTTCTGGGTTCACAATGGTGTTCTGCGTGAGAGCTCCTATTTTAAATAAATGGTGATATTTGTTTATGTTTAAAATAATGGTGAAAGAAATGATTCGAGGAATAATATAAGATGTTGCTTCTTAGGTGGGAGTTTGGGTATTTTTGTAGTGATAGCATTTTTTTAGAATTTATGTGGCTAAGAAATAATATTAAAAGATTCCTTTATTTTTTTGCAGGATGTAATATGATTAGCCTTTTATTACCGCATTAATTTCCTAGCAATTTTTTTAGCCCTATAATTTTAAATACACTGCTCAAACCAATTAGGGGAGCACTTTGCGTACTTTTGTGAACCCTATCAGTTCCAACTTTTTATTTTTTTAATTTAAAAATCTAAAATTTGTGAAATCGATTCCTTAGGCATCCAGAATGAAATGGTAAAAAATCAGGGAAAAAATCTTAATTTTTTTAACTAAAATTTAAAGGGGAAAATTTTTTAATCATAACTTTTGAAATCAATTATAACAATATTCTTTTTAAAACTTTGTTAAAAAAGTTAAATTCAATTTTGAAACGTCTAAGGATGCAAGCGTGAAGAATTTTGAGTCAATTTATTTCATAAAAGGTTTTGGGAGTGAATTTTATTTTACCATGTTTTTTATATTTTCATTTAATTAAACGCCGAGGCTAAGTACCTGCCCAAAACCCGTACAAACAACTATCACGAGGTTGCAGGCATTGTCTATTGATCGCTAGATTGTCAGTTCTAAAATCGCCAAATGTAATCGCAATCAATTCTGTTCAGTTGGTCCGTGCCATAGAAGTCTGTGCCAATAATAAATATTAATTTTTGATAATATAGTTAAGTTGTTGCTATATGAAGTGTATGCATTTTGAAGAAAATATACAAAATACAATATAGAAAAATCATCAACAAATTTCGAATCACAAACAACCTTTTACATCGTCCATGCTTTATATTGGGTTATTGGCGTATTTTTCCAATATCTACATTTGGCGCAATGTTTAAAGCAACCTTTTTTCTAGTTTCGGCTGCGAGTTTTGGGCAGGTATTTAGTCACTCCGTTAATTAAAACATTTTTAAGTTATTAAGACATTTTTTAATTCTTCAAAAGACATGATTCTTCCATCCAACGATGAATAAGTTCAAGATCAACTTAGTGGGAAAAGAGATCGCAAGCTGATGATGCCAAATGGAATCATTGAGAATGCAAGGGTTTAAACCATATGTTCCTTTGGTTGTTTTGGACAGTGTATGTTATTGTTAATAACTAAGCCTTAAAAGGTATGTAGCTAAGTTTATAGTTGGTTCAATACTTTTGCATTTTCTAATATCTCCATGGAAACTACAAGTACTACAAACGTAACACTTTTTAAACCTAACCTAACACTCTACGTAACACTTTTTAAAACACGTGTCATTATTTCACTTGCTCGTACCTCGCTCGTGAAATAAAATCCACTAGTTTTAAAAAGTGTTACTTTTCACACTTGTTGCATAAATAACTATTTTATAACAACGTGCAAAAAAGTTCACTTTTTTATATCATATTCATTCATAAATTGTTGCGAAAATGACACTTTACGTGCTTACTTCACAGACAGTACCGAAAGTAATACCTTCGGCACTAGTGCAGTAAAGTAAATAAGAGTATCTGATTGGTAGATATATGATATCTCCATGGAAAGTAAATGATGTCATGAAACTCACTTATTTCTATTGGTTCATTACATTTGCATTTTCTAATATCTCCATGGAAACTACAAGTACTACAAAAATTATAAAAGGAAATTAAATAAGACAAAAGTAAGAACACAAATTTCACGCCAAACAATACTTTTATTTAACATGCATATTTGTAGTAACATTTGATCCGATGTAGTTATTAATATTTACATTTGGAGGCAGTCCGGGAAGCATTACTTTTAAGGAAACCTGAACATTATTTTGACTTTCAAATGACCCCTCCTCCCCTTTTTTGACCCCTCCAAATGTTAAATGTCATTTTTTTTATTTCCTTGCAAAACATACAACACAGTGAAAATGTGTATTTTTACCCCTCCAAATGTTAAATGTCATTTTTTTTATTTCCTTGCAAAACATACAACACAGTGAAAATGTGTATTTTTACCCCTCCAAATGTTAAATGTCATTTTTTTTATTTCCTTGCAAAACATACAACACAGTGAAAATGTGTATTTTTACCCCTCCAAATGTTAAATGTCATTTTTTTTATTTCCTTGCAAAACATACAACACAGTGAAAATGTGTATTTTTACCCCTCCAAATGTTAAATGTCATTTTTTTTATTTCCTTGCAAAACATACAACACAGTGAAAATGTGTATTTTTACCCCTCCAAATGTTAAATGTCATTTTTTTTATTTCCTTGCAAAACATGCCTTTAAGTATGTAATTGTTTGAAAAATATTTATATAAAGTTTTTGGTAATTTAAAAATATGCTTATAAATATATATGCGTAACATTTTTTTTTATAACAACGTGCAAAAAAGTTCACTTTTTTATATCATATTCGTTCATAAATCGTTGCGAAAATGACACTTTACGTGCTCACGTCACAGACAGTACCGAAAGTAGTACTTTCGGCACTAGTGCGGTAAAGTAAATATAAGAGAATCTGATTGGTAGAAAAACAAAATGGTGTCATGAATATTTCCATGGAATTTAAATGATGTCATGAAACTCACTTATTTCTATTGGTTCATTACTTTTGCATTTTCTAATATCTCCATGAAGTACTACAAAAAAATATTAAAGGAAATTAAATAAGACAAAAGTAAGAACACAAATTTCACGCCAAACAATACTTTTATTTAACATGCATAGCATATTTATATACTATTTTGATTCAAAATAGAAAATTATTTCACAACTTTTCTTTTACACTTTGCATTTCCGAATATCGCCATGGAAAGTAAATGTCATGAAAATCACTCATTGGTAGAAATACTTTTTTGCACGTTATTATAAAAAAATATTGTAAGCAAGCACGTGCCAAATAATACTTTATTAAGCTCTTGTCATTATTTCACTCGACCTACGGTCTCGTGAAATAAAAGCCACTCGCTTAATAAAGCATTATTTTCGGCACTAGTTGCTTAAATAACTATAAAGCCTTAAAAGCTATATAGCAGCTACCCTCTTCACAAGCGCAATTTTTTCAAAATATATTATTATGACGTCTGACAAGTATTGTAAACTCGTGTACCAAAATTATAAGTTTGTAGCTCTATTAGTTCGAGCTTTAGTGTGGTTTCACACAAGCATACAGACGACATACTGACAGGCTACAAACAGACACACAACGTTCGAAAAGCAACTTTTGAAGATCAGCATACTCCAAAACGTGTAGCCTAGCATGCGAAAGGTCCCAGGTTCGGGTCCGGGCATCGCCAAAATAACTGCCGACCTATAAACGGCCCGTGCAGCCAAACTGTCCGACGAATAATACCCCGTGTGGAGGGAGTGCACGTTAAATACCCCTCAAAGTCCTAACGCTGCGTACGATGTCGCCCTTAACGGTTGCGTTGGGTGCCTACTCAAGTGTCGCTCGTCACTTGACTGTGGTTCTAAAATACGACGCCCGTCGCCAATAGCCCTCGTGTAGCTGTCTTACTGTAATATAACCTGTCAATAACCCTCGTGTCTTACTGTACCACTTTTATAAAAAGTATAAGCTTAAAAAGTTGTAGTAGGAAAAAATTATGAATATATTTTAACAATCTATACTTTAAAAATAGTACAAAAATAAAAGTAGTGAAATGTTATTATTTTAAAAAAATTGGCTTAAAATTATTAGCCCAATGTTATATTTTTACTCAAAAGCACATAGGATAACTCAACACTTATTTGTCAAAAGAATCATTTAAATACATGACTTTTGATAAAGCTCCACGCTTCATAAGAAATTAGTATTTATTTAAAGATAATAATGTGTCACATATTTTATTCAGAAGCAAAAAATAATATATTCAAACTTGTTTTCACAATTTCATCAAAAGACACTGAAATATTGATTCTACTTTTGTTTCTTCGAATACAAACTAATCCAGCTTTTTTTAAAAAAAATCTATGAATTAAACTTCAAAGTATTCAAATTCATTTCTAGAAAGACAAAAAAAGAAAGAAAAAACATCATGCGACCTGTTTTTTTTTTTGACAGTGTATCGAAATATTTTAATACACGAATTCAATACATATTTATAGCTTTCATTTTTCGAATATAAAAGCACAACAAATATAAAAAAAAACATATTGCTACTCAGACACATTTTATGCTACAATTCCCTTACTTATTTCTATTTATAAGCGTTATTGCATATTCTAGACATTGCACTCGATGATAGAAAGGGTTTCCGTACACAACCCAACTCTTATGGTATATAGAGAGAAAAACGTGTTTTTCATATTGAAATATGTTTATCGTTAAATATGCATGCGTTGAGTTTTATATAGTCACATAAAATAGTGGATATTGAAATAAGGTGAGTTTCATGAAATAATTTGTATGATATTTGTATAAATATCCAATATTTCCTATATTGCTACTTATTTTATAAGGTTTTTAATATTACCTATGGATTTTAACTTTAAATCTGACGTTGAATATTGCCTTATGGTCTAAATTATCACGTTTTTTAAACGAATTTGAAAAAAATATGATATGGTTTTACTTCAACAAATATGATATTTTTTTACTTCTAGCGTGAAGAACTAAATATTATAAGGTCATACATGTATGGAAGAAATATTCCTATAATTTTTTGGACCTATTACACTAAAATCAAATACCTGTAAAAGTGACCAAACTATGAAATTAAAAAAAAAATGAAAGTTGAATTCGGTATATAATTCAAGAATTTCACAATGAATTCTTTCTTTTTTTTACATATCTCTGGGTCAAAATTAGACCAGTTCCATGATGTGTGTGACCCTGAGAAATTCCAAAAAGAAAAGTGGTTCGTCGTTGACGTCCTTCCACGTCAAAACGAGGCAATGGAGTATTATTTCTTAATCTACATATCAAATTACTCTTTCAAACGATGTACAGTTCTGTTTTTAGCCCGGCAGCACTCGCAAGGGGGTCTATCAGACCCCACGCACATTCATGTTTCGAATAACCCAACTTCTCCCTTTTTAAAAAGGGTCAAACCCAGAGTATCTGCCTTCAACGTCACCCACTAAAGAAACGAATGATTATCTTTCACATTCCAAAAGCGGTTTTAGTAGAATTATGGTTTTGGGGTGTAAAAGACCCCACGCGAGTGCCCGCGTTTCTTCATTCTAGTTCAAATTGTCACGCTACTTGTCCTACAATGAGGAGACGGAACGTATGCGAAAATTGTTAGCAGAAGTTTCTTTGTATGATAATTTATAAACGAATCACACAGGAAAAGAAGCTGCTGATGCTATGGATGATGGTGATCATGATATGACAATTGATTGTCGTCCTTGTTCCGATCGTGAGTCTAATAAATTGTCGGAAAATGAAAACATTACTGGTGATCCTGTGGATATGATCGATGAAGTGATAAATTATGTGGTTCAGAATTATAATTCAGATACCGTCACTTCTCCATACATAAATTAAATATATGTTAGAAAATAGGTTTTAAGTAAAAAGTTTGCAAGTTTTGAACGTAAAAGTCATATTTGAACGAAATTTAGTGCTGGGGTCTAAAGTACCCCCTTGAGAGTGATGTTGTTAACTTAGGAGCGCGAGTGCTGAAATAAATATCAGAACAATAAAACAAGAAACGATTTTATCACCGAACTAATTTACTTTCCGAATGAAAATAATGAAACATTAAACATAAATTAACATTTACATAAAACTTATTCTAAATTAAACTAACTCCACTCCACACACAACATTTAAAATCACATCTCACCATACACAATCCTAGTCAACAAAGATATTTCACAACACAACTAACTTCATATACACCATGAATAATATCCCCCTAATAACCTTACACAGTTCCTAAAAATTTCGAAATCTTACCAAGTTTCTCAAAATTTCACAAGGTACACGCAATTTGATCTAGGAACATAAAAATTGTAGAATTGGGTAAGAGAACTTAGGAAAAAAAGTTAATTTAGTTTCAAAATAGTTAATTAGTAAAATATATAGCATTAATTAATAGCAAGTTACATATGTTTTCTTATAAATTTATTATTCAAATTAAGGGGACAGGGAACATATCGAAGCTTCAAAATATTAAATTTTCATTTTAACTTTCAATCACTGAAATGAATATTTACGAAAATTTTTTTATATAATACGCACCTGAATATGGTGCTGGAGTTCGCCAATTTGGTAGTTAATTTCAATATAACTTTGTTTCCAGCTTCATACGTCTTTATTTTAAAACATCGATTTTTAGCTTTTAGGTACACTTTCCAGCACAACTATTGCGTTTATTCAAAATAATTTTTTATAGAAATAGAAAAAGTCTATTTAACGCAATAAACCTCAAGTTTGACGATAAAACATTCATAATTTTAAGTTATTAACATAAATAGAAACTTTGCGCATTTCTTAAATTAGAAAAATCGTAATAGAAAAAGAGAAAAGTGTACCTTAAGGTTAAAATTTGGTGTTTTGGAATAATGACATTTAAAACTGGCAACAAAGTTATATAGAAATTAACTACTAAATTTGCAAACTCGAGCCCCATATTCAAATGTGCATCATAGAAGTTTTTTCGTAAAGGCGCGATTCAGTAACTAAAGTTGAAATGAAAATTCGATATTTTGAGTGGTCGTTTTGTTCCCTGTTACCTTAAGTTTTAGTAAAACCTATTTAATGTGCAGAACGTATTTTTTTATGTCCACCCAATGGATCATGTATCAAAACAAATTTCAAAGAAAAATATTAAACTAATTCTACACAGGATAGCATCAAGAATCACACCTGAATCATATGAGCATACTCAGCTAAGTTATTTCACAAGATACCTAACTTCATATACGCACGAATCACATCCAACTAATAACCTAACACAATTTCTAAAAACCTCAAAATCTTACAAAGTTTCTAAAGCTTTCACAGTTCACTTTTCTTTTTTCAGCTTAATATATAAATAAATGTTGCCATATGTGAAAAATAAATACAAATATGTAGTCTACAACAATTCTTTTAAATTAAAACCAATAATATTGTAGTTTAAATGTACTATTATTGCATATAAACTCTTAAGAAACATAAAATTACTAAAAAAACATACAGTGCGTCTAATAATTTGTACAGGGACTGTATGAGCATATTCACCTAAGTTGTTTCACAAGATACGTAACTTCATATACGCACGAATCATTTCCACCTAATAACCTAACACAGTTCCTGAAAATCTCGAAATCTTTCAAAGTTTCTAAACCTTTCACAACGTACGTATGATGATCTCGGAACATAAAAATTGCAGAAATGGGCACGAGAACTATAGAAAAAAAAATAATTTCGAAAGCATTTAAACTTAGATTCAATTCGTTGCAACTTAGCTTAATGTGAAAAAATATACAGATCTATATTAATTAATAGCAAGTTCTAGATTAAAGTTTTCTTACAAATTTATAACTTTAAATTAAGTTTTAGTAAAACCTATATAATATCCAGAATGTATTTCTTTATATCCACCTATGGATCATGTATCAAACCAACCTTTCGCAGAAAAATATTAAACTAATTTCACACGGGATAGAATTAAGAATCGCACCTGAATCCTATGATCCTAATCACCAAAGTTATTCCAACTCGAAATCTCGCAAAACTTTCTCGCGATTTCACAAACGCACACGCAATACAAAGGCATTTGAATAGGGAAAAATGTAGAAATAGGGGAAAAAATGGGGAATAATTTCAAACGAGTTTCGAAAAATCTTGTGATGCAAATCTGCTTTTGAGAATTTTGTGGAAGGCTTTTGTTGGGAAAAGTGCGTGGGGAGTGGGAGGGGATTCTGTTCTCTTCAGATCGAATTATGGTTAGGATATATGAGTTCTTTTTAAAAACTAGTTTTTTTTAAGGGTGGTTGTCAGTCCCAGTTTTTTATGCATAAAGTTATGCATTTAAAAAAAATAGAAGTATTTGAAGCATAGTTAACGGTTTTAGGAAATAAAAAATATCACAAAACTATTTTATAAAGGTATAAACTAGAAGTGACATTTTTTGTTGATTTGAGTTGAATAATTGTGGCCCTAGACCTAAAAGACGGTTGGCGGTCTATAATTTAGAACCACAGTCAAGTGACAAACTAAGTAGGCACCCAACGCAACTGTTTTAAGGGCGTGATCGTACTCCGTGTTGGAGATTTGAATCATATTTAACTTTTACTTACTCTGCACGGGATATTATCCATTGTACGTTTTGGAGGCCCAGATCATTTAAAGGTCGGCAGTTTTTTTTTGTCTATGCCCGGGATCGAACCTAGGATCTTTCGTATGCAAGGCGAACGCCTTACCAAATTGGGTTCCAGCTCTCGTGACGTTTTGGTGTCACATATTTTTATCAATTTAAAAACAATAGTTATCGTATAAAAATTAATCATTTGTTATTAATTCCAAATTCATTATTCATAAAAACACCCAGAAAATATTTCCATTCATTTTTTTTAAATAGCTGAAATTCTAAAATTAGGATGTTGAAAGAGCTTTACTTTCGAAGACCTAAATTTGTGGATGGTCAAATACAAAAACAATATCGTAGAAATAAGTAAATTAGTTATATTTGTTTATCAAGATAAAAAATTTATAGTAAAGTAGTTTTTATCAACATAAAACTATTATTTAAAATAATGTATATGCTTGTATGGATACCAGTTCCTTTGATTCTATTTATGGAAGAAATAAATATTTTAAATAAATGCAAGGAATTTAAGATTACTTCTTTCCTTGCATTTAAGACTTGGATATTCAAAACCACTTTCCCCAAAAACTAATTATGTTTAAATTTTAAAAAAATCTTTTTCCTTATTCCTTTTTAAGAATCTTTTCAAGACATTCAATACATCATGTTATTAAAAATGTTATATGAAAACTTTAATGAATACATTGGGTTTAAGACTCGAAAACAAACAAAGCGGAAATATATTCTGTACATTTGGAGGTCTAGTTTTTTTAATGCGTTTTGGGGTGAATTACAAGTAAAATATTTTTTTAACAATTTTTTTTATCCGTTGATTTTGATATATGAAAATGACACCCTCGGGCAACATAAAAAGAAGAAAAACAAGACTGGAAGGATTTTTGGGTTTGTTATTCAAAAGATTTTGTCCTAAAGCATGACACAATTGATTAAAATGGTAGTTTTTATATTCGTTGTATCTCCTCTTAAAATAGCTTACATGTATTCCTTTGAAATATTTCTATTTGCAGCTTGTTGCAGAACGCAGCGGATTTTTCGTGGTTAAAAGTTATACATCATGCCATGTGAAACAAAAACTGGCCTACTCTAGTCGTTATGTTATTAGAACATAATTGAAGAGCTTTTAGTGGAAGAACGTGCTAAGTGACAAAAAGGTGAAAACGAGAAAATGACTATTAAAGTTTTCAGTTTGCACTTAAATTCGTTAAAAACGGTAGTTGCACACGGTAAAAAAATATACGAAACTTTCAAGTTTATGAAGAAGGGGAAACTTGTTACTTTTGAAGGATGGAATAATATGTTCACTGACACAAAAATCTAATTTTTTTTCAAAAATGTCACTTAGCACGTTCTTCCACTAAGCTCTTCAATTATGAACTAGGGGTGTACAACACCACACGACTTTCAATTGCCACTCAATATTAAAATACATTAAAATAAAAAAAAACCTATAAAGTAGTAAGTTTAATATCTTAAACCTAAAAAGTTTTATTGCGGCTACCCTTTTGCGCAAGTGCGCTTTTCTCAAAGACCTTGGCTTGCGCATGTACTACACTCTAAAACAAAAAGTGAAATTCACTCCTATAGGAGAAGTGCATTTTCGCACCGGAAAGGAGTGGAAATTAACTCAGACTGAGTTAAAACCGCTCGTTTTAAGAGTGTAGGACGCAGATTGTTCTTTTATTTCTTTTAACCACTCCGAAAAGAGTGAAATCAATCCTTTAGGAGAAGTGCATTTTCGGCACGGAAAGGATGGAAATTAACTCAGACTGAGTTAAAACCGCTCGTTGTTTTAAGAGTGTAGAAACTAGTATCCCAAATTTCAATACCGTAGCTCTTTTAGTTCGAGACAAGCACAATTATGGACAGTCGGACCAATGTTTAAAAACCTTTTTTTTTCGGAATCAGCACCCTTCAAAGGGTGTGAAAACACAAAACCTCCATCGCAATACTTTCATTGTCGTTTATTTCCTATTAGATAATTAGAAAGAGCTGGGGAGCCCAGTCGGTTAGGCACTCGCCTAGCATGCGAAAGGTCCCAGGTTCGGGTCCGGGCATCGCCAAAATAACTGCCGACCTATAAACGGCCCGTGCAGCCAAAAATGTCCGACGAATAATACCCCGTGTAAGGGAGTGCACGTTAAATATCCTTCAAAGTCCTAACGCTGCGTACGATGTCGCCCTTAACGGTTGCGTTGGGTGCCTATTCAGGTGTCGGCTCGTCACTTGACTGTGGTTCTAAAATACGACGCCCGTCGCCAATAGCCCTCGTGTAGCTCTAGTGCGACGATAATTCTAACCTAATAATAATAATAATAATAATAATTAGAATTAAAAATGAGATTTCACTCAGCCTCAGTCAAATTGGGATATTCTCAAATTTTTTTTTACAATTTCCGCTGTGTTAATGTTTGAGTAATTAACTAAAACATTATATAAACTTTGAAATTCCCTTGTTTGATTAAAACATTTGAAAACGTGGATAACAATAATAAAGACAATTAATTCATTTGTGTTATGTCCTAATTCATATTTTCTTTAAAAATGAATTATTTCAAGACTAAAATATAACATAGGGTACTAATTTATTCATAGTTTCAAAAATCACATTTTAAATAGGTTAACTTTCATTTCAAATATTCTTGCTAAATTGTAAACAAAAACTTTAACATATTTATTTTTATCTAATGTATGTTTTCTACAATAAAAAAATACGAGTGATGTCCTAGTAGATATTTTCACCTTTTCCGTGAAGAAAATCTAATAGTTGGGACGGGAATGATAAAGAAATAAACAGTTTTTTTTTTTTTGCTAAAGTTGAAATATCGTCGCACTAGAGTTGTAAACGTTGTCGACGGGTGTCGTAATTTAGAACCGATGTCAAGTATTTAAAGATTGATTAAATAGAAATATTCTATAAAGAATAGTTAGAAACATCCTAGATAAAAACTTATAACTTGCATTTATTTTGAACAATTTGAGAGATACAATTTAACATTTCTTGTGGATGACCCAATAGTCCCATCAACCCAAATTTTCCTCGAACAACTGTTAACTATTAACACTTTGCCAACATATTCAACATCACTCTTACAATTCAGAAGGAACAAGTGCCCTCAAAGATCGTACATCAAAAATTCCCTTAATATGAAGAGAAGAGAGCGGCAAATTCGGTTTGTGTGATTCGCTCCTCTGCTCTTTTCCTAGTTTGAAAGTTGGTTTTGAAAAGAACAGTGTTTGTTGTTTGTCATTTGTTTGATTTACGCTTGAATTTGATTGTTGCTTCTGATAGATGTACCGTGGACCGGCAATTGTGGAGTGTATTGAATTGATTGATATTATTAGAAATCGTTAATAATAAAAAAATAAATTAAAATAAAAAATAATAATTAAAGTTTCCGTGGGCATCTGGTATCTGTATTCAGCAAAAAATTAAATCCCAATTTAAATAATTTTGCAATTAAGTAATATATTCAATTTGTTCAATTAAATTTTTGTGTAGTAGGCTTAATAACATTTCTCATAGTTATACTTAGTTGAACAGGTATTTATGAAATGTAACATTTTTGCACTTCTATTTTAAACAAGATGCATTCCATTAAAGAAGAATAACAGATCTTGTCATTTATCAATATAGAGAATTTTTGTGACTTTTCTTAAGATATATCAATAAAACTGTTTTGTATGGAATTAATCCATTAAAGACAATTGGCAAGAACATTTTACACTCGAATATGACCCTTCTACCTAAGTTTATCAAATTAAACAAAATTTAAGACATTTTTTGAATAATATATGGAAAACAAATGTTATAGTTAAACTCATAATTTCCTTGCACATAAGCCACGCCCATGGGCGGAGCAATAAAACGCGCGGAGCAATCAGACGAAGAGAAAAAATTTCTTCCGTTTTATTTTGTCTTTATCTGATTGCACCGCGCGCTTTATAGCTCCTCCCATGGTCGTGGCTTCTGTGCAAGGAATCTATGAGTTTAACTACATCTACAATCAAAGTTAAGGGAAAAACGTATTTAAAAAAATCCCTAAAGTTAACAGCATCATTCGGAATTGAAGGTGTCAAAAACACACTTTTTGAACTTTTGAACAGTGGTGTTCAAAAAGTCGCTATCAATATGTTAAAGCTGTATCGGGGTACTTGCAACTGTTAGGACATGAACTCAAGGGGGACCGGAGCCCTCCATTGAAGCCTATTTTAAATTGACCTTTTTTATGTACCTTTTCCTCAGAATCTATTTGATACATTTCAATGAAATTTTTACTAGTTATTAAATGGATGATGAATTATACTTAACTGGAGGCATTTTTTAAAATTTTTGTTTAGTTTTTAAATTATAATTTTTTAAGTGAAACTACATATTTTTTTTTACCTAAAAGACATCAATAATATTAAAAAGAAAAAAAAAAGTAAGATATTTATAGTCAAATTCCTCCAGAGGTTTTTAGAAACAAACTTCTTAAATATGTAAGTATAAAAAAAATTCAGGCTGATACTTATAGTAGATTTTGAGAAAAAGGTACACGAACATTGAAAAAGTAAGTTTTGAGATATAACCGTTTAAAGTAAACAGTAGTGGTTTCTTACCTATAAAACATGACTGGATTTTACCTAAAAACGTTTGTTTAAAACAAAAAATTAAAAATACTTTCAGTACTCGAAAATTTTAATGTAAGATATCGTTGAAAAGCTAAGATTTCATATTTTAAGAAACACTAAAAACATTGAAATGTCATTTTTGAAAATTTTTTTGGGGTCTGGTTCCCCTTAAAACAATCCCCTTTACTACTAGGGATAGGTACACTCTTAAAACAAAAGAGTGAAATTCACTCCTATAGGAGAAGTGCATTTTCGGCACAGGAAAGGAGTGGAAATTAACTCAGACTGAGTTAAAACCGCTCGTTTTAAGAGTGAAGGACGCAGATTGTTTTCTTTTATTTCTTTTACCCACTCCGAAAAAGAGTGAAATTCACTCCTATAGGAGAAGTGCATTTTCGGCACCGGAAAGGAGTGGAAATTAACTCAGACTGATTTAAAACCGCTCATTTGTTTTAAGAGTGTATACACATCGAAAATAACTATGACATAATCCAATGATTTGGGAACCCAACCCCCCATGAAAACTACGATAATTAATTCCGGAGTTTGGTTTGAAGCACTGGCAGAATTGAACTTTGATCCCTTCTACAACGATTTAGGACATGGAGTTGAGTAATGAACTATGTTTGATGGCTAGAATTTCCGGATGTTCGGCTAAGCGTGAGTAAAGTTCCTCATATTTTACGATTGTGCGGGACGAAGCGGGATCAAACGCAATTAGAATGAACAATTAATAATTGTTCGACTCCAAATGGACTTGGGACATGGATTTCAGATGCATAAAATGGTTATGTTTAGACCTGTTTGGTAGTATTGGTATTTAACTGTATTTACTTTTGGGGCCCAGGGCACAAGCCATGTTTGGGGGCCCCCGCAACATACATTAATCCGTCCATGAAAATGATTTTTTCCCTTTTTAAAATTGTACGAATAAATAAACTTTATTATATTAAGTACGCATGTAAACATCGCTTTTTTACATACAATTTGTTTTAATGCATACATAAGATATGACATCAGATACCTATTGTATCATGTCAAATCATTTTATCTGCATACATAATTTTTATTCACTTGATCAAGTGGCTGAGGCAGTTAATTTATAAAATTAACAAGGAATAAAAAATAGTGACTTGCGTATAAAAAATTAATAGCACTTGGTTCAATTGTATTATGTTTATTATTCTTTTTTTCTTTGTGGCAACTATTTCCCCCAATATTATTATTTTAAGAAAATTTGGGGGCCCTCTTGAAGTGGGGGCCCTGTCCACGTGCCCCGTTTGCCCTGCCAGAAATCAGGCTAAAACCATAGGTAGGGTCAATAATGATAGGTTAAGTTTGGGGCTAACAGCTTTTATACATCATTTTTACTAGCATTGGTTTACAGTGTAAATAATAAATATTAGGAGAATATTGGCCGTGACCTTTGATTTACTAAATGCAAATTCCCAGTAAAATGAATACAAAATGAAACTCTAAAGTATTATTTCTTTTTGCTAACACAAAATATATAATGCGCATATTTCAGATCTTGAGTGGCAACATAAATGCTGAATGAAATAAAATAAAAAAAATTCTCGAACCTCTGTGGGTGTATCCATTTCACGTGGAAACAGAATAACAATCTTATAAACGTTAATGGGAAGCATGGAATTGAAAGCTAAAAGGAAAACGTCACCTGAAACAAGTTAATTGCCGTTTTACATTTCTATAAAACCGTAAATTAAAAGAATCCGGACTTGATCCTTCAAACACTCTTACCGATTCCTTACTACAGTCTCTGGACAAATTATTAGACCCACTGCAAGATTGCATGTAAAATATTAATTACCGGGTGATATTGTACCGTTTTATTATTTTAAATTGATTTGTTTTTTATTTTTATATTATCCAATCAATTGCCGATTTATTTGACATAAATAAAACAGCATTCATTTAGAAAAGCAT
Organism: Oedothorax gibbosus; assembly: GCA_019343175.1. Classification (NCBI taxonomy): domain Eukaryota; kingdom Metazoa; phylum Arthropoda; class Arachnida; order Araneae; family Linyphiidae; genus Oedothorax; species Oedothorax gibbosus. Next base: position 27,606,203 of record CM033275.1, read on the forward strand.
AAGCTTATTAAGTTTTAAAGAAAAGTGAAATTAATGTTAGTAAAAGTCAATATTTAGTTGAGACATCTTTAGCCGCTATCAAAGCTTTAATTCTGCGTGGCATGCTATCAATGCAATACTGTACTGTCTCCTGCATTTGAGGATGATGACTCCACACATAAATAATCTTATTATAAATAATTAATATAAATTAATCTTAATAATTATCTTAAAATAAATACAAATATGTACTCTACAACAATTCTTTTGAATAAAAATGAGTAATATTGTAGTTTAAATATACCATTATTGCATAAAAACTCTTAAGAAACATAAAATTACTTTAAAAAATACAGTGCGTCTAATAAGTTGTCCACGGATTGTATCCTGAGCTCTATCAAGGTTGCTCACTCGCTGCTAATGCACGAAACCGCAACGCAGCCAAATGCACAACAAAGTTTTCTATGCACGGTTCATACGTGCAGGAAGCGAGAAGTTTACTGGTTCCCAGCACACTCAACCTCAAGTAACATCCACGCCAGATGGGGCTGATTTGATACTATTGTGGCGGTTCACCACACACGCAACCTCAATATGCCATCAACAACCCTATATAAGCCGTGGTAACACATCTCCACCTTGAGGATCCTTTGATAGACTGTGGGTAACTGAGGCCGCTACACTATCTTACTACAAGTAATCAGGATTTTAACAACTGCCGTAGTATATTGTGGTACCTTTTGGTGAATATAGGTTGTTGTGTATCTTCGGCCACACTGCACTACCCTACCCTTTATTATTTCCAGGAAACTATTTACAGCAGTTCCCAACTACTCGCTCGTTTTTGGCTGATAACATCCATCGCCCCTTTTAATTAGATGTGTAATCAATTGGCCCGGTCACTTTTACATAATCAAATTTTAACAAAAAATGCACACGGGGAAAGCTGTACAAGGTACCATTTTGCCTGTATATTTGTGATCGCCACTGCATTTTTCCACCCTTATAATGTTCACATGGAACTATTACAGTAACTACTCGTCATTTGGATAAATAATAAAATTGCCCTATTTTACATATATTTACAACACACACACAATCCATTCCTGTTATTGTACGCAGCATTCAATAAGTCACTCTATATTCTAGTGGCTTAATTTCCGAGTTTAATCAAGGACATCTAACGTAGGGGCTAGAATGGGTTGGAAATGCTTGGCTTGAAACAAGTGAAGTCATCTGAATGTCGCCAAATAGATGTGATACGCCCACAGAAATTACACTTAATGTTATATATTTCTATAATAATTTTTTTCTTCCTTAAAGAATGATAATTAGAAAGAAAGAATTAATAGTTAAATCGCTTAGAATGATGATTTGTGAAGTTGTAGAGAGTAGTACGAGAAAAGTAGTACGAGTAAAAAGAGGGAAGCCAAAAACAACGTGGCGTAGAACAATCAACAAGGAAGTAAAGGAACTTAACAAGTCATGGGGAGAGATTAAGACCGTTGCTGCCAACAGGGTGAGGTGGCGGACCATGACGGAGGCTCTATTCTCCATGTTGGAGTGAAAGAGGTATAAGTAAGTAAGATAGTAGTACGAGATTCAAATTAATACCATTTGAAGGTTTCTACTTTAGTTTCTACACTACGTTCATAATGGCTCTCAGTTCTGGGGAATATGCCGAGTCTTCAAAGGCTTGCCTGCCAATATTGCAGCCCCATCGAAAAAAAAAACTACGTTCATAACTTAAAAAAGTATTATAATCATTAAGTCCGTCCGTCTGTCTTTCACGTCACCAACTTTCGCAGAACGAACCACAAATATTACAGACAAGGGAAATACGTAATATCCAAGCAAGAAATCCAGCAAGGCTATATAGAAAATTGCTTTGACAAAATATAAATTATAAGTGTATTAAAAATTTTACAAAACTAAAAATTTAATCCACATTAAAATAACAAGAAAATTACATTTATATTCAATATTTTCATTGTTGCCACTTCGTCAAGCGCAAGAGAAACTTTATTGAAAATGAAGATGAAACTTTGAGGAATTAGTTATGTGATATAAATGAGTTTGGAATGACGTCATAGTATATATCATAATAATGTTCTTATATGCTGTTTTATTGTAAGTGTATCAAGAGAGCGGTAGAGAATGTTCATTTTTTTGCAAAAATATGTTATCCTTTTTAATTTTCTTTTCGGCAAATATAAATAATGACGGTATGCCAAGTGTCACTTCAACTTTTAGAGCAATCAATATTACTACATTTTTTTTGGCCGTGGATAGCCTAGTGGTTAAGGAATCGTTCTTGGAATCGGAAGGTCCCGCGATCGAGTCCCGATACCACTGAAGACCCACCGAGTATATGCGGAGTACGTGCTCGTTAAAATCTGTAAATCTGTGGGTTCGAAAGTCCTGTGGGCGGTCATGGCGCAGTTTCCCACGGGTACCGGTCCCTGGTGACTTTCTCTCCCCTTTAGGGACATGTCTAAATTGCGGAGGTGGCGATACAGCATCTGTCAGCACAATGCCAAGACGGATTGCTGCCGTATAGTCTCTACACGGGCATCTCTCCTCAGGAACCGCACCCATTTGCCTTAATCCTTTCCCGTTCGGCGGGAAGAGCTTGGGTTTCCCAAGTGGTATGAGTAACAACAACTACATATTTTTTATTCTTTGAAATGCAAATTAATTTACTTTTTCAACTTTTACTTAATTTACATTACAAATTAACTTTTATACATGTGAAAAAATCGTGCCAAATCACTCGCCAACCACTTTTTGGTGCATTTAGCCATCACCAGTTCACTTTCACCATTTACATAATGCCTCTCCATCCATCTAACTCACTCAACTCCATTCAATAAATGTATGAGCTCTAATATCTCCGGTGATTGGCGTCGGCGGCGTTGTTTGGCGGCTTTGTGAGGCGTGATTTGTGTATCCGCGATGTGATAAATAATTCAGAATAGGGATTCAAGGAGTATTAACAATGTGTCAACTACAATGGAGGGTTGTACGCACGGGTTTGAGTAAGTGTGGGCCTACTGGTCAGATTTGATTTGGGAAACCGGGTTGACAACGCTAAATGCATTTATTTAATAACTAAGGAAGTTTGAAATAACTATATTGTAATACTAGGTAGGGTAGATTCTAAACTACACATGCTTGCATGTTTGTAACTTGTGTATAAAATATCCTGAACTGTATACTTGAACTGCCTTGAACTGTACTACTCCTGAACTTGGACATTAAGTGAAGAGCAGTGCTGATTCACATACGGAGCACCTACCAAGATAGTGTTACTATAGTTTATTCACCTAAATACAACTTCGCACAAACTACACTACGAATTTAAAAACAGGGGGCCGACCCGGTGGCACAACGGTTAGGGAGCTAGCCTTTGGAGCCTCTGGGTTCGGGTTCGAATCCCGGTAAGGCATGGATGTTTGTGTTTGTCGAGTATATGCGGAGTACGTGCTCGTTAAATCTGTTGGGTCCGAAATTCCTCAAAGTTCCCATACCAAATCAATACCTCTGGGGGTGACAAGCTCATTCTGGGGATCCTCTAGTTGGCCTCTGTCTCTAAAAATTAAATGGATCCACTTATGTGTGTGTTGTCTGTTGTGTCTGTCTTACTTGACGAAGGTTTATAAGCGGGTCTCTGACCAAGCACACAACCCCGAATATATATGTCAACCAACCAACCAAAACAGGGGTATTGACTAGAGTGCCATGTGTCCGTAGGAACTGACTGGTTTTGCCCATGCGACTGGAACTGCTCTCTGGTTCATGAAGAAATGTTGGGTTTAGGGTGTTGTTTTAAAGAAAGTTTTGACTTGTTTTAATATTCATCTGTGTTTTAATGTTCATCTGCTGCCTGTCTTAAGTGAAAGAAGAAATGTCTACTTAATGTGTTTCACCAAAATAACTTTTAACCCTGTCTTTTAACTTGATATTTTTTTTATAACACGTGCAAAAAGTTCACTTTTATATCATATGCATTCATAATCGTTGCGAAAATGACCTTTACGTGCTTACGTCACAGACAGTGCTGAAAGTAGTACTTTCGGCACTAGTGCGTAAGTAAATAAGAGTATCTGATTTGTAGAAAAACAAAATGATGTCATGAATATCTCCATGGAAACTAAATGATGTCATGAAACTCACTTATTCTATTGGTTCATTACTTATGCATTTTCTAATATCTCCATGGAAACTACAAGTACTACAAAATTATTAAAGGAAATTAAATAAGACCAAAGTAGAACACAAATTCACGCCAAACAATACTATTTTGATTCAAATAGAAATTATTTTACAACTTTTCTTTTACTACTTTGCATTTTCGAATATCGCCATGGAAACTAAATGATGCCATGAAATCATCATTGGTAGAAATCTTTTTGCACGTTATTATAAAAATATTGTAAGCAAGCACGTGCCAAATAATACTTTATTAAGCTCTTGTCATTATTTCACTCGATCCACGGTCTCGTGAAATAAAAGCACCGCTTATAAAGTATTATTTCGGCACTAGTTGCTTAAATAACTATATTATACTCTATTTCATATGGTTTTTAATTCTTGCTGGGAAACTGGGTCATAACGTAATATAACATGATAAAATTTCGTATGAATCAATTCATGCATTTAGTATTGTTGAGAGGGTAATTGTATGAATAAGCTTGAAAACTTCAATCATCTGGAGCTATTGTTTGTGGTATTAAATACTTACTGTTTTTGACTAATATTAAGATTTTAGTATATATTGTCTTTTAATATTAACATTTCATTCACGTAAATTTATTTTGTGGTATTTGTTTTATTATGGCACGTAGGCATGTTATTTGAGGTTAAGGCATATTGCTGCAGATGTTGCCTTCACATGTTCACATTTCCTTCCAACCGACTTGTAAACAGATAAGTGCAAGACAAAAAAAAACCCAATCAATAACTCCTTCAAAATATGACTGGTGCACGCTAAATCTGTTGATTCAAGTTTCTGACGCCCCTTACGATGGCGGTGTAAGACTGCTGAATCAACACCACCTATAAACAAGGCATATGATGAGGGTTTCCATTATACGTGTGACGTAGTTAGAATAGTCCACTCTGACCATTCATTTACCTAAAACAGTCTGCAAATTATGTCTTGTCATTAATTTCCGCTTTTGCTATTGGTTAAATTGTATTTATTTATTTATTATAAGACTGCTATACAGAAAAAAAATTTCCATTACATAGCAGAGGCAAGACACTAAAATCGAGATAATATAAACACAACATGAATTAGAATAAAACAATCATTAAAAATGATAAATACAAGCTTAGAATTTAAAAATAATATAAATGCATTAATGCACACCCACAAGAGTTTATAATGAGAACAGAATAGAAAAAAATAAGTATTATAGGCAACGAAAAATATCTCTTTAATTAATACTGACGTATTACTTCAATACTCATAGTGCAGAATCTCTCTAACGAAGTGTTGGTTAAGTAGATCTGGGTGACGTTAATTAAATCAAACCTGTTTTTTTTATATATTCGTACCCTTGACAGTATCTTCAGCCAGTTATTTTTGAGATTATGCAATTTTGAATATCAAACACATAAAAATATATCTACAAATACTCAAAAGTAACTGAATCTCTAGAAACAACAAACCTTAATTCCTAAAAAAAAGAAAACCAATGAAGACACCGAAAGAGAACAAACCACTGAGCCCAGCTTGAATATGTCTCTACCAATTACTCGTAAAAGAGAATATCTATAAAATATACATTCAGAGCAACACTTAGTAATGGGATTTTCTTTATTGATGAAAATCGTGTTATTTTTATGTAATAGATTGCTGACTGATCTTGTAATTTGTTATGGTAAAAAATAAACAGAGGGTAACGCGAGTTTTAATTTGATATTCGGTAGAACTCCATAATATAAAATATCATATCACTAAAACTGTGTAATGTTACTCCATAAAACTGGTGAAAATAGTAACATGGTTTACTTTTATTAACCCAATATGAAATGTAAGTATAATAAAAGTAATGCGAAGGGTTCGAAAATCTGAATTGGAGATTGTGTTTTCGTCAAGTTTGATCCAAAGTAAGTAGTTTATCAAAGTATGCTAAGTTAAGTAAAATATTACTAAGTTAATAATAATACCACAATACTTTGATAAGATTTAGTTTTAGTTTGAATTATCGTCGCACTAGAGCTACACGAGGGCTATTGGCGACGGGCGTCGTATTTTAGAACCACAGTCAAGTGACGAGCCGACACCTGAGTAGGCACCCAACGCAACCGTTAAGGGCGACATCGTACGCAGCGTTAGGACTTTGAAGGATTTTTAACGTGCACTCCCTTACACGGGGTATTATTCGTCGGACATTTGGGCTGCACGGGCCGTTTATAGGTCGGCAGTTATTTTGGCGATGCCCGGACCCGAACCTGGGACCTTCCGCATGCTAGGCGAATGCCTAACCGACTGGGCTCCCCAGCCCATACTTTGATAAGAAGAAATAAGATCAATTTTGATTAAGTTAACCTCAATTGTACGATGGAAGTTGGAATTCCCTCTTATAAAAGGCCTTTGTTTCACATGTCATTGTTTAGTTGGGAATATTATTAGACAATGAGTTCTTTTGATTGACAGATTCGTACATAAAAACATTACGAAAGCAACATTACGCAAATTAATCTTGATACCCTTTTCATTACTGATCTCCACAATTTTTTAATTAAGTAAGAAGAATAAATTTTGAAAATTAGGGAAAGGCATAAATTGCCAGTGCCTATTAAGTTGACATTATCTATTCATTCCATTTAATAATTAACTGTCAAGGCTTAAATGAAAAACGAAAATAATGCATTAACACTAATTGAGTACATATCAAAGAGTTAATATTCATTAGATAGTAAATGAAATTAGATCATATGTACTCGTTTCTATAAAATTTTTCTTCCCGGAAGAAAAGATAAAGTATAATCGAATAATTATATAGTTGATTTCAGTTGTAAATCTAAAATGACAATACTTTGTACAAGTATATTTGTAAAAGTATATTATTTGTGTGTAAAAGAGTATTATACTTAACAAATATTTAATAGAAATATAACCAAGATATTTCTATTCATATTAAATATTTTCTAAACTCAAGACAAGTTGACATACAATAGCCATACAACTAGCTCAGGGAAACTTATTTTGGTGTCTAGGTCTTCAAGACTGATTTGATTTACAATTAGGTCGCTAATTCTAGACAGAAAATTAGTTTTTCTCTAGAAACTTTACTTTTTGAGATATTGACTCTTTTGCATCAAAGAAATGACCCAAAACACACACTTTAGTTTTGAACATGTTTTACATTGTAATATGTATTTCGTAGCATTTAGAACGCGTCGGATATAAAATTTTCGAGTTTAGTTTAGTTTAGTTTGAATTATCGTCGCACTAGAGCTACACGAGGGCTATTGGCGACGGGCGTCGTATTTTAGAACCACAGTCAAGTGACGAAAATTTTCGAGAAAACCGCACATGTGCAAAGGTTACCTGCGATGAAGCTTTTTTGGTTTTAAAGTTATTGAAATTACGTTATAGAGTATATCATTACATTTAAGTCTATGTATTTTTTGAGTGGAAATTGAAAGTGGTATAGTATAACCACCCTCGTTTTTAATATTAAACCACGTTCTAATGTAAAATTTCAATACATTCCCTTTTACCAACTACTAACTGGTAAACAAAGATAAGTTGTTCTTTTCCTTAACATCCATGAGATTCCTAATAGACCCCTTGGTGAAATATGGCTGGGTTTGGTCTCCCACCTAAATCCCTGATTGTCTTTGTGATAATAAAGATCTCTTTGAGGTTTTGATCAGCGCAATTAATGGCGTAATTATGTATGAATAAAACACTCTGTAGTAATAAATGTTTGTGAATGTGTGGGCATTTTTTATATGTAAAATAAGTATGTCTAGTGCGAAATGCAGATTTTTAATGGCATATTGAATTTTGTTTAAAATTTCAATGATTAGATTTCAAGATTTAACAAATGAACGTCTTCTATTTTTGTAACCCCAGTCACAACACGAACTTTTACCAGAGCTAAAATAAACTACCTTTCTGTAACTTTAATATTCAATGAATTAAAAAACCCAGTGAATGTGTAACTGTAACTGTCACCTAGAAGTGCTTCCACGCTAGATTTATACACCTGAGAAAAAAATAGCCAAGCAGAGCATTTGCTTGCAACTTAAACTTTGGAAAGCCAAAATTGGGTATTTTCATTCATTTCTTTATCATTTGCTAAATTTATTTGCATTTCGAAGAATAATTATGTAAAGTTGCTTGCGTTGAAAATGCGATGGTGTCACCAGAACAAATACTAGGATTTGAATGAGATAAAACTTCAATCGTCAACTACAGGGTGGCCCAAAAGTAGCCTAACAGTTAGTTAGGTATACAGTTATTTATTCAGAAACAGTTATTTTGATACAGGTTAAGTTTAGTTTGGTTGAATTATCGTAGTACTAGAGCTACATGAGAGTTATTGGCGACAGGCATCGTAATTAAGAACCATAGTCAAAAGTGACAGCTTTATTTACATACATATATTTACATTCTTAATCCCGAAGGTGCTCAAATTGTCTACCTTCGACATTGATGCCTTCCTGCAACCACCTGGTCCCGTTCTCTGGTGACATTTGCATATTTCTAGAGCATCAAACAAATAAACGGGTCCGGGATAGCCCGGTCGGTAAGGTCTAATAAACCGAAGATATCTCGAAAGTAAACCAATCGAAGTCCCACAATTGCTACTCTTTGGATAACGATACGCTGTAGTACGACTTTAGTTTTAGCCAACCAACACATACTAAGCACGATTATGTCAAATAGCCTGTTCTAAATAACCCAAAGTTTGTACCAATGGTACATCTAGCCGTTTAACTGTTAGGTCTACTTTAGTCGATGATGCCACCCTGTATTTGAGAGGGGAATAGCCAATGTCGACAAGGGATGTCGACAATTCGAGTTGATGACGAAGTTTACGATTCGACGTAAATGAGAATCAAGTCCTTATACTTTTCAAATACATTTGAAGAGTACAGGGTAAAAACCGCTTAATTTCGTTGAAAACTTTCTTCATCAGGCATCTTTGGCGATGATAGCGAGTAATCGCCTAAACTGATGTAAGCAAACCAGTTTCTCAATTTTTTTTGTTTATCTTCTCTCACTGCAACCCTGAAATTCAGTTCCGCGTTTTATCCAAAAGACTGTTCACCATAATGTTAAGCTTTAAAAATAAAGTACGATTGAATGAAAATCAAGAATTTTTCTGAAACAATTAAGAGAAATTTTAAGACTCGCAAATTAATTGAAAAGTCCTAAACCACGATTTTTCTACCTACCGAGATTCCGACGCCTGGACCAAGCGAAGAAGAAAAAGGAACCGGTTTCCTGTCGCCAATGTCCGCCAAGCAGACACAATTACGGAACTACTCCTAATAAATAAAGCGGTTCTTCCCCTGTACTCTTCATTTGTAAAATGGCTGAACTGGCGTGGAAAGGTTCCATTCCGAGATGTAAAACCAAATAAAACAATAATTACACCCTCAAAACTGCGATGCTAGGCTTGGTCTTTTTCATAACATGAAATATGAAAAATACCAACATAATAATTCAATACAACAAATAACAAACAATAATAATAATCATAAAATAGAAAGCATAACAAATGCAAACTACGATTCCAAACGTACTCCATAACTCAAATCAGTTTTTGCGATCCCGTATCACAAACAAATAATAGTTAGGATTTTCAATGCATAATTTAAAGAATTATTATTTTGATACAATGCAAACAAATACACGGAACGTATCGTAAAAAGACCATCAGAGACCCATTCAAATTCCCACATTCATATGTTTTTGTTAGTTTTTGGAAATGTATACGAATGAGAAACAAAAATACAGAAAAAAAAAGATTGAAAGGGAACGCATATCAAAAGAAATGAAACAAGACGAGAATTTTTTTTTTCTGAAATAAAAATAATAATTGACGATGATTCTATTTTCGAACAACAAAGAAGAAGCTGTAGGTTAATTATGTTTTATTTTTAAATATGAATGGAAAGTAATTTCATTTGAATTTGTAAATTAGTTTATTGTATGAACGAATTTAATTAAAATAACTTGTGAATGGAATGTCAATTGGAATTATTATTTAACATTGTAACCAGGTGTATTGTAATTAAAGTAGTTTTTTATTTTTTCAACAGCATTTTCAGCCAACTTTAATTTTTTTTTTAAATTTGGAACAATTAAAAAAAGAAAATAGGTGGAGATGTTTGTCTGTCCGTTCGTACTAATCTTCCAAATTCGATTCTATCAATTCGATTTTAAAAACTATTTTTTGTTAGAAAGTTTTGATGTTAGATACCTATTTGTTTTACTTTTTGTCCGTCAGTCTGTCCGAACAGATGTCTATCTTACTGACTGACGACGGTCTACTATTTTAAATCACATTGAAATATTATTTTTTAAACAATTAAATCGCTGCTGCCACATTATTTATAATATATATATATACATATATACATATTTGAAGGAACATTTTTTTTGGTGTACAATTCAGCTGAGTTTGACGTTATAATCTGTAGTAGTATGATGTGATTATTTGATAATTGAAAAAATTTCATTATTTGTTCGTTGAGAAATTGACATGAAGTTCTAATTTTTGGCTTTAAAATATGGTTAGTTTAAATTTAAATTTATTCGTTTATTAATGTATTGCTCTATAAGGAGATCAAAAATAAAATTTTCGTTGTGATATTTATTTTTTAGGTTTCTTTTTATTAACCCAATTGCGAGATTATTTTAATACGATAGATTGTTTGCATATTGCATTTTTACTTACATTACTACCATACAACTCCACTCAAAGTTATAAATCCCATAACTAAACAACATTCCCTACACACCACTTGTAGCTCCCATTCCATTTAGAACTATACAATAAGTACCCCCCGCAACCCAAATTACATGTCTAAGGGAATTATTCCTTAATCATCTAAATTCTGCGTGCCCCTAAATGCCCCTCTAAAACCCCTTTCCCTGCATGCGAGAGGCTCAAAAGATAAGCCGGCCCACAGAAGTTCAAGCGATGATATTATCTGATAAAACGCAATGTAAGCCCTATGAAAACTATGATCATTAATTCCATGAGTTTAATTGGGAATGTTCCATGGAACATAGGAACCTTCCGAATCGAACTTTGATCCTTTTGTTATGGTTTATTTGAGTAATGGTCGTAGTTTGATGGTCGGTAGTAGTGGTAGGCGCGAGCGAAATTGCTTATGTTTTAAGACTAGAGTGTACTGCATGTTGTGCATGTACGACTGGATTTGCCTGATGTTCAATTGAGAAAACTGAAATTGGTGTATTCTAATGCTGTACGCTATCTTGGGTTGGTTGGGAATAATGTGCCACACTAAAACTAAACCTGGATTAATAGTGACAGGAGGAATATTGTTGATATTTGAGAGGCTATTAGCGAGCGATTGCACATGAATTTATTTGCTATCTTGACTTGATAGTCATTCGATTTGCATACACTCTTAAAACAAAAGAGTGAAATCCACTCCTATATTGGAAGTGCATTTTCGGCACCGGAAAGGAGTGGAAATTAACTTAGACTGAGTTAAAACCGCTCGTTTTAAGAGTGTAGGACGTAGATTGTTTTCTTTTATTTCTTTTACCCACTCCGCAAAAAGAGTGAAATCCACTCCTATAGGAGAAGTGCATTTTCGGCACGGAAAGGAGCGGAAATTAACTCAGACTGAATTAAAGCCGCTGGTTTGTTTTAAGAGTGTACGTAGTATGTATTTAACACAATCAGTATCACCCTGGGTAAAGCTACGAGTTAAAATATAGTTATGCTATAATAGTGAATCATGCAAGTTCAAACTGCCCTTCAATTAAAAATCTGTTTCTGAAAAAATAAATACGCTCACAAAAGCAATGAATCGTCATATATAGTAACTCTGGCGCAAAACAAAATCTTCTTTACCCCTTTTCGTTTTACGAGTGATAGTTTGGACACGTCCAAAACACAGGTCGAAGGTGGCCAGAAGTGATCGAAAGACTATAGTTACGGCATTCAGTCGATCTTTCTTGAAAACATTATATCACTGTGTAAACGTCGTAGATTTTAAATAAAATCCACAATACACAATACAGAACGTTTGAACTACTAAAGCAACAAACCCACTTACCGCCTCTAACATAGACTTCTCTGCTAAGCACAACACCAGTTGGGTTAGTCGTCGAGCACTGATAGTACACTGCATCATGGACATCCTGTCTGTACTCGTTTCTCGGGAATGGATGAAACACGAGCTATCCGTCTCATCTCACAGTTCTCAGACCAGGGACTTCGCGAGCCAGGCCTCCCTCTCGGGCGAGCCAAGAGAGCCGAGGGAGCGGGAATCCGTTGGCCGTTCTTTACCCCTTTTCGTTTTACGAGTGATAGTTTGTACTCGCCCCAAACACATGTCCAAGGTGCCACGAAGTGATAGGAGGATTATAGTTATGGTATTCAGTCGATCTTTCTTAGAAACATTGTAAAATACGATGTAAACGTCCTTAGATTACTTTTAATAAAACCGGCAATGCAAAAGGAGGACTATAGTTACGGTATTCAGCTGATCTATCTAGAAAACATCCTAAAACACGATGTAAACGTCCTTAGATTACTTCTAATAAAACCCGCAATAAACTAGAAGAACTAGTTCGATCTTTCTTGAGAACATTGTAAAAAGAAGTAAACGAACTTATATTACTTCTAATAAAATCCTCAATACAATGCATATACACTACAAACGTAACAAATCCACTTACCTCCTCTAACATGGACCTCTCTGCTAAGCACGATCCCTGCCGGATTAGACGCCGAGCACTGATACACAGCATCATGGACATCCTGCCTGTACTCGTTCCTCGGGAATGGATGAAACACAAGTGTGCCGTCGGATCTCACAGTCCTCAGACCCGGGACTTCGCGTGCCAGGCCACCTTCTCGGGCGAGCCAAGCGAGCCGAGGGAGCGGGAAACCGTCGGCCGAGCAGCGGAGCTCGGCCCCGCTGTTGTTGGAGAACTCGACTAGTGGAGGCGGTTCCATTCGGAAGAGAGGGCCTCTGGCGTCTTTGCGGTTTGGTTCAGCGGAAGAGCCTGTTGAATGGAAAATCTATTAGTTAGACATCCGGAAAACGTCATCCTAACTTACTAATTATAGTCCCCACAAAGAGCTTTAGCACAGCCAGTTACACCTCGTACTTTAGTACCCTGGTCAAGTGACAAAATGATTGGTTGAACATGTAATAAAATAATTAATAGGTCAAGTTGAGGTGTTTTTTTGCACTAGAGCTACGCGAGGGTTATGGACATCAGACGTCGTAATTTAGAACCATAGTCACGTGACGAGCAAAAGCCTGAAGTAGGTATCCAACTTAACTTTTAGAAGCACCATCGAAGTTAGCGTCAGTTCTTTGGAGCATATCTTAACATGCACTCCCTCTACATGGAGTCTCACATTTTATCTGCACATACCGCTGATAGGTCGACAATTATTTTAGAAATGCCTGAACCCCTGAAAAATTCAATAAAAAAGCATTACTACTCCCCGACAAAATAAAAAAAAAACCACCCTGTTAAATTCAACGTTAATTTTATATTTAACGCTCATTTAGCTGAATATTTTTTCATTGGGTTGTATTTCGTAGTTATATTAATGAATCCCGATTGACTTATAGACAAGTAGTAAATAAAAAATAGAAATTCAATAAAATATAAAAAATTTTACAAAATTTTTTAAAAAAAAGTCAAATATAACTAAAACAACAATAAACACATTTAACAATAAAATCCTTACAAACTTTTTAAAAAATGAATGCATTAAATCTGAGGTTAATTTTTATAAAAAGTATGCGTATTCAAAAGAAGTTTTCAACTTCTTTTAAAAGTGGAAAAACAACTTTAATATGTTTTCCAACTTTCACGATTAAAAATTATAAAACAGGCAAACCCATTACTACACCCAAACTATCATTAAGACCCTTAACATGCACGAACACCAAAAAATAAAAATACTAACACCCGACTAAATCTGACGTTAATTTTGCATTAAATACTGATCGAGTCGCATCATATTTCACCGGGGTCTTATCCCTGGGTTATATGGATGAACTAAAAGTGAGGTATTGACAAGTAAATCGTCGATAGTTGTAAGTAATGGACGTGCTGGGGGTAATTAAGAGCCATTTCTTTTTAAACTGTGCCAAATTGAATCGGAACGTGATAGTTGATGACTTCGATTTTCTTGAAACTTTCAGGACATGTTAGTAGTGCAATGTTAAGAAAAAGTGAATTTCAGTTTTTCTTAAATCCTACTTGTTTGACCTTGGGAGGAGGTCAAAGTTCGAGGTATTGGATCAATGGTGTACATTATATTATTCTGCTACTTCTAAAGCCATGACTGTTCGATGAATTCTTTTAAAAATATGGTTACTACTTGATACTAGGTACAGGGCTCAAAGTTGATCATTTCCAAAAAAATCACATTCAATGATCAATTACTCCAGAAGCGAAGAGTCAATAACTTAAAGACACAGTTGTAAATACACTTCAAATGTTGTAGTTTTAGATCCAGGTTACAAATAGACCCAGATTAATTTTGTCATAAAGCATTCGAATTACATATATATAACTACCCAAAAACCATTTAATTTTTTTTTAAACTTTTACCATTAAAAATTCTATAACAACCCAAAACAGTTACTACACCCAAACTATCATTCATACACTTAACAACAGCGAACCCCCAAATGAAATAGAAAAAAAAATACACCCTGCTAAATCTGACGCCAATTTTGCATTAAATACTCATCGAGTCGTATCATATTTCACCGGGGTCTTATCCTACGGTTTTATGGATGAACTCCGAGTGAGATATTGACAAGTAAATCGTCGATAGTTGTAAGTAATGGACAAGCTGGGGTAATTAATAACTACCTCCCCTGAACGGTCCAAGAAGAAATTGATGTGTTTGACGTTTAACCCAGTGTTTTAGTTCAGATTGTGGTTTATGAGAGTTTGAAGGTTAGGGTTTTTTGTGAACTTGATTTCGTTAGTTTTTATACTGGCTATGAGGGACAGTGTTACAAGTATAGTGGCAAAAAGGTATACAGTCCCTGGACAAATTATTAGACGCACTGCAAGGTTTCATGTATCAATCAATGATGAACAAAATACCTTTAGAAGGACATTTGTGTTCCTAAACTTAAGCTATTGAATAGAAAATACTATATGCTATACTTAATACAAATATCGACATCTTTTTTTAATGGTATGGCATTCTTCGGTATGTTTTCATCATTACTTAAAAAAATACAGTGCGTCTAATAATTTGTCCAGGGACTGTAGTTCATTCACTCTTTTTGTTCTCTTCTTTTTGAAAGTGGAAAAGGTTCCTGAAAACAAAAAAAAAAAGGTTTAGGGATGGAAAAAAAAACCAGAAACGTTTTCAAATGTGTACTTTTAATTTTCAATAAATGATTTTACACAAAATAATGAAACCAATTTCAAAAAGTGGTATTATACATAGAGGTAGGTATTATACGGGGCATATTCGCCCGTATCCCTTTAAAACCGAGCTATCACGATCGTGCGGGTATAAAAAAAGAATGTCCAAGCTTTTCGAAAATATCGATACCGAAGCAGCTGACTTGTACCATTCGTTATTTGTATAAAAAATGACTTGGTTTTTAAGGAGTTGCTGGCATTGATGCTGTTTAAAGCATTTTTTGTGATAAAACTCTTAAAATGTAGTCTCATAAACTTAAATCAGTGTCATCTGACGAGGTCTTAAAGGGTTAAAGAAAATGACATATTTTTCTGCAAATATATGACATATCATAACTTAACCCCCTCAATATAACTTAACTCCCTCAAAATCTTATATTTGTACCTCAATTAAACTTAATAACTTAAATTATCTTTCTACTATATACTTAATATCACTTAGTACTTAAACATCCCATCCCTGCCAGCGACAAACAGTCGCCTAGATCAATTCGTTCCCAGAAACTGTTTAATCATCACATTTTTTAATTGATCTTTCAACTCTCTCATAACTGTGATTGGTCAGTGAAGCAGAGCTCAAGGTTTTTCGACATTTTTGTGCACATTCGATCACACTCTTTCGTCGGCTTCAGACGACAAATCAATCTCTTCCTGATGAATAACTATTAAATAAAGATCTTTTAATTTCTTCGAAGTTTCCCTGTCAACTTATTTGACATATGGTTTTTTTCCTGTAAAATTAACAAATATTTTTTTACAGTTCGACACCATGAGGCACGGTAAAATGCACCGGAACCTCTTTAGGAGGAACGAACCTTACCATTTTATTCAACCGCCTACATATTTTAATGCAACTGCATAGCATATTTAAATAATTCCCAATAGACAAATGACATCGTAGGCTGCTAATACATTAATTTCACCCAATAGTATTTCGCTGAATATCTATACAATCTAACCCAAATCCAATACAGTAAACCATCATTTCATATTCACAATAAACTCATCTGAAATTCATAATAGCTAACGCGAAAATCATTTTATATCCATGCTGTTTTCGTACAAAAGACATAACCAACTAATATATCCTTTATTATTTTTTTGTTAATAAAGGGGAAGCAGAGTTCACTTAATTAACTTATCTTGAATGGAGTTGACTAAGAAATTTCATGACTAGTAATTAGCCAGATATCTAAACTCGCAAAAATGACGCTCACATATATGTAATTTCGCCAAATTAGCATTTATACGTTTAATAACAAATGCTGAATATTCCAGGAATTACACAAAAAGAGCCTTATCAAGCGAACCATAAATTAAATACCTAATGACATACGCATATCTTGTAATTAACCACGGTTGCATGCGAGTCTCACTAAAAATCGGGAAAAATCTTTTTCCTGGGAAATAAACTGGATTTAGTCTCGGAGGTTAGAGTGAGTGGAGGTGTGTGGTAAAAAAAAATCTAATTAAAATTGGGTTGCAAAATGAAGCCATTGAGCGTTTTCACAATAGGCCCAAACCTACGCCAAACAAACGTTTTGGTAATGATTTGGCATATAAAATTGTTAGGTTAGATTAGGATTAGTTTCAATTGTCATCGTACTAAAGCTGTTGGAGGCGAGCGTCGTAATTCAGAAACGCGGTCGCGTGACGAGCCGACACCTGAGTAGCTACCCAACTCAACTTTTACCAAAGAGTTCTAAAGTAAAGAGTTACCAAAGAGTTCTAAAGTAAAGAGTTACCAAGAGTTCTAAAGTAAAGAGTTACCAAAGAGTTCTAAAGTAAAGAGTTACCAAAGAGTTCTAAAGTAAAGAGTTACAAAGAGTTCTATAGTAAGGTAGAGAAACGACTCGTACTGAGCTACCGTCATACCGTCGGATAACTAAAAAATGCATTCTTATTTGTTTGAATTGTAGTTGCCCTAAAGCACAGAAATGCAATTCTGTCATGTTATATTACTTTTAACCGCGACCAAACGACGGTGACAGATGTCTGAACTAACATCGAACTTTAAAGTTTATCAGGATTTTAATTACAATAAATTAAACAAGCACCAATCCCATAGACTGGTCGATTTTGTTTGATGTATTCTTTATAAGCACATATGAAGATACTCATTATTAACAGATGAATTTATGCAGATACACTTTTCCATTTCACGAGCACAAATCTCGCCAAGCGGAATATTTGAGGACAAATTTAATTTTTTGGCGATAAAACACAGTTTATACTGTAAAAGGAACACATTATAGACATTTAATTTTTAACACAGATGTAAAATCCATATTATTATATGAAGATGAAACATAGCATGGGAACAAAACAAACATGAAAAAACTTCAAATCATTATTAACAAATGAATTCGAAAAATTCTTAGAATCAAGTGGTTCCATAAAGTAACAAATGCTGAAATATTAAAAACATGTAATCAAAAACCAATAGAATATGAAATTAGATAACGAAAATGGTGATGGATCGGGCATGTGCTACGCAAGCCCGAAAAATTCAAAGTAAAGGAAGCTTTAGAATGGAATCCGCAAGGCAAAAGAAAAAGAGGGAAGCCAAAAACAACGTGGCGTAGAACAATCAACAAGGAAGTAAAATAACTTAACAAGTCATGGGGAGAGATTAAGACCGTTGCTGCCAACAGGGTGAGGTGGCGGACCATGACGAAGGCTCTATGCTCCATGTTGAAGTGAAAGAGGTATAAGTAAGTACGTAAATAAGATAGTACGAGATTCAAATTAATACCATTTGAAGGTTTCTACAGAAAAGTTAAAATTGGAATTATTCCGTTTGTGGCAGTGGTTGTAAATATATGTCTTGCAATGCGATCTACAACTGCAAAAATTAGATATTTTTAAATTTAAATTATCAAATTTCAAAGATTCATATGAAATATTTTTTTTATATAAAAAAAGGTCAATAAGAGTGCTCAATATTGTTTTGCGGGGATTTAGAAATTTTCTGACATCAGCTTCACCTGATTTTTACGCCAAGCATTATTCTCCATCTAACCTCGACCGAGTTCGCCACATTCTTTAATAGCTGCGGTTTTAATTAGTCGTATTTTCCTATGTTTAAATATTTCTTTTTACATGTTTCGGTTTAGGATCTTTTTGAAAAAAGGAATTTTTGGTCACGGAACCAGAGTTCAAAACGCGTTGTAGAAATGATATTAAAACTGGTTTTTTTTAGTAATTAATCTTACGGTTGGATTCTAATTAATTCATGGGGAATGTTTGTTTTTAATATATATGAACTGTGGTTGGATTTTGGTTTTTAGAATATTGATAAACATTTAGATAGGGAATGGAGGTTTTTGAATATTTATATGCTGGTTTTTATGTTATGAATGATTCAGTAGGTAAAATAAGGAATTATACTTGTTTTTAGTTAACACGCTATCTTAAATGATAAATGAGGTTTCTAATTCGTTTTCCTTGGAGAAAAATTCAGTATTAATTGCAAAAAATAACTGGTAGAAAAGAATTATTTTTTTATTATTTCGACATCTCTAACATACTGTTCGGAGAAAGCCTATTGAATCAATGTTGAAAGGCGATATTACTAAATTATCTGATACTAGAGTAGTAAGAGACAAGTATTTCATACTCCATATCACCGGATAATTATATTTTTAAAGCGGATTTTCCTTAACGGCAATTTCTAGAGTAATTGCGTCAATCAGCAGGGGTTTTTTGCCCTTTATATTTTTCCATGATGTAAGAGTATTAAAATACGAAAGCTTACTATAGGCATCGATAAAGGTTATTCAGATTTCAAAATTAGTATTACACCTTTGATTTTTAATTTATAGCTCAAAGTTATTTAAGAGGGACTTTCAATCTCACAGACCTAATTTATTAGTTTTGCAATCACAACTTCCGTAGAAATATTGCTATGCCATATTAGTTCTTTTTCTCCAGGTATGAGAATCACAATAACATAGAAATGACACACATTTTAAACGAAAATTTTATCTAGTTATTTAATTATATATTTTTGAAGTTTGTTAAAATACCAAAAATATACAGCAGATGGCGACACTATTTTAAAACTTTATCAATTAATAATTAAATAACCGAATGTTATTTTCTTTTCAATTTTGTTTTAAATGGATGTTATGATGATTCCCATACCTGGTGAAAATGAGATAACATGGCAAAGAAATTCTTTTGCAAAAGTTGTGATTTCAAAACAAAAGCCTTAGCTCTATGGGACTGACAGTCCCTCTTTATGCCATACATGTTAGAGTAACTTAACACAATACTCGCTATTATAAGTACAGTCTTTTACGATACCGGGATGACAAATATGTTTTCTTTTTATTTGCTATCTATACAATTCGTTTATACGATTGGACAAGCTCTGTTATTACAAGTTCAGGTAACGGGGATGGTTGGTTGGTTGGTAGACATATATATTCAGGTTTGTGTGCTTGGTCAGCGACCCGCTTATAAACCTTCGTCAAGTAAGACAGACACAACAGACAACACACACACATAAGTGGATCCATCTAATTTTTAGAGACAGAGGCCAACTAGAGGATCCTCAGAATTGGCTTGTCACCCCCAGAGGTATTGATTTGGTATGGGAACTTAGAGGACTTTCGGACCCAACAGATTTAACGAGCACGTACTCCGCATATACTCGGTAGGTCTTCAGTGGTACCGGGACTCGATCGCAGGACCTTCCGATCCCGAGACCGAGACGCTGACCACTAAGCTCACTACGGCCCCAGGTAACGGGGGCAATTTTGTTGCGGATTTTTTCCAAAGTCACCCTTTTCTTCATCACTATAAAATCTTTTTTAAATTTAACAACTATACAAAAATTCATATTCCTTTCGTCAAATATTGCAAATAAAGCTAAAGAATTATTCTCGCACATAGCCGTTTTTTAAATCTTGACTAAAATAGATTGATGAATCTAAGCAATTTTGTTTTTCATTAGTTACTGCAAATAACTGCAATTTCTTCTTTGATCTTCACAAAAACAAGTGTCAATTGAGAATTCTTAGAATTTCAAAACTCGATACTAAACTTTAGTTTTTAGTTCATGTTTTTAGCTTAAACTAGGAAAGTGCAAATGAAAATAGAGTTCTTTTTCTTTTAATTCTTAGCATTTTGATTCTCTTTTTCTCTTTTTGAAAATAATAAAAGAAAATCATTCAATTTTAAAGTTTCTAGAAGCGATATAAAGATTTTATATTTGAATCACTAAACACACAACAAAAACTATGTACTTTTGAGATAATGTAGTTCTAGTTTCGGTTGTCAAAAAAACCAAAACCAAAGTGTAAGATGCTGTTGGGTAGTTTGAATTCTAGCTTTTGTAGACATTTTATTTTTTAAATTTCAACTCATGTTGATTGCTGGTTTCTTTTAGAAGATATGGTGAATGATAATAGGCAAAAATGGTAAGATTACTCACTATATATATTAAAAAAGATAATTTCTATAAATAACAGACGAGTAGATAAAATAAAAGTTATATTCATCCCACCACTTCTTAGCATCTATGACGTGTGTTTTAGACAAGTCCAAACTATCACTCATAAAACGAAAAAGGGTAAGGAAGATTTTGGTTTTAGCCAGAGCTACTATATTTGGCGATTCATTGCTTTTGCAGGTGCATATTTCTTTAAAGTTTAGAAACAGTTTCTCAACTGAAGGGCAGTTCGAAATTGCATGGGATCACTATTATTGCATAGCCATTTTTTTAAACTTATAGCGTTCCCCGAAGTGATACTGAATATGGTAAATAATACATACCACATATGCAAATATACTGACGATCAAGTCAAGATAGAAAAGAAATGCACGTGCAATTGATGACGACCTTCAAGCAATTAACTATAATCCTCATTTCACTAATAACCTATCTGTAGTTTTAGTGGGATACATTTTTTTCCAACCAAACTAACCCAACAATCCACTGGCTCGCCAAACACCATGGGATTGACAACCCTGCCTCCTTTAGGTTCTCTACATTTTTACAAAGTGCACGCTTCCATAATCAAAATATTTGGGATGCTGAGTTGTGGCAGGCGGACTATACCTGAGTAGGCACCCAACGCAGTTTTAGGAGCGACATTGTACGAGTTTTGGAGTATATTTGACATGCACTTCCTCGACGTGAAGTATTATTTGTCGAACGTTTTGGCTGCACAGACCGCTTATAGGTTGGCAGTTATTTTGGCGAACTTCGGTCTTTTCGCATGAAAGGCCTGTGCCTTACCAACTGGGGTCTCCAGACCCAGTATTTTTCTTAAAATCAGATGAATGTAGTTAAAACTTTTTCCAATCAATCTTATCAAATCTAGAGATGCAATCTCTTGAGAATGAATGTTGTTTTTCCGTGCATAAGAGAATTGGATTACGGTGATATCAATTTGGGCGTAAATTAGATGAAACACCATGCCAAACACCATGGGATTGGCAACTCTGTGAAAAGGTAGAGAACCTGAAGGAGGCAAAGTGGACGCTTCCACAATCAAAATATTTGGGATGTCAAGTTGTGGCGGCGGACTATACATTTAGCACAAAAGTTTACATGCGACCATTAAACTATAACACTCTAAAGCCTATTTATTGCTGTTCGTATCTCTCTTGAATGTCATTTCTAGTACTTTTTTATGGACTGTTTAAAAAAAAAATCTAGGCATAATGTTCAACAAAGTTAACATATTGACTGGGTGGAATTTTTTCTGAAAAGTCAGATAATCAGCAACGCTTCTGATAATTAGAGTTCTATATTATCAACTGTCAAGCGAAGTTCTTAGTATTTTAACCTTCTGAGAGATATACGAAATTCAGTTGAAGTGTAATCTTGTTCAAATTTTAAATAGAAATTTAGTTCCTTTAAATTGTTTAAAATTTTATTTCTGTAGCAGATAATCAAAATTACTGATCCATATTTTAAATTTTAGAATTTAGTAAAATTATTAAAAAAAAATTAAATTCTTAAAAAAATATGTGTTAGCTGGGAAACCTGACAGTCAAGTGACGGAATTATGCGTATTTATCCCTCAGAGGGTTAAATTTCCTTCCCAAAATAAGAACAAAAATATTCAATAGGGTACTTGGCAGTATCGCTAAAATACCTTCCAATATTAATTAAATTATAGTTTGAACCCAAATATAACAAACGTATATATTTCTCTGCAAACTAAATCTTTAAATAATTAATAAAAATCATTTTCAAATGGCTTTTTTTTTCATCGGTACGTAACGTGATCACAAACACGTCGATTTGGCTGACGTCACTAGTATGTATAAACAAACCGGTGTTATGTTTTTTTGTTTGTAATTAAACTGGTTTTAATCATACTTACTATTAAAATAAGGATTATGTAGATAATGGGTGGAGGTTTTACAAAAGCGGATAATTCAAATTTGCTTAAATAGATTGCAAAATGGTGTTTCAAAGTTTGTTTATAGTCACTAGTGACATCATGGATACCACGTGACAGCCACAAAGCGTTTTCGGGAGTGATTTTTCGTCCTAATTTTAAAATTCATTGTTCTCCCTTTTTATGGGGTATTTGAAAAAAAGAAAAAATACGGGTCTAATATTTTTGGCATAAGAATATTTTAAGCCAATACATTTTTTTAGTCAAGTACCCTATTCTTCTGGAAACTAGTAAACGAAGATTGCACATTTGGGTTTAATGACATTACAGTTCTTACGCAAAAATCCTTGACTAAAGAATTTCAAGGGACATACATAAGATTCATTTTTAAAGACCAACATTTTTGAGGCTAATAAAATGCACAAAATCTCTTTCAACATCCGTAAAAAATAACACAAAAAGAAGAGAAATGACTTTCAGCAACAAGACAATGACGTTGAGCAGCCAGATTATAATTAGTTGTGTAATTACATTTCTCTAACAAAAAAAAAGAGACGCTGTCCTGTCTAAAGAAAGTTGAATGAAAATAAAATAGACAAATATTTGCCTCGTAATTTAGACAAAAAGCGTTTCCTTAGTCTTTACTCCGGTTTCTAATTGTCTCCAGTAATGGGGTTGTCACAAAAAAGAAAAAAAAATCAGAGAAATGAAAAATGAGTAAAAAAAGTTAAATTGTTTTTCTTATAAGTCCTTTTCCTCTTTTCAAAAATAATTCAGTTAGATTGAAATAATTGTAAGTGAATGCCTATAACTTTTTGTATTTAAAAAAAAAAAAACACTAGATTAATTTTTTTTAAATTTGTGCCAGTAGTAATTGTGCCAGTAGTTGTAGTATTTGTGCCAGTTTGTGTGTGTGTGTAAAATTTGTTCCAACACAACTTATATAGGATTCGTAATTTTAAACCACAGACAAGTAACAAAATTGATACCAAAGCTGCAGCATAGTAAGTCCTTATCTAGTGCGAGTTCCTTAAATCGCTTGCCCATAAGCCCACGTGTTGCTCTAGTGCGACGATAATTCAAACTAAACTGAACTAAAATCGCTCGCCGTCTCAAAGTCAGCGATCTCAAAAAAACGCGAAAAACGATAGACAGCTGATGACGTAGCACGTGCCCAAGTTGTTCCGTGGCCCTGTGCTTTTATCTAAACGCTACGATTTTGCAGAGGTTTAAGATGCTTTAAATTCCCTAATTCACTATCGATAAAATTACGTGAATTCCCTAATTTACTATCAATATATACACGTGAATTCAACCATACAAAAAAAAACTAATTTCCTTAACGTGAGCACGCGTGACGAAAGTTCACGTGACATTTTCTTCCTACGATGGACTTGTTTCACGAGGGATCTGGCAACAGCTCTGCGGACTTGTTTTCATTTTTCTCGAATTACTTTTGCATTGGTATTTCTAATTGAGTTTTCTAAGAATATTTTAGTTGTTATTTTTTTTTAAAATTCTAACTTCTTTCAATGCAAGTTTTCCTTGATAAATGATTAAAACAAACAGCACAGCAAGAAGTTTTAATTTTAAAAAATAACTACAAAAACTTATTCTTAGAAAACTCAATTTCGAATATTAACAAAAGTAATTCGAGAAAAATGAAAACAAGATCGCAGAGCTGTTGCCAGATCCCACGTGAAACAAGCCCATACTCATAATAAAATCATTTTTTTTTTTTCAATCGTTAATTCGTTCTTCATTTTTTTCATCGTTACTGAAGTCTCCATATTTTTCAATTTTAACCAAATGGTACTCATTTTACTTCAAAACAAAACACATTCAATCAAATGCACTTATTTCAAACCAAGGAAACAACGAGGCAAAGAACCTCATCCGAAACATTAAAAAATGTAACAGCATTAAAACTAAAGACTGGCTTTTTGGATAAGACATTTTGTAATTACGTGAGGAACTGTTATTTTATTTCAGTTATGTTTCTGGGGGTCCTTTTGTTCAATTACTCGGGATATGGTCCAGGGCTGGTGGGACTTAGGGAACGACTACAATTAGAAAAGTGCAGGGTTTTAAAGTTGGAATGCGTTGGAGGACGGTAACAGTTTTCTCTTAAATGTGTTTGTTTGTAATATGTTTTTTTTTCAACGCGACTGCTCTATTAGAGGCTTAGCCTTTTACAGACTCGGCAATTTCCCCAGAACTGAGAGCCAATTTTTTGTGGCGCCATCTAGGCGGATCTCACTACAAATTTTGACGCTCAGATTACGATGAATCTGAGCTCTTCGTAGATGTTAAAGTATGCAGAGAGAACCCTAGCGAAATGGGTACTTAAGGGATCTTCTACATGCCACATAATCATATGACATGCGTGCCGACCATTTTCACATCCAGAAAATCCAACGACTCAGCCGGAGATCGAACCCGAAAACTTGGGATTATGGGATGGACTTGTAATACCTCTCAGCCACTGAGCTGCACGTAATATGTTAGCTTCCACACTACGTTCATAACGTACAAAGTGGAAGATATTATAATCATTCAGTCCGTCTGTCTGTACGTCACCCACTTTCATAGCCCAAACTATAAATGCTACGGAGAAGTGTGATACGTCAAAAAATTCAGCGCATCGAAATTAGAATACATTTAAAATTTCAGAAAAGAATTCGAAGTACTTCAATTATATAAAAAAATGCAAAATTTAATGCTCATTTAAAAAGCATACGAAGCCATTTTTATTAGAATTTAATCACAATTGCCACCATTTAACCACCATTCGCAACAATCGCTCGAGAAACTTTAAATCGTTTAGACAATAAATAAAAATAAATTTATTTTTGAGACATCGATCAGTTTGAAATGACGTCAAATATATTTCACTACGAGATTCTTTGTATGTTGATATGAAATGTTTTCATTCTATTTAAAAGCGAGGAGTATTACATATTTATTCTTTGAAATATAAATTAATTTTTACAAACGATAAGTAATAATTATTGAATTTTCGAAATATTTCGAAAAATGTGTTAATATAGAATATGAATGCTGCGTTTGGCGCCTTTTTATCTTGTTAAACACAACTGTTGTGTGGAAGCGGGTTACGTGACAGATTTTGTTACAAACCCACTTGTTTGTTTGCAGATTCATTATAATCTGAACGCCGTAATTGATAGTCTTAATTTAAATTATAAAAAAATTCCTCTCTGTTGATTTTTTATTAGTTAACGTAATTATTTTTTATTGCTTTATTTAATCATTTTTATTACATGGTGAAGTAAGTTTTTATATCGAAATATAATTAGCCAAAAATATATTTTTGATTTTTTTCATATTTAGCATATTTGAAGTTACAAAAAATTTCCTTTTAGTTTAATATTTTCCTTAGTTAACGCAATTATTTTTTATTTATGTAAAGCAATTATTATTGTTAGATGATTTCGTTATTTTTATATTAAATTATAATTAAATAAAATAATGAATTTTATTATGCATTTACTCTACTTTATAACAATTAGATAAGCATTTAAAAAATACTTTAATTTAGTTTCCCAAAACCAATTTATTCGGAATCAAGGTCTACCAAAACCTGTTGAAAATACAATATCTTATTTTCGGATTTTCAACCTACCGCCATCGCAATAATTCCATAACCTTAAATTTCATATTAAGTACACTGCTCAAACCAATTAGGGGAGCACTGTGCTTATTTTTGTTAACCCTTTAGTTCCAACATTCTGTTTTTTATTATAAAAATCTAAAATTTGTAAAATAGATTCGTTATGCATCCAGAATGAAATGGTAAAAAACTGATGAGCAAATCTTAATTTTTTTAACTAAAATTTAAGGGGGGGGGAATTGGAATCATAACTTTTGAATAAATTAGAACAATATTTTTTTCAAAATTTTATTTGTAAAATAAAGGTAAAATCAATTTTTAAACATCTAAGAATGCAAGCGTGAAGAATTTAGGGTCAATTTATTTCATAAAATTTATTGGGAAGGCATTTTATTTTACCATGTTTTTCATATTTTCATTTAATTAAAACAAACATTATTTAATTCTTCAAAATACACGATTCTTCCATCTAACGATAAATAAGTGCGAGCTCTACTTAGTGAGAAAATATCGCAAGATGATGATTCCAAATGGAAGCCACGATTGCTGATGATAACTCAAGCTGATGATTCCAAATGGAATCGATGATTCCAAATGGAATCATAGGGGGTGAAAGGGTTTAAACCATGCGCTCCCCTAATTGTTTTGAGCAGTGTAGTTAAAGTTAAAAACAACAACAATAAAAATTTGAAAAAAAAACTATTTTTACTTAAGAACAGTTAAAATAGGACATTTCGTTTAATTCTTCTTCATCATACGAAGATTTTCGCCTTATTTTATTAACAAAAAAACCATAAATAATTGTTTCGCAAGATTACACGGTGGATGAAACCTGTAATTTATTACGTCCTTGCTTTTTCATTTTATACCCTTTAGAGATTATACATTTTGCAGAAACTCTGGCTTTAATTTGAATCACTAAATCTGAATAAAGGGCACAAGTAAATTGGAGAATTTCCTCCTACCATTCTTCTTATCAGTTTTTAGCGCAAAAAGAAGCCTGTAGGGAAATATGCTTATGGACTTAGCTCCTTTTTCAGTATTCAGTTATTCATTTATTACAGACGAAGAATAGGATTTAGTTTTTTAAAGAGTTATTCTCTTCTGAGAATTTATATTAATAATGTAAGTTAAAAAAAATTCTTGTGTGTGTTTCAGTAAGTAGTAATCATCTGTTAGAAAATAGTTTCCGGTGTTTCTTTAAATGATAATGCATAAAATATAATGAGGTTTCTGGTATACGCCAATTGGTTTTTGTGTTAATGAGGTTTTAAATTTGTTTAAAGGATTTGTGAAAGGTAGCGGAAAATATTTAAAATGAAATTAAGATTTTTTTTAGATTTGTTAATTTGTTACAATGAATGTCTAAAATATTCATAGAGGACTCTACTGTATTTTTTATAGTTAATTTAGCTGCAATGACCAAGTATTAGTGTTTTTTTATTCGTTTAGGGAAATGCACTTTATAAAGGAATTTAACTTTTTATAAATAAGCAATAATGTTTTTAACATTCCACAATGTATCTTACATTTGGGAGATATACCTTAGGTTTTTTTATGAAGTAACGTAGCAATAAAAATATAAGATTGCTGGCAAAATTTAAATATTCATGGAGAAATCTACAGTATTTTTTTATGGTAAGTTGAGCTAAAAAAATGAAATATTAATGTTTCTTTCTTCGTTCAAGGAAATACATTTTATAATGGAATCGCTTGCCATAAATGAACAATAATACTTTTATCATTCAATAAAAAGTATCTTATATTTTAAGGAATAACAGCAGAGTCCCGATTATCCGAATCCCAGGTATCCGAAATTTGGCTTAACCGAAAGGCTCCGGAATTTTTTTCTAAAATATGAAATGTATACGCATAAATAAATACACAGAAAATAAATACATACTTACAAAGTTGAATTTATTTCTCAAAATATGCATTATTATTTTTATTTTTTGCTGCTCAATTTTGGTTCGTCAGTTAAAGCAGCCCTGTCCCGCCATCTTTTAAACAAGAGAGCCTCTGAAGTAGTGGCTTCATCTTGCGCTACTATGTATCTAAGGGCCTGATCTTTGTAGCTTCCGTATGCGAAATCTGCACTTGCTAGACTCGTATTTAGGAAGCCCTTCATAGGTCCCTTTCGGCCAATAAGAACGAGGCGAACACTATGACTTCAAATTTCCTCTTCTCCTGCGTTTTTCCAGGAGTGAAGTGGATGATTCCCGATTATCTGAAAATTCCTATGGAATCTCGATTAACCGAGAGTGCTTCGGTACCGTACCTTTCGGATAAGAGGGACTTTACTGTACCTTCGTTTGGTTTAATTAATTAACGTATCTTAAAAGATTGTGTTAAAAAGCTATTTCATTAAATACATATATTCACATACATTTTTTATATATTTTGCAGAAGAAGAAAGCTGTTAAATTGTCCCACATGTTTACAAAGAGTTTGAGAATTCAAACTGTCTATAAAAGGATTTTGCAATTGTTGACAAACAAACAGAAGAACAAAGGGTATACTGTTTTCAAGAAACCGTTTCAATTTTATGCTAAAACCACAAAGAAATCCAAAAAAAAGGGAGTTTCTATTTATTTTTCATGTCATTGCATTATTTTGAAAAAGTTGTATTTTATTTACCAGTGTGTTGGGTAAGATTGTACACTGTAAAAAATATTTTTACAAAAAAAACCCCAACTGTTATGTCAAAGTAATAACGTATAATTTGCAACGAAGATTTTTGCTTATCTTGATTAACAATTTTTAATTTTAACACAAAATCTATTTCTTTTCCAAATTGTAGAGAAAACAAATCCTAACTTGGAATCGAATCCCTTCCAGTCGCTTGACATACGAGGACACTACAGAGTTTAGTTTTAGTTTTGAATTATCGTCGCACTAGAGCTACACGAGGGCTATTGGCGACGGGCGTCATATTTTAGAACCACAGTCAAGTGACGAGCCGACACCTGAGTAGGCACCCAACGCAACCGTTAAGGGCGACATCGTACGCAGCGTTAGGACTTTGAAGGATATTTAACGTGCACTCCCGCCACTATTCGTCGGATATTTTTGGCTGCACGGTCCGTTTATAGGTCGGCAATTATTTTGGCAATGCCCGGGTCCGAACCGGGGACCTTCCGCATGCTAGGCGAATGCCTAACCGACCGGGCTCCCCAGCCCCCGAGGACACTACAGAGAATAAAATAACAGAGTATATATAATTATAAAAAAATAACAGAGTATAAAGCCACCAGATAGGTTGATGTTTAGAGAAGAAGCTATACTTATGATATAAAACGACTCTTTATAAAGAAAGACATAACATATATGGACAAGGATAATTCAATAGCTGGTACATATAAGAATGGATAATAGCAGATTCACGAAGAAGATTTCTAAGAGATACTGTTAAGAGAAGGAAAATAGAAAGACAAGGAAAATGGTAAATTAGAATTTGGATAAATTATCGTCTCACTAGAGTTACAAAGGAGCTATATTAAGAACCACAATCAAGCAGCCGAACCGGAACCTGCGTAGGTACAGTTTACAAATCAAAACTTCCGCAGAAGTATTGCTTTGCCATGTTAGCCATTTTTTCCC
Source organism: Oedothorax gibbosus (assembly GCA_019343175.1). Taxonomy (NCBI): domain Eukaryota; kingdom Metazoa; phylum Arthropoda; class Arachnida; order Araneae; family Linyphiidae; genus Oedothorax; species Oedothorax gibbosus. Next base: position 27,636,426 of record CM033275.1, read on the forward strand.
AGGTATGAGAATCAACATAACATCGAAATTAAACATATTTTGAAACGAAAATGTTATCTAGTTATTTAATTATATGTTTTTAAAGTTTTAAAATGCCAAAAATTACATTAATAATTAAGTAACCGGGTGTTATTTTCTATTCAATTTTGTTTTAATTAAAGTTATGATGATTCCCATACTTGGTGAAAATGGGATAACATGGCAAAGCCATTCTTTTGAAAATATTGTGATTTCAAAAATAATGCATTATCTCTATGGGACTGACAGTCCCTCTTAAAGTAAAGTCAAGACACAGTTCACTATAGGGTCGTATTGTTAGGTAGGCCATGATCCAATACGGACTGCAAGCCTAACCTCTATACCTCTTAACTATTGAGAGTTTTGTTAAGAGGAAATTTTAGGCTCCATGCACACAAAAAATAAGAATACAGTCCCTGGACAAATTATTAGACTTTCGTGTAACAAGTGCAAGCTTTCGTGTATCAATCAATGATGAACAAAATACCTTTAGAAGGACATTTGTGTTCCTAAACTTAAGCTATTGAATAGAAAATACTATCTGCTATACTTAATACATATATAGACATCTTTTTTAATGATATGGCATTTTTTGGTATGTTTTCATCATTACTAAAAAAATACAGTGCGTCTAATAATTTGTCCAGGGACTGTAGATCAGAGTCAAATAGTTCAAAAAATTAAAAATATAAAATCTTTTTTTCCAAATATATCAGTTACACGCTTGTCCAAATAGTCATACAACATGAAAAATATGTCTACCCGCTTGAGAAAAACTTTTTGGGTTTCATCAAAAAACATTCTAGGCTCGACAGTAGCTAGCAAAACGGATTTCGAAAAATTATTTTGTGTTTATTTTTTAAATAAAGCTTTTGTTTCCCGAAAACCATGCTGGCGTTCATTTAAAAAAATCAGTTTTTGGTTGAAATAAAAAGAAATATACGAAACCTAATTAAGTAAAAACGTAATGGTTGTGCTTTTTGAAATTTTACAATTTTAGAAATGGATCATTAATTTCATTTCTTATGTTTTCTCTTAATATAATATTACTATTTTATCATATTAAGAATATTAAGAATTATATTAAGAATATTTTTTCTATAGCATTTAATAACAAAAGGAATAGGGAAAAGTATGTTACAGTTTAATTGACGTCAAAAATTAAGTCTAAAAAATTTAAGAACTATTGTTAAACATCTCCCTCGAATTTCATATTAAGGTTTCAGTTTAGAGATCATTGTTCGAAAACCACTTTTTTTTTTAGAATTAGCACCCTCCAAAAACGTGTAGAAGACACAAAACCCCCTTATCGTTCTTTTGACCCCATTACATTACTTACATTACCTTAAAAAATTATTAGGTAATTGAAAGTAAAAATAAATCTATAGTATGTTCTAAAAATAAATCCATTATTCTTCCGCAATTAGATAAGTCAGCACGTTTTGCTGAGATCTTTATGGCTAATTAAGTAATTTCAGCAAATTTTAGCATATTTAAATCTGAAAACTAACAACCATATTCTAATAAAATCACCAGAACAACAATGGATCAAGTCGCATAAATACAGTTTTTACTCCCAATAATTCAATTCATTAACGGTGACTTTTAAAATACCATTAACACCTTCATTTCTGAAGGAAAACATCAACTTTTATGTAGGAAAAACTACTTAAAAAACAAATTTTACTTATATGTAGCGTTTTTATTCGGAAGCTAATAGTAATGGTATTAAGGGTATTAAGTGGTACCCAAAAATTGGCAAAAATATTGATTTTTCAGTTTTTACTTCTTATTATATCCACAATATCTTTCTAAACATTTACTGAAAATTTCATAATGATATCTTCTGTAGAAAAAAAGTTATTAAATATTTTCTGGAGTCATTCCTATAAGTTTGAATACGTATTTCGTCTGCTCTCAACCTGTTTTCTCTGTTTCGCGTTTTTCAATTCTTGTGTAATAAATCCCTAAGGCTTTTTTTGCTAATTAAATTAGAATTTTGAAATTTTTAACATGTGTTTTTATTTAAATGGTGCACAACAATGTGCATGGAATAAGGTCTACTATGAATAGTTTTTTTTAAATAATCAATTCAATAATTTGTAATTTTTTTTGCGATCTTCAGTATAAATGCATGTTACTTTAAACTGTAACTAACTCACATTTTAAAATCCATGCACATTTCTTGAATAAATAGTTATAAGAACAAACTATAAAAGTTTGGTAGAGTTATTCTCAACATTAAAAGAGGAGTAGCGTTTTAAAAAAGTTCAAAATTGTGACTTTTAAAAAAATAAATAAAAAAATCTACTTGTAAATGTTTGTTTTTATAGCTATAAAATGTTTATTTAGAGTGAACATTGTATAAAACCATTATAATTTACAAGTTTATGTTATTATTTCTAGAAATAATGTTTTGGGTACCGTATACCCTAAAAAAAAATGTTGAATTCAATAATTTGTAATTTTTTGTTCAACGTTAATGGGTTGAGGCGTCTTTTAGATTGCAAAGTATTAAACTAGTGTCGTATGTGTTTGGGTTTACTCTGGTTTCATGTTTTGGTACAGATTGTTGTTGTGTTCAAAGGTATGGTTCGTCGGGCATAAGTGTTTCGAGAAAACTTTTTCGTTCAACTTTATATTGATTATATGGATCTCGGGGCCGTAGTGAGCCTAGTGGTCAGCGTCTCGGTCTCGGGATCGGAAGGTCCTGCGATCGAGTCCCGGTACCACTGAAGACCTACCGAGTATATGCGGAGTACGTGCTCGTTAAATCTGTTGGGTCCGAAAGTCCTCTAAGTTCCCATACCAAATCAATACCTCTGGGGGTGACAAGCCAATTCTGGGGATCCTCTAGTTGGCCTCTGTCTCTAAAAATGAGATGGATCCACTTATGTGTGTGTTGTCTGTTGTGTCTGTCTTACTTGACGAAGGTTTATAAGCGGGTCTCTGACCAAGCACACAAACCTGAATATATGTCTACCAACCAACCAACCATATGGATCTCAGGAGTTAAGGAGCCCAGTTGGTTATGACATTTACCTTCTATGCGAAAAGTTCGAGTCCAGGCATCGCCAAAAATAACTGCCGTCCAATGAACGACCCCTGCAGCCAAACCTATCCGACGTATTTTTATACAAGGAGTGCACGTTAAATATGCTCCAAAGTCCCAACTCGTACGATGTCACCTTTAACGGTTGCGTTGGGTGCCTCCTCAGGTGTCGTTACTTGACTGTGGTTCTAAATTATGACGTCCGTCGCAATGGGGTTGTTTCACGGAGGATCTGGCAATAGCTCTGCGGTTTTGTTTTTATGTCTCTCAAATTACTTTTGTGGATATTCGAAATTGAGTTTTCTAAGAATAAGTTATTTTAGTTGCTATTTTTTAAAATTACAACATCTTGATGTGCTGTTGGTTGTTTTAATCATTTATCAAGGAAAACTTGCATTGGAAGAAGTTGGAATTAAAAAAAAAATTAACAACTAAAATATTCTCTTCGAAAACTTACTCCCGAATACCAAAACAACAGTAATTCGAGAGACATGAAAACAAAACAGCAGAGCTATTGCCAGATCCCCCGTAAAAGAACCCCATAGCCCTCGTGTAGCTCTTGTGTGACGATAATAAAAACTTTCAAACTAACCTAGGCATCTCAATTAACTGGAGTTATGCTTTATAACAAAAGTTCAAACTATTATGACCACACACATAAACTTAAGACGTATGAAGGGTTTATTGAAAATGTTTTATTCAAAGTTGCGTGAAGTGTTCTTAGGAGTATTATAGATTTAACTGCGTACTTTTAATTACTTCGAAAGCCAGTGATTTTTCCTAATCCAAGAGATTAAAACTCAATTCAACTTGGATTACTGAGCAACTCGGAAATATTTCAAATAATTTTTCTTCCGTAAACATTTAACCCATTCAAAGAATATAACCGTTAGTGTAGAGTATTTTACTTAACGAAAATTTTAATACTTAGATATATTAAAAGGTTGGTGTAACAATTGTAAAATTTGGTTAAAATGTTATGATGGTTGTGTTTTAATGGTTCATAAAATGTCAAATAAAATACAGTCCCTGGACAAAATATTAGAAGCTCTGCAAGATTTCGTGTATCAATCAATGATGAACAAAATACTTTAAGAAGGACATTTGTGTTCTTAAACTTAAGCTATTGAATAGAAAATACTATCTGTTATACTTAATACATATATCGACATCTTTTTTAATGATATGGCATTCTTTGGCGCGTTTTCATCATTACTAAAAAAATACAGTGCGTCTAATAATTTGTCCAAGGACTGTATCTTTTAAAGTTCGTTGCAGTAGTTAATCACATGATCTAAAAATTAATATAATTAAAAATATTTAACTTAATTTTTTTTAAATGCATTGTAACTTAAGTGTTGTTAGCTTATACGATTCGTAAACCTCAAGAACATTGAAAAAATTAATTTATAAATTATTCTATCAGTCATATTTATCGTCAATACTCACAAAAATAGTTTTAAGTTATGTAGCATACAATTCATGTTCCTTGAATGTATGATGGCACTAGTACAACAATGCATGATTTTTTTTATTAAACCAGTCCTTTATTCACAATATGCATCCATATAGACATTTCAAATTGTTCAACAATTAAAACCAACGGTTAATTAAAAATCTAACTGAAAAGTTATAAAACACTTTCCGATATTTTTAAATTAAGGCTGATTGAGCTCCATTGACCGCGGGTCTCCAAACCCAATTCCTTCTGTGTTAATCCGATAAAAAAAGTTATTTTCTAAGCCACATTTCTCTGGCTGTATTAAATATTTGAACAAACATTTTTTTTTGTAATGATAAATGTAGCTGACTTACCGGTCTGTATATTCATACTTTTTGTAATCGCTTCGAATACTTTTTCGAAAGTTTCAATAAATAATATAATTTTACTCAAAATATTTGGTTTGGAAAACTGCGGCTCATACTCCATTAATAGTTTAAATTATTTTTGCTTTACATATAGGACAGTAGGGAATGAAAAATAAAGGGAAATTTGGACGCAAAATTAAAGCGAGAAGTATGGGGTAAAATGGTAAAGGAAAAACCCATGTTTTGTCCAATGTCCTTTTAACTAAGGAATTCCACTTAATGAAGTGTCCCGTACGAAAAAATTATATTCTTTCCTGAGTATCACCATGGAAACTTCTCTACTAAATAAAATACTTTCGGCCATTACCTGTTTTGTTCATATTTTATTTTACTACGGCTGGAATGCATGTAATAGATTTTTAAATATTTCGATGACAGTGTATGTTGCCTTTTTTATCGTTTAATATCTGTAATGCAATTGTAATATGTTACTTGTTATGGTGTAATATATGTGCGCAACAACATTGTTTTTATAGCAATGGACATGTTTCAGTTTTTGAGTGGCAACTGTTGTGCTGAATGAAAATAAATTCTTTCTCCAGTCTCGATACAGAATCAATGTCCCGTTAGAGCATTTGAAGGACAAAATAGTTATTTATGCAACTAGTGTGAAAAGTAAGGCTTTTTTAAACGAGTTGTCACACACTATTTTTTATAATAACGTGAAAAAAAGTATTTATTAAATTGGCATTTATTGATTGGCTTATTAATTATTTTATTATCACGTTCAAATGATTTGAAGGTGATAATTTATAGTAATGCTTATTTTAAAATCACGTGCAAAAAGTATTTCTTAGATTGGCATTGGAAATAAGACGCCAAATAAAGAATCACGTTCAAATAAAGAATTTTACACCAATTACAAAGCCGCCGAATAAAATATCACGCTCAAATAAAGAATTTTACACCAATCAGATGCTCTTATTTACTTTGTTGCACTAGTGCGTAAAAGTAACTTTGAAACACGATTTCGTTAAAAGCATCACTTTTGCCACGATTATTGATTTGACAAAGTTTAGTTTTTTTGCCCGATATTATAAAAATGAATGAAACCAAATCTAATTTAATTGATGCCAGACTAATACATAGTCTAATTTATAGTTACTTGTAAACTAAGTTGACTAACGCTAACCATTGCTTAGTTTTAAATTTTAGTTGTTTTTTTTACAGGTTTCATAAATCGTAATGTTATACAATCCTTCATTATTTTTGTGTTCATAGGTAATTACAAACTTAAATGTCAAAAAATCTTGTGGAGTTACTGAATTCAAATCAGTTAATCCGGTACGCCATTTTTTTTTCAACGATCTTTTTTAAACAACCCTAATTGTTTATTTCGAAATTCGCATCCCACACTCTTAAAACAAACGAGCGGTTTTAACTCAGTCTGAGTTAATTTCCACTCTTTTCCGGTGCCGAAAATGCACTTCTCCTATAGGAGTGAATTTCACTCTTTTGTTTTAAGAGTGCACATTTTTGTTTACATTTGCCCTCGTAATCGAAGTTTATTTTTAAACAAGTTTGGATTCTACCGCTTATGCTTTTTATTCTCCTTTTAATTGTTTTTATCGTTTGTATAATTCTTTTATTAATGATCTTTCTGTCACCAACGTCACCAACTGTTTTCAAATCAACTGTTTTGCCTCTGTTTTAACCAAATGTTTTTAAATCTACTGTTTTGTGTCTATTTTTACCCAAATGTTTTTAAATCAACTGTTTTGTCTCTGTTTTAACCAAATGTTTTTAAATCAACTGTTTTGTCTCTGTTTTAACCAAATGTTTTTAAATCAACTGTTTTGTCTCTGTTTTAACCAAATGTTTTTAAATCTACTGTTTTGTGTCTATTTTTACCCAAGTGTTTTTAAATCAACTGTTTTGTCTCTGTTTTAACCAAATGTTTTTAAATCAACTGTTTTGTCTCTGTTTTAACCAAATGTTTTTAAATCTACTGTTTTGTGTCTATTTTTACCCAAATGTTTTTAAATCAACTGTTTTGTCTCTGTTTTAACCACATGTTTTTAAATCAACTGTTTTGTCTCTGTTTTAACCAAATGTTTTTAAATCAACTGTTTTATATCTGTTTTAATCAAATGTTTTTAAATCAACTGTTTTGTCTCTGTTTTAACCAAATGTTTTTAAATCTACTGTTTTGTGTCTATTTTTACCCAAATGTTTTTGATTCTACTGTTTTGTGTCTGTTTTGACTAATTTTTGTATGTGTCTCCCATAATTGGGAGTTTTATCCTGTAGTTGTGCACAATAAATAAATTCACAAGGACCCATATTAAAACAACTATACAAATCCTCTCAAATCCCCAGAAAGATTTCGATACTCTTTTTCCTATGATATAACAACCATCCTTAAACCATTCCTTTGATAAAACCTTTCGAGTATTTTGTTACTTCCGTCTTTGTCGATTTCCTTTCTTCTATAAGAGATGTGACCTACAGCAAATAGACAAAAATAACATTGACATTGGAACATTTATAGCAAAAAGGGATAAAGTCCTTTAGAAAATTTCCACAAGGGTTCTTTCTTTTAACATTTTAGTGTAAGATGAAGCGCGTAAGAAAATCTTCCTGTGGACTTCAGTCTTTCTTGCATTTAAGAATACATTTCAAGAAAAGAAATCGTAAAGCGTTCGGTCCAATCAATGTAGAGAACTAGGAATCACATACAAGTCGATTTAAGCTCTTAATCTCCTACATTTTTTATATATCTTTTTTTGGTTGATGTAAGGCCGATGTCACATGTTGTATGTTAAGACATAAGACCTTTTTGGCGATTGAAATAAATATTTTTTAGTCGCCAAAGTAAGCTGGATTTGGCGTTGATTTTTTTTTTCCTATGGATTTTCAAAGTAAGCAAGGCGCGCTTTGAACAAAATTGGAGTGTAACATAAGGTAGAGGAAAATTGATGAAATTTTTTGTTGTTGAAGGTAGTGAACAAAAAGGGTTACCGTTTGAAGTGTGTGATTCGCCAAATTTAAGAAAGAGTTGTTGTTGTTGTTGTTGTCGTGTCCATGTTGTGTGCAAAAACTAGATGGGGGCGGGCCGTAGTGAGCCTAGTGGTCAGCGTCTCGGTCTCGGGATCGGAAGGTCCTGCGATCGAGTCCCGGTACCACTGAAGACCTACCGAGTATATGCGGAGTACGTGCTCGTTAAATCTGTTGGGTCCGAAAGTCCTCTAAGTTCCCATACCAAATCAATACCTCTGGGGGTGACAAGCCGATTCTGGGGATCCTCTAGTTGGCCTCTGTCTCTAAAAAATTAGATGGATCCACTTATGTGTGTGTGTTGTCTGTTGTGTCTGTCTTACTTGACGAAGGTTTATAAGCGGGTCGCGGACCAAGCACATAAACCTGAATATATATTTGTCTACCAACCAACCAAACTAGATGGATCCGAAGCTGTCGTAGACAGCTTTCGCTATTTCTTCTGCATCTTCGGAGAGAATTAAAATTTCTGGGTCTTCAAAGCCAATCCTGAAGAGCCTGGCTTGAATTGCTGGGCAGCCAAAGATATGATGCGGGGACAGTTGGACACCAGGACAGTTTGGGCAGTGTGTGGAGAAGCTTCTTTGTCCTTCCGTTGAGATTTTCATTTCTTTTAAATGTTTTGTTCGTAGTCTGGCTATTATTGAAGATATTGTACGGTTACAATTTAGAGCAGGGAAGAGAAAGAGTAAATTTTATAAATAAAAAAAAAGAGATAGAGAAAGATTTAGGGAAAATAAAGGATCGACTAATCTTGGATAAAATGCATTATTGGAATGGCGTAATATTTTACTGGCGATAAGTTTGAAAATAACTATACTAGCCTAATTTCTGTTATAAAAAAAATAATTGATAATTTATTTATACAGATTAATAAAAAGACGATCAAAAGTATAAATATAGAATCTGTGATGTGCTTACTTTCCGGAATTTTTTGAAATTATAGAATCATTTAATTGTCTGTTAGAAATAAGTTAAAACCGACCGTCCTAGAACTTACGGACAGAAAAGTGTCCAGACAGGTAGACACCAATTGTGAAAGATAGGCCTCTGATATATATGTTTGTTACAAAAAAAAAGTTTTAATATTCGATGGATGGAACCGAATTTTGAAGGGACGAAGCAGGGAAATGGAAATATCCAGTATGTCAATTCCTACTTTCCATTTCTTTGAAATTTTTAAAATTATCTATAATAATAAAAGAAAGAGTCTGTCTGTGTGTCTGTATGTCTGTGGATCGCAAAAGACCTACTTATACTCTCCTCAGAAATTCGAAATTTTTAAGATAGATTCCCTTTAAGACCAACGAGTGCATCTGAGGCTTAGTTTTTTCATATTTGTTCCATTTTTAGAGAAATTTTTAATTTTCTGAAAAAAATACACCACTTTCGCTCAAATCCGATCATTTTTCCCTTTCGTGTTGCCATTCGACAGAAGAAATTAAAATGAACACAAAAATTAATTAAAATTGAAATTGCTTTTATTTTCTTGCCATTACCCTCAGAAACTAAATTAATGATTTGGAAAATAATTGAACGTGCCAATGAGCCAAGGTTTTTTTTAAAAAAAAAACCCAGAATGGAGGTTTTAACGTGAAATAACATTGTTATACAATTATGGTTAATTTTGAATTTATCAGGAAAATTGCGATGGCAGTGAGTTCAAATTGAGGAAGATTTTTGTGATATGAGGATGTGCGTTCTATAGTGATGTATTTTTATTTTGGAATTTTAAAGCAATATAAGTAACGGGATTTTATTCGTTATAATGAACGGAAACAAAGGCAAAGATTATTTTCCTATAGCAAATTAAATGACACATATACTTGGATCGATTTGATATTCTTTTAGTACGTGCGAAGAACGGGTATTTATTTGCTAGTAGAAAATAAATTAAGATAAAAACGTGAGATATTTAATTCAAACAGTAGTTTCATTTTAGCTAAAATGCAGACGCAGAGTACAGATTATTGTCTCATTAATTGTTTGTAAACAAACGTATAAAAAAAGGAACTTTAAAATACAAATTCGGGGAATTTATTACATATAAATGCGTCTAATATGCTGCTTATAATTCCAACTGAATCGTGCAGTGAAGGGTTAAAGTATAACTTCAATAGAAAGAAAGAAAAATCCCCAAACAAACAGAATTTCCCCAAAACACTGCATCCCAGCCCTTGAGTTCCACAAAATTGGGTTTCACAGACCAATTCGTTTTCCGTGAAACACGGAAAAATCCGTTCCGTCCTTTATTGGCGTGTGTCAAAATAGGGAGGTACCCGCGGAGGAGGTTACAATAAGATTCAGATGCTTGGCGACAAAGAGAAAAAATATATCTAAAAGTTGCCGAATTGATATGAAGGATAAAACAATAAATTGAAGTAGAAGAGAAGTAACCCTACTGTTTAGGGGCTAAAAAACACGATGTATGGTGTTTTGTTCCATGACTTTTAAGCTTTTCAATTACAATTTTTAATTTTTCAATTCCAATTTTTGTCCAATTCGTCAAATACCATACTTTTTAACAATATTCAATTATGTGTTTTTATATCTATAAAGACATTTATAGATATGAAAATTAAAACTTTAAAACAAAACTGTATTTTTTGGTTTACCATGATAATATTTTCAAAAAAGAACAAAATAAATTTCCATTTTTTTTATATGGCAGCTTAGTTTCGCCAGCAAGTACTAAGTTGCCTTGTGTGGCAATATTCCACTCCCCATGTGATGCCGCTATAAGTGTTTGATGAGTATCAGCTAAGGCGTCGGTCTTCTAACTGACCACAGTTCTAAATAAAGAGGCCGTCGCCCAATAAAATATACTTTTTAATCTGTCAATTCTACCAAAAATAAAACCAAATCAGTCGCCAACTACTCGTTTGGGCGTAAAATAAAAGCGATCCACAGCTTCACATGGCAAACCATTTTAGCATTGCTTTTGAAACAGGACGGCATCTTAATGTTATTCTTACCTCAATGGTCCTACCGAGTTGTCTGTATTGACGAAAAGAGAGACGCCTTTGTCAAAAGAAATTCGGATTAACTGTCCAATAGCATGGAAACAGAATAGAGGAGTTGTTCACGGGGTAGAGAGTAGAATTCTTTGTCGAATTGTTCTGTGATATTGTTCTTCTATCTTTTTTTCTGTGTACTGAAAGGGACTTCCGTATTGAATATGTAATATAAGACAATACGTTATGAGGGAATTACAGCAACCATTTTTCTTTTAGCTTTAATATTCACTCAAATTATTATAATGTGGATAGACTAAGACATATGGGCAAACGGACGGAAAATCGTAAATTAAGGCACACAAAAGTATTAAAGCTAGGTCTTTGATGTGCCTTACTTTTTTATATATAAAAACTACGGCCAACTTCAATAACAAGGCCAGAAAAGCCCTCCCAAACATGAGCGTAGACTGAAAATTCGACGTCACTGTTCCCAGTGCCGAAGATCGAGAAACCAGTTCGGACGCATTCGGTACCCTAAAATTGTGGTCAGCCGTGAATGAGTGGTTCCGAACAGGTTTCGAGACAGGTTATCTTCATCTTCGGAACAACGTCACTCGGAACTATGATGTCAAAGTTTTCGACTCCGAGCTTGTTTGGGAAAGATTCTTTGGCCTTAGTAGTTGAGTAGGCCGTGATAAAAACACGTTTGAAAATTGGACAGTTAAAACATAGATTTGAAGGGAGATACAAACAGATTGACGGAAATATCCACGGTTTGAATTCCTACTTTCCCTTTTTTTAATACTTTCGAGCACACAGAAAAAAATAAGATGAAAAATTATAACAGCGAACTAATAAAAAAAATCAATACACGATTATTAGATATCAATTTGATATGGAAGAATTTAAGGTAGTAGGCAGAATGATGCTAATCATGTTAAAGCAATCCTTGAAACAGATCAAATAGAAACGAAAATGTATCATTAAAATTGATTAAAACATAAACCAGTTCCTTAAATCATGTTCTCATATTAAACCCAGACAAGTTATTGAAACATTTCTTAATATTATTTTTAATCCTATTTTACCCTTAGAAATACTTTTTAACTACATTCTCATCGAAATATTTGGAAACCTATTTCACGTAATGCTGCCATAGCGAAAAAACCATAGAGGTAGGAAGGAGAATAGAGAGGTCCTTGTATATGCGCAGCAGCGCACAAATGAAGCAGGCTAGAGCGGTGTTTCTTGGGATACCTCGGTGTCAGTATGTTATGCGCAGTACCTCGAAAAACCTGACAGCCCTGCTTCAATTTCTCTCAACTGGTAGACCTCTTTACACCTCCTTCCTACCTCTATGGAAAAAAACAAGGGCAAATATAAGTTCACAAGTATTCTTCCGAACAGCTCATAGTATTTCATCCGGTAAATGAAGTTACCAAGGCGATAGTTAGGGAAAAAGGGAAAAGTTTTACCTATGTGTTTCATTAAGCGAATTCCTGAGTAAAAGGGCGTAGGCATTTTTTTTCCAATTTTAACGAAACACGGAGTGTATGTGCAACAAAATTAAACATCCTTTTATAAAACAACCAAAAGCAAATACTTTATAATTTATATATTTCAAGAACTATAAATCTTAATATAGATTTTAAAAAATAAAAAACATGTTACAAATGCTAATTTTTCATCTTTTAGGAATTTTCCAACCAATACTGCATGCATACTTATTAAAAAAGTCACTTTTAAAGTTATGATTAAATCTATGCAATGTCAATAATCGATAATTACTTGATTAAAAAATAAACAAAAGCATAGCATTTAATCTTTTTGAATCAAATAAACTGTTCCATCAATGTATGCAAAATCTAAAAAAATTAAGATTAATTTTCACAACACTTGACATGCCATTTACATCAACTTTTCATAAATTTTAAGTCTTTAAATTTTCATTAACTAAAATACTCTATGATAAAGGTTATGGTATTTAAAAGGTTACATTTTTATGAAAATAAAGCGTACCGTTTCACATTTAATAAGGCAATAACCAAGTAATCCGACGCGTAAACATTGTTTAATCTCTTTCATTTAAACAAATTGCTGGCTTTTGACGCTATTAAAATTTCGCGGTAAAATCTTAAAATTCTCCCCTTACGTAAACCCAAAACTATTAACAGCACTTTATGTAGCTTACGGTAAATCATTTTTAATAACCCTTTCGTATGTTTTAAATAAGTATAGCTGGTAAATAAATTAAACCTTTTTAGTCTGTTTTACATGGGGCGGCACAGTAGTTACACAGTAGTTACGGGCCGGAGGATCACTGTGTGGCAATGTTACGTCAATGAACAAGTTGCATGAAATGCAAATTTAAAAATATATATGTTTTTCTGGTAGATTAGAAGTTGCAGATTCCGAATATGAGCTTAAATATTCACAAATAGGTTTAATTTCAGCTAAAACTGCATTTGAAAATTGCCGAAAATGTACGTAACTGAAAGCAGCACTGACGTCAAATTATATGTTTTTGGCGATGTTTCAATCTATGTCCGTAATGTTTTAATACACTTTATAAAATAGAAAATCTTACAATTTCTGTGAAATCTCATTAAAAAAAAAATCTTTAAACAGTTCCTATCAAGGAATTTAAACGGCTCGTTTCAAGTTCGGTTGTTAGTTAGAATACAAACACTAGAACGCGTATGAGCTATTTCGGAACTATTGACTGCTAGATCTGATCTGAATAAGTCAGGTGAAATCGTTGAATTTTTTAAGAAATTAACTGGAATAAACATGACATGTTTCTGTAAAATAGCATAACTTTTTAAGAGTTTGATAAGAATGAAAGCACGTGTTATACAGTTTCAAAAAACCGATACAGTGAAACGTGAATTGAAATAACTCGCCAAGAACAAAAAAGCCAAACATGACGTCATTTGTTATGCCGAGGTGGTTTAACGGAAGTGACGTATATGACGGAAGTGACCCCTTAATATGTCATTGCAGCAGCGTTTCACAACACCACTACTGTATAGAAAACCTTAGAGGCGGTTTTCGCCTCGATCGCATGTAAAAGATTATTTAATTAAAAGATTATTAACATTGTCAAAGAGATTATCAGGAACCGTAAGTGGTAAACATTACCACAACCTCTGCATACGAAACGAGCTTTTAAGGCAGAAATTAATTGAGACATTTATTAAACAAAATCTGCAATGTAATGATGAAGGCTTTCACGGCCGGAACGATAAGTCAAAGAAATATCCGGGCTATTGTGCCGTGGTCCATTGAAGTTAAAAGCTTCAGACGTTTCGCTTGGCATTGCAGCAAGCATCATCAGTGAGAGCGCTTACGAAGGTTCCAAGGGAAAGACTTCGGAGCAACTGATAAAGAAGTATGGCGTTGCACAGGTTTACTTCCTCTGGAATCACTGAGTATAAACCTGTGCAACGCCATACTTCTTTATCAGTTGCTCCGAAGTCTTTCCCTTGGAACCTTCGTAAGCGCTCTTACTGATGATGCTTGCTGCAATGCCAAGCGAAACGTCTGAAGCTTTTAACTTCAATGGACCACGGCACAATAGCCCGGATATTTCTTTGACTTAAAATCTGCAATGTATAACAATTTTCGTACCCACCGTGCATATAACCCATATAAACTAAATCCGAAAAACCCCTATCGAAACATTTGAAGAGTACAAGGGAAAAAACCGTTTAATTTCGTTGAAAACTTTCCTCATCAGGCATCTTTGGCGATGATAGCGAGTAATCGGCTAAACTGGTGTAAGGAAACCAGTTTCTCAATTTTGTTGTGCATCTTCTCTCACTCCAACCCTGAAATTCAGTTCCGCGTTTTATTCAAAAGACTGTGTTCATCATCATGTTAAGCTTTAAAAATAAAGTACGATTGATTGAAAATCACGAATTTTTCTAAAACAATTAAGAGATATTTTAAGATTCGCAAATTAATTGAAAAGTCCTAAACCACGACTTTTCTACCTACCGAGATTAACCAAGGAGACGGCCTTGGATTAACGCGATGCACGATTCCGACGCTTGGACCAAGCAAGGAAGAAAGAGAAAAACCGGTTTCATGTCGCCAATGTCCGCCAAGCAGATACAATTACGCTAATGTTGTTGTCGTATCCATGATGTGTGCAAAAACTAGATGGATCCGAAGCTGTTGTAGACAGCTTTCGCTATTTCTTTTGCATCTTCGGAGATAATTAAAATTTCTGGGTCTTCAAAGCCAATCCTGAAGAGCCTGGCTTGAATTGCTGGGCAGCCAAAGATATGCCGCGGGGACAGTTGGACACCAGGACAGTTTGGGCAGTGTGTGGAGAAGCTTCTTTGTCCTTCCGTTGAGATTTTCATTATCCTTTTAAATGTTTTGTTCGTAGTCTGGCTATTATTGAAGATATTGTACGGGCGCTAATTAAACGCTAATACTCCTAATAAATCAAGCGGTTCTTCCCCAATCCTCTTCAATTTCATGTCCACAGAACCATAACTTTTAACACTTCAACTAACCCCAAGTACCAAAACAGGAAACTTTATAGAGTATACTCCAATTTTACATGCACTGGTGGTTTATTACTACCCCGCAAAATATCTTATTGCACATTTATCTTTTTTAACAAGTTTCTTAAACTTCGAAATTTCGACATCAAAGGCGACATTCGAATCAAGAGGGTTTCGGAATGTTCTAATTATCTCAGCTAATTAAGTTCGAAGAAATAACCCGATTCTTTTTTCGAAATTTAGAATGCTCTTATCTAAAATATTTTCCCCGATAAGATAAGGGTGAAGGATTTTTGTCTGGGCAAAAATAACCCAAGTCAAAATCGACTTGTATTCATAGATATCATAGTTAAAGTATGAGTATGGCTGATCACGTGACTTCCAATGCTAACGACGGGACGCGCATGGAGGCTTTTTAAGAGGGCAAAATGTCCAGTGTTGCTGCCACTTTAAGGAGAAAAATACTACGAAAAAATACCATTTAATTCTAAAATTACAAAAAAATATCGTTAAAATACTAGCTGCATTTTGGAATCTTTTTAGTGACTTTAAATCCTTTTCTTGTATATATATATATTTTGTAATTTTAGAATTAAATGGTATTTTTTCGTGATATTTTTCTCCTTAAAGTGGCAGCAACAATGGCATTTTGCCCCCTTATTTGGCCTCCATGCGCGTCCCGTCGTTAGCTTTGGAGGTCACGTGATCAGCCAATCTAATACTTTAACTATGATATATATGCTTATATCATTGTATTTCAGTTATGTTGTTTCAGGTGACGTATATCCATCCAGCTTTCATTCATTCAATCGGTACTCCGATTGGTGTTCTGTTTCCACGTTACATAGATTCACCAATGGACGTGTGGAACAACCTTGCCTATGATGACTTCACAAAACGTCAAACTGTTGTTTTATAATCCGTCAAAGAATCCAACCGGCAGCAAATGTGTCCAAACTAAAACGTCTACGCCTATT
This sequence comes from Oedothorax gibbosus, assembly GCA_019343175.1. Taxonomy (NCBI): domain Eukaryota; kingdom Metazoa; phylum Arthropoda; class Arachnida; order Araneae; family Linyphiidae; genus Oedothorax; species Oedothorax gibbosus. The sequence continues at coordinate 27,652,813 of CM033275.1, forward strand.
GTGACGTCAGGGACACGTCAAAGATTGTATTTAACTCTCAAGTAAACTATGCTACACCTCGTTTGAATCGACTCGTTGAAAGACTATTTTCATTTTGAATTTTCTGTTGTCACTCAAGCCCGAAAATGCTCCTTGAAGATTGTAGCTACAAAACTCACATTCTCCAATGTATAACTAAGACATAGGATCCGACCCATTCATTGGCGGCTTTTGATAATGGTAAATTCAATAGGACGAAGTTGCCAATGAAAAGGCCGCACCCTATACCTTAGTTATGTTATGTAGAATCTGAGTTCGGCCACTACACCCTTCAAATTACAGTCTCAGTCAATAAACTATTTGACCTTTTTTGAGAGTCCATTTCATTCTTAAGGAGGAATGGGTGCGCTGGACCGCGGGTCTCCAAACTCAAGTGCCTCAGTGTTGATCCAATAGCGAAAAAACTATTTTCTCTGCCACATTTGTACGGCTGTATTGAATATTTTTTACAAACGGTTTTTTTTAAATAATAAATGTAAATAACTTACAGGTCACTATCTTCCCACTTTTTGAAATTGCTTCTAATATTTTGTGTAAAATTATTTATCGAACATTAAAAAATATATTTGAACCAATTTCAAAAAGTGGGAAGGTAGGGACCTGTAAGTCAGCTATATTTATCACATAAAAAATCCGCTTGTAAAAATATGCAATACAGCCGGAGAAATGTGGCAGAGAAAATATTTTTTTCGCCATAGGATTAACACCGAAGAACTTTTCTTTGGTGACCCCCGGTCTAGCGAGCCCATTCCTTCTTAAGGGTGCCCCTAGTTTTATGTAAAATTTTATTTTACACTCACTCATAGAATATTGGTTTCATAACTCCTTGCCAAAATTCAATCAATACTAATTAAGCTTGAACCATTTTTGATCTGATTGTTGCGATTACTGCAATATGGTTTTAAAGGTAAGTTAAAAAGGTGCTTATTGCGCTTAATTAGCCATTATGATGTTCTCAAAAACGTGCAGACTTCATTAATTTTTGAAACAGAATTAGTTTATTTTCAGAACAACTGCAATGTATTTTAACGTAATTAATCGATAAATCTTTTTAAAGCGAACTAAAATTATTGATATTGTGTTACTGAAAGTATTTAGAGATTTCTTAAGTGAAGCTAAATAGGAATTATTTAAGGAAATGATTTACCAAAAAAAAATATTATCTTAAAAATAATATATTACCGTTATCAAATGAAGAGTACAGGGGTAAACCGCTTAATTTCGTAGAAAACTTTCCTCATCAGGCCTCTTTATCGATGAAAGCGAGTAATTGCCTAAACTGATGTAAGGAAACCAGTTTCTCACTTTGTTTTTCTCTCGCGGCAACCCTGATTCACGCCAGAGATCAGTGGACATTAGTCACACGTTTGTACCGCAAAAGAAGAACCGAAAGGAAAACCGGTTTCCTGTCGCCAATGCAGACACAATTACGGGACGACTCCTAATAAATCAAGCGGTTCTTCCCCTGTACTCTTCAAATATCATCAATAAACGGACCGGTCCCTTTATTCTGAGAATATGAGTTTTGCAATTACACCATTCAAGCATTAACTTGTAAGTGATGGTAGATATTTCAAAATGCAGAATCGATAATTCTTTTTTGATTTTGTTATTTTATTTATGTGGTGAATATTTTGAAAAATTACGTCGATATTTTAAATGATTACATTTAAGGAAATTAAAACAAATCTCATTTTTTTAAAACGTATATGTTGCTGGAAAATACTCGAAGTCACTTGACGCGTTTGTTCTTCTGAATCCCACAATTATTTAAATTTTCTAATGTCTACAAAACTCACGCATGTGAGAGTTTTTTTAATATATCCAAACGAAAAGTAATAATCAGATTTCATAAGTCATAGATAGTTTATCTTAATTATTATAACTCGCCAGATTCATAACTAGACGTAGAAGTTTAAAAAAATAGTTATTTAAGCAACTAGTGCCGAAAATAATACTTTATTAAGCTAGTGGCTTTTATTTCACTCGATCTACGGTCTCGTAAAATAATAATGACAAGAGCTTAATAAAGTATTTTTGGCACGTGCTTGCTTACAATATTTTTTTATAATAACGTGCAAAAAAGTGTCTTGTGTGTGTTCTTACTTTTGTCTTATTTAATTTCCTTTAATAATTTTTGTAGTACTTGTAGTTTCCATGGAGATATTAGAAAATGCAAAAGTAATTAACCAATAGAAATAAGTGAGTTTCATGACATCATTTAGTTTGCATGGAGATATTCCTGACATCATTTTGTTTTTCTACCAATCAGATACTTTTATTTACTTTACCGCACTAGTGAGAAAAGTACTACTTTCGGCACTGTCTGTGACGTAAGCACGTAAAGTGTCATTTTCGCGACGATTTATGAATGAATATGTTATAAAAACGTTGTTATAAAAAATAAATTAAATGCACTATTACTTAAAATGCTTATAATGTGGCTAATTTTTCGTAGAATCTTTTCAAATGATTCATGAAAAAAATCATTATTATACTTCCTTTTATATTTAAATTTGCCCTCAATGTTTTAAGATGTCCCATTTGTTTAACACCTTATGAGCGCAGAACATGTAACAACCCCAAGAAAAACGTTCACCTATCACGATTTTTCCAATCTTCACGAACAAAAAATAAACATTCACGTCTAAAAATACATGTCCTAAACTCTCCTTTCCCCCGCAAATCCCGCCAAAACACATTTTGCGCGGGAAAACAGAATTACGTCACGTACCATAACCGCGAAAAGACTCGTCAGCCATGGTACGGAGGATAGAGTAAAATGGAGATGCTACCCAGTGGAAAACCAATGCAAAACTAGTTCGCCAAATGAAGCCATTGATCGCTTCCGTATTAGGCCCAAACTAGAACATGAATTATGATTAATTGGTAGACATATTTTCAGGCGTGTGTGCTTGGTCACAGAGACACGCTTATAAACCTTCGTCAAGAAGGACGGACACGACATACACACATACAAGACAGATGCTGCCATCTATCGCCACCTCCACGATTTAGACATGTCCCTGAAGGGGAGGGAAATAGTCTCCAGGGACCTTTACCCGTGGGAGACTGTGCAATCACCGACCACAGTACTTTCGGAGCCAACAGATTTAACGATCACGTACTCCGCATATACTCGGTGGGTCTTCAGTGGTACCGGGACTCGATCGCGGGACCTTCCGATCTCAAGACCGAGACGCTGACCACTAGGCTCCCCACAGCCCATGAATTATGAATTTTATTACACTGAACCAAGAGGTGATAACGCCACTACGGTGACATTATAATATGATCCCCTAATTATTTCTATCATATTTGGTTCTGTTTGATGGAATTATAATCCCGTACTAGAGCTATACTAGTTCCATTTGTGACGAGCTTCTTTATTTTGAATCATGCTCAAGTGACGGGGACGACATATGAAGAGTACAGGGGAAAAACCGCTTAATTTCGTAGAAAATTTTCCTCATCAGGCATCTTTGGCGATGATAGCGAGTAATCGCCTAAACTGGTGTAAGGAAACCAGTTTCTCACTTTCTTGTGCATCTTCTCTCACTGCAACCCTGAAATTCAGTTCCGCGTTTTATTCAACAAACTGTGTTCATCATCATGTTAAGCTTTAAAAATAAAGTACGATTGATTGAAAATCACGAATTTTTCTAAAACAATTAAGAGAAATTTTAAGATTCGCAAATTAATTGAAAAGTCCTAAACCACGACTTTTCTACCTACCGAGATTCACGCAACACACGATTCCAACGCTTGGACCAAGCGAAGAAGAAAGAGAGAAATCGGTTTCCTGCCGCCAATGTCCGCCAAGCAGACACAATTACGGGACGACTCCTAATAAATCAAGCGGTTCTTTCCCTGTACTCTTCATATGAGCTGTCACACTAACGCATCTTTCTCGTAGCAACCATGTGGCTTTCCAAACAGTTACTGTCGCCATCCTGCCAAAAGTAATGGACAACTGAAACAGTCACTTTTACAGTGACGTCATAGCTACGCCAAACATTGCCTTATATTCCACAATCAAATCACCCGGCAGATAATTCGTCCAGGTCGGTACGGCCACGCCTACGTTGACATCACTGCTATGTCATACATTTACTACCCATCAAACAACCCATGCTCCGTCCTGTTCGAACTGCCCATTGGAATCATACAAATAAAGTTTTATGTTCGAAAATTATACTACCTCGTATTATAAACTGCATATACATAATTTCTCATTTTTTAGTTTAATTCTCAATGGCATTGTTTCACGTAGGGAATGGCAACAGTTTAAGTCGTCTTGTTTTCATTTTAGCTTCCACACTACGTTTATAACGTGAAAAGAGGAAGGTTTTATAATCGTTCAGTCCGTATGTCTGTCCGTCCATCTGTATGAAACCCACATTTATAGACCAAACTACAAATGCTACAGACAAGTGTGAGACGTCAAAAAATTCCGCGCATCGAAATTAGAATACATTGAAAATTTAAAAAAAGAATTCGAGTTCGAAGTACTTCAATTATTTAAAAAACTGCAACATTTAATTCTCATTTAAACAGAATAGGAAGCCATTTTTATTAGAACTAAATCACCTTTGGCATTCGCAACAATCACTCGAGAAACTTTGATTCTTTTAAATAATAAATTAAAAGAAATTTATTTTTGCGACATCAATTAGTTTGAAATGACGTCAAATATATATTTAACTAAGAGATTCTTCGTTTGTTGATATGAAATATTTTGGTTTTATTTAAAGGAGGGGAGTGTTACATATTTATTCTTTGAAATATAAATTAATTTTTGCAAACGATTATAATTATTGCATAGTTATTGAAGAAATAATTATTAAATTTTTGAAATAAAATAAATGAAACTAGCCAAATTTAGCGTGTAAATGTTTATAATAGAATTAATATTGTATTTGGCGACTTTTTCCCTGTTGAACACAAAATGTTGTGTGGAAGCGGGCTGAGTGACAGATTCTGTTTTGTTTCTTCTGTTTGGTTCTTGTTTTTATCTAGAATAACTTTTGTTTTGGTATTCTCGAAAGTGAGTTTTCTACGAATTATTTTAATTATTACATTTTTAAAATGCCAACTTAATGTTGGGCTGTTGGGTATTCAAATAATTTGTTCAAAAAAACTTGCATAGAATTTTTTTTCCATCTGTGACGGTCATTCGGAGAGTGAAACCGAAACAACCAATGGAATCACAGGATACGGAAAAGAATGAAAACAAAAGCGTTACATGATCTGAAACATTCCCATTTTTAAAGAATAAAACTAGTCGTTTTGTATTAAAATTACATTAAAAGTACGTTTCGGTTGGGTGTACCACTTCAATTTGGCTAGGTTAGATTAGTTTTGGAGGCCCAGTGGCTAAGTGGTAGTGCTTCGCATTGCCACGCCACAGGTCCTGGGATCGAATCCCGGATTGGGCGTGTTGACCCATCCTTTCAACCCTTGAGTGGGTCGATAAAATGGGTACCAAGCATGCTTGAGAACTAAACACTGGGGGTTCCACGTGAGGCTGACCATCTTACCGGGACATATGCCTAGCACCCCAGAGCCCTTCGTCAAGAAAGCTGAAATGGGCACGGCAGGCCTTGACCCCGTAATGGGCTGTTGCGCCGAAGAGGTTTAGCTTTTTTATTAGTTTTGAAATAACGTCGTACTAGAGCTACACGAGGGCTTTTGGCGACGGGCGTCATAATTTAGAACCACAGTCCAGTACCGAGCTGACATCCGAGTCGGCACCCACCGCAACCGTTAAGAGAGCCATCCTACATGGGTATTATTCCACCAGAGGGAGTGTGCCCACCTACATGGGCACACTCCCTCTACATGGGTATTATTCCTTGGACATTTTCGGCTGCACGGGCCGTTTACAGGTCGGCATTTACTTTGTCGTTGCCCGGACCCAAACCTGGGACCTTCCACATGCAAGGCGAACACCTTAACGGACTGGGCTCTCCAGCCTTCCATTATAAGAGTGAAACCGAAGCAACCAATGAAATCACAGGACAAGGAAAAATATAAACAAGAGCGTTACATCGGCTGAAACAATCCCCATTATTAAATAATAGAACCATATATTTCGTATAAAAATATTAAAGATGTTCATCTTTTGAGCCTTATCACTTCCATTTGGCGACATTCAGATTTTTTTATCGCCAAACATCCACACCTCACTCTAGCATCCACAATGCTCGTCAGTACACGAAATCACGTGACGGCAATAAAAACAACGATGGCCAATCGGATCACGCCATTTCTGTGTTACGTCTTGCTCCGTTTTGGCCCATAACGTGGAGGTGTATTTCCAAAGTTATTGATATATCTGTTTATTTATTTATTACGTCGTTGTTGGAATGTATAAGAAAATTATTTTTTTTTAAACTAATCTTTTTTTTCCCCTTGGTGTTGAAAGTTTGTATTTGGGAACCAAAGAGGAATAATGCGAAAATGGACGCGTTTTACTAATTGGGTAGTTTCAGATGACGTAATATTTTAAGTTGTCATTTTTGCAATAGGGTACTTGACTGAAAATTTTTTATTGGCTTAAAATATTCTTATGCCAAAAATATTAGAACCGTATTTTTTCTTTTTTTCAAATACCCCATAGAAAGGGGAAAAAATGAATTTCAAAATTTTAGGACGAAAAATCACTCCCGAAAACGCTTTGTGGCTGTCACGTGGTATCTATGACGTCACTAGTGACTATAAACAAACTTTGAAACACCATTTTGGAATCTACTTTAAGGAAATTTGAACTATCCGTTTCTGTAAAACCTCCACCCATTATCTATATAATTCTTATTTTAACAGTAAATTAGATTAAAACCATTTTAATTACAAACAAAAAAACACCACACCGGTTTGTTTATACATACTAGTGACGTCAGCCAAATCGACCTGTTTGTGGTCACGTGACGTACCGATGAAAAAAAAGCCATTTGAAAATGATTTTTATTAATTATTTAAAGATTTATTTTGCAAAAAAAATATATACGTTTGTTATATTTGGGTTCTAACTATAATTTAATTAATATTGGAAGGAATTTTAGCGATACTGTTAAGTACCCTATTTCGCGATTTGTTTGGTTGTTTCGATTTTGCTCTCAATGAGCAGTCTTTAATTGGATGTGTTTTATTATAGAATTTTCTACGTGCACCTTATTTCTATTCGTGTCATTTATAAAACTTAATCGGTTTTGATTATTGTTAAATTTCTAGTATGCAAAGAATTGCCAAATCGACAAAGTTGCTGGAAATTTTGGTATAGATGATATTTATTTTTTTACGAAGAAGTTAAGCGAAATTGTGGGACAGCAGTTTTACGTGATTTACGAAGAGTTACGACTAGTTTTAGTTCTACGTAATGAAAATTTTTCCACGATATTCGATTAGGGCAGGAAAATATTCTATGTTCAAAAAACAACTCTAAAATTCTAGCATGAAAACAATACCGCTGGTACCACTCAATATGTAAAACATACATATTGCTGTTGCGGACAAAATGTTTTTTTCTCTCTAGTTTAATGGGGTTGTTTCACGGAGGATCTGGCAATAGCTCTGCGGTTTTGTTTTCATGTCTCTCGAATTACTTTTGTTAATATTCGAAATTGAGTTTTCTAAGAATAAGTTATTTTAGTTATTTTTTTAAATTACAACTTCTTGCTGGGCTGTTGATTGTTTTAATCATTTATCAAGGAAAACTTGCATTGAAATAAGTTGGAATTTTAAAAAATTAACAACTAAAATATTATCTTCGAAAACTCACTCCCGAATACCCAAACAACAGTAATTCGAGAGACATGAAAACAAAACCGCAAAGCTATTGCCAGATCCTCCGTGAAATAACCTCATTGTTAGGTTTGCAAAAGTACTTGATTTTTAAATGCAAACACATCACATGGATAAACACAAACGATAAAGTTATAAAATTAGAAGTTTATGGACAAATTTTATTTCATGATTCGATCTCAATGGAAATGCTTCTCATGATGTAACGCTCGTTTTCATTTTTTTCCCTCGTACTGCGATTTCATTGGTTGCTTCGTTTTCAATCTCAAAATAACGATATAGATGATAATAAACTTTTCTTCCTATGCAAGCTTTCTTTAACAAATGCTTTGAACAACCCAGCACAGCAAGAAGTTGGCATTTTAAAAATGTAATACGTAAAATATTCTTAGAAAACTGAAACTCCCCATTGAAATTTTTTTCGGCAATACTTATTTGTGTTGTATCAATAATGCTATATTTGCTGTTGTAATCATATATGTCATAGTTAAAGTATTAGATTGGCAGATCACGTGACCTCCAATGCTAACGACGGGATGCGCATGGAGGCCAAAATAAGAGGGCAAAATGGCCAGTGTTGCTGCCACTTTAAGGAGAAAAATACTACGAAAAAATACCATTTAATTCTAAAACTACAAAAAAATATCGTAAAAATACTAGCTGTATTTTGGAATCTTTTTAGTGACTTTAAATCCTTTTCTAGTATTTTTTTTTTTGTAATTTTAGAATTAAATGGTATTTTTTTCGTAGTATTTCTCTCCTTAAAGTGGCTGCAACATTGGCCATTTTGCCCTCTTATTCTGGTCCTCCATGCGCGTCCCGTCGTTAGCATTGGAGGTCACGTGATCTGCCAATCTAATACTTTAACTATGATATCTATGGTTGTAATGCTTTAACTACCGAAAAATACAACGTCAAACTTACACCACTTCTACTCCAAAATATCGAAATGACTTCACGAAAATGTCACCGTCGTTCTTCCCCGGTAAATGTCCCAGACCTAAGTACCCAGGTATTTCGATCATTATGACGATGGCTGGTCATTTTCGTTATTGCGAACAAAATGTTTCATTGTTAGCTTGTTTTTATCCAATCTGGAAATGTAATAGAGATTCCGGGTCTTGTTACTTTAAACAAAAAATGTAATGTTTTCCTTTATTGGTTGTGCCCGTGATTGAACGTTGCTGTGATTGGATAGCCTTTCAACAGGTCAAACCTATCAGAAGTAATGTTCTTTGAAATTTGTCTGGGATGTCGTTTATGTTAAGAATCGATTTTCGGCGTTTAGTGGCGAATGTGAAGCCGAATGACTGCGGGTCTCCTAAAAAAAATGTATCTGTGTTAATTCAATGGAATAAATTATATTTTGCAAGTCGCATTTTTCAGGCTGTATTGAAAATTTTTACGAATGGTTTTTTTATGTGATTAATGAAGCAGACTTACAGGGATCTAAAATCTCCCTTTTTAAAATTGGTTCGAATATTTTGTTGTACAATTATTTATTGAAAATATTAAAAAAAATGAAATTAAAAAAATTAATTATTTAGCCCAGTAAGCCAGCTACATTTATCATGAAAGAAACAGTTTGTAATTAGGTTCTTAACAGTAAATATCATCAACAACCGTTTCTACACTAGATTTATACACATTACAAAAAAAATCGCTAAACACAGCATCCAGCTATAACAAACTTCTAAAAGCCAAAATCAACTATTGTCCTTAATATTCTTTCACAAATTAACTTAATATTATTTATCGTCTGCTCGATTAATTTGTAGTTTGAAGAATTTAAATATTTATTAATAACAAAAGTAATGAAACTACTCCAAACTGCATTAAAAAATACAAAATGTAAATTAAAACCAAGCATAATTGTATGCAAAAAAATGCCTTGCCGCTTTCTAAACAATTAATGAACAATCCAACAATAACATTATGCTACATTTTATGACGTCATTCTAAACTGAATCATAAACAAATTATTTTGCTGCAAATATTTTTAAATAAATAAAGTTTCTCATGTCATTGTTGATTCGGCAACAGTGATTTAAATGACTCAAAACTGAATTCCAATGCTAATTCAATGGGGAATTCGCCGACAGATACTAAATTTATGTCCGTCCGGACGTACAGAGAGGCGGAGAAAAAGTATGAAAGTTGGGTCTCAGAGGTCATAGCCTTCTAACTAAAAAAGAATATTTAAGATCAGATATATAGAACCGATTTTGGAAGGGTGGTATGGACAGACAGACGGACATACAGACGGACATCGACCGCATGTCAATACATACTTTTTCATTTTTTTAATTCTTTCGAATTAAAAAAAGAAAAGTAGGATAAAAATACTCAATATACAGGTCGGAGTAATGTGGTTTCAAAAAGTATTTTTTCTCATTGGATTAACACAGATACTTCGGTTTGCTCTTTCATTACCCCTTAAGAAGATATATTGCTTTTATATAATTACAGCTAAATTCATCAGCTGTTTGCATTTTTCAACATAAAGAGAGGGTTAATTGCATAGGGATATTTCCGTAGAGGCTTCTTTTCTATTACAATGTTGAAAGGCTGAATCGTAGAGGGAAATTCACCAATGGAATGAGCCTTTTTTTACATACAACGATTCATTTATCTTTTGTCTCTTAGTTAGTTTTAAAAGATCCACTTACATCTAAGATGCCCGAACCTTTTGGAAATTTTGTTATGCAAAGTGTAGCTTTTAGCGTTAATTGCATTATCTTGATTGCAATTATTAGTGACTGTATTTACTATCGCTTTGTTAAATTGCTTGGAAGAAAAAGCATTTTGATTGGTTAATTTTGTTTTAGTTATGGTTCAATTGCTATTGCAAAAGCATGATTAGCTTTTGGCTGAAGTTCCTTAAATAAATGCAATTTTCTGCTCTAATTTAGTTTTTAGAAAATTGTGTAAATGGTAAACTTGCTCATTTCAAATGAGTTTATCATAATAGCTATTTTGCATCAGATCATTTATATTCATGAAAAAGAACATTAGAAAAACAAGAAATTCTAGCAGAATTACACTGCTCACAACAATTGGGGGAGCGCATAGTTTAAACACTTTCTCCACCAATGATTCCATTTGGAATCATGAGCTTGTAATTTTTTTTTTCTGACTAAGTTAAGCTTGCATTTATGTATCGTTAGATGGACGAATAATCTCTTTAGAAAAAGAATTAAATAATGTTTGCTTTAATTAAATGAAAATATAAAAAACATCGTTAAATAAAATTTTGAAAAAACATTAGCAGATAAATTGACCCCAAATTCTTCATCATGAATTTTTTTAGATGTTTAAAAATTGATTTTAACTATTTTAAACAAATAAGTTTTGAAAAAAGTATTGTTATAATTTATTCCAAAGTTATAATTCCAATTTTTTCCCCTTATAACAAGTTTCACATTTTTTGATCCCCCCCCCCCTGCACCCCCTGTTTTTATTGTTTCATTCTGAATGCAAAATGAGTATTTCACAAATTTAAGATTTTTAGAATGAAAAATAAAAAGTTGTGACTGAAAGGTAACAAAAAAGCACGCAACGTGCTCCCCTAATTGTTTTGAGCAGTGTAGAATAGCCTATTTTCCTATTACTTCAGTTATCACAGAAATTGACATATTACGGATTGACCGTAATTTTTAAAAGTAAAGTAATTAAAAGTAAGTAATTAAAGTAATTACAGTTACTAATTAAAAGTAAACAATAAATATTGGTATGTCATGTCATACCTTAAAAAAAAAACTATTTCAATTGGGTTGTTAGAACCGAAATTACAATAAACTTTTAAATGTGCGGAATGCGGAAAAAGGTACAGAAATGCGGACAAAAAGTATTAAAAATATAAATGTCTTATGTCTTGTCTAATAAAAAAAAAATTGAAATCGGACGATTAAAACGGAATTTAGAAAGGGGTACAAGAAGGGGGCAAACAGACGGATGCAAATATCCAAGATGTTGTAACACCTTTTTTATAATATCGTGCAAAAATACTAACTTTTTCAAATCAATAATCGTGGCAAAAGTGATGCTTTTAACGAAATCGTGTTTCAAAGTTACTTTTACTCACTAGTGCGACAAAGTAAATAAGAGCATCTTATTGGTGTAAAATTCTTTAATTGAGCGTGATATTTTATTCGGCGGCTTTGTGATTGGTGTAAAATTCTTTATTTGAACGTGATTCTTTATTTGGCGTCTTATTTCCAATGCCATTCTGAGAAATACTTTTTGCACGTGATTTTAAAATAATCATTAATATAAATAATCACCTTCAAATCATTTGAACGTGATATTAAAATAATTAATAAGCCAATTAGTTACTGGCAATTTAATAAATACTTTTTTTGCGCGTTATTATAAAAAATAATGTATGACAACACGTTGAAAAAAGCCTTTTTTTAAAAACGTGAAGTTATTTCACTCGCTCGTACCTCGCTCGTGAAATAATTTATTCAACTCGTTTAAAAAAGCCTTACTTTTCACACTAGTTGCATAAATAACTATTGTTTTCTTTCACAGAAAATAGAGGATTTATGTGAGCATTGTTTATATCTCCTAAAATATTATAGAACAATTTTAGTTCTTTAAAACAAAATTTCATAAAAGTTAGGTTAATGTTTACTTGCAATTTACAATTTTAAACTATTTTATAAGCAGTCAGTCTAAAAATGAAGCACTTTATTTCAAAAGCAGAATAACCTTCGTAAGTGCGATTTATCAGGAAATACATTTTTAAAGCTCATATTTCAAATAAAAATTTACCGAGAAAAAAAACAACGATATTCTTACTGTAAAAAAAGTTTGCTCTGATATTTTTTTTAAAGAAATGCAGATATAGATAAAACAGGTATTTTATATTTTAGCCTTTTTAAAACTAAAATACCTATCATTTTTGCTGGATGCTGTTTTATAACAATCGAAGTAGATTCCGATTATAGTAACTACAGGGATCATAAAACATTTTAAAGAAAAAATCGGTTCCCTATATTTTCATTATATAACTTTTTATCTTTTCTTCAAAAGCACACAACAGTTGGAATTTTACTTTTCTTAAGGTTTAGGTTTAGTTTAATTTATCATCGCACTAGAGCTACACGAGGGCTATTGGCGACTTGCGTCGTGTTTTAGAACCACAGTCAAGTGACGAGCCGACACCTGAGTAGGCATTCAACGCAACCGTTAAGGGCGACATCGAACGCAGCGTTAAGACTTTGAAGTATATTTAACGTGCACTCCCCCTACACGGGGTATTATTCGTCGGACATTTTTGGCTGCACGGGCCGTTTATAGGTCGGCAGTTATTTTGGCGATGCCCGGACCCGAACCTGGGACCTTTCGCATGCTAGGCAAAAGCCTGACCGACTGGGCTCCCCAGCCCTTTAGTTTTCTTAAAAAGTTTCCGTCGGATGAATTTTTGGAAACTTATTTTAAAATGATAGATAGGATGATTAAAATTAACTAAACACATTTATCAATTAAAAATTTATCATTTTTGACAACTTACTTAAACTAAACACCATATAATTCATTTTTATGCATTCAACAAAACAAAGTAACTCTCTATACAACACATAATTTTAAAATTCAGAGCTCTGTTAAATGAACCAAACAGGAAAACTAACAAAACTCCTACATCATTTTAATACAAATTCCTTATTAAATACAAAAAAATAAATATCGCAAAATTCTAAATCCCTTTAAGGATTAACATGTCATATTTCGGGCGTAACACACATTTTAAAACTTTTTTTTTATTCTAGCCTTTCAAAATATCAGCAGACCTTTCATGTTATGAAGGGCGACAAGTGTTCTATTCAGTTAACGTCATCGAGGTTAGAATGGGAGTGAGATGTTATCTGTTCAAAGTTTAGGCAGAGGTACGGGTGATAAGTGAAGCCAAGATCGTTTCCGAAATAAGCCCAACATTAAGAGGGACTGTCAGTCCCATAGAGCTAATGCATTAGTTTCGAAGTCACAACTTTTGCAAAAGAATTACTTTGCCAAGTTATCCCATTTTCACCCCAGGTATGGGTATCATCATAACATCAATTTAAAACAAAATTGAAAGGAGAGTAACATCCGGTTATTTAATTATTAATTAATATAGTTTTAAAATGTAATCCCTTTTAAATGTACTATCTGCTGTAATTTTTGGCATTTTAAAACTTTAAAAATGTATAATTAAATAGCTTGATAACATTTTCGTTTCAAATTTGTTTCATTTCGATGTTATGTTGATTTCCGTACCTGGGGAAAAAGAGGTAACATGGCAAAGTAACACTTCTGAGGAAATTGTGATTCCAACACTAATGCATTAGCTCTTTGGATATGACAATTCCTCTTAATACTTGGGTAACTAAGTTGATGAAAAACTAATGACAAAAAAATATGTTTATTAACTTCTAAAAATCTGGAATTCACTAAACTGATATTCCCTTGAGCAAAAGTTACTTTTTTGAAATTTTCTTTCAAACACACTTTTAATCTTTAATTCTTTGAAAAGCTGATTTAAAAAATTGTGTTTTGTTTAGGGAGTGGTTAGGACACTCAGGCTTTGGATGTTGGTGCATTTGTGCAGTGGTCAGTCTGTCTGCCATTTTGTCTGTCCGAAACCACTGTACAGCTAGAACTAAAATAGTTGGACTTCAAATTCGGTTCTTGAGTTCCTAGCATCAGTCGGATATCATAAACAAGTTTTCGAGAAAATCGTGTTTGCACAAGTAGAGCTGCCATTGAACTTTTTATTTTATTTTAAATATATTAACGAAAAACAAAGACCTTCTTGAAAAAAACTTTAACTGATTTCTTACTTATAAAAGATCTACTATTTAGTGTTGATTGATAGTCGTGTGGTGCTTCAAATCTTTACTTTTAATTTATAGAAATCTCTTTCAAAAGTGTTCACTGCGGTTAGTAGTTGAAGTCTTTCTTTCAGAGCCCGAATCAAATTAGTAACAATTAAATTCGCTTATTGTCAATAGCAAACATCCACATGCGCCAACAAAATAAGCTTCTGCTGAATGCGGGCTGCATATCCCCAAGGCTGTCAAGACTCTAGTTTAGTAAAGATAATATCTAGGAACACTAATTTGGGCCTATCACATCCATTTGGCGATTTCCAGACGGCTTCATTTCATTTTTTACGCCAAGAACCTCTAATTCATTACAACCTCTATGTCTAACGCGAGTTTAATAGATTAATTTAACAGATCTTAATCCATGAAATGACAAGGAATATTCAAAGGGAAAATGACAGGAGTTATCCCTTTCATTTACCATGAAAAGGGTAAAAAATGGGGATTTTTGTTGTCTTGTTAAAAAATGTCTTTAAAGGTTCGATTTTTGTTTAAAAGATGATGTTATTATAATGCGATCACTCATTTCGAGATTAGGTTTTGCTCGTGTGATAAAGAAAAATTTTGACACGTTTTTTGGGCTTTTAATGTGGGATTATTTTCTTTATTCAATGAATTTTCTTTTGTGCATAAAAAGTTTTAAAGAAGTTTTTTTCCTTCACAATTTAAGATAAATCTACATAATTTGTTGCTATAAGAGTTGAAATAATGTATGCGTAATTTTAACTTAAGGAAAAAAACTTGCAAATCAGTTGTATTTATATCTAAGATTTATTCAGAATTTTATCACAGAAGGAAAAGATTCTTGGCTATCGTACTGGTTGACAAAAAAAAATATAGCTTGATAGCTTTATAATATAATTATATACATTATACGTTGCATGTATTTTTTATTTTACTTCTGTTGGTTTTTCTATTCCTAACATGTAACTGGATATTTTATGCATGACAGTATAAATAAATAACTTAATAGTGGTTATGTATTTCAAGTATAGTAAAATTAAAACTAAATATTCAAATCATGATTTTTGTTGGTCTCCAGAGATATGTAAATTATAATGCGGCGTTTCATGAAATTATTAAAATAAACGAAAATAAGCGATTTTTCATGGACATTAATTCGACGTTTTTAAAATTTAATATTTCATTTAAATCAAGTTGTCATCATAATTTTGATGAGCTGAATGTTTTGACGTATCACACTTGTCCGTATAATTTGTAGTTTGGGCTATGAAATTGAGTGACAGACGGACAGACAGACGGACTGAACGGTTATACTACCTTCTACTTTTTACATTATAAACATATTGTGAAAGCTAAAACGTAAATGAGCAATTTTTATTGGACATTAATTCGATGTTTTTTTAAATTTAATATTCGATTTAAAAAAGTGAAACCTACGAGATTATTACTTATGGTCCACCACTATTTTAGACCTATATTATTGAAACTACTTTATTATTATTATTGATATTAAAAAAATTGCTTTCGGATAATTGTTTTTAGAAGTATTTCAAAAAAAAAAAATCAAGGATCTGATTGTTTTCAAAGATTGCTTATTAACCTTATCTGCAATATGAATTCTTTAACATCACATAATACAATATTACCAGATTAAATTAATATTCATGTCAAATTTAATATATTTTTTGAAAGTTAAACACCTTTAATCACCTTTGGTTTCATTATTTTGTTATTAATAAATTTTAATTATTCTTCGAACTACAAATATAAATCGAGCAGACGATAAATAATATTAAGTTATTTGTGAAAGAATACTAAGGAAAATAGTTAAATTTGGCTTTTAGAAGTTTAAATTATAGCTGGATGCTGTGTTAAGCGATTTTTTTTTTCAAATGTGTATAAATCTAGTGTAGAAACGGTTGTTGATGATATTTACTGTTAGGAACCTAGTTGTTTCCTGATTAGAATTTCAGTAAGTATTTAAGTAACAGGAAAGTAGGCTATTTTAGGTCATTAAGAACTTCTTGTTTTATGTTGCGTTTGGACCTTACGAGCGATTCAAAAGAGGCTGAGAGTGGTTTGTTCGTGAGGTAGAACACAACGTATGACTTAGCCAAGACGTCATCGTAGGCGTGATAGTTATGTTAAAGTTGTTTCGACCAGTAAAAGTATTCACCAACTTTTAATACCAAACCCAACATACTTTCACATTTAAATTCAACATCCAGTAAATTATCCTCACAAAAATTTAAAACACAAAATTAAATTTTTCTTAAAAGAAAAGTAATAGTAAGTAAAGACAAAAGTAGCCATATTTTTTTAAGCCGAAATATTATTACTATTATGTTTTACGGTCTCTTGTTTACGTCATCGTGTGAAAACTCGCCAATTAGTCTAAACCACGTGACTTGGTACCATATAACGGGATTTTACAAGGTATGCTTTTAGGTTTGCCAATGCGCTGTAATTTTGTTAAGTGTCTGTTTTCCATCAAACGCCACACTAATAATCGTTGCCACTCAGCCTCTCTAAACTTGAACTAATTATAAGGATTTTGAAATAGACCGAATTATCATGACGTTTTCATTCGTCACGTTCTCGAAGTTTGAAGGGTGCGGTCTTCGCACTTCGGGTTCTAATGATTGGCGATAATCGTTTATTGCATCATTTTGGGGCTAATGATACGATGTGAAAACAAATATAAATTTTGGTTTAGATGATGTTGAAGATAAATCATTTTGTTATTATTCTCAATTGAAATAAGGTGTTTTTATTAATTTGTTTTAGCTTCCACACTACGTTTATAACGTAAAACGTGGAAGATATTATAATCGTTAAGTCCGTCTGTCTGTCCGCCACCCACTTACATAGCCCGAACTACAAATGCTACGGACAATTATGATACGTCAAAAAATTCAGCGCATCAAAATTAGAATACATTGAAAATTTCAGAAAAGAATTAGAATTCGAAGTACTTCAATTATTTAAAAAACTGCAAAATTGAATGCTTATTTAAAAAGCACAGGAAGTTATTTATATTAGAATTAAATCACCATTGCCATTCGCAACAATCGCTCGAGAAACTTCAATTCTTTTCGACAATAAATTAAAATAAATTTATTTTTGCGACATCGATCAGTTTGAAATGACGTCAAATATATTTCACAGCGAGATTCTTTGAGTGTTGATATGAAATATTTTCATTCTATTTAAAAGCGAGGAATATTACATATTTATTCTTTGAAATATAAATTAATTGTTGCAAACGATAAGTAATAATTTTCTGAATTTTCGAAATAAAATAAATGAAACAAGCCAAATTTGGCATGTAAATGTTTAATATAGAATTAATGCTGTGTTTGGCGCCTTTTTACCTGTTAAATACAACTGTTGCGTGGAAGCGGGTTAAGTGACAGATTCTGTTACAAACATACTTGTTTCTTACTGAGTCCCTTGTAGTGTTGCTGAAGATATTGCACAACCGTGTCTATACCAAAAGGTACCTCAAGGTGAAGATCACATTGCATCAAGTTATATACGCACCACAATATTTTTTTATAATCTAGATGATTAGAAGAAATGCAGTAGTGAATCAGTGCCATATATCGTATTTGTTATTTGAAGTTGCATGTGTAGAGAACCGCTACTAAGAAAATATGTTTATAATAACATTGAATTTAAATCAAAGAAAATCGAAAACCAAGCCCGTATCCCCAAAATATGTATTTCTTTGTTTCTTAAATCAATTTTATTTGTATTCTAAAACTCGGTGATATGCTTACTAGGTTTTTTTTAATTTTGCTTTTACTTTAAAATAAAGAGGTTTCTATAAATAATGTTAACTTATTTAAAATATATTAGAGAACCGCTACACCCACTTCCTCCCGACAGTTTGTTACTAAAATTTTTGGACTTCCTAAAAACAAAACAATCAGAGGTTTAATTTAAGGTAAATGCGAGTTTAATCTACGTTCGCGGCGTGTGGGTTTTACTAAAATTAAATATTTTTTTGTGATGCCCTGAATATGTTGAGTAGTAAAATTATCGTCGCACTAGAGGCTATTTGCCGTGGTTATAAAGATAAATTGTTGGTGAATACTTTTACTGGTCGAAACAACTTTAACATAACTAATATACACCTTTTTAAAAAAAATCCGGCTAGAAATGGACAACGGGAACGGTCACGCATACTATGACGTCTTGGCTAAGTCATACGTTGTCTTCTACCTCACGAACAAACCACTCTCTTAACAGAATCTGTCACTCAGCCCGCTTCCACACATTATTTGTGTTCTACATGAAAAAAGTCTCCAAACACAAAATTCTATTATAAACTTTTACACGATACATTTGGCTAGTTTTATTTATTTTATTTTCAAAATTCAATAATTGTCGTTTGCAAAAATTTATATTTCAATGAATAAATATCCAATATTCCTCTCTTTTAAATAGAACAAAAACATGTCATATCAACGTACAAACAAAGAATATCTTAGTGAAATATATTTGACGTCATTTTAAACTGATTGATGTCACAAAAATAAATTTCTTTTAATTTATTATTTAAAAGAATTAAAGTTTTTCGAGTGATTGTTCCAAATGGCAACAGTGATTTAATTCTAATAAAAATGGCTTCTTATGCTTTTTAAATGAGCAATACATTTTGCAGTTTTTTAAATAATTAAAGTACTTTGAATTCGAGTTTTTTGTTTCTGAAATTTTCAATGCCTTATAATTTTGATGCGCTGAATTTTTGACGTATCACACTTGCCTGTAGCATTTGCGTTTTTTGCTATGAAAGTGGGTGACGGACAGACGGACTGAACGATTATAATACCTTCCACTTTTTAAGGTATAAACGTAGAGTGGAAGCTAATTAGTGATTTTAAAAGAGACAAAATGTATTCCTAGACGAAAATGTAGAGTGTCGTGTTAAAAAATACAATTACTTTTTTAAAAAAATTCTTAAAAATAAAATATTTTACAAAAGCTTTTAAGGCAGAGTGTAGCTTTAAAACTGAAACTAACCTTGTTGAAAAGATTAAACATTAATGTTTTTTGTCAGGGGAATGTTTTCCTGACATCTATGTTAAGTGGATGGTAGCGAATTCAAGAGTAAATGTTAAAGTTGACTTATGAAAGTGACGTAAAAACTAAGTTTAAGAAATTAACATTTATATGTTTAATAAGGTGTTTGACTGTATCGCCAATATACCTTCCAATATTAAATTAATTATAGTTTGAACCCAAAAATAACAAACATTTTTTTGCAAAATAAATCTTTAAATAATTCATAAAAATCATTTTAAAATGGCTTATTTTCGACGTGATCACAAACACGTCGATTTGGCCGACGTCACTAGTATATATAAACAAACCGGTGTCATGTTTTTTTTGTTTGCAATTAAACTGGATTTAATCCAATTTACTAATAAAATAAGAATTATATAGATAATGGAAGGAGATTTTACAGGAGCGGATAGTTGAAATTTGCTTAAAGTAGATTCCAAAATGGTGTTTCAAAGTTTGTTTATAGTTACTAGTGACGTCATAGATACCACGTGACAGCCAGAAAGCGTTTTCGGGCGTAATTTTACGTCCTAATTTTAAAATTATTTTTTCTGCCTTTTTATGGGGTATTTGAAAAAAAGAAAAAATACGGGTCTAATATTTTTGGCATAAGAATCTTTTAAGCCAATAAAAACATTTTAGTCAAATACCCTATTGTTAAATATGAAATATATGGTTAATGGAAGTATTGCGATTGGGTCGAAAATCCAAAATGGGGATTTTGCATTTTCTATATGAACATTGGGGCTGGGGAGCCCAGTCGGTTAGGCGTACGCCTTGCATGCGAAAGGTCCCAGGTTCGGGTCCGGGCAACGCCAAAAATTACTGCCGACCTATAAACGGCCCGTGCAGTCCAAAAAAAATGTCCGACGAATAATACCCCGTGTAGAGGGAGTGCACGTTAAATATGCTCCAAAGTCCCAACGCTGCGTACGATGTCGCCCTTAACGGTTGCGTTGGGTGCCTACTCAGGTGTCGGCTCGTCACTTGAGTATGGTTCTAAAATACGACGCCCGTCGCCAATAGCCCTCGTGTAGCTCTAGTGCGACGATAATTCAAACCTACCTACCTATCTATATGAACATTGGTTCGTCTGTCTCTCATAAATTACTTTACAGCTTCAACTAAAAGAGCTACAAATTTGGTACACTAGTTCTTAGTGTGGGACGTCATAATAAGGTTTTCGAGAACATCGCGCATGCGCAAAGTGTTTCTGCAATAGATTTCTTTTTTTAGTTTAGTTTGAATTATCGTCGTACTAGAGCTACACGAGAATATAACTTTTTAGATTTTAAAGTTATTTGTATACCCCAGAAGGTAATATCAATACATTTTAATGTAATAATAATGTATTTTTTTTTAGTTTTGTATACATCAATGCAAATAAAGTAATCTCAGTTCTGGGGAATATGCCGAGTCTGCAAAAGTCTTGCAAAAAAAGGCTTGCTCCCAAATTACAAAGGCAAATTCTGGTTGAAAGTTTTAACATATAAAAAAACCAACCTTTTCTTTGACCTTGTTTATTAGTATTTCAATTAATACACTTAAAATGATTGGCCCCGGTGGCCTAGTATTTAAGATCGCAGACCATTACGCTAACAGTCTGCGCACTGTAGCGTCTGCGGGTTCGATTTCCACCTTTTTCCCTGGGTGTAGTTTTTCTCGAACAAAAAAAAATATTTTCTGTTTATTATTATTTGATTGTGCGAACTAATAGTTATTGTTTGTTCGAAATTTCTAGGTACAAATTATTAGCATATAATCTATACGAAATGTTGCAAAAAATTACTTTCCCTAGTTAATGGCCCGTATACAGTCCCTGGACAAATTATTAGACGCACTGCAAGATTTCATGTATCAGACAATTATTAACAAAATACCTTTAGAAGGACATTTGTGTTCCTAACTTAAGCTATTGAATAGAAAATACTATATGCTATACTTAATACATATATCGACATCTTTTTTAATGATATGGCATTCTTTGGTATGTTTTTATCATTACTAAAAATATACAGTGCGTCTAATAATTTGTCCAGGGACTGTAACTGTTATGTGGTTTAAAATTTCTTTTTAACTGCTTTCGAAAAATACCTTAAAAACTTAAGCCCTTTTTAATCCGACGACGCCTGGACGCGGCAAAGTCGTTAGTTTAAGTGATAATCAATAATAGTCCGGTGTGTCGGACGGATTAGTTTGGCGAGAAAATGAATAAGGTTTGGGGACGTCGGTTGTGGGTTACTAATGAGCCGCTGAAATTGCCTGAAGGTAATGAATATAATGTTATTGATGGGAGGTTTAATTTAAGGTAAATGCGAGTTTAATCTACGTTCGCGGCGTGTGGGCTTTACTAAAATTAAATATTTTTTTGTGTTGCCCTGAATATGTTGAGTAGTAGAATTATCGTCGCACTAGAGGCTATTCGCCGTGGTTATAAATATAAATTGTTCTTGAATACTTTTACTGGTCGAAACAACTTTAACATAACTAATATACACGTTTTAAAAAAAAATCCGGCTAGAAATGGACAACGGGAACGGTCACGCCTACGATGACGTCTTGGCTAAGTCATACGTTGTCTTCTACCTCATGAACAAACCACTCTCAGCCTCTTTTTAATCGCTCGTAAGGTCCAAACGCAACATAAAACAAGAAGTTCTTAGTGACCTAAAATAGCCTACTTTCCTGTTACTTAAATACTTACTGAAATTCTAATCAGGAAACAACTAGGTTCCTAACAGTAAATATCATCAACAACCGTTTCTACACTAGATTTATACACATAAGAAAAAAAAATCGCTTAACACAGCATCCAGCTATAATTTAAACTTCTAAAAGCCAAAATTAACTATTTTCTTAGTATTCTTTCACAAATAACTTAATATTATTTATCGTCTGCTCGATTTATTTGTAGTTCGAAGAATAATTAAAATTTATTAATAACAAAATAATGAAACCACTCCAAACGGCATTAAAAAATAAATGTAAATTAAAACAAAGCAGAATTGTATGCAAAAAATATGCTTTGCCGCTTTCTTGGTAAACAATTAATGAACAATCAAAGAATCAAATTGTGCTACATTTTATGACGTCATTCCACAATGATTCATGAAAAAATTATTTTGCTTCAAATATTTTCATATAAAGTTTCTCGTGCCATTGTTGATTTGGCAACAGTGATTTAAATGACTCAAAATTGAATTTAAATGCTAATTCAATGGGAAATTCACCAACAGATCGTAGATTTATGTCCGTCCGGACGTACAGACATGAAGACAAAAAGTATGAAAGTTGGGTGTCTGATGTCATAGCTTACTAACAAAAAAATAATTTTTAAGATCCGATTAATAGAACCTATTTTGAAAGGGGGTACGGACAGATAGACGGATGGACGGACATCAACCGCATGTCAATACCTACTTTTTTATTTTTTTAATTCTTTAGAATTAAAAAAAGAAAAGTAGGCTAAAAATGACCTAGTATAAAGTTCATTAGAATTTTGAAGATTGAACTGCCTCCTTCTCCCTAATTTTAAGGGCAAATTTAGTTTGAATGCTGAAAAAAAATCGTTGCAGTGACCAAGTTAACCATTTTTTATTAATATATTAAAATAAGTATATACAACATACAGAAATTAAAAAAAAAACTAAACTATTTTCTGTTGACACTTTTAAGTGTTACTCATTAATAGTCCGATGTGTCGGACGGATTATTTTGGCGAGAAAATGAATAAGGTTTTGGGGACGTCGGTTGTGGGTTGCTAATGAGCCTCTGAAATTGCCTGAAGGTAATGAATATAATGTTATTGGTGGGGGGTTTAATTTAAGGAAAATGTGAATATAATAAACGTTCGCAGTCTTGTAGGTTTTATTAAAATTATGTGAAAACCGGGCCATAACTTTTTTCTTGTTAAAATTAGTAAAATCAACTTTTTTTTGTGCTGGGCTGGTTATGAAAATAATTGAATATATTTTTCCTCCTGAATGAAAAAAGGTTTAACATAACTTATATACGCATCGTACTTGGAAGGTTTGGCTTGTTAATGGACAATTAGAACAAACACTAATACTGTGATGTCACAGTTACGTCAAACATTGACTTAGCCCAAAATTAAAACACGGTTAAATCTTCCATAAGAAGGAAACGCAACGTAAAAAGTAAAAATGAACTTACACAAAGTTCGTGAGGTATTTGATAGACCACGAGAGATTAAACATGTACTCCCACCCTTCAATAACACGGTCAAATTCAGCGATTGGTTGTTTAAAAAAAATATACGTACGATTACCGTATCTCCCTTTTCATATACCACGTAAAGTATACTTTTTACGAAAAATTAAACAATTTTATTCACAATTTTAAATCAAATTTCATCAGACGTCATTCCGCTTTAGATTTTACTTTATTTTTTAATTACATAATTTCATTAAATAAATTTGTATCCAAAATCAAACCCAAAATACAATTTCTTTTAGATAAATCTGCACTCAAAACATTAAATTCATTAG
Organism: Oedothorax gibbosus; assembly: GCA_019343175.1. NCBI lineage: Eukaryota > Metazoa > Arthropoda > Arachnida > Araneae > Linyphiidae > Oedothorax > Oedothorax gibbosus. The sequence goes on from CM033275.1 coordinate 27,677,066, forward strand.
TTGATTTCAATTAGCTACTCTTACAACTCTAACTAATTTCTTCAGTACTACTCATCGATTCTAAAGTACCCAAAGGGTCAACAATTCAGAAATAGTTTTTAAAAATCCACTTTTCAAAAGACTTATCCGTTTTTAGAGACTTCAAGTTTTAACTTTTGTTTCTGCCTCAAGGGTTAGGAGTTAATTTCACAAAGAATAATTAATTTAAGGTCTTTTTCATATGATAAAAATATTATTTTATTTAAAAACAGAATTCTTTTGTTCTATTCGAACGTTTTTGAATTAGATTGTTGCTGATTTTAAATAGAACTGGAATGTTTCCTCAGGCTATAAAAAGTAAAAAAGGTAATTGTATTTTTCCGTATTCGTTTGGTATACTAGTAACTGGTAAAGTTAGGTTAGTTGTACATTTTTAGTTTGAAATATAGTCGCACTTGAGCTACACAAGGGCTTTTACTGGTAGGAACTGTCAGTCCCAATGAGCTAATGCATTAGTTTTGAAATCACAATTTACGCAAAAGAATTGCTTTGCCCTGTTATCCCATTTTCACCAGGTATAGGAATCATCATAACATCAATTTAAAACAAAATCGAAAAGAAATTAACATCCGGTTATTTAATTATTAGTTAATAAAATATTAAAATAGTGTCGCCATCTGCTGAATACTTTTGGAACTTCCAAAATATATAATTAAAAAACTAGATAACATTTTCGTTTCAAATTTTTTTCGTTTCGATGTTATGTTGATTCCCATTCCTAGGGTAAAAGGGCTAATATGGCAAAACAATACTTCTGTTGAAGTTGCGATTCCAAAACTAATGCAATTAGCTATATGAAACTGACAGTCCCTCTAAATGTGTCGGAATATATTATTAACTCTTTGCGAGACTCCCATATTACAGGAAAATGTTTTATAATAGGTTGGTTACGCACACCCAAGGTTCTTTTAGTGTATGTCGTACTTACATATACGGATAATCGCAATGCCTATGTTAAGTCAAATACATCTTTTAAACGCGAAGAAAACAAAAACCGGACTTGCGGTTTTACCTGTGATTTATTTTCAAATGGTGTTAAAAAAATTTATATACCTAATAGCTTAAAAAATTCACTGTTCCATGATTGAAACTTGTAAATTTAAAATTATTGAGGTAGAGATTAGTTGGAAGATTAGTTATTAAAAGTTGTATACAGCGATAAGGATTTTTAATATAACCGTCCTTAAATGATTTATTATTTAATGTTTCCATGATTAAACTCTCAGGATTTCTTGAAATAGCATTTATATAAATATAAAATACTATTTCAACTGTAAAATATCATACAATATTTTCAGATTAACTCAGTGTTGTTTTGTACTTTGAATGTCAATTCTAGTTTTCGATAAAAAGCATTGTTAAATTTAAAATGCTACAAACAATTGAAAAACACAATGCAAGTAGTTTGTTGAATGTCAACAGAAAAATTTACTTCAACAGAAAATTTTAAATGAAATGTTAAAATTTGCTAAAATAGTTACGGCATTACTTATTATACCCTGAGGTTGTTTCCGAATACATTTTTTGAAAAATACTTAAGTAAATAACTTACTAATTTATATTAGAGATTAACTTTTATATTGATTTCAATAAATAAAGTATAATCTAGTTACACTTTTGACAATGGGTTTTAGGCGTTTTAAGTATTTTCCCCTAGAAGCTATTTTGCTTTTTCAACAACCGTATTTGCTTAGGTTAATTTCTATAAAATGTATTATTTTTTTCGAACCGACGAATCCAATATCCAAGGAAGTATTTTATTTTTTAAAATAAGTGCATGCGTTTAGTTTATTAAAAAAAATCAGTTATTCAGTGATATTCCAGTTAAGTTATTTGTGTGTAGATGTAGAAAACAATTAATATTTTTGGTTAAAAATAAATATTACAAAACTTACGTTTTATATTTAATAATTGAAACAAAAACAATTTGCGCTAAATCTAACTTCCATGAAGGCAAAAGTAAACTATTTTTCATAAATGCTTGCACAAAAACATTTGTAAATCAGTAACTGTTCTATGGTTTTTAATGATATTTGTACCGCTAGAAAGCTATATAAACATGGCATATTTATCAAAAACAAAAATATTAATGTAAATAAAATGTATTTATTTTTTACAATTTCAAAAGAAATGTATACCTAAAAACTGGAAATAAAATATGCATATCAGAGTATCACTAAAATTAGAAATATATCATTTCATTAGCGCAATATACTTTTAAATTAGTATAATTAGTTTAAATTAAACTTTATGATTGCATTAACTATATCAACCAAATCCCTGACAGCACATACCATTCAACGCCTCAGTTTTAATTATATATCTCCAAGAAACTCACAAATATCATAATTACCGAATACGAATATTGCGAAATTATGAATCAACAAATCCCACATAACCCAATAAATCCATTAAATATTGTATACAGCGGGCATTTAGGGAGTATAATTACCCTTGGCTAATATTTCGCATAACTTGTAGTATCATTGCTATTTTAGGTAGCTGGCTACATTTCAATCCAAGCAATGTGTTTGGATGTGTGGGTTTGAGAGAGTTGCAACATGAATTTTTGTCAAAGTGAGGGAAACGATCTGTGTAGTGGCGCTTCGATCTTCCTGCATTGCCACATGTATAGTCTATCCAACCCATAGAAGATCTTCGTGACGTCATGCTATCCGTCCGGTTCGGATTGTCAGCTTTTTCGAAGAAACATACGGAACCTATTAGCTTACGACTGTACTTGCCTGGTTCCGAATATAAAACGTAGTTCGTTCCTCTATTTAGGAACAGCCGACAACCCTAAGACTATGTCCTCACTACGACATCAAATGCCACAAAGGCAACGAATGCAACAAAATTTGGCGACCGCCAGGGGCGCCAAGCGATGCAATAGCATGGGGGCTGACTCTGCCAAATTTTGTTGCCTTTGTGGCTTTTTTATGTCGTAGTCAGGACACAGCCTATATAACTTCTCTGACCTTATTAGTCGACCGTATGTACGAATGACAATTAAAGTCGAAATTCACCCTATGTGTTGGCTTTTCTGCTAGACATGTGTTATCGTAGTGAAACGACTTCTACAGAAATCAAAAGCTTCATTGCCTTAGTGTTGTTCTGACTTATACTAATACATACATAAAAGTCGCAAGTCGTAATTTTGTCAATTTTGCGAATCATCTCTATCACCACTCGAGGCAATTTAGTGACATTTTTGCTATTTCCCTAAAAGCCACTTAAGTTTGGGTGGCTTAGTGAAATGTACCGATCTGTCAGCAATCCGGATTTGACCCGCCAATACCGGATATTTAACTATTTTCTTAATTTAATAGTCCCATGAACCAGTTGCCGGATTTTCGAAGAGGAGAAACACTTTCTTGGCACCGAGAATCCGGTTAATTATTTTCTAGTTAAATTACTGATAGAGTTCACATCTTGACTGGTTGAAAAAACTTCGCCCTACAGCCACGATAGGGAGGTCTTGAGAATGCTTCCTTTTCCTCACTAGATAATTCAGTGCCAGTTTAGTGGCCTCCAGCCTAAAGAAATCATTCGTGCGTTAGTCAAGCTACACACGTGGTTAGGTAAAATTATCGTGTCACTAGAGCTACACGAGAGCTATCAAACTGTTTTCTAAACACTTGGTAAACATGTGTTGACGTATCAAAGTTGACACGACTCTACTTCAGAGTATAAGCAATATTTAACCACTAACTTCACTAAAAATTAATGACACGTCACATACATCAACGTCAACCTAAGTCGTCGATTTGTGGAACGAGATATTAAACTGGAATTGGCTACATTTATGTTTTTAATCTCTCTAAGTGGCTTAAGAATTCTCAGAACTGTCATTTAAGAAGTGATTATTTTTAGTATCGTTATGATTCCTGGCGTGGTTATGGAGTAATGTGGATGCTTCATATTGGTATGTTTACGCTCATAATGTGTGTTTGGAGATTATATGATTATTCGTATAATAATTCGGATTTTTAGTGCTTTGGGGGAAACGATTAATATATCGATTTGGGACTTCATTGGAACCTGTTCCCGTATATAAAGATAGTTAACTGCCGTACAATAGCTTATATTTCACCTGAAACGCAAGAAACTGACGCTCAGTTTTGTTTTCATATACGTCATTTTCATATATGTCATTTTCATATACGTCATTTTCATATACGTCATTTTCATATACGTCATTTTCATATACGTCATTTTCATATACGTCATTTTCATATACCTCATTTTCATATACGTCATTTTCATATACGTCATTTTCATATACTTCATTTTCATATACCTCATTTTCATATACCTCATTTTCATATACGTCATTTTCATATACGCCATTTTCATATACGTCATTTTCATATACGTCATTTTCATATACGCCATTTTCATATACGTCATTTTCATATACGTCATTCATATATTTCATATACAGGGTGGTTATAAAATAACACTCGCTATGTAGAGTGGTCTGTAGCTTGAATGAATAATCTGAATGCAACAAGCATTGAGACACTTACTAATCAAGAAGTGGGAAAAAGAATGGAATCATAAAAAAAGAAATTCGTCTCTTGACCAGGATTCTAAATTACGAGGCGTAGCCAATTATGGCCGATTACGGCCAACACAGCCAATTACGCCTCGTAATTTAGAACCCTGGTCAAGAGACGAGTTTCTTTTTTTAGGATCCCATTCTCCCCCCCCCCCCTTCTTGATTAGTAAGTGTCTCGATGTTTGTTGCATTCGGATTATTCATTCAAGCTACAGACCTCTCCGAATTGCGAGCGTTATTTTATAACCACCCGGTACTGTTGAAAATTTACGTGTTAGGATTCAGAAAATAAATGGTTAATGGAAAATGAAAAGACTGCGTTGCAAGCTGACAATTTAGATTTTTTTTATTATCCCTGCTTCTTTAATCAGTTAAAACTAACAGCTTTTATCCCCAGCAAATAGTTAGAGTGTTCAAAACACAATGTTCTCATTTTTTTTCGCGCCCATAAATAGACAACTTTTACATGTCGCTGCTGAAAGACTGGAATACAAATTATCAAACATTAAGAAGCAAGATAACTGCAGTTTTGGCAGAAAAAGATTGTGTACGCTTTTATTTTTCAGAATCCTTTCTTTTTATTATCGTTCTTTCTCTTGCCAAATTAGGTAGGTAAATAATTTCCAGTTTTATAGCTCGTTTTTTCATATACTTCTGCTAAAACACAGCCAATCACGCTTCGTAATGTATAACCCTGTCGTCTAATAACTACACTCTTAAAACAAACGAGCGTTTTACCAGTCTATGTTAACACTCCATGTTCCTGGTCTAAATATACATCTAAGACGTTTTAACTCATCTGAGTAATTTCCACTCATTTCCGGTGCCAAAATGCACTTCTCCTATAGGAGTGGATTTCACTCTTTTGTTTTAAGAGTGTACTTGCCCTTGGCTATAACTGCTGACTATTGCAACTTATCCAACATCTAATCACGTGTAAAAATTGCACCTTTATGCTTTATCCTAAATATTTAATTACTTTTATTTGCGGCCCCCATACGTAATTTTATAATTACTAAATACGTTACAAATTTTTAAAGTAAAAACTATTGATAAATAACCAATCACAATCGGTTTCCTAATAATAAAAGACAATAACTGAACTTCATTATAACATAATCAGTACTGTTACATTATAATAACTTTTTAAATCAAGCGTCATTAACATGTACAAATATGTTCTTTTTACAAAAAAAAGCTATCTTAACATTGCACACGCGCACGCAAAATATTTTGTTTATAAAGGAACGATATATGGACTATTCTTTACTATACAAGATAACGCTTCGTTCTAAGTTCGGTTTTTTTTATATACTTCTAGCTTAAACACAGCCAATCACGCTCGTAATTTATAACACTTTGTCTAATAACGACTTGCCCTTGGATATAACGGCTGACTATTGCAACGTATCCCAACATCTAATCCCGTGTAAAAAAAATTATCGATAACTATCGAAAAACTATCGATAAATAACCAATCACAATCTGTTTCCTAATAATAAAAGACAATAACTGAACTTCATTATAACATAATCAGTACTGTTACATTATAATAACTTTTTAAAGAAAGCGTCATTACCATGTACAAATATGTTCTTTTTACAAAAAAAAGCTATCTTAACATTGCCACACGCAAAATATTTTGTTTGTAAAGGAACGATACATGGACTATTCTTTACTTCACACGATAACGCTGTTTGGGCACGATATGTGTACAATACCTACATAATTTATGTAGTGATGAATACATAACTTTTCTGGGTTCGCAAATTGGCTCCTTTATTGATTTGGCAATTAAATTCGCGCAATAAGAATTGTTATCTAATAATTTTTAACAAACATGCAAACACGAAAAATCATTTTCTCGTAAAATATTGGAGTTTTTTGTTACTACTAAGAATTATAATAGAACTCAATCGAAAATCTATATACCTATTGCACAGAACCTATTTGAAGCTAATCAACTTGGCATTTATGTAAAGTCGTTTGCAAACAATATAAAACTAACTTCAACACTGACAGCGTTGGTAAACAAACTCACTTTTTACACATGATTATAAAAGTACAATCACGACCACAATAATCTTTACATATTACTTTTTTGACTTTTTTTTTAAAATACTACTTCGAAATGTGTAGTTTGCCTTTGAAAACTTTAAACATGTACTACAACACATATTTTCGTGCATAATCACATTTCGATTGTAGTTAAACCGTTTTCAGAATAGTACCAAACTAAAAACGAATTTTTAGACTAGCCTGATCTTAAAAATATCTATAAAAATATTATTTCTTTTTAGGAAAAATGTATCTAAATATTCTAAAAGCATCGGTAAAAGTACTTACATTAATATAAAATATTTCCGAAGAAAGATATTTAATAAATAACATATTAAACACAAGTACATATTGCTTATTATACAGGGTGTCCGTAAAAGAATGTCCGAGTTTCAAATTGTGACCTGACATCACGCCTTGTGATTTCTTCCTTTGTAGCTTCGTAAAAGATCGGGTCTAAGTTCCACCCCTACCCCCAAGATTTACCAACCTTGAAAGGTAGAATTGCACAGGCTTCCATTACTCCGGACTTGCTGCAGACAGTATGGGAAGAATTGCATTTTCGTTTGGATGTGTGCCGTATCACTAAAGGCGCACACATGGAGCACGTATAGGAAAAACTAGGTTAGTTTTCCTTCAATATCATGTATGATTTGTTATATTTAGTATAAAATAAACTCCTGTAATAAACTCCTGTGTATATACCATTAAAACTCGGACATTCTTTTACGGGCACCCTGTATATTTCTTATGTTTAATAGACTACATTAAAAACTTCATGCACATTTAAATACATATTTGTTTAAAAAAAAACTTACGAGTATTAGTATGAAGCATAAGTAATTGATCTTACCCTGCGCTTGGTGCAAAACATTTCTTTATTTATCAAATGATTTTATTTCAAATACTATTGCTCAACTTATATACAGGCCGCGGTCTCAAATTAATAAATTTGCATAGTATGCAGCCATTTCAGCCAGTAGTTTTTCATTATTTAAAATATATTTCACTCCAAAAAGGGGGAAATAGGGGGTTGTTCTCAAGGTAGGCTACCCTACCGCAAAATGTACAGTTACCTTTCCACACTTTGTGCTAGCCCTCCTACTCAAGGTAGATGAAACAATCGAAGTTTTTTAATATAAAAAAAACTATTCGCTAAAATATCTGCATACTATGCAGATTTATGAATTTGAGATCGCCTCTCTCATATTGCCTGAACAATATTATTTTAAATAAACTCTTTTAAACAATTTGAAAGAGTCTTGCATACTCACAGAAAAAGATCCATTACTTTAGCGTGTTACTAATACATCATACTAATGTTCATAAGCTTTTTTTTTCAATCAGATTTTTGCATTGAAATATTTTATGTAGTCTGTAAAATATCCAAAAAGTTATGTTTGTTTTCATAGGTAAGAAGTCACAAGTAGATGTAATTTTTCATGAACACAATAACCATAAGAACGGATTGTTATGTTTTAAAAAATATTTATATTTCCTACAATATTTACTACTTCTTATATATTCCTACAATATTTACTACTTCCTATATATTCCTGCAATATTTACTACTTCCTATATATTCCTACAATATTTACTACTTCCTATATATTCCTACAATATTTACTACTTCCTATATATTCCTACAATATTTATTTCTATATATTCCTACAATATATACTACTTCCCATATATTCCTACAATATTTACTACTTCCTATATATTCCTACGATATATACTACTTCCTATATATTCCTACAATATTTACTTCCTATATATTCCTACAATATTTCAGATAAATGTTAGTTCGTTTACCGAAACTTTGCAAATATTTAAATACTTAAAAAAAATTAGGTTTTTTTTATGAAAGCAGTCCAAACGAGTCTTTACTTTGGTTCCATTCTGCGTACCTCTAAATTGAAATCGACGCGTTATTGTACGATGATATATGTTGTAAAGAGCGTTACAAGTCTACAAAAGAAAATTAAATTTTAATGTAGTTTTTACGAAATGTCAAAATTTAAGAAAAAAAAAACATGTAAATATAATTTTGGATATGAATTATGCGAGTAATTTGATACTTTTGATAATTAACTTTTATGTTTATGCACTCATTTAAAAAGCACAAAAGTAATTCAGCCAAAATTAAGACCAGTTTTTTTAAACACTTGGAGAGAGCGGCGATTTCAAGGGAAAAGAGAATTTGATACCAGAGTTATATAAGTGTAGAAAACGTGAATCTTATCCTTAGCGTGTTATTTAGGCTACAGATGCTTTCTAAAAAATCCTATTTTCAAACGCAACGCCTATACGTGTGCTGTTTTTTTCGAGCACATGTGGCTCAGCCATGTAACAGTTTCAATTCCCCCGTTTAGTGGAAAAGATGAACACTGACCAAATTTGTGACAGGTCACGGTCAGGTGGAGATTTGTAATATTCTGCCAGATGTAATCAAATACAACAAGTAGGATTGTTACAGAATCAGAATCGCCTGTACGTGTGCTTTTTTTTTCGAGCACATGTGGCCCAGCCCCCCATGTAACAGTTTCAATTCCCCCGTTTAGTGGAAAAGATGAACACTGACCAATTTTGTGACAGGTCACGGTAAGGTGGAGATTTGTAATATTCTGCCAGATGTCATCAAATACAACAAGTAGGATTGTTACAGAATCTGTCACTTAAACCGATTCCACACAACATTTGTGCTCAACAGGAATCAAACTATGTATACACCTCAGAAAGAAATTCGCCAAACAGGGCCTTTAGATAGTTGTAATTCAAACTTTTAAACGCCAAAATTAACTATTTTCATTATTTTCTTTCTCAGATTTAATAATTAGACTTTATCGTTGGCAAAGTTTGTTTGAAGTTCGAAGAATAATGATGTAATCTTTGTTAATAAATATGTTTGTGTCGCCACAATTTCCCATTTATATTTCTTTCGAAAATTCAGTTAATTATCGTTTGTTAAATTAATTTACAGTTCGAAAAATATATAATTAGTATAATTGATGCTTTAAAAATAAAAGCGAAACTTTGCATATTTTTTTATGCCAAGTTAGAATTTTCTATGCATCATTATGCATACATATATAATGAACCATCAAAAGAACTCGATTGTGATATTACAACAATCCAAACTGAATTATATCACACAAGTAAATGTAGATTAAATGTGTAGTTATTTAAATTTTAAATAAAATTGTAATTTAAATTTTTTAATGAAATTTGGAATGTTGCGTAATATGATTTTTTACTTCAAAAGACGTATCTCAATGTTTGTGAGACTTACGGCTCGTTTTGTGAAAGTGGGTGACAGACAGACAGATGGACGGAACAGACGGATGGACAGACAGACGGACTGAACGATTATAATACCTTCCACTTTTTACTTTATAAACGTAGTGTGGAAGCTAATAAAATGTGGTACATATGCTAAATATAATAAAAAAACACAAGTATTATGAGGTGCAGAAAATGAAAATTTTCCTTAACGTCTCACAATAGATACAAGTGCCTTAAAAATCCAGTTTATATTTGATATTAATCATACCTCAAACAACCATATTTAAATTATATAGAAAATCCATATGTCATATAAACATAACACCAATTATCCGAAAAATAATTGTAATGCAACTGGAAAAAACTGCACATTATTAAATTATTTATTATTTTTTTTGAAGTATTCAAAGCAAAGTCTAAACTGTAAACCTTCATAGTAGTCAACGAAAATGGAAATTAGTATTGTTCTGAAAAGTAAAACAAAATTGAAAATCTATACTCCAAAACACATTTCCATATTTCGGCCGTACCGCAATATTTTAATTACTTTATATTTATTAGGAAATTGAAAGTAAAAAAAATTAATCTGTATTTGTAATATTTTAAAAACTTTGTTTAATTTTCAGAATATTAGCAATAAGTATACAGTTGCGAATTTTTAAATGACAAATTTCAGTTTTTTATTTTTTATTTTACATTAATCCTACCATGGCAAAAAAAAATATATAAATTGAGTGGAATGGCACACTATGGCCTACGGAATATTAAAAGTTTCCTAAAATTGCTTTTTGCAAAAGCATAAAATACAAGTTTTAAACAAAAATCGAAATATTATGTCATCGTATTACACAAAATAATTAAACTGAAAAATCAATAACCCTAATAGATAAACTACTTTAATATTCCGACAAAACTCATATTCAAAATGAGTCATTTCCAAACTATACAAAGCAATATTCAAACTGTCAACTTGATAAGCAATGGTTTCCAAAGTTAATGGAGAAATATATTATACTATTCTGACATTTCACTTGAGGTAATTCCAGAAAATGTAAACCTCGGTACCGAAATTTCAAAATTAAGTAAATACTTTGTGTCATATACCATTTTAAAGATTGAATCTCTATTTTAACGCACTGGAGTTCATTTTTGAATATATATTTTTTATAGAAGAAAAATTGCTTCTAAGCAGGCGGGGTTAAAAAATTCCACAATTTAAAGTGTAAATTCTTACACTTTTGAAACATTTTATTTCCTACACTTCAAAAAATTTTCAAAAAAATTATAATTAGATTAAGACCTACATTATAGAGTATCATTCTACACACATACCCCCCAAAAAAGTTGAAAAATTACTTGTAATGGGATACATATATTACACCCACTCATAAAATGTCAGTCAGTTACCATATTTTTTCTGTTTTTTAATTTCAGAATAGAAATTTTGACTGCAGAAACTTAATAACGATATTCTCTATTTTCATAAGTACTAAATAATACTTAGCTGGACAAAATAAAAAAAATTAACTTTAATAGGTAAAAATTGCTTGGTAACTGACTGACATTTCGGTAACTGACTGACATTTTGACTTGGTAACTGACTGACAACGATGTATCTGGTTATTAATTTACTAATTATCACTTTAGTATTGACCCTATGCATAAATTCTTTTTATATTACAACTCAAAAGACGATTTAAAAAAATTTATTTGCGGAAGGAAAAATACAACTCAACTTTCATGTTTGTTTTAATCAAAGTTCTTTTTAGGCATTAAAAATTAAAATAAATTATTCTAATTTACTTTACTTAGTCATAATTTGTTAAATCAAAAGTTTTTGGATTTTAATTTCATGTGTTGCAAGCAAAAATGCCTTTAACAGCTGCGGAATGTCCCAGGTTCGGGTCCAGGCATCTCTAAAATAACTGCCGACCTATAAACGGCCAGTGCAGGCAAAAATGTCCGATTAATAATGCCCCGTGTAGAAGGAGTGCACGTTAAATATTCCCCAAAGTCCCAAAGCTGCGTATAATGAGAGTACTTAATGGTTGCGTTGGGTGCCTACTCAGGTGTCGACTCGTCACCTGACTGTGGTTCTAAATTACGACGCGCATCACCAATAGCCCTTTTGTAGCTCTAGTGTGACGATAATTCAAACTAAACTAAACTAAACTCATTAGACATGTTAAGTATTTCAGAGATGTCAGTCAGTTACCATTATGTCAGTCAGTTACCAAGGCGTTCTAAAAGCTGGTGTTTTTTCAGAGTTTATTATTTTGATATAAAAATTGATGTGCTGGATAGCCCATTTCTTGCACTTTAATATAGGCCTGACTTTTAAAAGCTACCTCTTTTATATTCAGAAGAAAATGATATTGAATAACTTGAAGTGTCAATGAAGGTTGCAGATATGTCAGTCAGTTACCACAACTTTAATAATTTTTCTAAAATTTTCTATAAGGGCTATCTACAATTGTAAACCATATTTGAATTCAGCTGAAAATTCTCTTTTAAAATATACAAAACTTAGTTTGTAAAACTTTATAATTGTCCCGCTATTCGTAAAACATTGTAATTTTGACTTCCGAATGTCAGTCAGTTACCCGTGGAATAGCCCTTGACACAGTGTCTTTAATAATTGGAACATTGCGTTTCATGCATTTGAAATGGGTTTTAATGATACTGGTCGATTATTTATTGAGCTAGTGTTTATCAAAGATGTGTATTTTATAAAATAAATGGCTTAATAAACACGGTGTTGCTGGGGTGTACCCTAAATAAAGGTGACTTGTAAATTTTGTAAACTTTTACTTTATGATAATAGATCTTTCTTCTTATTGGTCAGCACCTAAAATCAGGATACGAGTCAACCCCTATTCCAATTATAGCATTTCAAAATATTTATTTAATATGTTTAGGGGTGTTTTGTAATTCTATCACAATTCCAAATTTTACAGCTGTATAAATTACGTCATTGTCTAATTTTTTGCATCCCAGTGTATTACCTAGAAACTACTGAATCTTGGATCCAAATCTTTAACCTGTAACATGATACATAGGCGATACCTTAAAAGTCTACTAGTACACTGCTCAAAACAATTAGGGGAGCACTTCGCATAATTTTGTTAACCCTTTCAGTTCCAACGTTTTATTTTTTTATTCTACAAATCTTAAATTTGTGAAATAGATTCATTATGTATCCAGAATGATATTTAAAATCCTAATTTTTTAAACTAAAGTTTGAGGGGGGAAAATTATAATCATGACTATTGAATAAATTATAACAAAAAAAATTCAAAACTTTATTTGTTAAAAAAAGTTAAAATCAATTTTTAAACATCTAAGAACGCAATCGTAAATAATTTAGGGTCAATTTACTTCATAAAATTTTTTTGTAGAGTGAATTTTATTTTACCATGTTTTTCACAATTTCATTTAATTCAAACAAACATTTAATTCTTCAAAAGACATGATTCTTCCATCTAACGATAAATAAGTGCGAGCTCAACTTAGTTAGAGGAATAAATCGCAAGGTGATGATTCCAAATGGAATCATTAAGTTTGAAGGGGTTTAATGAATTCCCCTAATTCTTTTGAGCATGTATATGCATTATAAAAATGAACCCTGTGTGTTGGCTTTGCTGTAATGATAGTCTTATCGTAGCAAAACAACTTCTACAGATCTCAAATACCCGAGTATACGAGTAAGCCGAATGTCAGATTTAGAACAATTGGATCTATCTATTTCATGTTTTTTGTTTATTAACGTAACAGTAGAGCTTCAAGGGGGCTTAACAGGCCTTGATTTATAACTGTAGTCAAGTGACGAGGCTACTAAAGTTTTATTTGTATTTTTATCCTATAAATTCAAATCTTTTTGAGAAGGTAGATGTTTCACTATTTTGCATTTACACAACGCAGTTTTTAAAAGATACTAGAACGAAAATCGATTTTTTTAGTTTAGTTTAGTTTAGTTTGAATTATCGTCGCACTAGAGCTACACGAGGGATATTTGCGACGGGCGTCGTATTTTAGAACCATAATCAAGTGACGAGCCGACACCTAAGTAGGCACCCAACGCAACCGTTAAGGGCGACATCGTACGCAGCGTTAGGACTTTGAAGTATATTTTACGTGCACTCCCTCTACACGGGGTATTATTCGTCGGACATTTTGGCTGCACGGCCGTTTATAGGTCGGCAGTTATTTTGGCGATGCCCGGACCCGAACCTGGGACCTTTCGCATGCTAGGCGAATGCCTAACTGACTCAAAATCGATTTTTTAAAAACTATGTATATTTAAATAAGTTTCAATACATTTAATTCAGGGAAAAGAAAAAAAAATTCCGTTTAATGAGAAAAAACAGAAAAATGAAAGAAATTTATATGCTTCGTAACACTTTTTTATTTATAACTTACTAATTCTTTAACCAACAAAAATTTAAGAAACATTGAAATATTTATTATTAAGAGGTATTGTCAGTCCCATAGAGATAATGCATCAGTTATGGAATCACAACTTCCGTAGAAGTATTGCTTTGCCATGTTAGCTATTTTCCCCCAGTTATGGGAATCAACATAACTGGGGAACTAAATAACTGGATATTATTTTCTTTTCAATTTTGTTTCAAATTCATGTTATGAGGATTCCCATACCTAATGAAAATGGCATAACATGGCAAAGCATTTATTTTGCAATAGTTGTGATTTAAAACTAATGCATTATTCCTGTGGGACTTACAGTCCCTTTTAGTGACTAATGCTACTATAAAATAAACGAATTACACTATGTTGAATTTTTGGAAAGAATTTAAAGTATTAATATATAAAAGCCATGCACTATACGTTGAAAATCAGAGCTTCCATTAAGAGGGACTGTCAGTCCCATATAGCTAATGCATTAGTTTTGGAATCACACTTTCCGCAAAAGTATTGCTTTGCCATGTTAGCCCTTTTTCCCCCAGGTAAGGGAATCAACATAACATCGAAATGAAATCAATTGGAAACGAAACTGTTATATAGTTAGTTAATTATATATTTTTGAAGTTTTAAAATGCCAAAAATATACAGCAGATGGCGACACTATTTTAAAACTTTGTCAATTAATAATTAAATAACCGGATGATACTTTCTTTTCAATTTTGTTTTAAATTGATGTTATGACGATTCCCATACCTGGTGAAAATCGGATAACATGGCAGAGCAATACTTCTGCGGAAAGTGTGATTTAAAAACTAATGCATTATTTCTGTGGGACTTACAGTCCCTTTTAGTGACTAATGATACTTAAAAATTAACGAATTACACTAAGTTCAGTTTTTAGAAAGAATTTAAAGTATTAATATATAAAAGTCATGCACTATACGTTGAAAATCAGAGCTTCCATTAAGCCCGTCTGATATTTCTGTGTAAGTATTGTGAAAAGACATTTCAAATTTATTAGTTTAAGAAATTTCCCCGTCCAATAATTCCGAAAGATAGCCCCGTTTTACGTATCGTACATATTTTTGAATATTTTACAAAGTAAACCTATTAAAAATAAAAGATACATTCTGGCGATTCAAACAGTTTGAAAATTCTGTGCGGAACACCGGGTTGTGAAAACTCTTGGGAGCTTTTAGAAATATGCATTAACTTGCGCAAATAACTCATGTATGATTCTTTGGATATATATGAATTCACATTCGCGAATCGTGTGAAATTATTGAAATTGGATTTGTTGAACTATTCTTCTCCAAAATCTTGAACTGTATATGATTAGAGCAATAGTTCAGGATAACAAAGCAATTTTTAAAAAAAATTATCTTTGAAGCCGGTTCGGAGTAGTCACATTCGGTGAAGTAAATCAGGCTTCCTTTAACTATTCAGAGGTCGCGAGAGTCTGCCTACGTTGGTAGTGGTTTTATCTTAATCAGTTAATGACAGGAGGAATTGTTAGAGAGAAACTTAAGACTATTTATTTACATATTTACATTATCATCAAGAACTACTGTTTTCCACGTTTACGCGTGTGAATAACTAGGGAACAACAACTGCAAGGGGTTTGTAACAGGGTTTAAATAAACATAGATATTTGCATAAAAGAATTATCTATTGTACAATGAATTGGATACATTAAATTTAAGCTTGGTTGAATACTATTTTGGTTTGTTTGAGGGTTACAGAAAAAGATAGAGGTAGTGAAGTAGTTCTTGAGACTTAGGTCCAGCCTGGTGGCTCGCCACGGATTTTTACAAATTTTGAAGTTACATTTGCCCCCAAAAGAGGTAATTATATACATTTTTCTGGTCATTAGAATCTAGATTTTAAAAATCAGTTTTAAAATCTCCATAAATGATTCATTTTATTCGAAATATGTTTATTAAGGGTACGCGGTAACCAAATTTTAGGCCAGCCCAGAAAATAATTAAACATGCTCGTATGCTTTGAGCTATGGAAATTGCGAAAAAGAAGGAATCCTATATAATGGTGGAGATTTATGGAAAATGATATAGTGGTTTGGAAAAATGGTTTTGTAAATTTTATGTTGATTTTCC
The DNA here is from genome assembly GCA_019343175.1 of Oedothorax gibbosus. Lineage (NCBI taxonomy): Eukaryota > Metazoa > Arthropoda > Arachnida > Araneae > Linyphiidae > Oedothorax > Oedothorax gibbosus. The sequence continues at coordinate 27,693,545 of CM033275.1, forward strand.
AAATTTAAATTTTTTCAGCTTGTGAATGGTTAAAACCCTAAGGATTTTAGGTAAATTAATGTAGAGCTCAAAAAAAATCCTGTGTTGATACATATATATTATTAACAAAAGTTGTAATGAGATAATGTCTAGTGGGAATAGTTTTTTTTTAAAAAAGGAAGTTGAAAACTAAAAAAAAACAACTTTTTTTAGGCTATTTTTAAACATATAGCTGCATAACTGTTCTTGTTTTACTGATATATTAATAAAAGTTGGTCTGGATATTGAGCTACGTAGTTTGAACTTTTTGCAAAAAAAACCATTACAAATTATTTAAATTGTATGAGGAGTAGTATTTTGAAAAACGTTAAAATTTTTTAAAAAAAAACTTTCAATATTTATTGTTTTTAGTATGTGTTTATTGAATGTTATTTCTCTGTAAAAACAGTTTAATTTACATGCTAGTGATAAAAATTTAGCGATTTAATTTTTTGGGTACCGCGTCCCCTTAAAATTTTATGAAACTCACGTGGCCGAACACGTCGCCTGACGAAGATTCATGCTCTTGGTGTTTTTTCTAAACACCGAACTACAGTTTTGCACAAGCTTCATTAAAGGGATACGCTACCCAAAACATTATTTTAAGAAATAATAACATAAACTTGTAAATTATAATGTTTTTATAAAATGTTTACTCTAAACATTTTCCAGTAATAAAAACAAATATTTACGGGCAGTTTTTCATTTAAAAAAAAAGTTAAAATTTTAAACTTTTTAAAACGCTGCTACTCTTTCAATTTGAAGAATAGCTCCACCAAACTTTTATAGTTTGTTTTCAAAACTATTTTGTCGAGACTGTACATGGACTTTCAAATGTGAGCTACAGTAAAAAAAGTAACATGCATTTATGCTGAAAATCTCCACACAAAAAAAATACAAATTATTGAATTTAACATTTAAAAAAAAACTATACATAGTAGACCTTATTCCATGCACAATTTTGTGCACCATTTATATAATAACACAGGTAAAAAATTTCAAAATTCTAACTTAGTTAGCAAAAAAGTCTTAGGGATTTATTAAACACAAGAATTGAAAAAACGCGAAACAGAGAAAACAGGTTGAAAACAGACGAAATACGGTTCAAACTTCAAGGGTTGACTCCAGAAAAATTGTTTAATAACTTTTTGTATACAGAAGATATCATTATGAAACTTTCAGTAAATGTTCAGAAAGATATTGTGAATAATAAAAAGTAAAAAATGAAAAATCGATATTTTGACCAATTTTTGGGTACCGTAACCCCTTAAAATTAAAAAAAAAAGTTTCTCACTCATTAAAATAGCATGTGACTTTTTCAAAATTTTCTTTTGAAATGAACAAACTGCCAATTTCAACCAGTTTTTGTAAATAAATTAATGCAACCAGAGTTTCAGGTTTGTACAAATTAATAACAAAATCATCATCAAAATTATTGCATTTCATCTTACAATACCTTTTTTTCCCAAAAAGTACTCCTCTTCTATTTGATATTATTCAAAACACACTTAGTAGTTTCAGCAGCTATATCGTATAGAAGTTGGTAAGTTAAGTTTAGTTTGAATTATCGTCGCTAGAAGTTGGTAAGAAATAGAAAGCCAATGGGTCAAGAAAGCCATGTCTGTCTTATTCCCCGACAAAAAGATTAGGTTTGCAGGAAGTTACCGACCAATTAGCAGGAAGTTACCGACCAATTAAGCAGAATAGCAATTAGAGAAGTACCGACCAATTAGGCAGGAAGTTACCGACCAATTAGCAGGAAGTTACGACCAATTAGGCAGGAAGTTACCGACAATTAGCAGAAGTTACCGACCAATTAGGCAGGAAGTTACCGACCAATTAGGCAGGAAGTTCCATGCAAGTCGACCAATTAGGCAGGAAGTACGACCAATTAGCAGGAAGTTACCGACCAATTAGGCAGGAAGTTACCGACCAATTATGCAGGAAGTTACCGACCAATAGCAGGAATTACCGACCAATAGCAGGAAGTTACCGACCAATTAGCAGGAAGTTACGACCCATTATGCAGAAGTTACCGACCAATTATGCAGGAAGTTACCGACCAATTAAGCAGGAAGTTATCGACCAATTAGGCAGGAAGTTATCGAGCAATTAGGCAGGAAGTTATCGACCAATTAGGCAGGAAGTTATCGACCAATTAGGCAGGAAGTTATCGACCAATTAGGCAGGAAGTTATCGACCAATTAGGCAGGAAGTTACCGACCAATTAAATTAAACCTATAACAGTGTACATGGCAACTTTCGAGGTGTTTTTGAAACACCAGTTTTTTTGCAAAATAATTTGAAATTTATGTAACTTACCCAATAGGGTCGTACTACATTAACTAACATATAGAATACAGGCAAACATATAATTTAAAAAAAATAATTTTAACTATTAAAATGTATATACATATCATTTATCAAGTCAATATATTGCATGTAAAAAATTACTTTGTTCATTAAAATGTAGTATTAAGAAATGTTTCCTGAAAATGAGAACGAACTCGTATAACAGCAAATATACACGAAATAATTCAGTTTTTGTCATTCTCGGGGATTAGAAAATCCTACAAAGACGTTCATTTATTTATTTAAGCATGTTTCTGAATAAAATACCAAGTAAAAAACAAATTAAAAACCCGAATGAATATTCATTTGTATCAACATCATAAGATAAATTATTTAAATTGTGTAAGTAAATATATAACATTTCTTGTTAGTAATCTAATGTTTATTTACATAAATTACATCATAAAGCAAATGGTTTTTTACTTATTACTTTATGTATCTGTATGTTTAGCGTTGAGGTTAATTGAAATTTAGATAAATAAACTTGCTTTACATTTTCTAAGTTAAAAAACTCATTGTATTAGTGACAGAAAATAGAAATTCTCATTCTTTTTAACTGTGCTTGTAACGAAACCCTTTACCTTTTGCTTCCACACAACGTTTATAGAGCAAGAAATTGAAGCTTATTCAAAGGCTACGTGCGTCTGTCTGTCTGTCGGTCCACCACTTAAAAACTACAAATGCTACATATCAGTCTGATACGTCAAAAAATTAAGCTCAACGACTGAAAAAAATGACAATTTCGGAAACTCGAATTCGAAGCACTTCAATTAGTAAAAAAACATTTAAAATCCATTGTATTTACATTTCAGGTAATTTTTTATTCTATTAAATCGCCATTTCCACTTAATCATTTCAAGATTATTAGCCTACTTTTCTTTTTTTAATTCGAAAGAATTTTTAAAAAATTAAAAAGTATGTATTGACATGCGGTCGATGTCCGTCTGTCTGTCCCCCCCCTTTGTAACATTGGTTCTATCAATCGGATTTTAAAAATTCTTTTCTATTAGAAAGCTATGACCTCATAGATCCAACTTCCATACTTTTTGTCCGCCTGCCTGTACGTCCGGGTGGACATAAATCTGCTATCTGTCGGCGAATTTCCCATTGAATTTGCATTGAAATTCAATTTTGAGTCATTTAAATCATTGTTGCCAAATCAACAATGGCATGAGAAGCTTTATTTATTAAAAAATATTTGAAGCAAGATATGTGTTTTCATGAATCAGTTTGGAATGACGTCATAAAATGTAGCACAATGAAATTCTTTGATTGTTCATTAATTGTTTACCAAGAAAAGCGGCAAGGCATATGGTTTTTTAAAACACAGACACCTAGGCCAAGTCTCCCTTATTAAGGGAGACTTGGCCCATGGTAAGAGAGACTTGGCCCATGCAGAAATGCCTAATTTTAAAGGGCAAAATATTAAATATTTCCAGTTAATTTTGTAAGCATTAAATGTAAAAAAATATATTATAATTCAACACTCATTTAAAAATCATGTTTACCGTAATATATTTAAAGTAATACATTTTTCTAGTATTGTATGAATTAAAAATTCTAATATTGTCCATAACAAATATTTTTTTATATTTATGTTAAATATATTTTATTCAGTTTGTACACACATTAAATGCACAAGATATAAGCCTCAGTTTGAATTTTTTTTTTATTTTAACGGCACAAACTGTAAAAGTCAAAGTTAAAGCGAACTCTCAAAGCAACACGTTCGTCCCCCCTCTTCCTATAAAGAAAAAAATCTGATAATATCGTAATATTAATCTGGATTATTATTATACTTGAATTAATAACTTATATAGTTTTTGCAGAAAAAGTTTGATATTTGGTATTAAATATTCCGTATTCTAAAATTATAATTGTCGTGATGCAATAACCGGAAGTGTAAGATATTTTTTTAAACACTGAAATGACGCTAAGCATTAAAAATAAAGTTGGCGACAATTTCCAACGTGCCAAATGGTTCCGGATTTCATGATAAGATTTAAACCAAGTAGTTTTGACTGATTATTTCTCAAACTGTCAATACATTTAGCAAACGATAAAGATTATTAATCAAATTTGCGAAAAAACGTTAATGAAAATAGTTGATTTTGAAAGGTTCGAATTACAACTGGATGCTGTGTTTGACGATTTTTTTCTAATGTGTATAAATCTTCTAGATGACAGTTACTGTTATACAAACCTACTTGTTTTCGAGAAGATATGTATATAAGTAGCAGGACAGTAGGCTATTTTAGTTTTTATAGAACTTCTTGTTTTCTAAGTTGTTTAAATCTTCTTTGTGAGCGATTCAGGTGACAGGTAAGGTTTCAAACCTACTCGCTTTTAATTAAAAATATTCAGCGAGTATTTGAGTAATATGAAAGTAGTCTACATTATAGTGTTCTAACTTTTTTATTTATCACGTTCCCATGTAAATCATTATTGCAACCAGCAGACCACTTATAAATTCCCATATAAATTATTCCCTTTATGGCCTTTACCATGCCCACAAGATTGTCTTATTCTCAGACAAACCATTAACAGAACAAGTTATTCTGTGGGCGTCATTTGTAAAAAAAAAAACGACATTTGTTCTTTGGGTTTTCGCGTTTCCTCAATTAGAAGTGTAGTTTTGGGCGACGATTTCGAGAGGGGGAAACCACCTAATGTGAATTCCAAACAAACATAGTTTTTATCATCTAGGGGGGTGGAATTCACGTTTTTGTAGAGAAATATGGATTTGATTTACTTGTAAAATATTTTATTATTTTCAGTATAATGTTTGGCTGACTAGTTTTGCAGATAAATGTGAAAAAGGAGCTAAGAAGACTTAAAATAGCGAAAGGTTTAGGTTTAGTTTGAATTATCGTCGCACTAGAACTACACGAGGGATATTGGCGACGGGCGTCGTATTTTAGAACCACAGTCAAGTGACGAGCCGACACCTGAATAGGCACCCAACGCAACTGTTAAGGACGACATCGTACGCAGCGTCAGGACTTTGAAGTATATTTAACGTGCACTCCTCTACACGGGGTATTATCCGTCGGACATTTTCGGCTGCACGGGCCGTTTATAGGTCGGCAGTTATTTTGGCGATGCCCGGACCCGAACCTGGGACCTTTCGCAAGCTAGGCGAAAACCTAACCGACTGGGCTCCCCAGCCCGTAAAATAGTGAAAGAATCCGTTGCGCATTGATGATCATGAAATTTAATCAAGATAACTCACGGTCGGTTGGTAGACCTTGTGGTTTACCAAGTCGTATGTTAAGTAAAACTAAACTTGTTGTAACAATATAATTTATTAAACAAAGATAACTATAAATAACAATAATAAACCTAACTTAAACAAACATGATGAACTCATAATATAACGAACATAACTAACCGCGGCACAACGTAAGATATAAAAACAATAAATAACCCAAAAGGGGGGGCCCGGATGGCCGAGTGGTTTGGACCATTAAGCTAGCAGTCTGCGCGCTGTAACGGGTTCGATTCCCGCCTTCGCCCCGGGTGTACTTCCTTTCTCTGTGACAGTAAAACATTTCTTCTGTGTCTGTCTTACTTGACGAAGGCTTCATAAGCGGGTCTCTGATCAAGCACACAAGCTGGAATATATATGTACCTACCCCTATCCCCTACCCCCCAAAAGGGGTGTGCGCGCCAACACAATGGCACTTCTGTATTTGTACAAGAGATAAGAGGGTTAAAGCTATAGATCTAGTTAACCAGTTACAGTTCCAGTTAAAGGTGGACGCCACAACCTAAAAAACAAAACCCACAAAAATCATACCGAAAGGGGGGGGGGATTCCAAGGCCTTCAATTACCATTCGATAAATCAATGCATTTAAAAAAAAAGAAACTTGCACGCTATAAGGTAATTTCAATAATTTTAAAACCTCTTAACAGCTCTGTGGAATCTACCATGTGCATCTGCGCTACTTCATCAAATACATTATTATTGCAACAGATACTACACTGTTAAAAATTTGGTGCTAGGTTTCACCATGATATTGGTTCTTAGTAGCTGCAACGGCTGAATGGTGAAATGTTTAACCGTTTTTTCGGTGTTTGGTTGAACCATTTTTCTGGATTTGGAAACAAAAACCTGAGAAATGGTTCAACCGAATACCAGAAATATGGTGGAACGTTTCACCATTCAGCCGTTGCAGCTACTAGGAACCAATATCATGGAGACCAAGCAGAAATTTTTTAACAGTGTAGGAATGCGTGTTCCCAATTTGAAGTCCGTTGTGTTTTTAGTTCACCCAGTAGAGAGGTTTCACACAAACAGGTAGATGGTCAGACAGACGGACCAAATTTAAGGAGGATTTTTTTTTAGAAGCAGCAATCTTCAAAACGTATAGGAAGCACAAAAATCTCCATTTCGAATTCAATCCCTTCGCAATACCTTCATTATGTTATATTTCACATTTTCTAACTGAAGATAAAAATTTCATAATTTTAAAGAAGTGCTAACGTGCGTTCCAAATTGCATATAAATGTTGTTTATTAAGCTTTGTAAAAGTTTGTTTCATTTTTTATGTTACTTTTATGCACACTATCTGATACCATACCTTTTTTAATTTTTTTTAAACACCATGTAATGATATTTGGACCAAAAAGGTGGAAGAAGAGGCGGGGGGGAGGTAACACGCGAGTTGAAATATCTGTCAAAAACTTGTTTTCATTCAAGTCTTGAAAAAAAAGTTGCCTTGCGAAATCAAAACTAGTTGGTAATGAAAAATAAGCTGTTATTCTATTTAACATACTTAGTCAAAATTCTTAAGTCACGCGATATTCTAACATTGTTCTTTTTTTTCTTCAAACTATGAGTGGAATTCTTGTTGTAAAACTCCTAGTTTGCCTTGTCTGCATTTTGCCAAGATTTGCATTTTTATAACCCTAACTTTTTGACAAAATAAGTCCCAGTTTTATTGTATTTCAAACACGTAACAGTAATTTGAATGGCTTAAATATTTATCACGTTTTTTAACGTGTTTCAATAGCTTGAGTGTTACTGCATCTGAATATGGCAGTTGTTAGGACTTTGTATGAAGATAAAGAATAATTTATGGTTTTTGTGATTTTTTTAAACACATTTGTTAGTATAAAAGATCGGCATTCCAAACGTGATTGTTATTCTAATAACAATAATAAACATACATTTTTCTATAATTTTTTTCAACACAATAATAAAATGGTTTGGTGTCTCATAAAGAAATATATAATTTTCGTTAATAAAAGGTACTGAAATTTTAAAGCTTTTTTTTTGTTAGAAGTTTTATTGCTTTTTATACATAAAGCAATTTTGTTTTGTTATTCTTTAAGAATCAAATGCATTGTGGGAAGTTGGTGGCATTGTTAAATTGGGGTAGCGCATAAAATATGAAAAATGAACGGTTGAGAATAAGTCCTGATAATATATGTAAATTAGCATAGATTTTATATTATAATAATTATTACAACATGAATACTTAAATTTGAAAAAATAGGTTTAGAACATACACTGTCACTTAAAACAGATTCTACACAAATTTCATGCGCCCTAATAAAGGGCAAAACACTGTTAAAGGGCAAAACACATATAATACTGTTCTCTTAATGGTCAAAATTAGCTAGTTTCATTTATTTTATTTTATTTAAAGTTCAATGTTTTTGGCTAACCGTGTGCTGAATTCAATTATATTTGAAAGATTAAAAAAACTATTTTGTTCTTAAATATAAAATCAAAACATTGCATAGGAGACTGGGGAGACTTGGCCCACCTTTAAATTTTAGTATTTAAAATTTTTTTAGCACTTCTTCAATAGATGGTACTCAAAGCTACTGTTGTCAGCATATAGCCACCTTAGTTTTATTGAGCTAATTTTTTGCATTGAGGAGAAAATAAAGAAAGTTTCTCACCCAAAAAAGTAAACATTTTAGACATAATTTGTAAGATTTTTTTCCAGAAAAACCACTTAAACTTAATTGAAGTATATGGTATTTTTATAATACTGTTATATTAACCCATTAATGCCTGACATTTTTGTTTTGCCAATAAATTTGTATAATGATTGCAAATAGCGTTAATTTAACATAAAAAATACTTTTAAAAAATTACATGTTATTTTTTTTCATTTTATTTTAAAAAATTGAAACGTCCCTAAGAAAGGACGCCAGGCACGAAAGGGTACGTGTTTTTTCCTTTAGGCTCTTACTCACTCTGTTTGAATATATTGATTGAGAATTCAGTTATTTTATAAAAGTTGATAATTTAACTAAAAAAACCAATATTTTATTAAAAAACAAATTTATTAAAATAATTATTTAATTTATTTTAAAAATAAAATTTAAATATTCAAATTAAAAACAAATTATTTTTAAAAAATTCATGTATATTTACTCTAACTAAATCATTGTAGGTAATTTCACATATCTCTATACGCATGTGATTTACAAATTATTTTTAAAAAAAGTTTAAATGATGACTTGGCTACAAACACACATTACATTAACAAAATTTAGCGTTTTTTTGTATGGAAATCCATAAAACATTTATCATGCAATCCAACCATGCATTTGCTGCATTTTCGACAGACATTTTTCCCACATTGGGCACATCGAACCTGTGTTTTGCTAACAACTACATAATGGTTTTGACCATCATATTTAATTTCTTCAGGGACTTTAATTTTTTTTAAGTAAGGGCTAATGTTTGACAAAGGTCTTCCTGGTTTGAATACTTTTGAAAATAGGCCAAACAAATTTCTCTTCGAAAATACAGCAACTGCAATGGTTTGGTTGCATTTGACGCGCAAAGATTGTATAATAACCATGCATTTTGCATAGGCCTCTAGTCCACATATAAACAGAGGCCACCACCACTTCTTTGGACGGATGGAACATCGATAGCTCGAAATGTTTTAGTCTATCCTGTCAGTTCTTCCCATACATTGATTGTATTGAGCAATTATGTTCGGTTGATCAATTTCGACAATTTTTTTTTTCACCGTTTGACCATCGCTTGGCTTTTATTAACGGGTAAACTCCATAAACATTTGAAGCTAGAGTCACAACACTATTGTCATTCCACCTAACTAATAAAACATTATTTTCTTGTTTATCAAACTTGTACTCAAAAGTACCCCGTGTTGTTTTCTTAAAAGACTCAGGTCTTTGAAGCGGACATTTTTCTACACACTTGGCGCGAACAGTTCTGTGTTATTAAATCCTATTTTTCATAAGTAATCAACCAGTACAGGAGACATAAACAAATTATCACAAAAATATTAATGTTAGAATGTTGCGGAAGTTCAGAAATTAGATCCACAACTACCGAGCCTCCCATGCCAAGATTTTCAATAACCTTTACTGTACCTGCGCCTTGATAAGGTTCAAATTGCACTAAATAACCAAGTGTGGTATTTAGACACCAAACTTTATATCCAAAACGAATAGGCTTACTTCGAATAAACTGCATAATAAGGCACCATGCTTTCATCAATTGAATAATTTTGTTCGCATGGTTAAATATAACACAAAAAAACATTAATATTAGTTATAACTAATATTACTGTATTTTTTATATTACTTTCTATATATTCAAAAAAATATTTATTTACAATACTAAAATATTTTTATACCTATGAAGGTTTGGCTATATTTTTTTTTTTAAACTTAACAAATATCATATGACATTTACAATAATTTTCTGTCAAAATATAAAAAAAAGTCAATTAAATTATTAAACATTAATTAAGGAAATAAAATTATATTTAAGGACTATAATTCTCCATAAGAACTAATTTAATTGTGTTTTTAGGTACTAATAAAATCTTTGGTTAGTTAGAAAGTAGCCAAATATCGTATTCACTTCGGGGAAACTCTACGGGGCCATTCGTGCCTGGCGTCCCTTTTTAGGGACGCTAGCAAATTGACCAAAACTACCTCAAATTATTAAAATTACCAAAATTTAAAAAATACGTGAACTAAAGAACACTTAAGGTCAGTACATTTATAAAATCCAGATCAATGAACAAATAAATAATAAGAAATCTTTTCCTTCTTTGCGAGACATTTTCTATAACGTGTGTTTTTGCAATTCCAAACAAATAATGACTCAGCAAAATAACGGTAATAAAATATGCGCTGCTATCTATCGTAAGTCAGTTGAAACAAACACTATTCAATATATAGGAGCAATTTTTTAATTAAAAAATTGATTCATTAAAAATTGCGAGCAATTTTTAAAAGTGTCCCTAAAAAGGGACGCTAGGCATTAATGGGTTAAGGTTTTATTTTAGCTATAAAGTTTGTGCAATGAAGTAGGCTTCAAAGCACCATGTGCCATTCTTTACGAAATGTCTAGGTGGTGAGGGTACGCCACTCTATGTAAGGGAGGGCTGGACCGAGGCTTCCTAAGTGAACTAGTTATGAAAATCTATACATGTTTATCAAATACGCTGTTAATAATAACGTATGATTATAACTTTATGAAGGTAATAGATTGATTATTAGTATTTGTACTTGTTTAGAATAAAACGAAAACCTCAACTAAATCAAACTTATCATTTGTGACCAAACCAGTCTCACATACACGGCCTTGTTATTTAACGCTTAATCCTAATTACTATAATATTCAAATGATGATACGCAAAACCTCGAAAAAACTAATGTAACTTTCGTCTATAATTGACGTTCCCAGAATAACTTACTTTGTTAAGAGGGATTGTCAGTCCCATAGAGCTAATGCATTAGTTTTGTAATCATAACTTCCGAAGAAATATTGCTTTGCCATGTTAGCCCTTTTTCCCCAGGTATGGGAATCAACATAACATTAAAATGAAACAAATTTGAAACGAAAATGTTATATAGCTATTTAATTATATATTTTTAAAGTTTTAAAATGCCAAAAATTACAGCAGATGGCGACACTATTTTAAAACTTTATTAATTAATAATTAAATAACCAGATGTTATTTTCTTTTCAATTTTGTTTTAAATGGATGTTATGATGATTCCCATACCTGTTGAGAATGGGATAACATGGCAAACCAATTATTTTGCCAAAGTTGTGATTTAAAAACTAATGCATTAGCTCTATGGGACTGACAGTCCCTCTTAATGGTTTGTCTGAGACCGCCTACTAGATAGAAAAAATTCTTGTATGCTTGTTAAAGGTTATAAAGCTAATTATTTAGAGGAAGTTATGGGGACACAGTACCTCAAAAACGGCAAAATTTGCTAATTTTTGTTTTATTTGCTAAACTTAAAGTTTGGAATCTTCTTAATAAGTCTACCAAATTTCAAAAGTGTAGATATATATTATAAAAAAAGTTATTCCACTTTTTATGCGGAAAGGTAGGATAAAAATGCAAACGAATGAAAACTTTAAACGTGTTTTTCTCGGTGTAAATTTTTCCTTGATGACAAGGTTTTCAATACGCTAAGGCTTTTTTAATTATTTATAAAAGTCTAAGGAATTTTGTATGCAGTCTGTCAAATATGTTGACATTAAGAATTGGTATCAAAATTGTTTTCAAAGGTAATACTTTTTTAATAAAAAATACTAAAGTCGAAATTTTCCAAATATGCTAAAAAAAATTTGGATTTTCTAGATATTTTTAATGAAACAAATACTGAAGATAAATCAAATTTGGATACCAATTCTTATGTAAAACAGTTTAAAGTACTCGAGGAAAAAAATTGGGTTGAAATATTTGTATTTAAAAAAGCCTTAGCATTTTAAAAAAGTTCAAAAAGATTTAATTTTTTTAAATAACATAAAAATTTAAAGTTTAATTTTTTTGGGTCATATATTGTGTTTAAATATAGGTTGAACTAATAAAACACCAATTTTATAGTAAATATGTCAAAATTAAAAAAAAATTCCCCTTATGAATTAGCGAAGTTTGCTGGCTACATTGAGATTGCGATGTGATTTACATGCGTTGACATATATTCGTTTTAGTTTTGATCGAAATAACGTCATACTACATGTTTTAATGCCTTAATGGATTTCAAAAATTAGGAATTAAAAAAGGAAAAGTGCTTTTCTCATGGTCATAAATAGAATTTTAGGATAGGTTTGTACTCGAGAATGTGTAAATTCGGATAACGGGGTCATAAATACATTTAGTTTCTCAAATAGACAGTTTGAGTGTATTTAATGGGCAGACGCAGTGTGTGGTCCAAGAGAAGATGGATCTTGATTGATTTATGACTTCTTAGGAAACAGATCTGAAAAGGACCTTTTCCCACACTTTTGATTTGAGAGTTTTTGCGACATGAGAGGAACTTTAGCCAATCACGAAGAATTAGGGAACGCCTATGGAGAGAGGAAGCAACCAATCGGACAGCAAGCTACGCCCACCACCGAGATGACAGCAGATGGGACTTTTACCTCACTCGATGGAAAATCTGTCTCCCCGAACAGAATTGAAGAGCTTAGTGGAAGAACGTGCTAAGTGACAGAAGGATGAAAACCAGCAAATGAGCTTTAAAGGTTTTAGTTTGCACTCAAATCTGTTGAAAATGGTACTTGAAAACCGTAAAAAATATACTAAACTTAAAGTTTATAAAGAAGGGGAAACTTTTTATCGTTAAAGAAGTTAGTAATATGTTCAATGACACAGAAATTTAAATTTTTTCAAAAATGTCACTTAGCACGTTCTTCCACTAAGCTCTTCAATTTAAAGAAAAATAAAACTTTCCCAGCAAAAAGCTGGCACCCAACGCCTCACTGTAGTAACACGAGGTTGGCGTCAACTTTATAGAGACGGCAAAATTAGTCACAGAGTTTTGGAACAGGAAATATTTAACTTGCACAAGTTCCATGTACACGGCGTTATTATTTAACATTTCGAACTACTCTCGTGTCAAATTGATTACACGTAAAAACCAAAAGAACAAAAGTAACATTTTCTGCAAGTGACGTCACCAAACGACGATTGACAAGAAAATTTAAAAATCGAAAATAAACTTTCTGCTGAAGTTAAGGGGATACGGTACCCACAAATTGGTCAAAATATCGATTTTTCAGATTTTACTTCTTATTATTCACAATATATTTCTGAACATTTACTAAAAGTTTCATAATGATATCTTCTATAGAAAAAAGTTATTAAATATTTTCTGGAGTCATTCCTATAAGTTTGAATACGTATTTCGTCTGGTTTCAATCTGTTTTCTCTTTTTCGCGTTTTTCAATTCTTGTGTTTAAAAAATCCTTAAGGCCTTTTTGATAATTAAGTTAGAATTTGGAAATTTTAAACCTGTGTTTTTATATAAATGGTGCACAAAATCGGGCATGGAATAAGGTCTACGATGTATAGTTTTTTTTTAAAAGTTGAATTCAAGAATTTGTATTTTTTGTGAATTTCAGTATAAGTGCATGTCACTTTTTAACTGTAGCCCACATTTTAAAATCCATGCACATTTCTTGAACAAATAGTACTAAACACCAACTATAAAAGTTTGGTGGAGTTATTCTCAAAATTGAAAGAGGAGTAGCGTCTCTTTTAAAAAATAAATGAACTACTTGTAAATATTTGTTTTTATTGCTAGAAAATGTTTATTTAGAGTGAACATTATATAAAACCACTATCATTTACAAGTTTGTGTTATTATTTCTAGAAATAATGTTTTGGGTACCGTATTCCCTTTATCTAAATATTCCAAATGTTGCGTAAATGAAATCCATTGGCCTGAACAATCTATAAAAAGTTAACGTTTTTATTGGGAAGGAAGATGCTGATGAGATTCACAAATGAGTCGTGTTATGGGTTAAAGATCATTTAAAACTAGGAATATTTTCAACGGTTTAAAGTTTTTTAAACTTATTTTTAAACTAACTTTATACACATTTGTTCTACTTTTTTAGCAAAAAGATAAACTGTTATGACTATTTAAATATGTTTTGATCAAAACTGGTTGGTTTAATTTAAAAATACAAATGTAAATTCAACACATTTCTCATTTCGATTAATGTGAAAGAAACTGCTAGGCTTAATTTAACGAATTACCCAATTTATACACGTGGTTACAATAATATGTTTTAAAACAAAATTTAAATCATATATTCATTGCTAAATATATTACAAAGGAAATATCAAATATTTCATTTGAATGGTTCGATTATTCTTAAAAATGTTAAAGAGTTTATTAAGTCAAAATATATTTTATCGTTCTTTAAAAATAGTTATATTTTAAAATTCATATTCATTAGACTTTCAAGCACAGAAACTACTCTATTATTAATATCTATTTGCATATTGAACACTTATTTCGCAACCTAGTTATCAAGAATAATTTCTGTACAACCCATTTACTTTCGTCCCACAGAAAGCAAAAGTTCACTTTACAAAAAGATTTTTTAATCCCAGTTGAACAATGCCAAATTACAGCATTTCATTAATATAGCAATTACTTTAGTTCGAGATTTTAAAATTATCTCTTAAAAATACCAAAAAATCATGTCGCCAAATAAAACTAAATTACACAAAATAAAAATTCGATTTACTACACAGTTTTCGATAAAATGCAGTAAAAATGGTAATAAATCTAAAATGCTGCTTACCGATGCATGTTAGATCGTAGGAGAAAGATATTTTTGTAATTTGGAAAAGCTGTAACTACTCACATTGGCTTATGTTAGGTAAAACGGATAAGAAAATATGACAGAAATAGTATAGAGGGGGTTAGTTAATTTATTTAAACGTTTCACTAGAGCTAGAAGAGAGCAATACGTATATGAAGATATCAATGTAATTTTTTTTAAAGAAACTTTGTTTATTATGAATACTAAGATCGTTATTTTTACTTTAAGTGGCTAATGTTTTAAGGTATAGAAGTTTTGAATTTTGTTTTGCATTGAATACTTAATATTTTTCCCATCACAATATCTATTGTTTTTTACTGTCAAACACCTCGTGTAACTACACACATAATTTTTTTTTCAAATTCGCGTAAGAGATCTTTTTTTAATAATTTACAAGGAAATCCAAACATAAGGATCTTAATGCATTTTTTTAAACATGACGAAAAGTGAAAAAAGAAATACTTACACTTTTAGTATTTCATTCTTCGTAACTGTTTTTTCGCATTTTTTTAAGCATTAGTGAAAAAATAACATAATTATTAAAAAAAACGCATTTTTAACCAGTTTTATTTTTCTTTCGAAAGAATTAAAAACTAGAAGTGTAAAACACATGCTAGTTTTGGATGTCCGTTCTTTAAGGTCACGTCGAACGTGTAATATAAACTTATGTTCTAAATTTAAAATCTGAAGCTCCTTTTCAGTTTTCAGTAATAACTTAAAAAACAAAGTTCTAAGGTTACCTTTTGCGCACACGTGATTTTCCAAAACCTTATGACATCCGACAGGCACTAGGAACTTGTTTACTAAATTTAGATTTTTGGTTCTTTTAAATTAAGCTGTCGAGTTATTTTAGACAGAATGATAAACGGACAGATTGACACAGACAAAATGACAGACAGAATGACAGACTGATGTAAAAAACAAACAATTTTTTAGAATCGGCAAGCTACAAAACGTGTTAAAAACATGAAACATCTTTTTCGGATTTTCAGTGCCAGCCCAAGTTTTACCAAATATTTCATTTTGGGTAATTGAAAAAAAAAAATGGAAAATTGAATACTGCCTCATGAAGATATCAAGTTATATTTTTTGTTCGGTTGTCTAAAATATTTAAAGAATACTTCTGGTTGGAATATCTAAACACATTATTGAACTCAAGTGAAAGTTATTGTTAAGACTTTTCTGCCTTTTATGTTCGAATTCCAGACCTTTCAGCTAACGAAATGTAGGCAGATTTAAAATTTATATACGAATAAAGTGCTTTTCACTGAAATTCAATTTTAACACTTTGTCAAATCAAATAAGATAAGCATTTTTAAATTGATGAATAATTCAAGTTAAAGTTTCTTGGAAACGAAATATTTAAAAAGGAAACAAACCAAAGAAAGCCAAAAGCAAAATGAAATTTTCTTTTTAAAGTTAATTCTGGGAACTTCATCTTTAAATTTATTTCTTATTTTTAAAAGAAATTGTCTGAATATATTTATATAAGCTATTTTTTGTTGAAAAAAATCGTTTAAAAGCTTATTTTAAATTTTAAGAATACAATGGATTAAATATGCAGCATTAAAAATTGATCATAATTTTCGTTGTTACTATAAACGTATGTTCGTTGGATGCTGTCTCAATTATAGTTTTTAGGACTTTATTTTTATTCACCTAATAAAAATTGCAATACAACATTTTAAACGCTTAACTAAATGCACATTTTTGAATAAAAATTTATCAGATTTTCACTAGCTTCGTAAACTAATTTGAATAGAAACTGAAAATGAATTTGGATTAACGGCGTTGATAGTTTGAATATTTAAAATGTTTTTGTTAATCTATAGTTAATTACTTCATTACTACCAAACATTTCATTAATTGTGACTTAAAAAAATGTTCAATGTTCTTGGCGAATGCAACTTAACATATTAACGACAGTTGGCGAGAAAATTTGCCAAAGGAAAATGAGTTTTCTTCTTAAGTTCACATCTAAATAAAAACAAGTTGGTTTGCTACCATAGATATCATAGTTAAAGTATTAGATTGGCAGATCACGTGACCTCCAATGCTAACGACGAGACGCGCATGGAGGCCAAATAAGGGGACAAAATGGTCAGTGTTGCTGCCACTTTAAGGAGAAAAATACTACGAAAAAATACCATTTAATTCTAAAATTACAAAAAAATATCGTAAAAATACTAGCTGTATTTTGGAATCTTTATAGTGATTTTAAATCCTTTTCTTGTACTTTTTTGTAATTTTAGAAATAGATGGTATTTTTTTGTAGTATTTTTCTCCTTAAAGTGGCAGCAACACTGGTCATTTTGTCCCCTTATTTGGCCTCCATGCGCGTCCCGTCGTTAGCATTGGAGGTCACGTGATCTGCTAATCTAATACTTTAACTATGATATCTATGTTTGTTACAGAATGTGCCACTTAAACGGCTTCCACACAACATTTGTGCTCAACAAGAAACACTATACACCACAGAAAGAAATTCGCCAAACAGCGACTTTAGCTAGTTGTAATTCCAAAATTAACTTATGTCTTTAATCTTCTTTTGCAGATTTAATAATTAATCTATATCGTTTGCTAATTTTTTTTGAAGTTCGAAAAATAATGATATATTTTTTTTAATAAAAATCTTTTAGTAGCCACCAGTTTACAGTTAGAAAAATAAATTAATAAAATTGATGCGTTAAAAATAAAAGCGAAACTTTGCATATTCTTTATGCAAAGTTAAAATTCTTTATGCCTCTTTTTTCATACATATATAATGAACCATCAAAAGAACTATTATGATATTACATCAATCCAAACTGAATTATATCACAAAAAAAACTTTTGAAAGAATATTTTTATTTTAAATAAAGTTTCTCGTACGTTTAACGAAATGGCAACAGTGAAAATATTAAATAAAAAAATTTGGCTAGTTTCATTCAAATTTTATTTCGAAAATTCAATAATTATTACTTATCGTTTGCAAAAATTAATCTATATTTTGAAGAATAAATATGTAATATTCCTCGCTTTTAACTAAAATTAAAATATTTCATACCAACGTTGGTTGGTTGGTAGACACATATATTCAGGTTTGTGTGCTTGGTCAGCGACCCGCTTATAAACCTTCGTCAAGTAAGACAGACACAACAGACAACACACACACATAAGTGGATCCATATAATTTTTAGAGACAGAGGCCAACTAGAGGATCCCCAGAATTGGCTTGTCACCCCCAGAGGTATGGATTTAGTATGGGAACTTAGAGGACTTTCGGACCCAACAGATTTAACGAGCACGTACTCCGCATATACTCGGTAGGTCTTCAGTGGTATCGGGACTCGATCGCAGGACCTTCCGATCCCGAGACCGAGACGCTGACCAGTAGGCTCACTACGGCCCCATACCAACGTACAAAGAATCTCGCAGTGAAATATATTTGACGTCATTTCAAACTGATCGATGTCGCAAAAATAAATTTATTTTAATTTATTGTCTCTAAAATAAAAATTAAAGTTTCTTCTCTCTCTTCTAAAATAATTAAAGTTTCTCGAGCGATTGTTGCGGTGGCAATGGTGATTTTATTCCAATAAAAACTGCTTCCAATGCTTTTTAAATGAGCATTCAATTTTACAGTTTTTTTAAATAATTGAAGTACTTCGAATTCTTTTCTGAAATTTTCAATGTATTCTAATTTCGATGCGCTGAATTTTTTTGACGTATCACACTTGTCCGTAGCATTTGTAGTTTGGGCTATGAAAGTGGGTGGCGGACGGATAGACACACGTACCGTACGATTACAATACCTTCCACTTTTTACGCTATAAACGTAGTGTGGAAGCTAAAAATACAGGAGAAATGGAGGCAATAGTCCGGAACAATTTATGTAGAACAAATGAAGAAAAACAAATTAAACATAACTTGATTAAGATAACGTTTTTATTTGTTAAAGGCGTTCACAAAGTCGTCTTTTATGAGAAATCTTTTCAAAAAGAAACATGCAAGCTCTATATATAATTTGATAACATTGTGTTTTAATTTACAATAACTCAGTTGATTTCTTGATAATCTGTCCAATTCTTATGGTAAAAATAAATAATCTTTTACCGAAACCGCTAATTTAGCAATACTACTGACTTCTTCGTTCACATGTTCTGTTCCGTCAAAATTAAAAAATTTTAGCTTCCACACTACGTTTACAACGTAGAGAGTGGAAGGTATTATAATTGTTCACTCCGTCCGTCTGTCTGTCCATCCGTCACCCACTTTCATTTCCAAACTACAAATGCTACGGATAGGTGTAATACGTCAAAATATTCAGCGTATTGAAATTAGAATACAGTGAAAATTTCAGAAAAAAAATCGAATTCGAAATAATTCAATTATTTAAAAAACTGCAAAATTGAATGTTCATTTAAAAAGCATAGGAAGTCATTTTTATTAAAATTAAATCACCATTGTCATTCGCAACATAACAATCGCTCGAGAAACTTTAATTCTTTTAGACAATAAATTAAAATAAATTTATTTTTGCGACATCGATCAGTTTGAAATGACGTCAAATATATTTCACTACGAGATTCTTTGTATGTTGATATGAAATATTTTCAATCTATTTAAAAGCGAGGAATATGACATATTTATTCTTTGAAATATAAATTAATTTTTGAAAACGATAAGTATTAATTATTGAATTTTCGAAATAAAATAAATGAAACTAGCCAGATTTAGCAAGTAAATGTTTAATATAGAATTAATGCTGTATTTGGCGCCTTTTCACCTGTTAAACACAACTGTTGTGTGGAAGCGGGTTAAGTGACAGATTCTGTTACAAACCTACTTTTCGTATTAAACGATACGTAAAAAAGATTTCCCGATAAATTGTTGAGATGAATTAACGTTACGGTAGAGCTATTGGCGATGTGCGTCGTAACTAAAAACCTTAGTCAAGTGACAATCCGACATCTTAACAAGCACCCAACTAAACTTTTAAGGATGACATTGTTATGTGGCGTACGCATAAATTATTATTATGAATATTTAATAAATGAATGACGTTATATCTTAAACAATTAAACATTCACTGATTTTTCTTTAAATTATTTTATAATGTTTTCAAAATATTATATCTTGAAATGCTGCGTATAAATTATATTATTTCTTATTCCAAAAGAAAAGGATACTCTAAAAGAAGGTCAAAATAAAGATGACGAATGTAAAACAACAAATACTTATATAAGATTTTTTATTACATTTATATTTTCGAAAGAAATTTAAATTAATAAATAAAACATTGCTTGAGCACTGATTTTTTTACAACTGCATACCCCTCAAAAATCCATTGCAACATCACATCACACTATACTCAAACAATTGACACTTAGGCCGTATTTACTCGATGGGAGTTAAGCCACTTTTCTGTTTATGTCTGGCTATGCATTAATTTAAAACTACGCCTACGTTTATTTTATAAAATATACAAATTTATTCATATCATTACCATTTGCCAACAAGTCAAATTAATTAGGCAAGCCGATACGAGCCACCTGGCGTCAAAGTTAAACAAACAACCTGAAACATTAAAAATATGATATCACAGTTATTGCATTAATTTTCAGCAATCTTCTTTCACGGAATTAATTTGACAAAGCGTTTAATGTGCCGATTTTGTTGAGGAAATATTTGTATTTTTATCAATGTCGCTTAAAAATGGTTCTAAACAAGTGTTACAAAATTTAAATTGAGCCAAATTAATTATATAATTAATTAATTTTATAAACTAAACACCTCGGCGCAACAACCCATTAGTGGGCCAAGGACTGCCGTGCCCACTCCAGCTTAGGTGATAATGAGCTCTGGGGTGCTAAGCACATATGTCCCGGTAAGGTGGTCAGTCTCACGCGGAACCCCCTCTGTTTAGTTCCCAAGCATGCTTGGTACTCATTTTATCGACCCACTTAAGAGATGAAAGGCCGAGTCAACCTCGCCCAATCCGGGAATTAATTTTATAGTTATACTTAAATAGAATACATGTAGGATGTATTATATATACCATTTGATTTCGGTTTTAAAATGGATAATTGAAACGGCAACGCCTACGGAGACGTCACAGCTGCGTAAAACATTATCTTAAACATAGCAAACAAATCACTCATTCAAAATCACGTGTGCAGCAGAACACTAAAGGTTGAAGTTAACCATGAAAAACTATTACTTTTACCTTTAACTACGCTTTAATAAAATCTTTCTAAAACAAGCAACTTGATTCATTCAGTAAATGATTTTTATCTTTTTCATTCAATAGAGAGTTTTGAGCAGATTCGATTTTATTAAATTTTAATTATTGAAAAATCGAAATAGATGAAGTAATCGGGACCTAACCACATTCGGATAATTGGAGTTAATCTTAAGAATATTTATAATCACCATCAATTACCTTTTTTTTTATAACAGATAGTACCTAATATAAAAGCAGGTACAGTTTGTAAAAAAGTTTATATGCGACACAAAAACTTATATACTCGGCCCAATTGTGTTGATGTTTGTCGATATAGATATCATGCCAGAAAAATTACTAGGCAACGTGACCGATGGCCGGGTGGAATTTTTCCTAAACTTCGGATAACCGGCAACGCTTCTGATAATTGGAGTAAGGATAATTGGTGTTCTACTGTAGTGAAAAATCGATTTAAATAGACGATCACTGACTTCCCTAACGCTAGAAAAATAAAACTACCTGAAATAAATTACTACACCAGTTTGTAGTTCGAGGATATTTGTTTTTGATTTGTAAAATCAGTAGTTTAATGGTAAGATAAATTTAAATATCGAACCATAAAGTTTATTCCTAAAAAGAGTTACAGTCAGTAATAAAAACTCTGGTTATAGAGTGTAACTTTAATAAATCTAATGACGGTACTTATAAGTACTACTTAAAAAGCCTCTGTTCACTTTTCATTGTTCGATTCGAAAAAAAAAAACGAGGATAGATGGAACTTTTTAATTGACATGTTCGATTTTAGCACATTAAAGTCTACAAAGGTAAGGTAAATTCTTCCAAAAACTTTGCCTTTAAATATTTTAGTGTTAGGATAACTCAGGATGTTCAGAAATTGGCTCCATTTACAAAAAGACAGCAATAGACTGGAGTCCCCCTCAGCACGCTTGGTATGGCGCTAAGAAACCAGGCGAGATTTCTAAATTGCAACTATGCAGGCCAGACCAAACTGCTCTCTCCAGATTCAGGACAGGACACACAAAGAGTTTGAAGTTTGAGGCCGGAACCAAGCTGCTTCCTGACTGCCCAAACTGTCGTTGAGGTGCTTACCCCAGTGGTTAATTTTAATTTGACGGTACTTCTGTCGCCAAGGGATTTGGCGCTTTTGTAGGGAGCGATAAACAATTATTTTTGGTGATGCGGCATTTTCTGGTGAAATGCGTTGTGTGGCGTCATTGTTGTGGCTAGGTGGCGCTGGTTATACTTGCGCGGATGTTAGGCGCGTGGGATTTATTTGTTCTAAATTAGTTTTTGACCAATCGCCGGCGCTGGTAATACTTGCGTGGTATTTAGGTTGCGCGGATGTTGTGCGCACGGAATTATTTTTATTCTAATAAATTTCTTTTTGTTCTATCGTCATTACGTTTGGCTTTTGAACATCCGATTATTATGGATGGTGCGTATTAAAATTCTGAATTTTTTATCGGTTTGAAAATGGCTGGACAGCTAGCTATCATTCAGTTTTGAAAGAATAAAACTAAATTTTTTTACTTTAAATTTTTTGTTTTGCTTCGTAAAACAAAACTGCCCGGGGCCCCAAACCAATATTTAGGCTTTCAATGGGCCCTACAATACTGCCCCATGTTGGATACTGATGTTTTTTAGAGAAAACAAAATTGCCCGGGGCCCCAAACGAGTATTTAGGCTTTCAATGGGCCCTACAATACTGCCCCATGTTGGATACTGATGTTTTTTTAGAGAAAAAATAATTGCCCGTACCCCCAAACGCGTGCGTACTGGATTGCCACTCATTCGTGTAGCTCTAGTGCGACAATAATTCAAACTAAACTAAACTGGATTGCCACTCGTGTAGCTCTAGTGCGACGATAATTCAAACTAAACTAAACTGGATTCCCACTCGTGTAGCTCTAGTCCTACGAAAATTCAAACGAAACTAAACTGGATTGCCACTACTAGCCCATTGTGTAGTGTAAAGTTTGTTTTGTGTTGCCCAAAGCAAACCAAAACCCTGAACCTGGTTTTTTTTTCAAAAGTAACTAGGGTTACTGCATCGGCGGAAAGGAATCTGGCAATGCGGAAACACGCGAGTTTCGCCAAGTTGTTGTTGTTTCTGGAGCCGCGCCAAGCAGTACCGTGAAATTAAAATTTACCAAGCAAGTTCCGAGCACATACTCCATTGCCTCGGTTTGACGTGGAAGGACGTCAACGACGACCCACTTTTATTTTTCGCCGAGGCTAAGTACCTGCCCAAAACCGGTACAAACAACTATCACGAGGTTGCAGGCATTGGCTATTGATCGCTAGATCGTCAGTTCTAAAATCGCCACATGTAATCGCAATCAATTATGTTCAGTTGGTCCGTGCCATAGAAGTCTGTGCCAATAATAAATATTAATTTTTGATAATAATAGTTAAGTTGTTGCATTATGAAGTGTATGCATTTTGAAGAAAATAAATATACAAAATACAATAAATATACAAAATTCATCAACAAATTTCGAATAGCAAACAACCTGTCACATCGCCCATGCATAATATTGGGTTATTGGCGTATTTTTCCAATATCTATATTTGGCGCAATGTTTAAAGCAACCTTTTTCTGGTTTCGGCTGCGAGTTTTGGGCAGGTATTTAGTCACTCCGTTTATTTTTAGACTTTCTCAGGGTCACACACATCATATAACTAGTCTAATTTTGACCCAGGGATATGTAAAAAAAGTGTTAGGATAACTGAGGAGAAATAATTAATATTAAAACTTAATTCGATGCAAAAAGGATTACAAAAGCAGACCTAAATCATTTACGTTTATGACAAACTAAGCAAATGACATATTACGATAATCAAGTAGTGCAAAAATAATTTCATTAAAATGACATAATAGCCCGGAATATGAAATTATGTAGATTAGTGAAAGTAATTGTTGCCTTGGTAAAAATTATTATGAGCAGCCTTGTAATTTGATGCTTAAGTGTAGGGTGACAGTGCAAGAGCTAAGCGTAGGAGTAAGTAATTAATGAAAAATCAACACATAAATTAGAGGTATACACTCTTAAAACAAACGAGCGGTTTTAACTCAGTCTGAGTTAATTTCCACTCCTTTCCGTGCCGAAAATGCACTTCTCCTATAGGAGTGAATTTCACTCTTTTTCGGAGTGGGTAAAAGAAATAAAAGAAAACAATCTGCGTCCTACACTCTTAAAACGAGCGGTTTTAACTCAGCCTGAGTTAATTTTCACTCCTTTCCGGTGCCGAAAATGCACTTCTCCTATAGGAGTGAATTTCACTCTTTTGTTTTAAGAGTGTAGGAAAATAGATTAGAAAATATAAAACCACCTGTAAACAGATAGTCAAGTTATGTTAAAACCTATTTGTTATTTTAAAAACTTAATTTTTTTTTACCTGTGGCATTAGGCATATTTTACGTACTTGGATAAAATGTATCGCATTTTATATTGACTCACAAAATGACTTTATTTAAATATAAGATATAATCAATTAATTGTTATTTGAGTTGAATTTTCGTCGCACTACAACTACACTAGTGCAATCGGCTACGGGCGTAGAAATTTAGAACTGCAGAAAGGTGACGTGATTGTTTGCGAAAACTCTTTGAATCCTTAAATTATTTTTTTTTTCATTTCTAGTTAAGAATATGTTGCAAAAAAAAGAGTCTGCTAAAATGTATTTTGTTATATTTTTTACAAATTCATTTTTAGCATTAAATACCGCTATGATTTGAACATGTACATTTTTAAAAACATTTTGCTGCATTTTTAAAAATTTATTTACATCATACCTTGAAAAATTGCGTGAAAATTTTATTACTTCTTATTCCAAATAGAAAACCATTAACTAAACTAATATAAGTAACACAAGACAACAAATAAAACACCACGAATTTCCAAATACAAAAATAATTTTAAATTAACACCCACATACCGTACTAACTTTTCCAGCAAAAATTCGCTTCGGATAGCGTCCCACGCATTTGCGGGACAGCCCATATGTATACATACATAGAGTTACTCATAGGTAAACAAAAAAGTAGAAGTTCAAGGTCTTCTGAGTTGCCATCCCGCATATCCACAACAAATCCACACAAAATATTCTTAGAATACTATCACACGTTCTATCAGCGAAATAACTCTTACATAAGTAGTATGTATTGTTGCTATTTGGACTATAAAAATATTGTTGCTATTTGGACTAAAAGAATAACCAGCATTTAACATCTAAGCAAAGTCTTAACCCTCTAATGAATGACATTTTTTTTTAACAACATAATAAAAACTAACTATAAAATTCCAATTTTGATAATAATGACTAGAAAACTACTAAATATATTTCAAAATAACCCTCTTTAACTATAATAAATTTTTCAAAACAGTTTATTTGTTTTTAGTACTAATATTAACATACTTTGAAAACTGGCAAAAACGTAATTTCACAACAATTAATAACCTCACTCTTTAATTTTGAATAAACTTTTACTACTTTCTTCTATGAAGATTATTAAGGTTTAAAACTTCAAAATGAAATGTAATAGATGAAAAACACTTAAATTTATCGAGAGTGAGCTTTATTTTAATTGAATAAAGTGGATTATGTTACTTGTTGCAACAGTATGCATCCTAGACATACGATATTGCTTCTGAACTATGACTGTTTATACCAAGTTGATAGATATATTTCTGAGAAAAAGATAAAATGTTCTTTCCCACGAGATTTTTGGAAAAGCTAAATGCATTGATAAAGATTAAGATATGTTGTTTTTGAGATGCGGTGTTTATCTTCCAAGCAAACACAAAAAAAAAAAAAAAATTGAGGTTAAATCTTTAAAGAGACCACAAGGCAAAATTTATAAGTCACTTGAAAAGATTACGTCCACTTTTTACACAGAAGTTTTTAAAGCTAGAAACTTGTTTAGAAGCTTATGAAGAAAATTATTTTTAAATATAAAATACTTGAAAATAATATAAACTTCTATACAGTGATATTAAATATTAATACAATTAGATATATTTATAAATTAGTAATAATTTTTTTTCATCTGCGTGTTAGAGAATAATACATAACACTCAGATGAAGAAGAATTTTTATATTTATAACCTTTCATCAGAAGATACATTTATAATACAAGGGTAAGTCTATTTTTATTTTACTTTATTTAATTAACATCTGATAGTTTTGATATATTTAAGATATTTTTTATACTTAATTTAAATCATTTTGTTTTTCATTTTTATGTATAAAATAATGTTTTAGTTAAGATAAATTGTAAATGTGTACATATTATTTCAATAAATTTATAGTTTAAATATATGTTAAGAAAGAAACACATGATACAGTAAAAAAAAATGTTTATTAAAATCGAATCAAACTTTTAATTACAATTACATTAAAAACTATTCACAATTATGAAAATAATAACACTACAGACTGTAAACAAACACCAATAAAAATTATTTAATTATTGTATTGCATAATGTCCATATGGCAAACAATTCACAGAATCTATTAAATACATTTTATCGTAAAAGCTGCTTAAACTAGTTTTATTCTGTAAAACAGTAGATATTTCATGATTTTTGGAAATAATTGAGATTTGTTTATTTTTTATGGAGCTATTAGTTTTTAGAATGTTCACATATAAATCATGGTTGAAAAATTTTTTTATAACAGATTTTTTTGTTCCTTTGGCAGTCTTCTTCTCCTCATCTCCAAACAAATAAGAATACATTTTAGGTTTTATAGCACAAATTTCTTTAATCGGTATTCCTCGAGTTTCGTCTTTTAAATAGCCTAAAGAAGCTTGATTTTTTTTTGAAAACAATTTATGAGATGGGGGATAATTTGAAAAGTCTAATATATGGCTAAATTTATTTTTCATATCAACATAGATATCTTTAGATATTACTTCGAGGGTTAAGGAATCTGTATCAGTGTAAATACAATTAACATTTTTTCCATATACAGGTTTAATAACTTCATAATATATCTCAAACATATACAATTTACTAATATCAAGAATTGCCTGTGCGATGAAAAGAGGTTGATTAAGTAATAAGCTTGATTTTAAAATTTTGAATAATGCACAAGACTTGTTAATTACTGAAAAAAATTCTAAGCCCGGATCTGATAAATATTTTTACATTGTTTTTCGTTTAAGCCTATTTTAACATTTACATGTTTTCTGATATTCATACATGTACGTCCAAAAAAAGCATTGTTCATTAGCTTAAAAAAGTCTTTGTCAAAATCATTAGTTGCTTCCTTTCTTCTGTCATTATTAAAGAGGGTATAGGGTCGTAACCAATAAGACTGTTTGAATTGAATAACTCTGTGAATTTTCTTAATTTGTAAGCCGTGTTTCACATAAAATTGTAAATTCAAATAGTGCACAACATAATTTTGTTTTTCATTAAAAGAATTAAGAAGTTTTTTGCACTTATTAAATTTCAAACCTAAATTATTTAGTATATTTTTTTGATATTCTGAAAGCATTTTATATTCTATGGTTTCATGATTAGGAGCTAATGGAAATGATTTTTGCAAATCATGAATATTACGTGGATAGTTTAAGTCTACTTCAAGAATGAATCCAATATCTGAATGTTTATCATATGACATGATATCAAAACATTCAATTTCTCTTTTTGACAACCATTTAAAATGTGAAACAGGCATTTTGAAACATGCTTGTACTGTTCCATACAAATTATTTACATCAAGTGATATAATAAAAGTTGAAGGCAAGTTTTTATTGTAATTGGATAATAATGCATTGTTTGCTTTAGAGAGTCGTTTAGAAGTAAAACACATTCCACCACGAATACCTGATTCAATCATTGTATACATATCTATATCAGTAAGTAACTCTAATGTAACATCAGTGATCTTTAAGCCTGCGCTCCATGTTAAACTTGGAGCTGTATAAAAATATAATGGGTCTAACTCAAAATAATTCATAGACAAAGTTCGAAAATTTTCAAAAACATCAGCTAATAATGTGACATCAGAATTTAAATACAAACGTAAGTAATCTTTAAATGTTAAGCATTTGAACTTGTGAAATATAAATTTAGCCCAATTATAATCTTCATCGGAAATGTCTTCACTACTTAAATCGTTAAAAAAAGCTTGTTTTGTAGGAAGTTTCTTTTCTTTTAAAACAGAAATAGAATCAAAATAGCTGTAGGGAAACACTCCTTTTCTGAGTAAATGTTTCCGAAACTTATAGGAATTGAAAAATGAATTAAATATTGGAAAATCATATTTACTTCTTTTTAAGTTCTCGACTAGGTCGCTAAGTTTTGAAGGAAGAAATAAAAAGCTATCTAAAAATCTTATGTTATCTAATTTAAAAGAAGTGCATTTTTGTGAATTAACAGGAATAATTGTTAAATTTTTGCCTAATTCACAAGACATTTCTTTTAAAATTAAATGTGAGTCGTATGTTCTGAACCCATGCAAAACCACATTTAAGCAATTACTAAATTTATAATTTAAATTACATCCTTGACAAGCTTTTCCTAAAATTTCACCAGTGAGATGATCATGGTTAATGACACTTATGGTATCTTTTGAAAAATACTTCCCACATAAATGACATTTTTCGGGGTTAATAATAAAATTGTTTTCATTCATAGACACATTTTTTTCCATGTATTTTAACACAGCTTTAGAAATATTTTGTAAACAATTTATAAAATTTTGAACACAGTCCATGCCACAGTAAAATTTATGGAAAACTATCTGTTTCTTATTATCAATTAAAACAAGGGAATAAGCTATTGGTTTATGGATTTGCTTTTTTACTGAATAAGAAGTGGTATTGTTTGGTTCTGCTGATGAAACTTTTTGAGTTATACTCTCAAAATCAGCATACACACAAAAAGGTTGAAAAAACATTTTATGAAATGAATTAAATTTTAAATATTTATCATTGTTTGTTGGTAGTCTAATTCTACGAGGTTCATTTTGTAAACATCTTTTCATGTGATTATCTAAAGTAGACTGACGTGCGAAACCAATTAAGCAATTTTTACAATATTTATAAATGCCATGCTTTTCATGCAAAAGCCTATTAAAGTTCTTTATCAAAAAATAATGTTTTTTGTACAACAACAAATTTACTTCTTTGAAAGTATTATGTTTACTTTTATAAATCGGAAATATTTCATGTTCATATCCATAAACATTTATAGAAAGCTTATTTCTTTGTTCAAATTTTGGAATATCGTTTATTTGTACAGGAAATTTTAAAAAACTATAAGACAAGTACTTTAAATATTTCTCATATGTACAATACAAAGACTTATTGAATTTTTGAGGAAATAAGGCTGCTAAAATGGAAAATATGAAACACATATTATTCAAGCACTTAATGTTTAACACACATTTTTTATTTTTGATTTTTTGGGGGAGGGTTGCATTTTGACAACCTCCGTTTAAATCTCTATATCTTCCAATATTTAATTCTATAAAATCTATGTTTTTGATTGTCCAACCCGAACCTAACTTTAAAAAGGATTCGATTCTATCTAAAATTTTTGTATATGAAGACTCTAGCTTAGTGTTTATTTCAAATGTAGATAATAGTCTTTCAGCATTAGAAGTAAAGTAAAAAGATTGATTAATAAAGTCTTCGTTATTTAATTTTTCAAAAGTAACTCTAAGTGATATGATAAAACGAACTCTTGAGTTTTCATTTTCTAAAATATCTTTAATTTCCTTTTTACAATTATTTAATGCTATTAAAGGATCAATAATATTTATCAAATCTTTTCTATAGCAATTAATGTAATTTCTGAATGCCTGTGATTTTAAATAAAACATTTTACAAATAAAGATTAAAAAGATATTTTTAATAAAATTTCATAAACATTATTTTTCAAAAATATTTTTAAGAGATTATTTCATAGAATTTAAACAGAGTACTTGGTGATATGTTTCTCCAGAATTTGCAAAGCTTTTTGGACGTTAGAAATTTCAGTTATTGGTATATTTATAAATTTTTTCCTCTCATTTTCCATTCCTTTAGAAAAACAAATGTAAACACGTTTTTCATACTTTTTTATCTCCACAGCAAATCCACTTGATACGTACACCGACTTAGGGGGTATTGTTTGCAGGTTCATAAAATCATCATTGATAATAATATCATACTCCTTTTGATTTTTTCCTTCTGAAAAATATGTTACATGAAAATGTGAGATTCTTAAGATTAAGTAAGGTTTAAGATTATTGTTATACATAAAATATATTGTTTTACTTATAGAAAGTTTTATTCTTAAATGCATTTATTCATGTATTTAGGAAATAGCATATCAACAGATATATTCATTTATTAATATAAATGCTCGTATAAGTAACAATTTCACAATCATATCAATTAGAAACAAGAATACAATAATAGCAATATTTTAAACAAATGAAGACAATGATTATAAATTTTTAATTTTATGAATAAACTGAATGTATTTTGAACTTACCAGCTTTAGAATTCGATTTTTTTATTTTTCTATCGCCATCATCATAATCATCATCGTCAGAATCATCTGAATGTATGTCACGCTTCTTGCTTGGCTTAGCTGATTTTTCAGCTGAAAGGAATAAAATTTGTCATCAATAATTCTTTTTTTTGCAAATCATTGTTTAACAGTCTGATGGATAGTGCAAATCAAAATATTTAAGTAAAAATACATTCTAAGAAAATAACACTATTTTACACTTAAACACACACCTTTAAACCACGGACGCTTTTCTTTGTGCTTTGTAATCAGAGTTCCCTTTTCAAGATCTGAATCTAATAGAAAATGTTACACAATTAAAACTAT
Organism: Oedothorax gibbosus; assembly: GCA_019343175.1. Lineage (NCBI taxonomy): Eukaryota > Metazoa > Arthropoda > Arachnida > Araneae > Linyphiidae > Oedothorax > Oedothorax gibbosus. The sequence goes on from CM033275.1 coordinate 27,724,570, forward strand.
TTCAATAGAGTTTTATTATTTTTAAAATTTTGTTTTAAACTAAATTCGTTTGTAATTTATTAGACATGTACCTGTTTCTGACTCTAGTGTTCCATATTTCTTGAGTTTAGTTTTGTTTGAAGTGTCTATTATTTAAAAAACTTTGATTAAAATAACAATAATTAGCAATTAGCGAGAAGATATAGACTTATTAATAAATAAAATTAAACTCTTACTTTGTTCTTTTTTCAACAACTCGTTTCTCTTTTTCCGAGGAGTTACGTCAAGAACTATACAAATATATTATCATAAGTTTATTTCGGAGAAATTAATTATATTTTTAAAAAAAATTATAAAAGTATCTTACTTGATAGAGACATATTTCTTCTTATATGACTTTGTATTCAAATGATTCTGACGATGATGTAGTATCAAAAAAGCTATGATTAAAAGACAAATACCATTCAATTCTGTAATCAAAGTTTTAAAATAAAGTTTTATGGTTCGTTAGGACATTAAATATAATGATTTTATATTCCAGTGATTCTAACAATGAGACAGCTAAATTTTTACTTAAAGACAAGTAGGAATCATAATGTAATCAAAGTTTTAAAATAAAGTATTTAGCTCTTTATGACATTAAATATAATAAATAATTATTAGATTAATAAAAAAATTGAATTAAAACTTTTTAAAACGCCTTACATAATAAAATTTAAGACAATAATATTTTTACATCAAAACAGTATGATTTGGAAATATTAAAAAAGTAATAATAACTTATAGTTTTCAATACACTACTATACATTATAAGCTTCTACTTAAACAAGCTTAAGATACATACCTTTGCTTTAGAGTAGTATCGCTTGAAATGTAGTGAAGTGTTTTTATGTCTTGTGGTTATATACTAATAACCTATTACATAAACTATCTTTGAGATCTTTACAAAGTACAAGTATTCTTGACATTCGATCTCTAAGACGGTTGAAGTTTTTAGAACAATATTTAATAGATCATAAGTTCAAGGTGATTATTGAGTGAAATACTTCTTGACAAAAAGTTAACGTTTGATTAAAGTGAAAATAAAATTTGATATCTGTTTTTTAATACAGTTTTGACCTTCACAGCACAACAAATATTTTTAACATTCGATCCATAAAGTGCTTAAAGGTTTTCGAAAACACTTAATAGTTCATAAGTTCAGAATGGTTATTGAGTGAAATAATTCAAAGTGATTATTATTTCATGGGAAAAGATTAAAAGCTGATTTAACCTTCTAAGGAAAAGCAATTTGACTGAAGTGTATATTTGTTTTACTGTCTGAGATTTAAATTCAGTTAAATATTTGATTTTTATAAATTTTGAAAGAAGATTGTTAATAAGAACTCATCTATGCTTAACATTTAAAAATTTAATAAAAATTATTAAATTTATAAATTTTAAAAATTCATATGTGTTGCAATAAAAACCTGACAGTAAGGTGATAGGTTTTATGTGTCTGTATCTTTCAGAGGGTTTAAAAATAAAGTAAGATATTTGTTTTAAGAATTATACAGCATTGACCTTCACAGGACAAAAACAAGATAAATATATTATTTTTCTTAACTTTCTTAACATAAACACATGATTCTTATTATTGCTACTCATTAAAATGAAACATTTTCTGATTGGTCACAATATTTCAGACAACATTTAATTCTGACCGAGAGAATCAGTAGTGCTTTGATACTCAAGCAGGCAGACATGGAAGTTTTAAATAGAGCTGATATTTCTCCTTATTTGAAATACTTTGATTTCAGTATGTTTTCGAGTTTACCTAAAAATTGTTTTCATCTTGGAGATGGAATGTTTGTCATGGTGTGTTTAAATGACAAACACATTGATGTCATCTTTTCAGAACATGTAGAAACAGCAGCAAACGAACTTGCAGCCACTGAAAATGAAATAGTTCTTCCGGCATCATCGTTTATAAGTCTTTGTGATTCTATCAACAATCCTGACTTTGTGGATCTACCTGATTTTTACGAAGCTTTTTCGATGGTGCAAAACGAGCTCTTTCTAGCTGTGGTGAACACAGATGACCATCAATGCATTTCCATGCAGAAATGTGTTCTCAACTCTGATTTCTCCAGGCAGTTTGTTCCAGGTGTCTGTCTACTCTCTGAATACCAGTGGAGCCGGCTCAAAGACGTAAGTCAAGACATTTCTCATTATGTGATAACGTTCACTCTAAAACATGCTTTACCCCTTGAAATCGAAGAGTATATAGACAATCTTGAACTATCATCATTTGACGAGAACCTCGATAAAATAGAATCTGAAATGATTTTGAGTACATCTTTATGTGAAAACATTGAAAAGTTTGTTAACGAAGGAATCCAGACTGTCTTCAAATGTCATGGTTGCATCCGACAATATTGCAATCAGCTTGGACACGAATGTATTACCAATACTAGACAAGACACTCTGAACAAATACTTTAATTTGAGTGTAACAAAAATGGATTTAAAAAAGCTTGCTGCTACGTTTGTTAACCAACATCTCGGAATGGTTCAGTTTTTAACTATAGAATTTTTTGGAAGCATTAATGTAACTTCTTTGATGAAATGTATTCATGATTTATATTTAAAAAAAGAATATTAAAGCTTTGGAAAAAGTTTTTATTTGTGATTACTCAATGTTGCAAAGAGCAGGTGTTCTAAGATAAGATGTCAATCTGTTTGCTTAATTACATGTTAATTTCATCAATGTTAAAGTATTTAAGATTAAAAAGATAAATATATTCTTTCTAAGTGAACTTTAAGTAAGAATAATCATATAAGTCTTATTAAACACACTCTGCTATTCTATATGTAATCGTTCCAATAATATCAATTTTAAATATTTTTTACTAGATGGCTCCATGTCCTCTCATAGAAACAGTTAATATGTCTTAATGTTCAATTAGAAACCAAGTGATCGTGGCTTAGTAGTTTAAGACACTGGAAATTACTGAGCTTCGATTACTTTTAGTGATTGTAGGTTCGAATCCTGTCTAATTTTTTTTAAAAAAAAAGATTATTAAAGCTTTTATAAATTTTTTTTATTTGTGATTACTCAATGTTGCAAAGAGCAGATGTTCTAAGATAAGATATCAATTTGTTTGAATAATTACATGTTAATTGCACCTATGTTAAAGTATTTAAGATTAAAAAAGATAAATATATTCTTTTAAATGAACTTTAAGTAAGAATAATCATATAAGTCTTCTTAAACACACTCTGGTATTCTATATGTAATCACTCTAAAATATCACTCTAATATCACTTTTAAATATTTTATACTAGATGGCGCCATGTCCTCTCATAAACACAATTAATATGTCTTAATGTTCAACTAGAAACCAAGTGATCATGGTTTAGTAGTTTAAGACACTACAAATTACTGAGGCTCGCTCACTTTTGGAGATTGTAGGTTTGAATCCTGTAAAACTGAAAAATCATATTGATACACCTATTTTTGACTGACAAAAAAAATTTCATTTATAAAATAAAGGAGACAATTTTTTTTTTTTTTTTTTTTTTTAACATTTTATTTTACATCAGATTTTTACAATAGTTCACTGAAGAGCGGCTTCTTCCAGACGGCACGTTGCATGCAAATTTTTCACAATAGTTCCATTCGTCATCACTTGAAAGTAGGCGATTTTAGTCAAGTTCGTATTCGGTCGAAGGTTGAGGGATGTCGTTGCTTCTTTCATACAGGTCCACATGTTATTGAATAATTTACTACATACTGCTGAGATCATGAAGGATTCGCTCAAACAATCTCTCTCTAGTAACAAATAACCATATTGTGCTTCGTTTGGTGACATGATGGCTGATGTGTGCTTGCAGCAAGGGTTTTTATAACGCTTTAACAATACTTGACACTCCCATATTGTCCAGGATTGGCTAATAGTTTGAAATTTTCCCGAGCAAATTGATGGATTAGACGTTCATTGGCACATGGATTTCCAGTTCGTAGTTGTGTCACAGGTAAGCCTCTTGATTTATGCCATAAAAAGTACAAGCAATAGAGACCACAGCTGGTCGCTCGAAGATGCTGTAACTTGCATGAGTTATATTCAAAACTCAAAGAGTTTTCTGTGATGAATTTTTTCACAGCGTCACTTGGCCGAGTGCCGTAAGAACAGAAAAAACTTGCGTGATTCCGTGCATCAAAAAACACAGCTTGCCAATGTTCTCCTGATTTGGTGGAGGGATGGGTGTTTATGATGAAGCTGTTGTAATGGTTCCGGTTTCGAGGAAGTTGGTCCACTGCCAGTACTCCCCCAAAACCAATTTTCATTCGTCTGTCTGCTCGTACTATACGATCCAGTGCGGCTGTATTCATGATTAATAATCGATGAACACACTTCTTGACTTGTCAATTTCCAGACTGGCCTGCATTTCCGTATAACAAATCAAGGTAAGTGTCTCAGTTAGCGACTCGTCGAACTTTAAGTGTATCGACAAGTCACCAGTGCGTGTGATATTATCGTGACCTTCGTCGCTTGAATAGTCTTGGGTTAGATTGAAGACATAAAAGCACAAGCCATTTTTATACTCATCATAAGTAATATTAGTGTTCATTTGTCCTAAATCTTTGAACAAGGACAAATAATTGCGAGTGTAGAAATTTTGGGAGTAGGAGGGTGTGAAAGCAGTCGAAGGAATTTGAATTCCGTTTTCAGTGAGCGAAAGGTGATTCAGTTGGTAATGATGGAATTTAAAAGGATTTTTTGTAAAATCTCCGTTGTATGCTGAATTAGAGCATAATGCTAATATTACACGAGTTGGTAGTGCCCCATTAACTGCATTAGAAATGGTATGGCTTTTCAGTGAAGGGGAAATGGTGAACGTTTTTAGCTCAATTCGAGTAAAAGGCATTTGAATCAGTCTCGATTCCAGTGCTTTTTCGTGTGCCACCAGGATGGAACCTGATATTTCACATCTCCGAATGAATAACGATGCATTTTCAATTGTCAGCTGATACTGGCCAGCGCTAGCAAGCAAAGCAAAAGCAGATTTTGCCTTTTCCAATTTCACGCGAATGGACACCCCGTTCACCAACAATTTTGGCTGTGTACCCAAATCGATATGGAGAGAGCCGTACAACTCAAAAGTTTTCCCTTCTTTTGTAACGTTATATCTGTTTATTAAACCTGTATTTTTTCCGGTGGATTCTAGGCTTAGATCTTCATAAAATCCAGAAGTATCTTTTTTGAAAAGAGCAGCGGACAATATTGTCTTTTGAGCCTGCTCAGGATGGAACAGTAAGGCTTGAATTATACTTTTGTAAGCATAATTATTTTCTGAAGAAATCTGACGATCGTTTAACGATATGTGACATTCGCTAAACATTGTATTCAATAAGTAATTTACTGGTGCACATTTATCTGTTGCTGCAAGCACAGTACCGTCTGCTTTCACAATTTTAGCTTGTATTTTTAAATATAAGTGAGATAAGTCATAGTAAGATTCTCCTAACCCAGGAATGAGAAATTCGATTGTTGGGTTGTCTGAAATCGAGGCCACAGGATGAATCTCCACAAAGGAGGATCGATCAATTGCCATTTGAACTGGAGCCTGGTCGAACAGACTCAGTTCTGATTTGGTGCAATAACACTTCTCCATGGTCAAGAAAAAACGTCTTCACGCTTTCGCTTGCGAGGTTTATTCTGGTTCTTTTTCTTGCGCTTCTTACTTTTATTCAACCTGCCGCCTCTTATTTTTTTAACGATGTCCTCTTTTATGGATGAGGCGGATTCCTGGAATCTCTCTCGTGCAGCTTGTTTGAAAGGTTTTCCTTCAGATACGTCTTGAAGTACATCTTGGCCAGTGGTGAGTAATTTTCTACCTAAATACTGTCCCGTTGTTTTTAAAAGTGGTATAGCGAAACGGCGAAGGGCGCTGAAGAAGCCATATCCTCTTTGAATTGGATACTCTGAAGCAAAGTATCCTCCACGCTGGTAATGTTCAATACAACGTTTCGTGTCCAGTGTCTTCATTTTGACAAATGTTAGTGTTTTCTAAAGACATCTTATTTTATAGTTTTCGTTTTCTAAAATTTAACACAAGTGAGGTTTTCCCGCTTATAAACTGTATAGGCGTACCACGACTTGTACGAAGTTCAATTTTAATTGTATCAATGTGTTGTTTTTTCACTTTGAAATAGAGTGGTACTGAAAAGTACTTTACAATTTGATCTGATTTTTCATTGGCTATAGGTACAATTTTTAATATAGGTGCCAAGGTATGACCTAATAACGAAGATTCAATGATGTCACTGTACACATAAACTTCTGTTATACCTGCTGATAATTCAAGTATGTAATCTGAAATGTAATTTCCAGTTGTAAATGTAGAGTTTACAAATCCTATCATTTCTTTTAATTTTTCACCAAACGTTATTGTCATTTTATCTGGTACAATCAATTCTACCTTAGCATTAGGGAGTTCTTTTAATTTTACTTTTATAATGTTCTTGAAAAAATCTTCAGAGCTTCTGTACATTCCTGGTAAAATCTTGCACACCTCTCTCTGTGTTATAGTATGCGTCTTCTGAAAAACCACATGTGTTATGACATGAAATTTTTCACCACTCAGATTACGCACCAGTGTGAGAGGGAAAGTCATTTCTTTCTCAATCAAAATCGAATTAGTCTGAATGTTTAACGCTTCCATCAGTTTAGGACATAGTGCTTTATCCATCAACACGTGAACGTTGTTTTTCAAGTGTATAGTGACGGATTTTTCTTCAAGATCTGCTTCAAATGTGACACGGTTTTCTCCAGCTGTCTCTTGTATTAATTTGTTGATGTTGTCGAGTACTTTGATGTTTTCTGGATTTTTTAATACAATTTCATAGCGACTTTTTACAATTGGCTTGGAAGCCCATAGCTTAATAATTTGATTTTCAAAGTTTTCTGATGGTATCTGATAGTTGCTGGTGACGTAAATAACTTTAGGTTTATCAGGAGGTTCCACGTAATACCTATCTGTGCGATCTATGGCTTTTAATAGTTGCTTACTTTCGATTGGTATCTCTAGCCCCCATGGAGGGAAAAGTTTAAGAATAAGTGTTTTTTCATCTTTGACCCTTGACAGTAAGGGTGGACTAGAGTTGTATACTTTTTTAAACGCTGCTGTTATTCCGCTTTCTAAATCTGTCGTCCCACTGACATGTAAATGCAGCTCTGGAAGAAGCGTGGATTCATTGATGCTAATTTCCTCGTTGATGAAGTATTCATCATTATAACCTGATTGAATAGTGAAAAACCGTCCTGGCATTGAAAATTCAGACAGCGCTACTTCATACATTCCATACAATGAAATTGGCTGTGCAAGTTTTGTTCTGAAACAGTCTGGTGTGTTTTGGGTAAACAAATCCATACTCGCGTTGGACGGTAAAAAAACGTTAAAGTTATCTACTGGATCCATCCTGGTCGTATCCAACTGTTGAAAGAATTGTCAAAACCTACCCACTTTACTAACAAGCGTCGTGAAGGACCTACTCCTGTGGTCTTCAGAATTTTTTCAATTGCCCAAAATTCAGGCTGTGCTATTTTTTGTAATTCTTGTGTGTAAAACCTCCCATCGATTTCTCTTCCCCGCAAATCTGAGATAGTATAAGTTTGTGGTGTCGTGGGATATCGAGTAGTTATTTTAAACACTTCCTCTGTCCATCTAGCCAAATATCCCTTTCTAAAAAGTCTCTGAGCTTTTGAAATGCGGACGAGATCCCCAACTTTAAATCGGAAATTGGAGATCTGCGTCTGGTTGTACAATCTTTTATAGAGCTCGGGTTCGTCCTTTATGGTAATGTCTCCTGGTTTCATACCATGAGCACTGTGCTGTGTCTTGTTGTACGAATCCACTAAATCTGCAAGCACATTTATGTAACGGTGACTGTTGGTTTTCGTAAAGTACCGATGCATGCGTTCCCTCAGAGTTCGATGAGCTCTCTCTAAAATAGCAACTTTCTGACCACTCTTTGTTGAGTAATGATGAATGTTATATTTTTTTAACAAGCTTTTCATCTTTGTATTGAAAAATTCTGTTCCGTCGTCGGTTTGTATCATTTTAGGCTTGACGTTCTTCAACACTGTTTTTAAAGCATTCACAATTGCATCTGCTGTCTTATTTTTCACTGGAATTGCTCTCAAGAAGCGTGACATTACATCTATAATTGTCAAAATATATCGATTTCCCCCATTGACCTTGGCATATTTTTGCATATCAACTAAGTCCATCTGCCAGAGCTCGTTTACGCCATAGGCTAATGTTTTACGCCGTTTATACTTATAGCGCACGGGGAAATGGAGCGTGTATGCATCTTGTCGTGAGAGCCATTTTTGTGCTGTTGCTTTATCCACTTTCGCTTCCTTTGCTAGATTTCGGACTCCACCAAAGGAACCCGGACTCTTCGGATCGAAATACACCTCTTTCATTCGAATTGCTGCCATCTTATCTTCTTGCGCAGAAGAGAAGGGTGATAGGGAGTCGAAGCTTGTTCAGGGGATGGAGGAGTTTGTGCAAGAGGATCTAGAGTGGATAGTTCCAGTCGTTCTCGTGTATATTTATTTCCTATCCACTGTAGTGGTATATTCGCTTCAAACAGCCCCCTAAGAAAACTTTCAAAACCTCTAGGAGGAGGTTCTGGGTTTCTCATGTCGCGCATTACATAACCAAACAAATCAATGGCATTGCTTCGAAGTTCAGGTTTTCCATTGACCTCTAACTCATTTCGCTCATTGAATTGGTATCCAGTATTTTTCAATTTCTCTAAAATGGGTACAATATATTTCTTTTTGGTCTTTGGAACAGAATGGCTCACATATTTTGCTACTATCGGAGCAAATATATCTTGGTTGTCAAATGAACTCTCTTGGATCTCGTTCTGGGGGAGTTGTGATTGAATAACTCACTTGGGAATTCAAGAGTTTTAGTGGGTGTCGGCAGCATACTCTTCTGATACTTTGGTATAAGTTGAGAGAGTAATTTTCCTCGCAAATCATCTGGCATTTCGTTTTGGTGCAACACTTGAATAATTTTGTCTTCTAACCGAATCTCTGGTTTATTTATTTGATAATATTCCGAAACCAGATCCGGAGAGACGAGTGCCATTTTTCTAGACATTGCCTGTTAGTAATTTTAAGACAGATGGAATAATCATTGACAAAAATCCGCCTGTTTGTTGCTTTAAGATTTTTCTCTTTGACGACAGTCCTATTTTTTTATCAGCCAACTTTCGAATCACTTTCTTATAGGGTGCAAGTTTTGTACTTTTACCCCTGGAATATTGCCCTGCAATAAATTTTTACAAATTTCGCATATAGATTTTAACTGGTCTGCACTGGTTGAGTTCAAAATTGCTTTTCGTTGTTGTGGCGAAGCATTCGAAAGTATATGCAATAAATGCACGTGTTTCTTTATCCGCTTCATGTTTCTAGCGGGACGAAGACCCAATTGATACGATTTTCATCTGGAAAGATGGAGGGTCTCAACCTCTGTTCGTCACACGTTAGTGGGTGGACGTCTACGAATAAATAACTATACGGTTCACGTGTCGCCTTTTTATATGCGTCCATGAAATATTTACCTTTATGAGGAAACGCTTGACGCGCGAAACAGGACATTTGAGAAGAGTCTCGGTTGTTACGAAACAAAACAAGATAGTGTGTATTCAGACTGATGTCGCGCATAACCTTCACTTTCGGGAAAAGATTTTGGGTGATAAGTATTACACTGAAATTTTTATGATGAGACGTGACTCTAAACATTAGTTCCACTTCTTCGTTTAACTTTGATTGTAAATCGTCTAACACTACCAAATCAAACTTTTCTTCTTCAGATGGTAATCCACACACAAATTTTATTTCCGGTTCCGATGCCATCCAGTTCTGATAGACAGAGAAACACCAACAGACTTTTTTGAGAGGACGTTCGTAGACATCCCTTTTTGCAAGTTTTCTCACTAGTTCTGTTTTCCCACTAAACGAAGGTCCTACAATTAACATTGATGATGGGAATTTTAATTTTAACATTGTTGACAGAGTTTCATAAATTCATTCTTAAACAACTGAATACCATGTAGTTCTGGTTTCAAATCATTCGTACCGTTGTAATAAAACTTTCTTATGTCAAAAATTAGTCTCTTCTCTTTCAAACATTTATGAAAATACACTCGTCGGCCTATATTTTTAGAGACCGAACAATTACTCTTGTCTAAATCCACGTATTCTCCACTTGGGACCAACAACACTATTAATTCCGCAACGCACACGATCACGAGAATCGCTATGACAATTGTTTTCTTCTCCATTTTGACATTCTCTCCTTTTTCTACACCTATATATACCCGAAAATCTAGTGAGAAAGTGAGAAAGTTTCCAGGACAACGTTACTTTTATAGTCCAAATAGCAACAATACATACTACTTACATATCATCAACAAGAAGTAGAAATGCAAGATTTCCTTTCGTTGCCATTCTGCGTCGGCAAAAAACTAGCTTTTTCCACAAACATTGCTAATGAGCATTGGTTGTGTTGAATTAACTTTGTACTTGAGCTTCACGAGGGCTATTGATGACGGCTTCGTAATTTGAAACCAGTCAAACGACAATAAAAATTATATGAAATGTATAGTTAAAATAATAAAAAAAAACTTTAGTTAGAACATAGAAAAAAGTTGTAGTAGACATTAATTCATGTTGATTACAATGTTGGCTTCATTAATAATTTAATCGTCTCCGGTTGTCTATTTCTAACCTCCTTTAGGATCTTCAACTCATTCAATTACGCCTCGTAATTTAGAGCCTTGGTCAAGTACCCAGGTCAGCACCTAAGCGGGCACCCAACGGGACTTTGGTTGGATTCATACATATATGTTGACTTATCTGCAAACAAATCACTAATGCCACTATACTAAAAAAAGTATTTTCAATTCATAATTAAAACATTAAATACAAGCATAAGAAATCCTAGGTGTTCTTTTTACCCTAAGTTAATTTTTTTTGTATTTGATTCGGTAATATTTGCAGCTAGAATTTTTTTTATTAAACATTAACCTAAAATTATGTGTCAATGAAGCTCTTATTTTAAGTGTTAAAATCAAACCATACAAAAATATATATCTTTATAGGCATATTTATGATATTTCCCATTCATAAAAAATTACTAAACAAACTAAAAACAAAACGTCAAACAGACAAACTACTTTCCAAACCCCCACTAATTTAAAATTGACAACCCCAAACCACAGCCAATCCGCACAAAAAATACTCTGAATACTATCACGCGTTCTATCGGCGAAATAACTCTTACATCATCAACAAAAACAACAAGAAGTAGAAGTGCAAGATTTTCGTCCGTTGCCATTCCGCGTCGACAAAAAACTAGCTTTTTCCACAAACTGATGGCATCCGGAAAACGTGAGGATGGATGAGATTGAAAGCAGCAAAAGATATTTCCGTGGCTATTTTTTTTATATTTTTGGCAACGGGATTTCCGTGGAAGAAATGGAAAATTGGGAGACAGGTATGAGTTTAGTGTAGATGCAAGGACTTATGAGAAATTTCGTTGGTATATATAGGAAGCTTTTGAGTTGCCACCTTGAAAATATAAAATAGTTTGATTAATTTAGAATAGCACTGCACTCAGAAAAGACTTGCTTTTTGACTTTTAATACAAAATTGTAGTTTTTTAAAAAAGAAATTGCAAGTTGTGTTGATTTAATAAGTTCTGTAATAACTAAAAAATAGCATACTTTTCTGTTACTTAAATACTTACGGAATTCTTCCCGGAAAACAAGTAGGTTTTTAACAGTACCTGTCACCTAGAATCGTTTCTACACAAGGTTTACACATATTAGAAAAAATATCAAAACGCAGCATTCAGATAAAATTTTAATTGCCAAAATCAAATATTTTCGTTAATTTTCTTGTGTGGAAGGTATGAGCATCATGTGTAGATTTAAAGATTTATCAGAAGTTTTCGTAGGCTTATGTTAGAGGAATCGGGCTGCTTCAGATGACGTAAATTTCCAGATTTAATTTTTCTCTTCTGCGATTTTATTATTTTTTGTACCACTCTCAATGCGCTGTAAAAAATGAATATATTTCATATTTAGTGGATATTTTATATTTAGTGAATATTTTATATTAAGTATACAGTCTCTGGACAAATTATTAGACGCACTGTATTTTTTTAGTATATTTATGTTTCTTAAGAGTTTTTATGCAATAATGGTATATTTCAACTACAATATTATTGATTTTTATTTAAAAGAATTGCAGACTACATATTTGTAATTATTTTAAGATAATTATGATTAATTATGATTAACATTATTTTATATTAATTATTTATTATAAGATGATTTATGTGTGGAATCTTCATCCTCAAATGGAGGAGACAGTACAGTCTTGCATTGATAGCATGCCGCGCAGAATGAAAGCTTTGATAGCGGCTAAAGGTGGCTCAACTACATATTAACTTTTACAAACATTAATTTCACTTTTCTTTAAAACTTAATAAACTTATGATTTTCTAAGCTAATGCTGTTTTATTTATGTCAAATAAATCGGTAATTGATTGGATAATATAAAAATAATTAACAAATCAATTTAAAATAATAACACGGAATAACATTACCAGGTAATTAATATTTTACATGAAATCTTGCAGTGCGTGTAGTAATTTGTCCAGGGACTGTATATTACAGTGCAATAAATTACCAACGTAAAAAAAATGAGAGAACAAAGACGACGAAACGTACAAATACATAAAATAAAATAAAAATAAATCGCTATGAAAACATACACCACCCAAAATTATTAGCCAAAAAAATATTTTTTATGTTAAGTTGAAATAAATTGATCAAATCATCATCAGAACAGATATAATTCCAGAAATACCCAACATTAAAACAATACCACTGGAACTGTTGCCACTTTCAAAACATAAAATTGGCTTAATTTAGGATCGCGCTACACTCAGAAATAAATTATGTTGCCTTTCGATAAAAAAAATATTTTTTCAAAGTTATTACAAGTTGTGTTGAAACAATTCAAAATTGTGTTACGACCAAATAAGAATGCATGGTCAGCATAAAAATTGTGTTGAAGATGCAGCAATAACTTAATCTTTCCAAATAAGTTTAGCATATGCTCTTTAATGTTTCGAACAAATATCTGTACTAAAGCTTTAAAAATATGTATTCTGGTGCTTTAAAATTAATATTAGAATTTTGTAATATATATTTTTTAAGAAAAAATATAGTTAACTTTTTTTGTCATTTGCATATAGATATAATAATAGACTTCTCTATCGATCGTCGATAGTGTTGGAACTACACAAATTCATGTTCGAATTTTATCAATACAAATTTTTGTATTGAAACAAAGCAATATTGTAATGTTGCCTTTTTTAGCTTCCACCTTACGTAAAAAGTGGAAGGTATTATAATCGTTCAGTCCGTCTGTCTGTCCGTCACCCAATTTCATAGCCCAAACTACAAATGCTACGGACAAGTGTGGTACGTCAAAAAATTCAGCGCATCGTAATTAGATTACATTGAAAATTTCAGAGAAGAATTCGAATTCGAAATACTTCAGTTATTTAAAAAAACTGCAAAATTTAATGCTCATTTAAAAAGCATAGGAAGCCGTTTTTATTAGAATTAAATCACCATTGCCATTCGCAACAATCCGTCGAGAAACTTTAATTCTTTTAGACAATAAATTAAATTAAATTTATTTTTGCGACATCGATCAGTTTGAAGTGACATCAAATATATTTCACTACGAGATTCTTTGTACAGTCCTGCACAAAAGTTTAGACACAACACAAATATGATGTTTTACAAATTAGTATTTAAAGAGGAGAAGTATTATTTATTACACTTAAACATATGCACATCTATATTCAAAAATATAAATTTAGAAAATGAAAAAAGAAATATATAGCGAAGTAGCCGCAAAGATAGAAAAAATGACAAAAATTCGTTGCACATAAGTTTAGGCACAAATAATTTTTTTTTAATTTTTGGAAACACATGAAAAGTTTTAATAGTTGTTAAAGCTTCCTCGTTTTTTATCAATTCCAAAGCACGTTTTTTCATTGAAAGCACACAGCTTTTTCAGGGTTGCAGGCTTGATATCGTACCAAGCTGCTTCAATAGCTTCTTTAAGTTTAGACACTTTGGTATACTGCTTTCCATTGGCATATACAACTTTTGTAAGAATTCTCCATACAATTTCAAAAGAATAATAGTTGGGGCCATATGTAAGCCAATCGACAACCATAATTTTTTTGGCTCGAAACCAATCTTTCGTTGAGCTGGATGTGTGGATAGAGGCGTTGTCTTGTTGAAATTTCCAGTTAGGTCCACATAAAAACTCCCCCAACATTTACAAATTACTCTCGAGGGTTTCCTGGTATTTTTCAGAGTTTTGCTTCCCCTTTGTAAACGCTGGGGAAGTCTGGTCGTTTACAGAAAATCCTCCCCAAACCATCACTGACCCTCCGCCTTTACTTCGGCTAAACTAAGTCACAGGATCTTTACGAAGATTATGCCAGTAGTAAGAAAACCTGTCGTAGCCATCCAGGTTCCATTTTCTTTTTCATCACTAAAGATTTTTTGATGATTACCTCTAGCCATTTATCCCTATATGACGTGTGCTTCTGAGCCCATTTAGTCTTGCGTCTTTGTGATGAGACTGCAGCCGCGGCTTACGTTTAAGTTTAGATTTTGTTTTAAATCCACATGCCACAATTCTTCTACGTATAGTTTTTCGGGAAACCTTGTTGGCAATTTCAGTTTTAATCAGGTTTGCAGAGCAATGTCTGTTTGAAGCAAGTTTCCTAATTTACCTTTCATCTCGTTTGCTGGTCGCCCTGGTTCTTCCAGACCTTGGTTTTGCCTGGTATACATCACCACGTGCCAAAAACTATATATAAATACATCTTTTGTATAGGTTCAGTTCAAGTGAAATATCAGAAACTGATTTACCTCGGCTTTTTAGTTTCCAAATTCTTATAATCTCGGCAAATGAAAATTGCTTTGACTTAGGCATCATTATAAGCAGTAAAAAATATTCCAATCCCTTTATAGCAACTTTGAGACACTCCCCTTTGATTACACAGTCACTTCCGCTCAAGAATTTGCATAAACATTACATTTGTGTCTATACTTTTGAGGCATGGCAATTTTGAAAAATTTCGACTTGTTGATGTTAGACAATTTAATTTAATTTTTTCTGAATTTCTTTTTGTTACCCTTTTTTCTTACGAGTTTAACAATATATATTAAAAAGAATTTAGTGGGAATTAATAAATACTATCGATATTTTCATGAATTGCTTTTGTGTCTAAACTTTTGTGCAGGACTGTATGTTGATATGAAATGTTTTCATTCTATTTAAAAGCGAAGAATATTACATATTTATTCTTTGAAATATAAATTAATTTTTGCAAACGATAAATAATAATTATTGAATTTTCGAAATAAAATAAATAAACTAGCCAATTTTAGCATGCAAATGTTTAATATAGAATATTAATGCTGTGTTTGCCGCCTTTTTGCGGAAGCGGGTTAAGTGACAGATTGTTACAAACCTACTTATTATAAAATATCTGCTTGTCATTTTTGCAGTTGAACACAATTTTTTCCGAGTGAGTTGGAAAAGTTTTCCTTGAGCTAGTTCAAAATAAAATTACTTTTCACAAATGCATACAATATTGATTGAAAATCTTATGCCTACTTTAGACACTGCCCTTTCAAACCTAATAAAGCATAGAAACATAAGTTTCGCTTTTGTGATGTTATATCGTGGTAACAAAAATTTAATAAAATAATATTATTGACTTTTTTTGCAATAATATATCATACAATCAATTTAAACATCACATTACTTTAGATAGAATCAGATACGTAAGAGGCTTTCAACAGTATAAGAACATTGAATTTTATGCTATTGAAGTGCACTGTTAAAAATTTGGTGCTAGGTTTCACCATGATATTGGTTCCTAGTAGCTGCAACGGCTGAATGGTGAAATGTTTCACCTTTTTTTCGGTGTTTGGTTGAACCATTTTTCTGGATTTGGAAACAAAAACCTGAGAAATGGTTCAACCGAATACCAAAAATATGGTGAAACGTTTCACCATTCAGCCGTTGCAGCTACTAGGAACCAATATCATGGTGAAACCAAGCACAAAATTTTTAACAGTGTGCTTTTCATATTGAAGGATGGCAAAATTTTACAAGTTAACGTTTTAATTTGTTGATTTAGCGTAGCATTAGATACGGAATAGTATGAGGTTTAAGAGGGACAAATACTCAGTATTTTTTAATAATAATTTCGTGATACAGTCCCTGGACAAATTATTTGACGTACTGCAAGATTTCATGTATCAGACAATTATTAACAAAATACCTTTAGAAGGACATTTGTGTTCCTAAACTTAAGCTATTGAATAGAAAATACTATCTGATACACTTAATACAAATATCGACTCAGTATTTTTTAATAATAATTTCGTGATACAGTCCCTGGACAAATTATTTGACGTACTGCAAGATTTCATGTATCAGACAATTATTAACAAAATACCTTTAGAAGGACATTTGTGTTCCTAAACTTAAGCTATTGAATAGAAAATACTATCTGATACACTTAATACAAATATCGACTCAGTATTTTTTAATAATAATTTCGTGATACAGTCCCTGGACAAATTATTTGACGTACTGCAAGATTTCATGTATCAGACAATTATTAACAAAATACCTTTAGAAGGACATTTGTGTTCCTAAACTTAAGCTATTGAATAGAAAATACTATCTGATACACTTAATACAAATATCGACTCAGTATTTTTTAATAATAATTTCGTGATACAGTCCCTGGACAAATTATTTGACGTACTGCAAGATTTCATGTATCAGACAATTATTAACAAAATACCTTTAGAAGGACATTTGTGTTCCTAAACTTAAGCTATTGAATAGAAAATACTATCTGATACACTTAATACAAATATCGACTCAGTATTTTTTAATAATAATTTCGTGATACAGTCCCTGGACAAATTATTTGACGTACTGCAAGATTTCATGTATCAGACAATTATTAACAAAATACCTTTAGAAGGACATTTGTGTTCCTAAACTTAAGCTATTGAATAGAAAATACTATCTGATACACTTAATACAAATATCGACTCAGTATTTTTTAATAATAATTTCGTGATATAGTCCCTGGACAAATTATTTGACGTACTGCAAGATTTCATGTATCAGACAATTATTAACAAAATACCTTTAGAAGGACATTTGTGTTCCTAAACTTAAGCTATTGAATAGAAAATACTATCTGATACACTTAATACAAATATCGACTCAGTATTTTTTAATAATAATTTCGTGATACAGTCCCTGGACAAATTATTTGACGTACTGCAAGATTTCATGTATCAGACAATTATTAACAAAATACCTTTAGAAGGACATTTGTGTTCCTAAACTTAAGCTATTGAATAGAAAATACTATCTGATATACTTAATACAAATATCGACATCTTTTTTAATGATATGGCATTCTTTGGTATGTTTTCATCATTACTAAAAGAAATACAGTGCGTCTAATAATTTGTCCAAGGACTGTATGAATACGCGTAAGATATGAATATTATTTTCAAAACTCTGAATAATTGTTTTATAGGCTTGTATCTTTTTAGCCAAAATTATGTCAATAAACGCAAGAAAAATTGTTTTTAAACAAGTTTATTATTTCAAGATTAAAAAATTGTTTTTAGAATTGTTCTATTTTCAAGACTGAATATACCCGCTTCATTTATGCTTTTAATGATATTACCTAGAAGTAATATTAAATTTATATATTATTTTGTTATATTTTAAAATACCGTACCATAATTTTCAATGAACAAACCCAAAATTTTGATTTTCTCTCTTCAATTTAAACACTTATAAAAAAAATCTTGATATAAAGTAAATACAAGTTCATAAATCTGAATTTTATATCCTCTAATTTTCAAATTACTCCAGCGGTGAAATATTTTAAAACTTTCCAAACGCTATTTTTTTCTCACAACACGAACTATTATAACCTCTATTTGGTACGACGTTGAATAATATATTTGATGCCATATATTTTGAATTTTGGAATTTTTTATCACAACGGGAAGAAAGCTATATCAGCGAGAGCAAGCAGCGAAATTTGATTTTTTGAAAGGTAGCGTAAAAATATGTGCTTTATTTAAAGTAATTTATCAGGCTTTTTGATAATTCAATATCCTAAAAGGATTTTTCTCCGAAATGAGATTGGGTTTGGAAACTATAATATGCATGCGAAATCTTATACATGGGGAGTTTATGGAAACAAAAGAAACATATTTCATTAAAAATTAAAATATTTTTGTATATTTAGGGTTTATTCTGTACGTTTCGTGCATTTTGTCTTTACAGAAGTATATACAGATACTAGTAAAAGCGAATGGATAACATTTTACACTGGATCCAATTTACATTTTACAGTGCAACCCTGTTATAGCGTCATTCGAGGGACCGCGATATTTAAGACGTTATAAACGAGTAACCTGAGTAGGCACTCAACGCAATCGTTAAGGGCAACATCGTGCGCAGCGTCAGTTATCGAGGACTTTTGACGCGCACTCCCTCTAGTCGAGGAATTTTTCTTCGGACATTTTTGGCTGCATGGGCCGTTTA
Organism: Oedothorax gibbosus; assembly: GCA_019343175.1. Classification (NCBI taxonomy): domain Eukaryota; kingdom Metazoa; phylum Arthropoda; class Arachnida; order Araneae; family Linyphiidae; genus Oedothorax; species Oedothorax gibbosus. The sequence goes on from CM033275.1 coordinate 27,743,321, forward strand.
TAGGTTGGCAGTTATTTTTGTTGTACTTTAAACTACAGTTTTAGTCCAATTTCACATGTCAACCCTTTTTGTTCTGAGTGTCTATTTAACTCTGGATCACACCTTAACTGCATGTATTAACCTTATAATTTTAAATATATAGGCATGTCTATGTTTTAAAAGGTGTGTTAGGGCCGTAGTGAGCCTTGTGGTCAGCGTCTCGGTCTCGGGATCGGAAGGTCCTGCGATCGAGTCCCGGTACCACTGAAGACCTACCGAGTATATGCGGAGTACGTGCTCGTTAAATCTGTTGGGTCCGAAAGTCCTCTAAGTTCCCATACCAAATCAATACCTCTGGGGATCCTCTAGTTGGCCTCTGTCTCTAAAAATGAGATGGATCCACTTATGTGTGTGTTGTCTGTTGTGTCTGTCTTACTTGACGAAGGTTTATAAGCGGGTCGCTGACCAAGCACACAAACCTGAATATATATGTCTACCAACCAACCAAGGTGTGTTGTATTAAACTCTACAGTAACAATATATATGATTTAGGCAACAGTTATATAACTATTTTTCTTTTATTTTTTGGATCATGGCTGTTATTCTTTGTTAAATAAACTTGTTCTTAAATATGATGAGTTTCTGGACTTTTATCTGATGCAATGAAACGCATACATACTCACTGCCAAAGGTCTGACAATTTTGGCGATGCCCAAACGTGGGACCTTCCGCATGCAAGGAAAACTCATTAACCGACTGTGATTTCCCAGAGCCTTTTAAATTTGCTTTAGTGTAACTTAAGGGGACGAATTACCCAAAATTTAGGGCTGCCCAGAAAATAATTAAACATGCTCGAATGTTGTGAGCTAAGTATATTGCTAAAAAAAAAGGATTCTATTATAATGGTGGAGGTTTATTGAAAATGATATAGTGGTTTGGTAAAATGGGTTTTGAAATTTTATGTTGATTTTTTAAATTTTAATTTTTTCAGCTTGTGAATGGTTAAAACCCTAAGGCTTTTAGGTAAATTAATGTAGAGCTCCAATTTTTTTTCCTGTGTTGAAGCATGTGAGTTTAACAAAAGTTGGTATGGGATATGGTCTAGTGTGAATATATATTTTTTTTAAATATGCTGAAGGTGAAAATTAAAAAAAAAATATTTTTTAGCCATTTTTATACATAAAGCTACATAACTTTTTTTGTTTAACTGATAGCTCAATATCCATACCAACTTTTATTAATAGATGTTGTGGGAACATTTTGAAAAAAAATCCATTACAAAATTTTTTTAATTGTAGGAGGAGTAGCATTTTGAAAAAACGTTAAAATTTTTAAATTTTTTAATTAAAAAAAAAAACTTACGTTTTAATATTTATTATATTTTCGTATATGTTTATTGAATGTTAGTTCTCTGTAAAAATAGTTTAATTTGAATGCTAGCAATATAAGTACTGGATTTAGTTTTTTGGGTACCGCGTCCCCTTAACTTGTTTCACATAAATTTCTTAGATCCATGGTGTTTAATTGTTTTAAAATGTGTTTGTTTAGTTAAACTTTATCAGAAATCATTTTTGGGGGACAAATGTTTTTGTATCAATCGTCGTTAATGCGTTTATCACGCGTACTTGATGGGATAAGGGTCTAAGAACCAATAAAATTGGATTCTATAATAACAGAACTAGCAATGGGGGTGGTATCCGACCAAATCAACCAGCCCCAAACCAAAATTTCCTCAGGATAAGAATCATCCCTACACCGAGTGTTATACCCCATCCCCCCCAACACAAATTATTTTCTACTAATCACCACCCCACGACATTACCACATGCGAAGCGAAACAGAAGCAATTACAAATGTTACATCTGGACCAAAAGACTGCAGAAAAAGACCCTAGTTTAAAGGAGTTTAAGGGGATTTGAAATCTGATTTTAACAGAAATAGGAGGAGGATTGAGATGCTTGGCGAGATAATTAGTGAGTTAGTCAAATGTCACCAAGCAACCTCTACTAAGCCCCAATTTAAGTTAGCTTGAATTATCGTAGAGTTACTCGAGGACTATTGGCGCCGGGAGTCGTAATTTAGAACCACAGTCAAGTGACGAGCCGAAACCAAACCCGGGTAGGCAAACAACGCAACCGTTAAGGGTGACATCGTACACAGCTTTGAGACTTTGAAGTATATTTAACGTGCACTCCCTCTACAAGGGGTATTATTCGTCCTACTATTTTTGACTGAATGTGCCGTTTATAGGTCGGAAGTGAGGTCACAATTATTTTGGCGATGACCGATCCCGAACCTGGGAACTTCCGCATGCAAGGCGAACGCCTTAACCGACTGAGTTCATCAGTCAACAGTCCCCGTTTTGTATATACAGTCCCTGGACAAATAATTAGACGCACTGCAAGATTTCATTTAAAATATTAATCACCGGGTGATATTGTACCGTTTTATTATTTTAAATTGATATATTTTTTTATTTTTATATTATTCAATCAATTACCGATTAATTTGACAAAAATAAAACAACATTGATTTAGATAATCATAAGTTTATTAAGTTTTAAAGAAAAGTGAAATTAATGCTAGTGAAAGTCAATATTTAGTTAAGCTACCTTTAGCTGCTATCAAAGCTTTATTTCTGCGCGGCATGCTATCAATACAAGACTGTACTGTCTCCTGCACTTGAGGATGATGATTCCACACATAAATAATCTTATAATAAATATTTAATATAAATTAATCTTAATCACAATTAATCATAATTATCTTAAAATAAATACAAATATGTAGTCTACAACAATTCTTTTAAATAAGAACCAATAATATTGTAGTTTAAATATACCATTATTGCATAAAAACTCTTAAGAAACATAAAATTACTAATAAAATACATTGCGTCTAATAATTTGTCCAGGGACTGTAGTAATCACAATTGGGTGATACCCGGCCAAATCAACCAACCCCAACCCGTTATATTACCTCAGGGTAAGAATCATCCTCACAGAGCGTGTTACCCCATCCCTCCTCCCAACACTAATTACCCTCTACTAATCACCACCCCGAGGCAATACCACACACGAAACAGAAGCAATTACAAATGTTACATGTGGACCAAAAGACTGCAAAAAATCCCAACCTAGTTTAAAGCAGTTAAGGGAGTTTGAAATCTGATTTTAATACAGAGTTAAGAAGGTGGATATTATTGGCGAGGAAATGAGTGAAGGTAGTCAGAAAGTCGCCAAACAAACCTAGCACGGTAGAACTCCAGTTATCCGAAGCAATTGAACCACATTTGGATAATTGGAGTTAATCGGAAGAAAAGGTGTAATCAATCAATGTCCTTTTTATTCAGACATATGAGTACCTAATACAAAAGCAGGTGTAGTTGGCACGAAAGCCTATATGCTAATTATTAACTTTTATAAACGGCTTATTTGTTGATGTTCGTCTATACAGGGTGGCCCAAAAGTAGGCTAACAGTTAACCCTTTCAGTCCCAATGACAATTTGGCATAATCACTTTAGGATTTTTTTTTCTGATCGCGTCTATAGCCATTTAAGATATCAAAAAGCACATCATTCGATTCTTCAAACTTTTTTCGATTAGAAAATATTTTTTATTAATCCCAATATATGTCAGCCCTATATTTTTTAAAAAAAATTATGACCAGAAAGATGATGATGCCAAATGGCATCACTGGGACTGAAAGGGTTATTACTGTGCCATTGGTAAGAACTTTGGGTTATATAGAACAGGTATTTGACATAGGCGTGCTTAGTTTTGTTGGTTGGCTAAAATAAAGTCGTACTACAGCGTATCTTATCCAAAGAGTAGCGATTCGTGGACTTCGTTTGGTTTAGTTTGGAGATAGCTTCGGAATATTTATTTGATGCTTGAGGAATAAGCAAATAATGTTTCCAGAGTATGAAACTTCGAATCTCGCCATCTGCCAGCTATCCTATAAAATGATTTGTGCTGGTGGAAAATTTGTGCTTTTGTTTATAAGTGTAAACCACTGCTTGGGATCTGAGTGAGGAGCACCGACGGTGGATCCTTAAGACCAACTGAAAGTATGAAAATGCGGAGACAGTGCATAGCATAATATTCATAAACATAAAAAGAAGTCCACTCGACTAGCGTCTCGGGAGCTGATTAACCTTGAAGAAGCGTTACAAATCCTGATGGACCAGCTGAACCTTAAACCGCACCGTCCAGTTACAAGAATTTCTTGTGGACGATCCTAATTACAGTTCAGTGAGATAATGCGCAATCAACTGACTGAACAACCAGACATGCTTTCGAAAAATAACTGTTGCTGTATAAATAACTGTATACATAACTAACTGTAAGCCTACTTTTGGGAAACCATGCATTGGATGTCATACTAAAATAATGACTAGGCAATGTAACGGAAGGGCCGAGTGGAATGTTTCCTGAAATTCGGATCATCAGCAACGCTCCGGATAATTGGAGTTTTACTGCAAGCCCAAACAAACCGCACACTCAACGCTAGTTCATGCTGAACCATATTTTTTCCCTCAAAAATACAAACAAAAATGAAAAAAAATGAATGACTGTGCAGTTTAGGCTGTAGTACGAATTACCTACGAACCATAATTTACACAAGATGGCACCAATTCCCTTAACAAGCAAGAAACATGTTTTGAAACCGTTTATATTAAAGAACCAAAAATTGTCAAGTTGATGTAGTAAGCCTATACAAAACCCTCCGTAAAATAGAGCCAAATTATAGATATCATAGTTAAAGTATTAGATTGGCAGATCACGTGACCTCCAATGCTAACGACGGGACGCGCATGGAGACCAGAATAACAGGGCAAACGGGCCAGTGTTACCACCACATTAAGGAGAAAAATACTACGAAAAAACATCGTTTAATTCTAAAATTACAAAAAAATAGCATAAAAGTACTAGCTGCATTTTGGAATCTTTTTAATGACTTTAAAAAAAAACGTTAAACGCTTTTTTATTATTTTATGGGTTTATTTTTTTTTTTGTAATTTTAGAATTAAACGGTATTTTTTTTAGTATTTTTCTCCTCAATGTGGTGGCAACACTGGCCCATTTACCCTCTTATTCTGGTCTCCATGCGCGTCCCGTCGTTAGCATTGGTGGTCACGTAATCTGCCAATCTAATACTTTAACTATGATATCTATGAGCCAAATACTTCACCGAGAGAGTTTGTTTGGGCTTACTGATAAGCGATCAATATCTTCACTTTGGAAACCGGTTTTTGTATTTCTTTTTGCTCTCGGCAGCATCTCTATCGCCTCTTTAACTTTATGGATTTTAAAGCTCGAATTTCAACGTAGGTTTCAAATAGGCGATTGGGAAAACTATGAAGTTTTAAATGGAAAGGTTTGTTAATACGGGGTTTTTGGAGGTAGGTTGGCATGATTAATTGGCTTAATTTGTGCTATTAGCTGCTGAAATTGGCGGGATTGTCTTTAGTTTTTTTTATTCAGGAGTTTATTTAAGGATTGGAAATTTGTCCCAAACCATTATAATTAAAGTTTCAAATTAAAACATTCTGATAAATCAGCTTATTTTCTATGAAGAAAAAGCAGTAGTATGTTTTAAGCAACAATAATTCTATTAAGCATTTTAGCTTAGTATTTATAAAACAATCAAATAAAACAATGAATTGTTCGAAAAGACGTATTATACAAGCCGTATTAGATATTTAATTATATATAACATTCTTTTTCTTACAATTATACATAAAAAAACGATTACAATTACTATGAAATACGAAATTGATGGGGTATTTTTGTTTTTTATAGTATAAACGTTTTATCTTACGTTTCAGAAAAACATTCTGAACAGAAACATTTAACGCTACACACAAAAAAAAAATCTTAAAATTTGTTACAAATCGGCATATATTAGCAACAGTAATTACATAACAGCTATTACACTTAATTTATTTTTAAATAAAAAAGACCAATTAATATAAAATATAAATTAAAATTTAATTAAAACACTTCACAAGACAAAGGACTTGAACTTTTTTAAAAAAAACTAGCTCCTAATGCTCATCTGCAAAAATACATTCAATAATATGATTCCCCATTAATTGCCTTGTCTAATTAATCAATTCGAAAAAACATACTAAAACAAACATTTAAAGCGACAGAAAATCTCAAACAAAGCTTTTTACAAATTATGTAGCACAGAAGGAATTTAAAAGAAAAACTGTTTAAGCTGTATTCCTTTGCATATAGTTTCCTATAACTTTATCCATAGCTATACAGCTTAATCGGTTTTTTTAGTACAAACTAGTATGAAAAGCGCTTTTAAAAGACAAAAAGAACATCCTTAAACAACATTTAACAAATTAGCATACATTATTATCCCCATATTACCTTCAACACCCTAATAAAACACATGTGACGTCACACAAAAACAGCCCAAATTTCCAATGAATCATTTAACTGTATCGTTAATTAACTTCAACTGCAACTTCCATTGAAACAATGAAATTTAAGAGGCACTTCCGAAAGAGACTTTTTAAAGTGAAAGAATGACAAATAAATTTCTGACAAAAGCCCCCGTTGAAAACAAACAGGGATTTAATTAGGTTAATTAATAATAAGATCCTACTTAAGAGAGACTGTCGCCTGCTTTGAACCAAGTACAAAAGGGTTCAGTGACTTTTTTTGAACAAAAAATTTGTATGGAATGGCGCCAGATGATTAAATACAGAACCTACTGCAGTTTAAAGTAGACTTCGTAGAGATATTGACCCATTAATGAAGATTGGGAAGAATCGAGATAATTTTCGAGTCAAGCTATAGTAATCGAGTCAAGCTATAGTAATTCGAGTCAAGCAGGAGCAGATCGAGTCAATTAAGTCTAGAGTTTTGTTTTTACATATCCCTGGGTCAATATTAGACCAGTTCCATAATGTTTGTGATCCTGAGAAAGTCCAAAAATAAAAGTGGATCGTCGTTGATGTCTTTCCACGTCAAACCGAGGCAATGGAGTATGTGTCCGGGACTGGCTTGAGCACTTCAATGACAGTTGGGGCAGTCTGGGGACAGCTTGGTTCCGGCCTCAAACTTCAAACTCTTTGTGTGTCCCGTCCTGAATCTGGAGAGAGCAGTTTGGTCTTGCCTGCATAGTTGCAATTTAGAAATCTCGCCTGGTTTCTTAGCGCCATACCAAGAGTGCTGAGGGGAACTCCAGTCTATTGCTGTCTTTTTGTAAATGGAGCCAATTTCTGAATAAGTCAACAGGTTGTCCCCCTCTAAGATCTGGTCACAGCCTGCCCTTGCAAGTCCGTCAGCCAGCTCATTCCCAGCTAATCCGACATGAGATGGTATCCAAACTAAATGCACTGGGAAAAAACTCGGAAGTCTATCGAGATCCTCGATGATCGTCACAGCTGTTGTACCTCTGACCTCATAGAAATTCTTCAAATACTGTAAGGCACTAAGGCTATCGGAAGTGTAGAGTAGTTAATAAAAGTAAAGTAGATAATTAAAGTAAACAGTATGAGTAAATAGTTATTAATACATCTTCTTTCGTACACAAACAGTTATTTTCAATTACAATATATAGTGGGAAAGGTATTGTTATTCGCCTGATAAACAGGAGAAAAAAACTTACTCGAGTCATTGTTATTTTTTCAACTTCCTGTGTTGCTTTGTTGACAACTGTATTATATTGCAAATAGTTAAACAATGCGAATTCATTACATTTCAAAGTAGGAGCCTTTGTTCTTTGATATAAGTATTAGCTTTGAAGATAGTCCATTTTATTTTATGAAGTTTATTTTTACAATTGTCAAGTTAAAACTAAGAGCATACACAAACGTTGCATTGAAGAGCTAGAATTAAAAAGAAAATTGTGTATTCTGTGAAAATTTGAATGTGAAAGAAATATGTTGTAAAATATTGCGAAAAACTAATTTTTGGATTTTGGTATGCGAACAAATTTTTTAAACCACTTTAAACGATCTTGTAGATACATTCTTATGTTAGAAATGAAAATATATAAAATTGAGTTGTTAAAGTAGAGTTTAAGAGGGATTGTCAGTCCCATAGAGCCAATGCATTAGTTTTGGAATCACAAATTCCGCAGAAGTATTTCTTTGCCATATTAGCCCTTTTTCCCCAGGTATGAAAATCAACATAACATTGAAATGAAACAAATTTGTAACGAAAGTTTTATCTATTTATTTATATATTTGAAAAAAATTCCAAAAATATACAGCAGATGGCTGTATAAATAAACATCAGATTTTAAACTCAATTAATAATCAAATAACCGTTTGTTATTTTCGTTTCAATTTTGTTTTAAGTTTATGTTATGATGATTCCCATACCTGGTGAAAATGGGAAAACATGTCAAAAAAAAATATTTTTCAAAAATTGTGATTTCAAAACTTATGTATTAGCTTATGGGACTGACAGTCCCACGTAATGGATGATGATAAAACGTATTTTTTTACATTGTAAATTAATTAAATAAATTATTAATAAGTAATTAATATTAATTATTAAATTATTAAATAAATCCCTGTATATTTTATGCCAAAATCGTTGACACTGTAATTTTTTAATTGTATTTAAGAGTAAAAGATACTTTTTACTCTTTGAAATACATTAGAAAAATACAAGGAAAAAGTATTGCATTTCAAAGAAACGAAAACAAATAAAACTAGCTAAGTTTGACATTTAAAAGTATAGTACAGAATTAACTGCTAAGTTTGGTGCGTTGCTATTGCGTGATAGATGACTTTTCTGTAGAAGCTGTTCTAAATAACAATTTCTGTTAAAAAACTAATAATTTTACTTAATTCTTTATTTGTTAGAGGTTTTGCTAAACGAACGCCTACAAGTAGGATTGTAACAGAATCTGTCACTTAACCCGCTTCCATACAACAGTTGTGTTAAACGGGTAAAAAGGCGCCAAACACGGCATTAATTCTATATTAAACATTTACATGCTAAATTTGGCTAGTTTTATTTATTTTATTTCGAAAATTAAATAATTATTACTTATCGTTTGCAAAAATTAATTTATATTTAAAAGAATAAATATGTCATATTCCTCGCTTTAAAATAGAATAAAATATTTCATATCAACATACAAAGAATCTCGCAGTGAAATATATTTGACGTCATTTCAAACTGATCGATGTCGCAAAAAAAATTATTTTAATTTATTGTCTAAAAGAATTAAGTTTCTCGGGCGATTGTTGCGAATGGCAATGGTGATTTAACTCTAATAACAAACAGGGCCTTTAGCTATTTGTAATTCAAACTTTTAAACGCCAAAATTAACTATTTTCATTAATCTGCTTTCTCAAATTTAATAATTAGATTAAATTAAATTACAGTTCGAAAAATATATAATTAGTACAAATGATGCTTTAAAAATAAAAGCGAAACTTTGCACATTTTTTATGCCAAGTTAGAATTCTCTTTGCATCTTTCTTCATACATATATAATGAACCATCAAAAGAACTCTATTGTGATATTACAACAATCCAAACTGAATTATATTGCATAAATAAATATTCTTTCAAAAGTATGCATTTTGTTTAATAAAGTTTCTCGTACGTTTAACGAAATGGCAACGGACGGACAGACAGACGGACTGAACGATTATAAAACCTTAAACTTTTTAGGTTATAAACGTAGTGTGGAAGATAAATCGAGACACACTTTAATATAAATTTCTGAAGTAAACTGCTTTGTATCAAAAATAAACACGATCAAAACAAAACCATTCTAACTACCACTATCTATACTTTCAAAGAAAATAATTAAAATAATTATTCCGTAACATATGCTTAAGAGACAATCCTACATATCCTGTATTTTTCTACATAAATTTAATGCAAACAAAACATTTTAACAAAAAATATACACATTCGAAGTAGATTTTTCGTTCACGTGTCATTCATTTGAAAATTATAGTTCAATAACATATCACTTCAAAGCTACATCCTGTCACTGATATTCATATTCAATATATATGTTTAATTTATCGTAACCCACATTAACCCTGCATAAACCATGTTTCTAATATTTATATAATAAACACGCAAATGTACGACACTTTTTAAAACGAAATATATTTGATATGAATTTCTAAAATTAACACCTTTGTATTGAAAATAAACACTTAAAAAAATCAAACTACCAACACGTACACTTTCAAAGAAAATAATTCAATGAAATATCCCTTAAATATATGTTGAAGAGAAAACTCGAACTGTATGTTTCTAGAATTGTAAACAAAATATTTTAACGAAAAATATACACTTTCGAAGTAGATTTTTCGTTCAAGTATAATTCATTTGAAAATTATAATTCAATAACATATCACTTCAAAGCTACATCTTGTCACCGATAATCATAATCAATATACATTTAATTTATCGTACGTAAAAATGAGTTTGGAAATCTATACCGGTGAAAAAAAAAACACCGGAATTCGAATCCCTATTTGATTCGAATAAATTTATTCCAGAATAAATTTAGAACTCTTTCGTACCTTAATGAATTCGTTCTTCATTGAGATTCGGATTCGAACTCTGAATATAAGCAATCGCAGGAATTTCAAAATAGAGGGCGGAATTAGAAGAATGCTTTGGCGAAAATAACTGAAGGCGTCTGAAATGTCCGAAATATGTTTATTTTACGCTCGAACTAAAAGCTATATGTTCGATATACATACGTAGACAGAAATGTGACAACTTGGCGATATGGAAACCCCTCGTTCTTTAAGGGGGAATGGGCGCGCTGGATCGCCGGTCTCCAAACTCAAGTGCCTCAGTGTTAATCCAATGGGGAAAAAAACTATTTTCTCTGCCACATTTCTCCGGCTGTATTGAATATTTTTAAAAACGTTTTTTTCAAAAATAATAATTGTGGATAACTTACAGGTCTCTTATCTTCCCACTTTTTGAAATTGCTTCGAATATTTTGCGTAAAATTATTTATTGAATATAAAAAAAAAATATTCGAACCAATTTCAAAAAGTGGGAAGGTCGGGACCTGTAAGTCAGCTACATTTATCACACAAAAAATCCGCTTGCAAAAATATTCAATGCAGCCGGGGAAATGTGGCAGAGAAAATATGTTTTTTTCTCCATGGGATTAACACTGATGCACTTTGCTTTGGAGACCCCCGGTCCAGCGCGCACATTCCCCCTTAAGATCAATAGCTTGGAATTGAGTCAAGTCGATTTATTGTAGCACTATAGTACGCACGATTACAGCGCAAGCTTCGCTTCCCCCACCATCCCGTGTGGTTTTCCAAGAAACGATGCGAGCGTCACTACTCTCCAAACCAAGAGTTCTATAGTAGGTAGAGACTGACCGGCAACGCACTGGACAACACGGAGACAATAGGGGCGTGGGGCCCGTGTTCGATCGCGCCTACGCTGCTTCCGCGCGCTGTAAAACGTGCGGGCTCGATCCGCCTTGCCTGGGTCCTTCCTTTTTCAGTATCAAATAATAAGTTAACTAGCACTTTTGCCACTCTATTCGGGCTCCGTAGTGAGCCATGGCTGCCGGTGGCAGCTCAGTACGAGTCGTTCCTCTACCTTACTATAGAACTCTTTGCTCCAAACCCAAGTAGGGTGGGGGAAAATACGTCAAGAGCTCCCTTCACGCCCGCTGTTTCCTGGAAAATAAAACGTGTGGGTTGGGGAAGCAAGCTAGGATTGTTTTCACACAGACTATAGAGCTACACAAGAGCTAGGGATGTTATAATTTAGAACCACGGATAAGCAACGAGTCGACACCTAAATATGCACCCAACCACGGCCTTCTCAACTACTAAGGCCAAAGAAGCTCTCCCAAACACGCTCGGGGAAGGAAATTTTGACGTCGTTCCGTCGTTATCTTCATCTTCGGAACAACGTCACATGTCTCGAAACCTGTTCGGAACCACTCGTTCACGGCTGCCCACATTTTTATGGTTCCGAATGCGTCCGAACTGGTTTCTCGATCTTCGGCACTCGGAACAGTGACGTCAAAAATTCCGTCTACGCTCATGTTGGGGAAAGATTCTTTGGCCTTTTGACCCAACGCAACTTTTTTTTAAGGGAAACATCGTATGTGGCTTCACGATTTCGAAACATATTTACAGTGAACTTCCTCTACACGGGGTATTATTGGTCGGGCAACACTTTTAATGCTTTAAATGTTTAATTGTTACTTGGAACACTAAAACCCTAGTTTGTAAGAGCACAAAATCGGACGCTGAGCAGTGCGTCCGAATTTTCCGCTTTCTTATTGGCCCTAGTTGTCACGTGACCGCGGCACCAAAAAAATACGTTGATCTCAGCGTTCGAAAATCTCGAATCATCCGTGGCTTGATTAGAGCGTCCAAAACGGGCGAAATGGCCAATGTTTCTACCTATTCGAATGAGATAACGGTGGCCTTCGCTTACTACGCATGCGTTAGATGCGGTAGCATCGCTAGACGTGAATCCTAACAAACCACCCAAAACGAAGATAATACGCTGATATCGATGAGCAGGGCGCTTTTTAATGCTTTGCCGTATGTTTTCAGTCCCTACAAACCAGGGCTTAACACTCCCTATCTTCTGGTTAATACGTCCAAAAACCTCAAACTGCAGTAACTAACCTAATAAATTTTACCATTGTTGCAAGCACTTAATTACTCTACCATTTAAGAAAACGTACTGAAAAAGAATAATTATTTCAGAGCAAAAATAATCTAAATTCATTGTTGGGGTTACTGCAGCTTTCCCGCCCACGGCAGTCATGTGACTATAGCTAAATATACATGGTGGCCCAAAAGTATAGGCTTACAGTTAATGTTGGTTTAAATGTCCATTGGTAAGAACTACATGGGTTATTTAGAACAGGTATTTAACATTGTTTCGTTTAGTTTTGTTGGTTGACTAAAATTAAACCGTACAACAGCGTATCGGGTCCAAAGAGAAGCGATTTATGGACTTTGTTTGATTTAGTTTCGAGATCGCTTCGGTTTATTTGATGCTCGAGAAATAAGCAAATAATGTCGCCAGAGTACGTAACTTCAAATACCGCCATCTGCCAGTTATCCCATAAAAAGATTAATGCTTGCGAAAAATTTGTTCGAGGTGACAAGCATCCCGGGAACTGATTATCCCGAGGGCGTCATTACAACGCCTGATGCAACAGCCGAACCTTAAGCCCAACTGCCCAAGACCATGTGACAGCATGGCCTTCTTGCGGACGATCCTGACCGCAGATTACAGTTCTGTGAGATAACGTGCAACAAGTGACTGAACAACCAGACCTGCTTTCGAAAAATAACTGTTGCTGTATAAATAACTGTTTGCATAACTAACTGTTAGCCTACTTTTGGGCCACCCTGTATATCCAAGCGGACAATTTGGGCCTATTACGGCAGTGATCAAAGGCTTCACTTGGCAACCAATTTCAGCATAGTTTTATGCCAAGGCAGCATCTCTATATAACTCCGACCTCCAAGGGTTCTCCTGTACAAAAGGACGCCATGTTTTCTTTAATTCAATAAATTGTTGCCAAAGACAGCGAGTGAAACTCGACAAGGAAATCGTTTGATTACATTTTCTATTTCGAATAAGGAACTGAGGACTGGGAAATTGGAGTTTTACGCTTCGCCAATTAATGGGAAATTCAGTTAGCTTTTTTTTTTAAACATTGAGAAAATATTAAAACACATTATTTTATTTTGATTTATTGTTTTTAAAGTTGAGAAAAATTATGAAAAATGTTACACAATGGTGGCTGATACACGAGTAGTAACAAATATTTTTTAACCATATGTCATCTGATGTCCTGTTTACAAAATATTGAATATGTATTCTATTCAAATTTAATGATACATTTATTTCCTCAAATAAAAAAAAAATAAACGAAACATTTAATTTCTGAAATAATAAATAGTAACAAAAGTTAAATATGAAAACAATATTATAAAAATAGTAGCGAAATAAGCTATTTATTTTGACAAATTTTAAAGATAAAAATTGTGTTTTAATTAATAAAATGTTAATTTATAAATCAAATATTTATTGAAATTAAGCGAATACTGGGTTGTTTTCCATGGCCTGCACAATTTTATTTCAACAGAAGCTTTTCGTAACGTCACGATATCTAATTGTCGGCTTTTCCGAAGTAATACTTAACCTATTCGCATATGGCCTACTATACTTTTCAGGTATCGTTCCTCTCTTTCGGAACAGTCGACAACAGTTAACGATAAAGATAACAATAGTTGTATGATAAAGTTCTGCTGATGCGAGCTAAAACAACGGAAAAGTGATTGAACGTCAGTTCACAAGCACCAAATAGTTAGAAAAAACGAATAATATATTTCTTAAAATTCGTACTCGGGTGTAGGCTCGTCACTTGACTGTGGTTCTAAAATACGACGCCCGTCGCCAATAGCCCTCGTGTAGCTCTAGTACGACGATATTCAAAACTAAACTTAAAATTCCTGGACTAAACTACTTTTGAAAAACTGATTTTATATCGATTAAAAAAAATCAATACTTTTGAATTTAGTTTTGGAGACAATAGATGCAGCAAAATAAGAGCAATTTCGTTGATTGAAATTTAACCAAAAGAACTTACGAATTTCGAAATAAAGTACTTTATAAAGTTCTACCACTTATTTCAAAATTATTATTTTTGATGAATTAAACCGCTCTTAATTTTTTAAATACTTCATCATTCTTTATTTTTGAATGATAAATTAACAATTTATAAGGTTTCAATAAACTTTTAAGACTATATTTTGCTGAAGTTATTTTAAAGAATATTAATTTTTCATCAAAATTTATCAAATTGATAGAATTGTATAATATTACTAAACAAATCTTTAAAAACTTTTTAAAAAATGTCCGAATTTATAATTTATTTTACTTTGTTTAAAAAGTTTTACCGATATTTTGTACCAAATGCTTTTAAATTGGAATTTATATGTTTTTCAGACGATATTAAATTTTACTGTGATCATATGTATATAATTATAAAAAATCGCTGTCGCAACTATGTTAATTGGATTTACAAAGTTTGAAATAATTTATTATTTCATTTATCCATACATTGCCTAGCTGTTGAAGTGTCCGTAAAAATAAACAATTTCGTTTAAAAATTACTTGTTATAAACAATAAGCATACCGCGATATGTTATCAATGCATAATAAAAATCTATGAACGTTATTAAAGAAAAAATTCGACAAAAATGCAGTCTTAAGTAAAAATTTAGAAAAAAGCAGAGTTACACAAAAAAAAAGTAGTATTCCTTAACTCATTAAAGCAACGTATCTAAATAGAACGAAATAATATTAACCAAAAAGTTAAACTTTTTTCGTATATTGTATCGTCTCGACACAGAACAGCTTTAAATATATTCTAATTATTAAAAGTTACTTTTAAAAGAATAGGCTCGTCAATTCGCAATTATTCTACACTGACCCTAAAAAAAGTATAAAACTTACGGAATAGGAAAAAGTATAAAACTTACGGAATAGGAAAAAGTATAAAACTTACGGAATAGGAAAAAGTATAAAACTTACGGTATAGGAAAAAGTATAAAACTTACGGTATAGGAAAAAGTATAAAACTTACGGAATAGGAAAAAGTATAAAACTTACGGTATAGGAAAAAGTATAAAACTTACGGAATAGGAAAAAGTATAAAACTTACGGAATAGGAAAAAGTATAAAACTTACGGAATAGGAAAAAGTATAAAACTTACGGAATAGGAAAAAGTATAAAACTTACGGAATAGGAAAAAGTATAAAACTTACGGAATAGGAAAAAGTATAAAACTTACGGTATAGGAAAAAGTATAAAACTTACGGAATAGGAAAAAGTATAAAACTTACGGAATAGGGAAAAGTATAAAACTTACGGAATAGGAAAAAGTATAAAACTTACGGAATAGGAAAAGTATAAAACTTACGGAATAGGAAAAGTATAAAACTTACGGAATAGAAAAAGTATAAAACTTACGGAATAGGAAAAAGTATAAAACTTAAGGAATAGGAAAAAGTATAAAACTTACGGAATAGGAGAAAAGTATAAAACTTACGGATAGGAAAAGTATAAAACTTACGGATAGGAAAAAGTATAAAACTTACGGATAGGAAAAAGTATAAAACTTACGGTATAGGAAAAAGTATAAAACTTACGGAATAGGAAAAAGTATAAAACTTACGGAATAGGAAAAAGTATAAAACTTACGGAATAGGAAAAAGTATAAAACTTACGGAATAGGAAAAAGTATAAAACTTACGGAATAGGAAAAAGTATAAAACTTACGGAATAGGAAAAAGTATAAAACTTACGGAATAGGAAAAAGTATAAAACTTACGGAATAGGAAAAAGTATAAACTTACGGAATAGGAAAAAGTATAAAACTTACGGAATAGGAAAAAGTATAAAACTTACGGAATAGGAAAAAGTATAAAACTTACGGAATAGGAAAAAGTATAAAACTTACGGAATAGGAAAAAGTATAAAACTTACGGAATAGGAAAAAGTATAAAACTTACGGAATAGGAAAAAGTATAAAACTTACGGAATAGGAAAAAGTATAAAACTTACGGTATAGGAAAAAGTATAAAACTTACGGATAGGAAAAAGTATAAAACTTACGGAATAGGAAAAAGTATAAAACTTACGGAATAGGAAAAAGTATAAAACTTACGGAATAGGAAAAAGTAAAACTTACGGATAGGAAAAAGTATAAAACTTACGATAGGAAAAAGTATAAAACTTACGGAAAAGGAAAAAGTATAAAACTTACGGATAGGAAAAAGTATAAAACTTACGGAATAGGAAAAAGTATAAAACTTACGGAATAGGAAAAAGTATAAAACTTACGGATAGAAAAGTTAAACTACGATAGGAAAAAGTATAAAACTTACGGAATAGGAAAAAGTATAAAACTTACGGAATGGAAAAAGTATAAAACTTACGGAATAGGAAAGTAAAAACTTACGATAGGAAAAAGTATAAAACTTACGGAATAGGAAAAAGTTTAAACTTACGGAATAGGAAAAAGTATAAAACTTAGGAATAGGAAAAAGTATAAAACTTACGAATAGGAAAAAGTTAAAACTTACGGAAAGGAAAAAGTATAAAACTTACGGAATAGGAAAAAGTATAAAACTTACGGAATAGGAAAAAGTATAAACTTACGGAATAGGAAAAGTTAAAACTTACGGAATAGGAAAGTATAATGATGGAAAGTTAAAACTACGAATGAAAGAAAACTACGAATAGGAAATAAAACTACGGATAGAAATTTTACGGAATAGGAAAAAGTATAAAACTTACGGAATAGGAAAAAGTATAAAACTTACGGAATAGGAAAAAGTATAAAACTTACGGAAAGTAGGAAAAAGTATAAAACTTACGGATAGGAAAGTATAAAACTTAGGATAGGAAAAAGTATAAAACTTACGGAATAGGAAAAAGTATAAAACTTACGGAATAGGAAAAAGTATAAAACTTACGGAAAATAGGAAAAAGTATAAAACTTACGGTATAGGAAAGAGTATAAAACTTACATAATAGGAAAAAGTATAAAACTTACGGAATAGGAAAAAGTATAAAACTTACGGAATAGGAAAAAGTATAAAACTTACGGTATAGGAAAAAGTATAAAACTTACGGAATAGGAAAAAGTATAAAACTTACGGAATAGGAAAAAGTATAAAACTTACGGAATAGGAAAAAGTATAAAACTTACGGAATAGGAAAAAGTATAAAACTTACGGAATAGGAAAAAGTATAAAACTTACGGAATAGGAAAAGTATAAAACTTACGGAATAGGAAAAAGTATAAAACTTACGGAATAGGAAAAAGTATAAAACTTACGGAATAGGAAAAAGTATAAAACTTACGAATAGGAAAAAGTATAAAACTTACGGAATAGGAAAAAGTATAAAACTTACGGAATAGGAAAAGTATAAAACTTACGGAATAGGAAAAAGTATAAAACTTACGGAATAGGAAAAAGTATAAAACTTACGGAATAGGAAAAAGTATAAAACTTACGGAATAGGAAAAGTATAAAACTTACGGAATAGGAAAAAGTATAAAACTTACGGAATAGGAAAAAGTATAAAACTTACGGAATAGGAAAAGTATAAAACTTACGGAATAGGAAAAAGTATAAAACTTACGGAATAGGAAAAAGTATAAAACTTACGGAATAGGAAAAAGTATAAAACTTACGGAATAGGAAAAAGTATAAAACTTACGGATAGGAAAAAGTATAAAACTTACGGAATAGGAAAAAGTATAAAACTTACGGAATAGGAAAAAGTATAAACTTACGGTAATAGGAAAAGTATAAAACTTACGGTATGGAAAAAGTATAAACTTACGGAATAGGAAAAAGTATAAAACTTACGGAATAGGAAAAGTATAAAACTTACGGAATAGGAAAAAGTATAAAACTTACGGTATAGGAAAAAGTATAAAAGCTTACGGTATAGGAAAAAGTATAAAACTTACGATAATAGGAAAAAGTATAAAACTTACGGATAGGAAAAGTATAAAACTTACGTATAGGAAAAGTTAAACTTACGGTATAGAAAAAGTATAAAACTTACGGAATAGGAAAAGTATAAAACTTACGGGATAGGAAAAAGTATAAAACTTAGAATAGGAAAAAGTATAAAACTTACGGAATAGAAAAGTATAAAACTTTACGATAGGAAAAAGTATAAAACTTACGGAATAGGAAAAAGTATAAAACTTACGGAATAGGAAAAAGTATAAAACTTACGGAATAGGAAAAAGTATAAAACTTACGGAATAGGAAAAAGTATAAAACTTACGGAATAGGAAAAGTATAAAATACGGAATAGAAAAAGTATAAAACTTACGGAATAGGAAAAGTATAAAACTTACTAATAGGAAAAAGTATAAAACTTACGGAATAGGAAAAAGTATAAAACTTACGGAATAGGAAAAAGTATAAAACTTACGGAATAGGAAAAAGTATAAAACTTACGGAATAGGAAAAAGTATAAAACTTACGGAATAGGAAAAAGTATAAAACTTACGGTTCTTCTTATCGTAATCCATATAGCTTTGAACTAATTAATATTCTTCTTTCTACTTTGTTCATGTTCATTTCACACGATTCTAGTAATTACTTTGAATTGTGACGACTCAACAGAATTATCATCTAAATTCGTTCCGTTTAGATGTATATTTTTTTGCTTAATTTTAATATAAAAATCTCTTTGACAAAAGTGGGAAAAACACAACTTTAGAATTATTTTTCTTTTAGCCAAAACTTTTTCAACACTATCGTTTGCTTTTCAGTCTCGATGCCAACGCGCTTTTTCTAAATATAAACAAAATAAATTGTAACATTTTGCTTTGCTTCATCACAAACTTTTGGACAAATTCCTTTAATTAGCTTGTTTCAGGTGACGTAGATTTGTCAATGTTTCATTCCAGTATTTTATTAGTGGTTTCGGTTATTGGTGGGACATGGTAAGCCCACTACATCGATTAACTAATCGATACCAAATTTATTTTTATGTGGCACTGTTGCCACTCAAACGTAAAATAATGCCATTTTATGATAATGATTATATAGAATAAAAGTTTAGTTTTAATATTTGTATTTTTTTCAATGGGCTTGTTTCACGAGGGATCTGGCAACAGCTCCGCGGTCTTGTTTTCGTTTTTCTCGGATTACTTTTGCCTTTGTATTCCAAATCAAGTTTTCTAAGAATATTTTAGTTGCTATTTTTTTAAAATTTCAACTTCTTTTAATGCAAGTTTTCCTTGATAAATGATTAAAACAAATAAAAACACAGCAAGGAGTTGTGATTTTAAAAAATAACAACTAAAATAACTTATTCTTAGAAAACACAATTTCGAATATCAACAAAAGTAATTCGAGAAAAATGAAAACAAGACCGCAGAGCTGTTGCCAGATCCCACCTGAAACAAGCCCATTAAATATACATTTTTTCACATGAAAAATTAAAAAATAGGAAAAAAAATCAATGCAAAATATAGAGCGTCTATTTTTCAGCAGAAAATCGACTCAACTTTCATAAAATTAGCATAATTAAAAATGCCATTTTTAGTGTCTGTAGTGTGATTTGGAATCTTTGTCGAAAGGTCAAGACTCAAAAGAATAATATGACACTTTAATTGAGATGAATGAGGATTCATGATGATAAGAAACTTTAAATATTAAAAAAAAAAGTAAATCGTGGTTCATATTTCTTCGAGAATTATTCCATGCTTATAAATTTAAGTGTGATGAATAATTTGGCGTTAAGAGGGATTGTCAACCAAATAGAGCTAATGCATTAGTTTTGGAATCACAACTTCCGTACAAGTATTGATTTGCCCCATTAGCCCTTTTTCCTCAGGTATGGTAATCAACTTAACATAGGAATGAAAGAAATTTGAAACGAAAATATTATCTAGTTATTTAATTATATATTTTTAAAATGCTAAAAATATACAGCAGATGGCGATACTATTTTAAAACTTTAGCAATTAATAATTAAATAACCGGTTGTTATTTTCTTTTCCATTTTGTTTTAAATTGATGTTATGATGATTCCCATACCTGGTGAAAAAAGGATAACATGGCAAAGGGCGCGGTGTTACACGTCCCTAGTTTTTTTAGGAGTTAGTAAAATTATAACGATACATAACGATCTACTAATATAACAACACAAGTGGTTTGAAAAAAATTTGTGAATTGTGTAGCAACTTGATAAAGAAAGATAGAGCTTAATTAGAAAAGTTTAAAACGCATTGGATTAATTTTTTTTATTCATGCATTTTTTTCGAAAATTATATCTATTTTTGATCTTATGAGTAGAAAATGAATATGATTTTCTATTTATTTATTTTCAATTTAATATTTGAATTTTTAAGAAATTCTTTTGCCAAACAATTGTACATTTTTAAATTTATGTAGCTGAAGTTTTAAAAAAAACTAACTAGTTGCCACTAATTTATGATAGATGTTTCGCAATTGGAAAATTATATTGTTTTGAATATTTTAATGAATAAATCTATAGTAAACAAATGAAAATTAATAATTAATTAATAATATTTTCATTTTTAAAGTAATACGAACATTTAGCATTAATTAATTATTTACTTTACAATTTTACAAATACTATATTTTCTTATAACAAGCGAGGGGGATTAATTTGTTTCAACCAAGTTCATTAATAACAAATACCAAATTTTATGCATTAAACTAACTAATATTTCAACTAAACTAATTTTTCAAATATCGCTGGATTAGTTCTTAAAAAAAACTATTTGGTTCCAAGAAACCACTCAGTTTTCATTTATGAATATTAATGCGTAACCTTACAAGAATTAGTATTTCTTGGGCAAATATTAATTTATATTTAATTAAAAACCAATAAAAATAGAATAAAGATTGCTTATTAAATATTTATTTCTCATGAATAAACATTATGTTTGTTCAAGATATTGTTTCATTCATTCATTTTTCTCGCAACAGATTTACAATTTCTTAACATTACCTTAAACGTATGTGTTTGGCATTTAAATTATAAATTATTAAAAATGTGTGCTTACTATAATAAGTATGTAACGGATTAGGTTCAACTTAAGCATTGTTAATTGTTTTAGTCAAGACAATTTTTGCAGGAGTGATTTAAATTAAGTATGTTTCGTGTCACATCATTGTGAATTTCATTGTCTTACGCCCTACATTATAGGATTGGAATTCATTTGAAATAACATTTTTATACAGGGTGGCGCAAATAAAAGTGGCCCCATCACGGAGATAGGAATAAGATAGAATTGTTGCCAAGTCTAAAACCAATGCAAAAGCAGGTGTGCTAAGTGAAGCTATTGATCGCTTCAGTATTAAGCCCAAACAAACGCTTGGCAAATTATTTTCCGGCAACTATGTTATGGTTTGACAAGCTAGTTGGAATGCTATATTAACTAAAGGTTGTACAAGCTGGTCAAAAAAAGTCCCCACTGGTGATTATTTCGTCCATTATTTATCCTGGAAAATCGGACCTTTTTGTTTGTGTTAAATACAAAACATTCTAAATTGATTGCAAGACAGAATTTGCATAAGGAGCCGTCTTCAAATAATACACACTAAGATCTTAACTCGCCAATAGCCTATGAGTAGCTCTAATCTGATGCCATTCCAATCCAACCAATAAATACAAAAACAGGTTTGCCAAGTGAAACTTGAATAATCTTTTATTTCGACTTGAAGGCTTTCAGACGGCTTCATTAGTTTTTCTCGCCAAGCATCTCAATGCATTCCTATCTCTACGCCTGGGCCACTTTTATATACGCCACGTTGTAGGATTGAAATTAATTTGAAAGAACCTTTTTATACTAATTTGATTTTGAAATCGAATCACGAATTGAAAATGTAAAAATGGGTCAAAGTCTACGAAGGATTTCCATACACCTATTATTTGAACGAATTGTTGAAAGGAAAAATCGCAGTATGGAAAATCTCCAATAGACTTCGCCGTTTTTTAGATTCAGTGATTTCAATTATAATCCTCTTGTTTCGGTCAAACTTTTGTTCTAACATCAATGAGATTGCAAATTCTGATTGTACATACATATTTTTAAATTTTACAAAGATTTCGAGAAAAATTTATCAGAAATCACTTATTTTCTTTTCCTCCAAATGAATTGCAGTAGAAGTCGAACTGCAACAATAGAAAATATTTTAAAACAAAAGTCATTTCGGGAAGCAATTTACATTTGCATTTAAATTAAATTCAAGGGATTGGTTTATCCGTTTATTCTTTTTGATTCGGCATTTTCTGGGTTCGTTTCCGGGAATTGGCGACTTTTTTTTAAGCGATGGTTAATTAAATTGCATCGAGACCATAGATATCATAGTTAAAGTATTAGATTGACAGATCACGTGACCTCCAATGCTAACGACGGGACGCGCATGGATGCCAAATAAGGGGGCAAAATGGCCAGTGTTGCTGCCACTTTAAGGAGGAAAAATACGAAAATTAAAATACCATTTAATTCTAAAATTACAAAAAAAATACTAGAAAATGATTTAAAGTCTTTAAAAAGATTCCAAAATGCAGCTAGTATTTTTACGATATGTTTTTGTAATTTTAGAATTAAAGGGTATTTTGTCGTAGTATTTTTATCCTTAAAGTGGCAGCAACACTGGCCACTTTGCCCCCTTATTTTACCTCCGTGCGCGTCCCGTCGTTAGCATTGGAGGTCACGTGATTTGCCAATCGAATACTTTAACTATGATATCTATGATCGAGACCTTTAATTTGGTGTTCTACGAAGCCAGCAGGATTGATTCTAACCAACTATAGTCTATATTATTCTAAAATTGGAATTTTGTTATTTTTTTGCACAGTGTGAGAAATATTTTAAATTTTAAAAAGCATATTGTTATTGTTCTTCGTTGAAATAAACTCAGCAATATTTCATTGGTTGGTTTAATTAGGTTGTTATGAACAATAGACAGGACAAGTATTCTGTTTTAATTGGACAATGTCATGAAATAGAGTACACTGTTAAAAATTAGGCACTTTTTTTCACCAAAAATATGGTTCCTAGTAACTGCAACGGCTGTGTGGTGAAACGTTAAACCATTTTTTGGTATTCGGTTGAACCATTTCTCAAGTTTTTGTTTCCGAATCCAAAAAAATGGTTCAACCAAACACCGAAAAAAAGGTGAAACATTTCACCACACAGCCGTTGCAGCTACTAGGAACCAATATCATGGTGAAACCAAGCACAAAATTTTTAACAGTGTATGCCCGAATATTTTAAAGTTTGGTTTTGATTTATAAATTGATTTAAGAATTTATATAAGTGTTTATTTAAGAATATATATTATTAAATTTTGGCATTTAAAATTCCAATAAAATCAATACACAAAATTTTATTTGAAAAATATATCAACATTTTTTATGGAAATTCAAAAATAGTTTTAAATATAAATTTGCTTTAAATTTATAAAATCAGAAGTAAGCATATGAAATTTTGAATGAATTTTTGTTCTTTTCCAACAATTTTCACTAGCTTTAAGTAATATTTCTATTATAAGTACGGTTTCACGTTTTTTCGCTATGACAAAAAAATTTCAAATAATTTAAAACAATATTTTTTTAAACCCCATTACAAAAAATCTTATACTTATTCAAATTAATTATAGTTATAAAGCCATGGTTTCAAGAAACTAGTGCGAGAAATTTACTTTCGAGCACAAGTAATTTTTTTTTTCAGTTAAATTCTTTTAAGTAATGTGAGAAATATTTTTTTTACTCATGAATATCAAAAAATATATGTATCCGAATCTCGGGCGAAAATGGAACTTTTTATACATCAAGAACATTTTTCAAATAGCTAAATTTCTAGCTTGTCAAATAAAAAATATCCCACGCGTTATTTTAAAATATTTATACTAAGAACTTTTGTTGCATTACTACACTGCTCAAAAGAATTAGGAGAATGCATGGTTTAAACCAGGGATTGGAGGTAACGCGTTACTTGTAACGCCGTTACTTGTAACAGTTACTTTTTTTAGGTAACGTCGGGTAACGCCGTTACATTTTTCAGAAAGTAATGTACTTAGTTACTTTTAGCGGAACGAAGTAACGAAAAATTGCGTTACTTTTCCGTTACTTTCCGAAGGCTGTCTGATGCTTATTTATAAATTCACTCCTATAGAGAAGGAGAACATTTCGCATTCGAAATCTGAGCTTTTCTTGGGAAGGAAAAAGCAAACTAGCATTTCCACTTTGGCTGCTAACGGCAGCCAGAGTTTGAAATTGTTTCGTTAATAATGATTTTCTTTGAAAATGGTAAGATGGCTAAATTACAATTTTTCTCATAACTTGAAATTCAAAAAGTAACTGTGAATCGTTACTTTTCGTACTAAGTAACTGTAACGTGTTACTTTTCATATTAAGTAACTGTAAACGGTAACAGTGTACTTTTTTTATTAAGTAACTGTAACTGTAACAGAGTTACTCTTTTAAAGTAACTTTCCAATCCCTGGTTTAAACCCTTTCACTCAAAATGATTCCACATTTGGAGTCATCAGCTTGCGATTTGTTTTCTCACTAAGTTGAGCTCGCACTTATTTATCGTTAGAAGGAGAATCATGTATTTTGAAGAATTGAATAATGTTCGTTTTAATTAAAGGAAAATATGAAAAACATGGTAAAATAAAATTCTCTCCCAAAAAATTTTACGAAATAAATTGACCCTAAATTCTTCACGCTTACATCCACATACTAATAACAGTCTATACTAATACTACAGTCGACGAACTCGTGGATCTTGTCTGACTCTGTTAGACAAGGAGGATAAGCAACAACAACTAATAATAATACGTGTCTGTCTGAAATATAACTCAGTTTTAACTACAAAACGCGGATATAATGGAAAAACTTCCAAAATAGTAGAATTAAATGGGAAATTTTGATACGTTTTTATAGATGTTTCTACATACTTTTGTTCAAAATTTATGAATTTTTAAGACGAGTGCACAGTCTTTACATAGAATCGCTGTGAAATTTCTGGTCTTGAGAAATAGCAAATGAAAATTCAGTATAACCAAGTGAGTTTAAGTGTGAAGATTGTAATTTCATTTCTTTTAATCTATTTAAATTTGTATAGTTCATCAGACTTACACAACTTTATTTAATTTTGTTCGACTTTTACAAATGTAAAAAAATGCAGTAGTACATCCGAAATTTTAAGCTATATGTAATGCCAACAACAAATAACAGTCAAAATTACTTGATAGATTTTTTAAAACATTTTTTGATTGCTTATTACTTGGCATTGGTGGTGTGAAATCGGTAAATTTCCTATACAATATAAAACAAAAAACTTTAACTCATAGAATAATTCATAAAATATAATAATTTTAATGTTAATTAAGCAACTAGTGTCGAAAATAACACTTTATTAAGCGAGTGGCTTTTATTTCACGAGACCGTAGGTCGAGTGAAATAATGACAAGAGCTTAATAAAGTATTATTTGGCACGTGCTTGCTTACAATATTTTTTATAAATAACGTGCAAAAAAGTACTTCTAGAAATGACTGATTTTCATGACATTATTTAGTTTCCATGGCGATATTCAAAATTGCAAAGTAGTAAAAGAAAAGTTGTAAAATAATTTTCTGTTTTGAATCAAATGTTACTATAGATATGCATGTTAAATAAAAGTATTGTTTGGCGTGAAATTTGTGTTCTTACTTTTGTCTTATTAAATTTCCTTTAATAATTTTTGTAGAACTTGTAGTTTCCATGGAGATATTAGAAAATGCAAAAGTAATGAACCAATAGAAATAAGTGAGTTTCATGACATCATTTAGTTTCCATGGAGATATCATATATCTACCAATCAGATACTCTTATTTACTTTACTGCACTAGTGCCGAAGGTATTACTTTAGGTACTGTCTGTGAAGTAAGCACGTAAAGTGTCATTTTCGCAACGATTTATGAAGGAATATGATATAAAAAAGTGAACTTTTTGCACGTTGTTATAAAATAGTTATTTATGCAACAAGTGTGAAAAGTAACACTTTTTAAAACTAGTGGATTTTATTTCACGAGCGAGGTACGAGCAAGTGAAATAATGACACGTGTTTTAAAAAGTGTTACTTTTCACACTTGTTTCATACACTATTTTTTATAATTACGAGAAAAAAAATCAAATATCATTGGTTCAAAAATAATTCACGTGCAAATTGTTTTACGTAAAGAAGATCGGCATCGATAAATCTCTGGAACAACAAAAGGCAAACATATTTTTTAGTTTAAATTCAAACATTTGAACATGGATACTAATTCAAAAATAAAAAATATAATAACATTCACGCGCATAATATTTATAATGAAAGCAGATCAATAAATTTCTGGATTTTCTGAATATTATGAAATAGAAATTTTACTTGAAATGTTGGCATCTTATGAAAAGAGTGAAAAAAGTACTTTTTTCACTGCTTTTGGGTGAAAAAAAGTAATTTTGTTATCACTGTTTCTAAAAAGTATAACTTTTCGCACGCGTCTGATATTAAAATTATAGTGTAAAATCGGATTTTTTTTCACGCAATTATAAAAAAATATTTAAATAACCTCAAAACAGAAAATTGATACCGTTGCTTTGTGTTGAATAGTTTAGCTTTGAGTTCAAGGTTGGATGCATTGATACTTTTTTTTTAATTAAATATACTTTATTCTAAAAGTGTATTCAATCGAAATTAAATCGTAAAATTATATATATATATATTTTTGCAGGCGAGAAACTTTTTAAAAAGTAACAATTTCTACCATTTCAATAGTTCAATATCTTACTGCTATGAAAACATTCCAAATTCTGACAGGAAATTAATAATTCTGTGGAACTTAAACCAATTTTCAAAACCTACGCGTGAAACTTAGTTACAAAATTAATAATTTTCTTTAATGTCCACAATTTAGAATTTTCAATTTTGTAGGTTTTTCTCTGCAAAGTAAAAGAAAACATTTGGGGCAGCGTCGAAATATTGATAAAGAAACACAATTCTTAAATAAGTCATTTCTTATTAGTTCTACCTTAGAATTTCTTAGTTTGTATTAAAGAATTGGGTAAACGAGTTTTTCAGTTATCAGGGTTTGTGAGCGCCAAGTTTTGAAATTGTCGCCAAACGTATATCAATTCTTGCAACTATTGAAGGAGTTTGTATTGTTTGACGATTAATTTTTAACTTCAAAATAATTATTTAGTTCAGATGAATTACTCTCCAATGTTAAGATTATACAATTTATTTAAATTATGCAAAAATGAATTACTATTAAGAGTCAAAAATAACGAAATTTCCATTTGGCGACGAATGGAAAATTTCAAGGAAAACCCCCGTTAACTAGGATTTTTCAGTTTAAACTTTCTTTTGTAAATTAATTTCCAGAGATATTAATAAAAATAAATACAAGAAATTCCAGGTTTCTATATTATTTTACAGTTGGCCTGGATGTGTAGATTATAAAATACAAAAATTAAAAATTAAATTAAAATGTTGAATGTGTCAGTTTTGTTCCTGATAACTGGTTTTCCTTATAGATGAATATACAGGGTGTCCGTAAAAGAATGTCCGAGTTTTAATGGTAAATTACAGGAGTTTATTTTATGCTAAATATAACAAATCATACATGATATTGAAGGAAAACTAACCTAGTTTTTCCTATAAGTGCTCAATGTGTGCGCCTTCAGTGATACGGCACACGCCAAACGAAAATGGAATTCTTCCCATACTATCTGCAGCAAGTCCGGATTAATGGAAGCAACAGCCTGTGCAATTCTACCTTTCAAGGTTGGTAAGTTGTGGGGTAGGGGTGGAACGTAGACCCGATCTTTTACGAAGCCCCAAAAGAAGAAATCACAACTCGTCACAATTTGAAACTCGGACATTCTTTTACGGGCACCCTGTATTTCAGCGGATGAAAATTCTATGAGACGAATAGATTTTTTTGTAGGTCATAAATTAAGCGACTAAAATTTAAAAAAATAATTTCACAAAGATTGGTTTACGTTTCAGGGTAATTTTAGAACAATTTAGAATTTTTCATTCCATAATTTAAAATAACCGTCTTTCCAAAGTTCCTAATTTAGAAAGCACTCATTGGCAACAAACAAAAAAATTAGTATTACTCTTCGTTAACAAGGGCATACTGGTTTACGATTAGTATAATAAATGAAATAATTATTCAATTACTTTCGATATTTCTTCATTCATTACAAGGAGAGATTTACAATTTTTAGATTTAAAAAAAATGTATTTAAGATTTAGCTAGTTTTTCCAAATTAGAACCACCACGCTTATGTTGACTTCACAGCCTACTTAAAATATATTTTTACTCCACAAAAAAACCAGTCTCAACACTGTTCGAATTGCCGATTTTTACATTGAAACTTTAATGAAGATCCGAATAATATAGTTTTTCAAATTTCTTTTGCTATTATAGCTAAATACTTAAGTGGTCCAGAAATACTTCGACACATACAGTCCCTGGACAAATTATTAGACGCACAGCAATGTTTCATGTAAAATATTAATTACCGGGTGATATTGTACCGTTTCATTATTTTAAATTGATGTGTTTTTTATTTTTATACTATCCAATCAATTACCGATTTATTTGACATAAATAAAACAGCATTCATTTAGAAAAGCACGAGTTTATTAAGTTTTAAAGAAAAGTGAAATTAATATTAGTAAGAGTCAATATTTAGCTGAGCCACCTTTAGCCGCTATCAAAGCTTTAATTCCGCGCGGCATGCATCAATGCAATACTGTACTGTCTCCTGCATTTGAGGATGATGATTCCACACATAAATCATCTTATAATAAATAATTAATATAAATTAATCTTAATCGTAATTAATCCTAATTATCTTAAAATAAAATACAAATATAATAATATAGTCTGCAACAATTCTTTTAAATAAAAATCAATAATATTGTAGTTTAAATATACCATTATTGCATAAAAACTCTTAAGAAACATAAAATTATTTTTAAAAAATACAGTGCGTCTAATAATTTGTCCAGGGACTGTATATCCAATTTTAAAACTAATACAGAACTTCTAAATTAATAACGATCCCTTTAAATTATATTACCTTCTAATTGCAAATTATATATATTTTAAAGATCCATGGATAACACAAATTCCTATTTACCTTCATTCCATTCAAGTAATTACAATGTAACTTATACCCCCTTTAATATATCTCAATTTATGCCATTTCTACGTAGATACAATAAACCATCTTATCCGAACGGCAACCATTACCCCCTCTATAAATTTCAAGTTAATAGGGTAAATTTACCGCTGGAGAACTTAATTATGCTCGTCCTGCAGCCTTAATTGGCCTTACTATTCCATAATCAGACTTGGTTTAGATATACAGTCCCTGGACAAATTATTAGACGCACTGCAAGAATTCATGTATCAATCAATGATGAACAAAATACCTTTAGAAGGACATTTGTGTTCCTAAACTTAAGCTATTGAATAGAAAATACTATCTGCTATACTTAATACATCTATCGACATCTTTTTTAATGATATGACATTCTTTGGTATATTTTCATCATTACTAAAAAAATACAGAAATTTTAATTCTCTCCGAAGATGCAGAGGAAATAGCGAAAGCTGTCTACGACAGCTTCGGATCCATCTAGTTTTTGCACACAACATGGACACGACAACAACAACACAACAACTAAAAAAATACAGTGCGTCTAATAATTTGTCCAGGGAATGTAGGTAAAGATATAGGATAAAGACCTGTCCTATATAGATGAAATATGTTTTTATTGGTCAACGCAAGATCTCAGAAGAAATTTTGAATCATTTAAAACTTAAAGTTGTTACAGTTGATATTTGAAATTGCAGTTGATATTTGAAATTGCAGTTGATATTTGAGCAAGTGCATAATTCTTTTGAACCACTCCTATTAAAATGAAACTGTCTCACTAGGAGTAACTCGCGCGTTAGTTAATACTTTGAGAATATATTAATTTTTTTATAATATTTTTCATAAAATAATTTAAATACTAGTAATTTTTCTTAAATTGTTTAATAAATTTTTTCTTGTTGTTTATAAATTCGAGCTGCTGAGTTATGTTCAGAACAAAACAAAACAAATTTAGAGATAGATCATAACCGGACGTTCTAAAACACACTTATGGCTTCAGAATTCGCCAAAACCTGCAAAAACTGAATTAGACAAGCCACAAAATCTTGGTTTAGTTTAGTTGAGTTTGAATTATCGTCGCACTAGAGCTACACGAGGGCCATTGGCGACGGGAGTCAACTAGACCCAGTCAAGTGCGAGCGACACTGAGTAGGACCAACCAACTTAAGAGCGCATCTACGCAGCGTTAGGACTAGGATATTAAGTGCACCCCTCCCACGGGTATATCTCGACATTTTGGCTGACGGCGTTATAAGTCGGCAGTATTGGCGACCGACCGAACCTGTACCTTCGATACTAGGCGTGCTAAGACGGGCCCCAGTCCACAAATCTTGGATTTAACGCCTTCAAATAGTTCAACTGTCTATAAGATATAGTAAAAACCTTTAAAATAATTCATAGAACTTGCAGAATTGTATGGTATTGTAACTATGGTTTTGGTCTTAATTCGAAAAATAAAATCCTTAATACAATAAACCAGTGCTAATCATATAACTGAAGTTAAGTCACATTAAGGGATTTAAGGTTTGAATTTAAAATAAATCCATTTAGAGGATGCCCGTTCATAAAAGTAATGCATTAGTTTGGAGATCACAACTCCAGAAGTATGCTTCTGCATGTAGCCATTTCCAGTATGGGCATCAACCATAACATCGAAATGAACAAACTTGAAACGAAATTTCAAGTAGTTATTTAATGATCTAGTTTTGAAAGTTTTAAAATGCAAAAATTCAATAGACATGTGCGACACTATTTTATAAACTTTATATTAATAATCAATACGGTGTATTTCTTTTACTAAGTTTGTTTTAAAATGTTTTATGATGATTCCATACCTGATGAAAATGATAACATGAAAAGTCATATTTCAAAAGTGTGATTTCAAAACAAATGCATTAATTCTATGAACTGACAGTCCACTTTAAATAAAACACTCTACATTTATTTTTAACAAGTGTAAATCAGCTATTCCACTAATTTTTTTTATCATTTCATGTTAAAAGTTGTAGTGATAATCATTTTTACAAACGTGACTTACACTACAGAAATGATAATTTTGCATGGAATTAAACAAATATATTATAACTGTTTACTGATAGAAATTTATAAGTACAAAGATATCAGTATGACTCGGTTTTACTAAGATAAAATAATACTGTCCAAAATATTTATAAAATATATATATTTATACTAAAGTTTAAAAATATCCTCATGGATTTGAGTCAAAAGCAAATTAGATCTGAGGAAACAAATCAAGTCCTAAATTATATTACAAAAGATCACATTCAGTTATAAAATGAAATTTGCTTACTTTGTGTAACATAAAATTCATGAAAATATAGCAAAAAATAAACTTAAAACTTTATATAATTATATAAATCCCCATTAGAACAAAAATAGAAACATATATCGATTCCAAAACAAACGTGATTCGATACAAATCAATCGATTCTCTTTCTAAACTCTATCTTTATCCTTTCTACAACAAAAATAAAAGTTAGAGAAAAAGTTTCCATAGCTTTTCAATCTCAGAAAGTGTTGTTAGACTACATTTCAGTTTGACAAAATCCTATTTTGAAATTGGTTGAGTTTGAAGAGTTTGCTTCACATTTGAAGTGCCCAGGGCAAAACCCCCTTGATTGACTAGAAAATCCCCCGTATTCAGGTATGCTTGTCGGATATGGGTGACAAGAAACCGGTGTCTTCCTTGGTTCTTTTCTCTCGGTACAAACGTGGGACTCGTGTCTGGCGTTAATCAGGGTTGCTGTGAGAGAAGAACAAAGTGAAAAACCGGTTTCCTTGCATCAGTTTAAGTGATGACTCGCTATCATCGCCAAAGACTCTTGATAGGACAGATATCATGTCGATGAAGGGGCTTTTCTTTTCTCCTGTACTCTTTATTGTATGTAACTCATTGTATAGGGGCCGTGAATAGCCTAGTGGTTAAGGGCTCGTTCTCGGAATCGGAAGGTCCCGCGATCGAGTCCAGATACCACTAAAGACCCACCGAGTATATACGGAGTATATACGTGCTCGTTAAATCTGTGGGTCCTAAAGTCCTGTGGGCAGTCATGGCGCAGTTTCCCACGGGTACAGGTCCCTGGAGACTATTTCCCTCCCCTTCAGGGACATGTCTAAATTGCGGAGGAGGCGATAGATGACAGCATCTGCCAGCACGATGCCAAGGCATATTCCTGCCGTGTAGTCTCTACACGAGCATCTTTCCTCAGGAACCGCACCTATTTGCCTTAATCCTTGCCCACTCCGCGGGAAGAGCTTGGGTTTCCCAACTGGCATTAGCAACAACAACTCATTGTATTCGGATAATTGACGCTATTTTATTAAACAATGAGTAGAAATTACAAATGAATGCATTCTTTTAAGAAACTTTTTAATATAAATTTACCAGTTTTCCCAGTTCCGTGCTATTTCCTACTAGTATTATCACAAAATTATCGTTTGCTACAAAAAAGTGATGCAAAAAAAAACTCTAAACAAATGTATTTCTTTCAGGTTATTTATTATCAACATAAATATCG
The DNA here is from genome assembly GCA_019343175.1 of Oedothorax gibbosus. Classification (NCBI taxonomy): domain Eukaryota; kingdom Metazoa; phylum Arthropoda; class Arachnida; order Araneae; family Linyphiidae; genus Oedothorax; species Oedothorax gibbosus. Next base: position 27,776,594 of record CM033275.1, read on the forward strand.
ACATATATTTTATAGAAATGCTCATTTTCTCATTTAGTTAATGTAGTGGCAACGATAAAGATTTGAAATATTAATTTTTGTCACACGTCCTATTTTTAAGTAATAAGGTCATATAATTAATCTAGTTAATACGCTAGTCGCAACTGACATTCTTCAAAGTATTACTAAGATATATGCTCCGTCTCCTACATCGGAAAGTTTGTCTAATATAATTTACTATTATCAAAAGTCGATAATGAATAGACCGGACCTTATATCTTTTTTTTTGCATTTATTCTACATTGAAACTATTTACTTCTTTAAATTAAAAAAAAACTCCTCGGCGCAACAACCCATTACTGGGCCAAGGCCTGCCATGCCCATTTCAGCTTTCGTGACCTAGGGCTCTGGAGTGATAGGCATATGTCCCGGTAAGGTGGTCAGTCTCACGCGGAACCCCCAGTGTTTAGTTCCCAAGCATGCTCGGTACCCATTCGACCCACTCAAGGGATGAAAGGAAAGGTCAACAGCGCCCAATCCGGTAATCGATCCCCGGACCTGTGGCGTGGCAGTGCTTCTTTAAATATATGTGTAATTTTAATGCCGAGACAATTAATCCATAACCTAAAGCAATTTAAACGAAAATCTATCTTACAACTTTGTCAATTCAGTGAAGTGGAGTGTTGTCAGTTGCTTGTCCAGAGTTCAAATCCCACTCTGAATTGTTCTTGGAATAACTAAGATGGAAAAGATTTCTACCGCACACAAAAACTTTGTCGAGGAAAGATTCCCAAGAACATTTAAGTTTGAAATTTCTATGAGCAGCCGGATTACTTGTTTATTTTTATGAACAGTTAAGATGAGTTAGGTTCTTTGTATCCGTGTGCATCGTTCATTTGTTTCAAATGAAAATAATTCTGGAATTTATTTCTTTTAACATTTAATTAAGGGTTAGTGTTAGTTTGAGTTATCGCCACACTAGAGCTACACGAGGGCTATTGGCGACGGGCGTCGTATTTTAGAACCACAGTTAAGTGACGAGCAGACACCTGAGTAGGCACCCAACGCAACCCTTAAGGGCGACATCGTAGGCAGCGTTAGGACTTTGAAGGATATTTAACGTACACTGCCTCTATACGGGGTATTATTCGTCGGACATTTTTGGCTGCACGGGCCGTTTGTAGGTTGGCAGTTATTTTGGCGATGCTCGGTCCCGAAACTGGGACCTTTTGCATGCAAGGCGAATGCCTAACCGACTGGGCTCCCCAGCCCCCAAGATGATACATGAAAGCATGAAGTTATACGTTTGTAACCCACACACTTAAATAACAGGTTTAAAAGCTAACACGTTTTTTGATTTAAGATCAACTTCTGTTAGTCTGATCGGAATTGTTCGGACTTATCTGCGATTCTATTCCGCGATTTTCCCCGCTTCTTTTGTCGCGGTAGCAGTAAGTTATTCCGACTGTTGACGGCATAATCAACTTTTCCTCTGACGCGATTTTGTGGGATTTTGTCGGTGGTGTAATCGCTTTTGTCCCAAATTTATGGGGATTTTAAGTATGCTGTTTTAGTTTTTGACTTGGGGTGTGCTAGTTTCTTGTGTGATTGTTTCGGAGATGTGTGTTGGCATGGGGATAGTTTTGATGTATTTTGTAATGATTTTGTTTTAAATTTGGTGAAAGATGCTTTTAAAAAATAAGTGTAGTGGTTTGAGCATGTTTGTTAAGATTAGTATTGTTGCGGCCTAGACAACCCATAGTCTTCCTAAGCCATCATCTTAGGGAAATTAATTACTTCGGCTTTTATTGAATTGTTAAATAGATTTGTGGTAAGAATGAGCAGCGTACTCTACCAGTGGTATTTTGTGGGCACCCTACAATACTCGTTCCACGGTATTTTATCGGAGACAATAATTTTACTAAATTCTTTATTTGTTAGAGGTTTTGCTAAACGAATGTCTACAAGTAGGATTGTAACAGAATATGTCACTTAACCCGCTTCCATACAACAGTTGTGTTAAACGGGTAAATAGGCGCCAAACACAGCATTAATTCTATATTAAACATTCACATGCTAAATTTGGCTAGTTACATTTATTTTAATACAAAAATTCAAAATTTTATTACATATCGTTTGCAAAATTTAATATTTCAAAGAATGAATAATGTAATATTACTCGCTTTTAAATATAATGAAAACATTTCATATCAACGTACAAAGATACTCGTAGTTAAATATATTTGACGTCATCTCAAACTGATCGATGTCGCAAAAAATAAATTTATTTTAATTTATTGTCTAAAAGAATTAAAGTTTCTCGAGCGATTGTTGCGAATGGCAATGGTGATTTAATTCTAATAAAAATGGCTTCCTATGCTTTTTAAATGAGCATTAAATTTCGCAGTTTTTAAAATTAATTTAAGTACTTCGAATTCGAATTATTTTCTGAAATTTTCAATGTATTCTAATATCGATGCGCTTATTTTTTGACGTATCACACTTGTCCGTAGCATTTGTAGTTTGAGCTATGAAAGTGGGTGACGGACAGACAGACGGACTGTACGATTATAATACCTTCCACTTTTTACGTTATAAACGTAGTGTGGAAGCTAAAAACCTGAATTTTCATATAATAGATTCAACTCTAATCACAACATCCTCGTTTATCTTTTTTTTTGCCATCTTAGTATGTTGAGACGCACTTAAAGTAAATTAAAACATAATATCAAGCTTTTGTTTCGTTCAATTAACGTCGTAATAGAGCTATAAGGGAATTTATACATTTTTTAAAAAGCATTCCCATAACCGTGTCGTGAAGTAGGCCAATAACGTAAATAACAAACAAGAACAGCGTCATATTTAAAATCACTTTAATAACTCTGCAATCATAAGAATTTAGCCAATTATTTCTTTTCTTTTTTGGTAATTTTTGCTTTCGCTGGCGCGAATATTTCCAAATGAAATTGTCTGGGAACAAATCACAGTATACACAGTTAAAGGTTATGATTTGAAATATTTAGTTTGGCGGTTTTTGCACAATTTTTACGACTTTATCACTTTGCACTTTTTTACGACTTTATCACTAGTAGTTATTAATTAAAAAGATTAGAAAGATTAAATTAATTTTAGCTAAAATTAATAAAAGTAGTTATTAATTAAAAAGATTAAATTAATTTTAGCTTTAAGATTAAATTAATTTTAGCTTTGCTTTCGCTGGCGCGAATATTTCCAAATGAAATTGTCTGGGAACAAATCACAGTATACACAGTTAAAGGTTATGATTTGAAATATTTAGTTTGGCGGTTTTTGCACAATTTTTACGACTTTATCACTTTGCACTTTTTTACGACTTTATCACTAGTAGTTATTAATTAAAAAGATTAGAAAGATTAAATTAATTTTAGCTAAAATTAATAAAAGTAGTTATTAATTAAAAAGATTAAATTAATTTTAGCTTTAAGATTAAATTAATTTTAGCTTTGCTTTCGCTGGCGCGAATATTTCCAAATGAAATTGTCTGGGAACAAATCACAGTATACACAGTTAAAGGTTATGATTTGAAATATTTAGTTTGGCGGTTTTTGCACATTTTTTACGACTTTATCACTTGCGTCAAAGCTATAGAAACGGAACATTTTTTTTTAAAGTATAAATACCTCATTTTTTTAAAGAAATTAATCTAAAGGAAATTTTCAGTGAATTTATAATATAGATATTCTTAAATACAATCAAAGACATTATTTTCCAGCATAGTTACTTTTTTTATTTATTTGTAAATATACTATTTCAATTTCACTTAAGCATGAATCTTCTAATATATTTTTAAATTCTAAAATGTGAAGAACCAAAAATCAAATGTTTCGTTTCAATACTTGTCTAGGTATACTTAAAATAAGCAAATAAATGTTTTCTTCTAGGAAAATATTGGGATTTTTTTCTAATGATAATATAATTTAAAGTAAATAGTCTTGCAAAATAAATATAAAATCGTAAAGCAATATATTTGTTTACATTTTGGATACATTTTGATTTCGTAAAAACGAAATTGCAACAATTCCGTTCCATTTAATTATACACTACAAATGTCAGTTACATATACATTTAAATTTTATTTGATTTTATACATGTGTTACACGGGGATATTTCTGAACTGGCAGAAAAGTGAATGGATATATTTTCCCAAAAAAGGAAGACATATTCAAATAAATGAAGATGCATTTCCTTATTGGTAATTCAGTAAGGAGACAAAGTACCTCAAAAATGGCAAAAATTATGAACTTTTTTTTAGCTAAAATTAAAATTTGGAGTCTTCTTAATAAGTCTACCAAGTTATAAAAGTGTAGCTATCTTTTTAAAAAAGTTATTCCACTTTTTATGCGGAAAGGTAGAAGAAAAATGCAAAAGAATGAAAACATTAAATGTGTTTTTCTCGGTGTTCAATTTTCCGTGATGACAAGTTTTTCAAAACGCTAAGGCTTTTTTAGTTATTAATAAAAGTTTAAGAAATTTTATATGCAGTCTGTCAAATTTGTTAACATTAAGAATAAAATAGGTATTAAAAAAATACTAAATTCGAAATTTTTCAAATATGCTAAAATAGTTTGTGATTTTCTAGATAAATATGTTTTATAAAACAACTACTGAAGATCAATTAATTTTGGATGCCAATTCTTATGTACAACAGTTTATAGTACATGAGAAAAAAATTGGGTTAAAATATTTGTATTTAAAAAAGCGTTAGCATTTTAAAAATGATTTTTTAATTAATTTTTTTTAAATAACAAATCAAATAACAAATAACAATTCATCCAAACTTTCAAACAGAGGAAAATAAAAGACATGAATGAGTTTTAGCTATTTTGGTTAAGTGGGTCATTCCCATAGAGCTAATGCATTAGTTTTAAAATCAAAAATTTTTCAAAAGAATTGCTTTGTCATGTTATCCCATTTTCACCAGGTATGGGAATCGCCCTAAGATAAATTTAAAACAAAATTGAAAAGAACATATCTGGTTATTTAATTATTAATTGATAAAGTTTAAAATTAGTGTCGTCATCTACTGTATAATTTTGGCATTTTAAAACTTCAGAAATATATAATTGAATAACTAGATAACATTTTCGTTGCAAATTTGTTTCATTTCGATGTTATGTTGATTCCCATACCTGGGGAAAAAGGGATAACATGGCGAAGCAATATTTCTGCGGAAGTTGTGATTCTAAATCTAATGCATTAGCTTTATGGGACTGACAATCCCTCTTAAAATACCACTTTTAATAATTGGTATCAAATGAAAATAACATAATTCATGTTCGCGTATCAGATAAAAAAAAAGAAATATTTATATCTAACATAAATATTTCATACACTAACAGCATCTGTTAAAAATATCCAATTATGTATAATTAAATGGTACGAAAATGTTGCAATTTCGTTTTTACGAAATCAAAATGTATCCAAAACCAAATATATTGCTTTACGATTTTATATTTATTTTGCAAAACTTTGCTTTAAATTATATTATCATTAGAAAAAGAAAATTAATTCTCATTATTTCACTAGAAGCAAATATTTATTTGCTTATTTAAGTTTACCTAGACAAATATTGAAACGAAACATTTGATTTTTGGTTCTTTACATTATAGAATTTACAAAAAAAATATATTAGAAGAAGTGAAATTGAAAGAATATATTTACAAATAAATAAGAAAATAGTTATGCTGGAAAAGAATGTCTTTGTTAAATATTAAGTATAAATACATTTTTAATTCGTTTATGTTTACAAATTAATTCGAATTCAAAACAATTTATAATGATGTATAGCTCAAGAAAATGTGAAATCCGAACTTTTAAATTTTGAATTTGTTTTGTATTCTTCAAATGAATTTATATTAGTTTTTATGGAAGTGTAAGATGCAGTGTTACAATATTGAAAAGGGTTTTCGAAATATACGTATTCAAAATGCCTTTTTTAAAAAAGCATTATTTAAAAAGTTCTAAAATATATGTATAATATTTTGGCACACGTGCAAAAAATATTTATTTTCAATATGAAAAAAAAACTAACTTTAAAATTACTTTTAACTATTTTTTTAAAACGTGTTTATATAAAACTTTTTCTAAGGAATTTGTGAACAAAATATAAAAACGTACAGCAATGTTAAATTACCATAAAATATTTGCCTGTGCAAATTTGAAATATACAATGTCTTTTAAACGAAAAAAAAAAACTTACTTTAGAACTCTGGTAAAAAAATACGCTTTGTTCGTAAAAAATACAGTGGTTTGTGTTTACACGGGTATGACAGTAGCAAATAAAATTAAAATACACATATTTTAAATTTATTAGAAATTTATTCCAGCACTTGAAACTTTTATTTTAAGATATCGCTGTAAAGCTAAGATAGCTTAGTCTAAGAAACATTGAGATGTCATTTTTGAAAATTTTTAGGGGTCTGGCTCCCCCTTAAGAAAGATAACTTTAATCTCACGCAGTATTAAACAAGTTTACATCTGAGCCAATTTGCTTATCAATTCAGAGGATAAATTTTAACGTTGGTGAAAGAAATCCGAAATAATTTATGTTATATATATTCAATTTAAACTTAAATCATTAAAGGGTCAAAACCAACATCGACAACAAAAGAATTCAAGTTTAACGACTATCAATTTTTTTTTTACTTTTCCTCTGTTCCGGTATCCACGTGAAATTTACCTTACAGCCGACAGTTCAAAAAACCATTAATATAAATATAAAAACATCAAATTTACATTAAAAACCATTTAAAGCAGCTAAACTACTTTCAAACTGTAATAGATTTACGCAACCACCTTTACATGAATGCAGTTACTTTTCCTTAACGATTCATATATGATTGATGGCGACTATTCCTATTCGCTAAAAACTGCAATAATCTGAAAACCATTAGAAGCTTTTAGGTCGCAGTTAGGAGCTATTTCCATAAGAAAATAACAGGTAAGACGAGTTGTGGAATAATGGGGGGGGGGGGGGGACTAGAGATGTTAAAGAAGTGCGACTTGATATTTGATATATTTTTTATCATACAGCAGGGTGTCCGTAAAAGAATGTCCGAGTTTCAAATCATGACCTGACATCACGCCTTGTGATTTCTTCCTTTGGGGCTTCGTGAAAGATCGGGTGTACGTTCCACCCCTACCCCACGATTTACCAACCTTGAAAGGTAGAATTGCACAGGCTGTTGCTTCCATTACTCTGGACTTGCTGCAGACAGTATGGGAAGAATTGCATTTTCGTTTGGATGTGTGTCGTATCACTAAAGGCGCAAACATTGAGCACTTATAGGAACAACTAGGTTAATTTTCCTTCAATATCATGTATGATTTGTTATATTAAGTATAAAATAAACTCCTGTAATATACCATTAAAACTCAGACATTCTTTTACGGACACCCTGTATAATGGAAAATAACTATATAGGGGGCAATACTAAGTACTTTTAAATCAATGGACAACTGGAAAGGCCACGCCTAGATTGGCGTCACAGTTACGTCAACCGCTGTCTTAAGCCCAACAAACAAACTAACCGGCAGCTAATTCGTCTCTACTAGAACGGGGACGCCACAGTTACGTCAAGAATCGCCTTCTTTAACACAAACAGACCAAGCTCCGTTCGAATGCTCCATTCAGCATGATAAACACTATTATTATACTGAAACTTAAAATAATTATCAGGATTGTAGTTGAAAAATTCATTCTCCAAAGTTTAACTAAGATATAGGGTCTAGTCCATTCAGGCGACTTTATCCAAATTTATTAACGATCGTCATAATCTTCAGTGAACGGACCTTATATTGTCTTAGTTATACTTGGGAGAATGTGATATTTTTAAACAAACAAGTAGGTTTGTTACAGAATCTGTCACTTAAACCGCTTCCACACAACATTTGTGCTCAACAGGAAACAAACTATTTTTACACCTCAGAAAGAAAATCGCCAAACAGGGCCTTTAGCTAGTTGTAATTAAACAAAATTAACTGCTTTCATTAATTTTCTTTCTCAGGTTTAATAATTACACTTAATCGTTTGCTAAGTTGGTCTGAAGTTCGAAGAATAATGATGTAATTTTTTTAAAATAAATATCTTTGTGTGTCGCCACAATTTCCCATTTACATTTCTTTCGAAAATTCAGTTATTTATCGTTTGTTAAATTAATTTACAGTTCGAAAAATATATAATTAGTACATTTGATGCTTTAAAAATAAAAGCGAAACTTTGCATATTTTTTTATGCCAAGTTAGAATTCTCTATGCATCTTTCTTCATACATATATAATAAACCACCAAAAGAACTCCTATTGTGATATTACAATAATCCAAACTGAATTATCTGACACAAATATTATTTAAAATAAAAATAAAAACTTTTGAAAGAAAGTTTCTCGCATGTTTGGCGAAATAGCAACAGTGAAAATATTGAATAAAAATGGAATTTGCATGTTCTTTCAATGGAAAGAATAGTATATAACCCGAATTTGTAGTATATAACCCGAAGCAACTTAATTAATCATTAGGTTTCTTCTGATGGATACGAGCAGTGGTAATATATTCAGTAAAAAAATATTTTCCAGATAACGTTTTTGTTAAAAAAAAAAAAACATTTGGAAAAACAACTGTTCATTAAAAACAATGTTTCAATAAATCATGTTAAATCTCAAGGAATGGCCATTTTTTATATATTTTCTTTCCAGGTTTGACTTTTGGCGACTCCATTCTCGCCCCGGCGAGTATTTACGATTTCTCGAAGAAAGGTTGGCGATTTTTCTTATTTCCCGTCAATGGAGTCCAGGAAACTCCGGAGTTTCCGGCGATATTTATAGCTGAGATGACAAGTCCAGAAATGTATGGTCGGTTTATTTTGTCTTATTTTTGTTGGGTGTTCGTTCTTGTTTATTTTGTTTTTAAAGGCTTAAAGTTTGTTTTAAAGCAATGTTGACAATAACATTTTGCAATAGCATCACTGAAGATATAAGAACCCGTGTCCACCTCAATGTGAATATCAATGACCTTTGCATATATACTACAATATTTGTTAGAATCTCGATGACTAGTAGTAATATACAGTGGTAAATCATAGCTATCTAGCAAGAATATTATTTGAGATTGCGAAACGCTACTTTATCAAATTGAAATTCAGACATCGCATATTTAATCAAATATTATTAATTAATATTTTCAATTTCCTAATGATTTTTCTGTTAGTGTGTACTATTAGCATAATATCTTACTATAACTGAGTTTCCGGTGATATTTATAGCTAAGATGATAAGTCCAGAAATGTATGGCCGGTTTGTTTTTCTTATTCTGATGGATTTTTTTTACTTATGAGTTTAAAGTTTGTTTGAGACTTGTGTATTAACCCATCGATCTGTCAAAACGCTTGTAAAATGCTTTGAAAAACTTTTAAAAAATAAATAAATTAGAGGGAACCAGGGTCATATGACCCAACTTGTAGTTTTTGGGTTGTAACTTTTAAAAAACACTATTTATGGATGTGCAAATGCAGTCAATTTATACTTTAAGAAGTATTACACAATATATATTAGTATTTTTCTGAAGTATTAACTGCAATATTAGTAAAATATAAATTATTTAAAACTTTAGTTTTGGGTCATGTATCCCCAATTCTGAAGTATTGGGTTGGGCCATTAGGGATACATGACCCAACCCAAAAATTTTGTAGTTAGACTTAAAATTATCAAAATAGTTTTACCTAATAACAAAACTAACATCATATTATAAAGTTTAAAGATTTTATAGTTTTTAAGACAAAATGATTACTTCTTATTTTTATCACATTAATTATGTTTATATTAACGAACTTATCAAATTTAAACGTAAAACCTTGTCTAAATAGAAAACTAGAGATTTTATTTTGCAGAGAAAACACAGGTGGTTGAAAAATCTTCTATTTGATCAATATCAACTTGGGATGTATATTAATTTCATGCCATTTAAAAAAAATTCCATCGATTCTCTCTGCATACTGACTTGTAAGCTCGTTAAAAAAATTCCCTTGTACTTTCCCATAAAATATTGTACTCCCATTAGAACACAGTCATTTAGTTTTGGGACTCCTGTGATTTAAAAAAAAAATACTTGGTCTACTTCTGTCCACTTGTGTGATGTTTACTTGGGTCACGTATCCCTATTCGGTTTTGGTCAAGTATCCCTATTTGGTTTTGGTCAAGTATCCCTGGTTGTTCTATTTTTGGTTAACCCCAAAACAAAGACATTTGCGAATAATTACATTAGCATAATTTTGCACGTAAGTGTAGCTAATAGCATGAACTAAACAAGTAACGAATTAAAAAAATATATTTCTTTTAAACCAAAAAAAGTAGAACGATAAATCTTACGGCACCAAAAATTTACTTTCAGTGCATGAAAACGTATTTCTTCGTATAGCTAAACACGATGTTCACGAAAAGAATTAAAGTTTCTCGAGCGATTGTTGCGAAAAACAATGGTGAATAAATTGTAATAAAAATGGCGTCCTATGCTTTTTAAATGAGCATTAAATTTTGCAAATTTTTTTAAATAATTTAAGTACTTCGAATTCAAATTCTTTTCTGAAATGTTCAATGTATTCTAATTTCGATGCGCTGAATTTTTTTGACGTATCACACTTGTCCGTAGAATTTGTAGTTTGGGCTATGAAAGTGTCTGACGGACGGACGGACGGACAGACGGACTGAACGATTATAATACCTTCCACTTTTTATGTTATAAACGTAGTGTACGTGGAAGCGAAAATACGCGTATTTTTTTTTCTTAAAACAGACAATTTTTTTTTACCTGGTAACTTGCTTCGCGGAGTATTTACGACTTAAGAAAGTGAAGACATATTTCACCAAGCATTGGCGAAAGCATTTTTCGTTAGTGAAATCAATGGTTTCTAGATCGTTTTTAAAAGAAACTACCGTATTTCCGGTAATAAGTATGGTAGCCAAACGGCTTGGAAAAGATGGCTGATTTGTTGTTTTCAAATCTGTTATCAACTTTTCGTAAACTGTATGGTTCACTAGGTTTTATCTATGCTACTTTTAGTTAAATTTTTACTTTGTAACAATCCTACTTTGAATTTCGTTTTGATTTTATACTAATTTGCCCACTTATTTTTCTCTTCCCAAGTTGACTATCGAGAAGGTATATATATTTTATAAGATCTAAAGAATTCCCTAATATTAGAAAAACAGGGAATTACTTGATATAGTCAATTACAAGACAAACTTATTTTGTAACTTTATGAAAATTGTAATTTTCCTTACTACCAAGAAAAATTCATTTATTGTGGATATTTAATTATTCAATTATATTATTCAAAAATCGCACCAAAACATTAAACCATACATTAATCATTCGTTTTAGTGACCATTTTACCTTTTAATGTTTTATCAATATAATTGTAGAAATGATTACCAATAAATGTTATAGTAAATTCTAAAATTTTTAATGTTAAAACACTACAAATTTTAGATTAAAAAAATTTTAATAAAAAAAATTAATGTTAAATATAAAAAATAATAAAAAATTTAATGTTTCTAAGGCTATGTCCTCACTAAGACATCAAATGCCACAAAGGCAACAAATGCAACAAAACTTGGCGACTGCCAAGCGATGCAATAGCTTGGGGGCTGACTTTGCCAAGTCGCCAAGTTTTGTTGCCTTTGTGGCATTTGTGGCGTAGTCAGGACATAGCCTAAGGAATTTTTGATACAACAATGCAGTTAAGAAATACAATGCTAAACAAAATGATTTTGTTACACTTTACTTAATAAAAATTTATTTTTTACTAATTTCGAAAACTTCCAACTTGCACGAAATTAAGAAATTCTTGCAGGATTTTTTAGTAACTATTAAGTATGAAAAAGCCTTAGTTTAAAAATTTTAAGCATGTATTTTATTTTAAAAAATATAATTAGGAGACAGCAAATACTAAGTAAATAATGATACGTATTTTTTTAAGGTTTTACGTATATACTCGAAAACCTAAGGAAAAATTTAGGTATAAAATTACTTTAAATTAAAATTTTATGGTTTTTCACTAGATGCAGAATGACCATAAAAAATACATTAAAACAATTTTTGCTCGAAAAAAATGCAAACATTTATTTAAAATTTTATTGTTTCCCAGACAAAATATTTTTTTCTTGTTAACTTTTCTGTATTTAAACTATACACTGTGTTCGTCTCTAGATTGTGGAAGATACCTTAGTTGTTTTTATTTAATTTAAATAAAACAATGTAATTATAAAGTTTAACAAAATAATTCAATTATAGTATGTCAAAAATTAATTTTTTTATTAAAACTGCAGCATGGAAATAATTTTGTTAATGTCACATAGTATTTAAATAACAATAAAGATGCCTATAAATTTGAATGAAGACATTTTCTAAACGTAAAAAAAAAATTAAATAATGTTAATTATGAAAATCAATTAACTTATTTTTATTCATTTTTTTTTAAAATTTAATTTAAGCATTCTTTAATACTAAAAGTTAATCTTCATTGTCTCTTGTTTTTTTTAAATAATTAATATTGAATTATGTTTTTTTTAACTAATTAGTCTTTAGTAATAAACTAAATTCGAAGACCAGTTTATTAACTATTTTACTTCCAACCAAATTTTTTACTTACTGATTCATGGTTTTAATTAATAATCCGAGTCAAAAATGTTAATAAAAAGCGTTTTTATAACCCACTATCAAATTACATAGAAGGGTAGTGTTGCTACAAAGTATAACTGAGATATAACTCCCATGTCCTTCATTATCGACTACTGATAATGGTAAATTCTACTGGGCGAAGTCGCCAATAAATGGCCGGGCGCTATATCTTAGTTAAGGTTTGGTTAGGTAAGTTTGAATTATCGTCGCACTAGAGCTACACGAGGGTTATTGGTGACCAGGCGTCGCATTTTAGAACCACAGTCAAGTGACGAGCCGACACCTGAGTAGGCACCCAACGCAACCGTTAAGGGCAACATCGTACGCAGCGTTAGGACTTTGAAGGATATTTAACGTGCACTCCCACCACACGGGGTATTATTCGTCGGACATTTTTGGCTGCACGGACCGTTTATAAGGTCGGCAGTTATTTTGGTGATGCCCGGACCCGAACCAGGGACCTTCCGCATGCTAGGCGAATGCCTAACCGACTGGGCTCCGAAGCCCCTAGTTAAGGTTTGGAGAATGCGAGTTTTTCAACTTCCATTACTAAACTACACTGAAATATAGCATGACGCTAACTATTAAAACAATTACATTTCTTTTTATACAAAAAAAATATAAACCTACTATTTGAGCCAACCAGAATCAACCAACTACAAACACTTTAGAACAGTTTTTGTCGGTTATTTATATTGACCCCATATCTTAGTTATGATTTTTGGAAGCGCGTTTTGCAACTACTAAACCCTTTTATATTATATTATTAGCAATACGGGAATAGTAGTTTTATTACCTTTCCATGGAACATCCAATAAATAAATTTTGACCCACTTTATTATACGTGACCAATGCTAAACTACACTGTAATTCTAGCATACCGCTAACTATTTTGTTCATATCAGTGAAATTGAATTAATACAAAATAATTAAATACCTACTATACTCGCCGCCAACCAAATTAGAACACGTTAGGCATGGCGGTTTTTCAGAAAAAACCGCTTTTTCAAAAACCGTTTTCTTACAACGGCGGTAAAACCGACCCGGTTTTACCGAACCTTAGAAACCGTTTTATAAAACCACCGGTTTTTCAATGGCAAGAAAAACCGTTTTCCATTTTTTTAGAAAGTTTTTTTCAGTTTCTTATGAATTAATTAAAAAAATCAATTAATTTGTGAACTTTACTTTCGAATTTAAAAAAAAACAATTTACACAGTCAATTTTAAATGTTTAAAGTGTTTTATTGAAAACTAAGTTCTAGGTTTTCTTCCTAATTATTACTTTCTTATTATTTAAAATTATAATGTTCCTTCTTTTTATTACGGTTTTTCTAATCGTTTTGAGTATTTTTATTAAGCTTTGCAGTATTCCATCTCTATTTCCTTTTCCTTTATTTTTTTAATTAATTCCTTCCATTTGCTATCTATGCCGTTAACATAGTGCAAAACTAAAAAAAAATTTAAAAAATTATATAATTACAAAAAAAACACTGATGGCGGTTTTTGAGAAAAAACCTTTTTCCGGTTTTTAGACTGTTTTCCCCGTAGAAAACCTTTTTCCGGTTTAGACCGGCATCATGAAAAAACCGGTTTTTCAGTCACAACCGAGGGAAAAAAAACAGTTTCAGTTTTCCATCCCTAAAGTGTAACAAATAAGGGTGGCGGGAACTATATTTTGTACCAACAAGAACCAACAAACTGGAAACAAATTAGGAAAAAGTTTTTGTCGGCTATTTGTAATGAAACAATATCTTTTGGCGACAAAATGCCCACAATAAAGCATGATTTCCCTGGAGATTTCTCTAACGAGTTCTACCATTTGCCGAGAATATTAGATGTGGAAAAGGCCGATTTGCAATGTGAGGGTTTGTATTGAATAGAAAAAGTTCCAAGTTTAAATATAACTATAAAGCATACTTGTAACTATACACTGCTCAAAACAATTAGGGGATCACTTGAGTACTTTTGTTTACCCTTTCGGTTCCAACTTTTTTTTTATTATAAAAATCTAAAATTTGTGAAATAGATCCATTATGCATCCAGAATGAAATGGTAAAAAAAGGGAAAAATCTAAATTTTTTAACTAATATTTAAGGGCGAAAATAATAGAATCATAACTTTTGAATAAATTATAACTATACTTTTTTAATATTTGTAAAAAAAAGGTAAAATCAATTTTTAAACATCTAAGAATTCAAGGGTGAAGAATTTAGGGTCAATTTATTGCATAATTTTTTTGGGGAGTGAATTGCATTTTACCATGTTTTTCATATTTTCATTTAATTAAAAAACATTAATCTAATCGAACAAAAAGATTCTTCCATCTAACGATACATAAGTGCGAGTTCAACTTAGTGAGAAAAAAAAATCGAAAGCTGATGATACCAAATGGAATCATTGGGGGTTAAAGAGTTTGTGAGCAGAGTTTGTGAGCTAACTGTTGTGAGCAGTGTATAAAACATACCTGTAACTACTCATATATGCGAAACTTTAATAGAAATGTTATACAGGATGGACATGTTAAAAGATTCCTCACAAAGAATAATTTATTGCGTTTTGAGGCCTCTTTTATAATTGAGACTGTATTATTTCATGGGGATATTATTGTAAAATGATACAAAAATCGTTCACAGTTTTATTATTTTTTTTTATTTCTTATCTTAATTATCAGAAAATAATAAATTATACCTTGTGTTTTTTACAGAGTAAAAAATTGATTTAAAAGTTGTCTAGCATATTAAGCAGTTTTTAGTTAAATAATTCGATCGAGAGATCGTTGGGCTAAAGATCTAAAGGTTCCCGGTTTAAACCCGGGTTCAGCCGTTTACTATTCCTCGATAGTATTGCAGTCCAGCATCCTGACACTGTAGCCACTGGAATTTCAATTTCCCGCCGTTAGAGGTAGATTTTTTTCTTTACAGTTTGCTTGTTGAAAACAGCTTTTGCGTTAAAATTACAAATTGTTCGTATGAACTGAACAGGTTGGTTGGTTGGTTGGTAGACATATATTCAGGTTTGTGGGCTTGGTCAGCGACCCGCTTATAAACCTTCGTCAAGTAAGACAGACACAACAGACAACACACACACATAAGTGGATCCATCTAATTTTTAGAAACAAAGGCCAACTAGAGGATCCCCAGAATTGGCTTGTCACACCCAGAGGTATTGATTTGGTATGGGAACTTAGAGGACTTTCGGACCCAACAGATTTAACGAGCACGTACTCCGCATATACTCGGTAGGTCTTCAGTGGTACCGGGACTCGATCGCAGGACCTTCCGATCCCGAGACCGAGACGCTGACCACTAGGCCCACTACGGCCCACTAAACAGGTTTTCTCTATGAATGATGTTATATTTTTGGAACCACGGCGCGGTCAGGTTCTTTTTCTACAAAACAACATACTTATTTTACCGTATGTAGTTCTTTTAGGTAGGTAGGTTTGAATGAACGTCGTACTAGAGCTACACGAGGGCTATTGGCGACGGGCGTCGTAATTTAGAACCACAGTCAAGTGACGAGTAGTCCTTTTAGGGATTCTCCAAAAAAGTTTTTAATACAACGTATACAGTTTTTGTATTTTACTACAGAATTTTATTTTTGACGAAAGTGCTGTCGATAAATGTTTTTTAATCCTGAATAATATATTGCAATATAATACTTATAATTAAAGCACGAAATAATTTATTCTACATAAATCATATCCCATAATTCATACAATGCATCATCTTTTTTCGCAATACTATATTTTATTCTCTGGTACCAAAACACTATATGATTTCCCAGCGGGCACAGTTAACTACATTTATCTTTTATTCTGTATGGAGAAACGCATAGAGTTAAGATGATGGAGAATCTTGGCGGCAAACAAAGTGAATCCGCCAGAAAAAGTCGCCAAGTTACCCTAGACCTCTGTTACAGTCGTATAACCCCGTCACCTGACTCATGATTTCCACCAACCCACATTAAAAAAAAAAAAATTATAGTTTTTTTTAATTTAACAAAATTTAAAATTAAAAGTGTGGGAGGGCCATTTATAATCATATATAGAAGTGTTTTTTAAAAATTAAAGAAATTAAAATTTTCAATTGAATATTTAAATTATATTATCATGCAGTGAACACAAGTGTATACTTCAGCCAATTTTCTTATTCCTCAGAGGGCTAGTAAGCCCAAACAAACCACTCACTCAACGTTAGTTCAATTTAAGACGCATCATTTTATCTTCCACACTACCTTTATAACGTAAAAAGTGGAAGGTATTATAATCGTTCAGTCCATTTGTCTGTCCGTCACCCACTTTCATAGCCCAAACTACAAATGCTACGGACAAGTGTCATACGTCAAAAAATTCAGCGTATCGAAATTAGAATACATTGACAATTTCAGAATAGAATTTGATTTTGAGGTACTTCAATTATTTAAAAACTGCAAAATTGAATGCTCATTTAAAAAGCATAGGAAGCCATTTTTATTAGAATTAAATCACCACTGCCATTCGCAACAATCGCTCGAGAAACTTTAATTCTTTTAGCCAATAAATTAAAATATATTTATTTTTGCGACATCGATCAGTTTGAAATGACGTCAAATATATTTCACTACGGATTCTTTGTACGTTGATATGAAATGTTTTCATTCTAATTAAAAGCGAGGAATATTACATATTTATTCTTTGAAATATAAATTAATTTTTGCAAACGATAAGTAGTAATCATTTTATTTTAAGAATAAAATAAATGAAACTAGCCAAATTTAGCATGTAATTGTTTAATATAGAATATTAATGCTGTGTTTGGCACCTTTTTACTTGTTAAACACAACTGTTGTGTGGAAGCGGTTTAAAGTGACAGATTATATTACAAACCTACTTGTTATTCTGACAAAAAGCAATTCTAGCAAAAAATGACTATTTGAGCAATTGTAGGTTGCAGCACGAGGTTTAAATTTACACAAAATGGTAGTAATTCCCTTCACGGGTAAGAAACATTTGTTGTAATTATAGTTTTCATTAGAGAGGCAGAAATCGCCAAGTCAATGTAAGTCCTACACAATCTCCCCTGTAGAATACCACCAAATAATAGGGTACTTGACTGTACCCTTAGGAAAAAATGCCATAGCTTTGCCATAAAAAAATACCATAGCAAGTCTCTACGGCGTTTTGCCTATGGCAAAATTTTTGCCATAGAGCTATGGTAAAGTTTTGCCATAGCTATCTTAACCACTAGGTCACCCGGGCCCCGACTATTTGTAGAAAAGAGTTTGCACTAATAACTTAATCGTTTTCGGCTGTCTATTTCTAGCCTCCTTTAGGAGCTTTAGCACAATCAATTACGCCGTGAAATATAGAATCACGGTCAAGTGACGAGCTTTACATTTAGCTGGCACCCAACGGAACTTCGTTGAATTTATTTCATAAGCTTGTGACTTTCATTATCTAAATACAACATGCGTTAGGTTAATTATTCGGTTCGGGTTGAGTTAATATATCTTTTACAGCTACACAAAAGATAATGGCGATACACGTCTCGTAATAGAGTACTTGACAGTATCGCTAAAATACCTTCCAATATTAATTAAATTATAGTTTGAACCCAAAAATAACAAACGTATATATTTTTTGGCAAAATAAATCTTTAAATAAATAATAAAAATCTTTTTCAAAAGGCTTTTTTTTTCATCGTTACGTAACGTGATCACAAACAAGTCGATTTGGCTGACGTCACTATATGTATAACTATAAACAAACCGGTGTGATGTTTTTTTGCTTGCAATTAAACTGGATTTTATCTAATTTACTATTAAAATAAGAATGATATAGATAATGGGTGGAGGTTTTACAGAAGTGGATAGTTCAAATTTGCTTAAAGTAGATTCCAAAATGGTTTTTAAAATTTGTTTATAGTTACTAGTGACGTAATGTATACCACGTGACAGCCACAAAACGTTTTCGGGCTTAATTTTTCGTCCTCATTTTAAAATTCATTTTTCTCCCTCTTTATGAGGTATTTAAAAAAAGAAAAAATACGGGTCCAATATTTTTGGCATAAGAATATTTTAAGCAAATAATTTTTTTTAGTCAAATACCCTATTCACCGAGAGCGTTTATTTGGGCTTACTACAGAGCGATCGATGGCTTCACTTGGCAAACAGGTTCTTATATTGGCTTTTGCCCCGGCAACATCTCCATCTCCTTCTTACCTCTATGGAGAAACGCCACTTGATGGGTTGAGTAACTTTTTCCTTTCGATTACGATGAAGAAGTATATCTATCGATGATGTATTCCTTCAGGACTGCACATTCATGTTTAGTAAAGGTCATTTTTTTTCAGTATTTTATTGATGTATATTGCCGCTAAATCTCGAAAACAGTTAATTGCATAGTGTGTTGCAAAATTCTGGCACTTATCATTTGATGCCATGAAAAGATAAGCTTCCCACCTAAGTTGATCTGAATGAACAAAATATAATTCCAATAAAGCACAAAGTTCTCCAAAAATTATGTAGAAAATAGTATTTTTCAAGAAAAAATTAACTTTAAAAACTTTAACGTTTCCATTCGGTTAAGGAGAGTCGGAAGGTTCTATCTCGCTCAAGTTAATTTTACTAAATTTAGGAAAAATTTTCTCGGTAACTATTTGAGATATCATTTGGAATTTTTTTATAGTTTGTTCCTTACATATAGATCTTTGATTTAAACTGAGGATATTTCACAGTATAAAAAAATACTTTTACAGTGATTTTTTTAAATATGTATTTAAAAAAGCCCCAAAAATCCGAGAAAAGTTGATATAACTTTTTTTCAGCAGATATATTTAAAATTCCTCAGTTTAAATCAAAGATTTATTAATGGGGAAGAAAATAAAACAAAACATGTTGATATCTATTATAGTTCCTGAGAAAAATGTTCCTAACTGTCGAAAAACCTTATATTTCAGGAAACGCAAAAGAAAATTAAGGTATAGGTAAGAACAGATAAACGGAGTTTCTGAAAAATCCTTATAAAAAGAAAACTACTTAACAGAAATCGATAATCTTGGTCTTAAATTAAAGCTATAGCTATGCAGATAATAAAAGAAAAACAGAAAATTGACATTTTTGACCCAAACACCCATCCGACTACTCTTAATGGTATTCAAAAATGGGAGTTTAGTGGGTTAATTTAAAAAAAGTCTAAAAAAAGTTTATTGAAAAAAGCAAAAAATAAAGCATAAAAAATCTATTTATTTAATGAATAGTTTTTAAAATTTGTGCTGTTTCAATTTATACAATATTAAAAATTATTTAATAGTTATGAAGACAAAATTATTAATTATTATTAAATTAAATAGCCGGACCAGAGGTCATGATCAGAAATTGAATAAATCGAGCTTTAGAAGGGAGGTAAGAAAACATTATTTTTACAATAGAGTTGTCAATGAGTGGAATGCTTTACCAGATTATATGGTGCATTCGAAGAGAGCAGAAGATTTTAATAAGAAACTTGATAGTCATTGGAAACTGGTAATGTATTAGATTTATTTTGGACCAACCTTGCTGGGCTCTGGCTTGTTGTTGGTCGACAATTTTTGCATTTGTATAAAAGAAGTTATATCTTAAATTTACTCATCTTAAAAATCTAAATAAACAAATCTTTCAAAAGTTACATCCCATTAAATATTCCGTTCCAACTGTTTTATTTTCAAGCTTAGGAACCTTATTTTGGTTGTGTTCTTTAATTCTGAATCATATTAGTAAAAATTTAAGTTAGAATGCATTAATTTGAAGCAAATAATTAAAAAAGACAGTCTAAAAGTTTGTTTCTGAAAATATTAATATAAGCTAGGTACATGGAATTATGATTTTCAATAACAGAGAAATTCTTATTTTTTATAATTCTTACTTTTGTTAATTCATATTTTTTAACAATTTAATAATAAATAATTGCATTTGGTATATTTAAAATAAATATTTTATTGATATGTTATTAAAATAATATTTGGTGTTCAACTCTTATTATAAATAATTTTAAAGCTATCTATGACTTTTATTTAATTAGCTAAAATTTCAATTAGCTGAATTTCTTTAACTAAAATCGTAACTAAAGAAAATGCATGATTTTTATAATATTTTTAATTTGTTAATTTATTTTAATTATCCAAAACATTTTCTTTAGTTCGATAAATTTTAAAATAAGTACTATGAAACAAAGAACAAATAAAATAAAACTATTGAGCAAATCACTTGAAATTGAGAAAACTTCAACTCAAAAGATACAAAAACAAGAAATTTCACTGCTCAAAGAAAATTCATTCTGCTTAAAAGCAGAACAAAAAAATAATAATTCAACGATATATTCCTATTTATTTTATCTCGCCGTATTGCTAAGATCCTTAACAATAGAACTCGATTATATTTTTCGTAAAAAAAAAAATAAAAAAAAACTTGACTTTACTGATAATTTGCATTAGCGAAAAGAAACATGAAAGGAAAATTTTCATTTGATCTAAAGTATTTTAAATTGTTTAGGATGTAGTTCAATGTGATTTATATATTTTTGTAGAAATGTAAACTTGCTTGGGTGCTGAATAAAATAATTAAAATGAAACATATCTTGGATTTATAATACGCATTGAATGCTTCATTGTTCAATAAATATCTATATGTACTAGACGATTGTAAATGAATCCTTCAAACTGTATTTCTCAAAAATAAACTTAAAACTCTTAAAAATGGTATATTTTTTTAATTTTAAACTTCAAATTTAGTATTTTAAAACTACTTAAATATTTGAAATTCTTATCACAGCTAAATAAACATACCAAACACATTTATTCTCGCTCACGCCATTTTAAAAAAACTTGAAATTTAAAAAATACAATAAAAATACATGCAAAACTTCCCGTTTATCTCTCAATGCTCTTTATAAAACGTTAACTTAGATATAAAAAAATACAATTCTTCTTTAGTTTTTTTCATCGAATTTTACATCTTCAAATATTCATCACTCCACGTTTTCAAACGGGAATGAATAATTTTGTAGCTAAGGTACTAGCCAATTTCATATACATTTATGCATTTTCCCCTACTTGCGACTTGTGCGTAGGGAAATTATTATCCACGTAGGGATAAAACAACCCACTTGGTCGTTTGGAGGGGGATAACATAATGCTAATCCCACTGAAGGGTTTGTCTTTCAAAAAAAAAAAAATACTTTTTTAGAAATGTGTATTTTAATTAATCTACGAAAGAAACATTTTTGCAACTATAAAAATTCACAAGTCGAATACATATTTTAACTGAAGAAAACTATTAATCATATGTGTTTTGACATTATTGTATCGATTGAAACAGCACAAATTTAAAAAGCATTCGATAAATGAGATATTTTTTAGCTTAAATACAAGTAATTGCACGCTTTATTTTCTGTTTTAGCAACTAATATCCATATTGGTAAACTAAACTCGTTAAAGGCCCATTTCAGAATAAGTTTTAACATTTTTAAAGAATGGGGATATTAAATGGATTATTAACTCTATTAATTTTTTTCGGGTAAGGTAATCTGTGGTAAATAGTAAAAGAATGTCCGAGTTTTAATGGTATATTACATGAGTTTATTTTACACTAAATATAACAAATCATACATGACATTGAAGGAAAACTAACCTAGTTTTTCCTATAAGTGCTCAATGTGTGCACCTTTAGTGATACGGCACACATCCAAACGAAAATGCAATTCTTCCCATACTGTCTGCAGCAAGTCCGGAGTAATGGAAGCCTGTGCAATTCTACCTTTCAAGGTTGGTAAATCGTGGGGTAGGGGTGGAACGTAGACCCGATCATTTACGAAGCCCCAAAGGAAGAAATTACGGCGTGATGTCAAGTCACAATTTGAAACTCGGACATTCTTTTACGGACACCCTGTATATTAAAGTGGGATCTTTTTATAATCCTTTCGAATTCACATAGTATTCCTTATCAGACGATTCTTCCTTATACTATTCTCTTTTTTCTTACGAATTCGCGTAACCGCTTAAAGGCATGCGATGAGAAATGTGATGGATAAGATATGAAATTTACGTTCCAAACTGTATTTTTTTTCGTTCCAGAAAGATCCATTTTCTGCATCACTCGAATAAGATTATGGAGATGTATTCTTTTTTTATGCACCTGATAAGAATAGGTGCATTACCAATCAATGCTTTTAAAGCAAGTTTTTCTTTATATGTTACATCCATAGACATCATAGTTAAAGTATTAGATTGGCAGATCACGTGACCTCCAATGCTAACGACGGGACGCGCATGGAGGCCTTTTAAGAGGGCAAAATGGCCAGTGTTGCTGCCACTTTAAGGAGAAAAATACTACGAAAAAATACCATTTAATTCTAAAATTACAAAAAAAATACTAGAAAAAGATTTAAAGTCACTAAAAAGATTCCAAAATGCAGCTAGTATTTTTACGATATTTTTTTTGTAATTTTAGAATTAAATATTATTTTTTCGTAGTATTTTTTCCTTAAAGTGGCAGCAACACTGGCCATTTTGCCCCCTTATTTGTCCTCCATGCGCGTCCCGTCGTTAGCATTGGAGGGCACGTGATCTGCCAATATATTATTTTAACTATGATATCTATGGTTACATCTCAAACTGCGTTCTCAGTTTTTAAAAGTTTATGCTCTTATTTTTGCTTAAAATGGACAGTTGGTTTGGTAAGTGGGAAAAAAAATAAAACTTGACGGAATTGACGTCCCTGAATGCGTGACCGTTGTAGTTTAAACGATTTTGCTGCCGGGTGGTTTGTGTTTTGGGGCTTAAGACAACGGTTGACGCATTTTGGCGTCACTGTGAGCGTGGTAATTCCAGTTGTTCATTACTCAATGTGAAATATAAGATAATGTAAGCGTAGCAATGGAAACGAAAATTAGAAATAGAGAAATTTCAAAAATCGAAATGAAAATGTTTTTTAAACGTTCTGGAAGGTGTATTATTCTAAAAACACAGTGTATTTAAACATTTATCGGTAATATGTATTTTGAAACCTTTCTATAGATCGAACTAAAGTAACTTCAAATTTATTACGCGATTTCCAAGTACCTGTCGAGTGTCATAATAAGGTTTTTGAGGAAATCGCGCATAGCCAAAGGGTAGCCTACCATGGAACTATTTTACTCCTAGGTTTTAAATTCTTGATGTTTCATATGATATTTAACTATATTTTAAAAGTATTGATTTATGGAGTGCACTGTTAAAAATTAGCACTTTGTTTCACCAAAAATATGGTTCCTAGTAGCTGCAACGGCTGTGTAGTGAAACGTTAAACCATATTTTTGGTATTCGGTTGAACCATTTCTCAGGTTTTTGTTTCCAAATCCAGAAAAATGGTTCAACCAAACACCAAAAAAAGGTGAAACATTTCACCACACAGCCGTTGCAGCTACTAGGAACCAATATCATGGTGAAACCAAGCACAACATTTTAACAGTGTGGTATTGGAAAATTGTGTAGTTTTTAAACTATGATAGTTTAAATAATTTAAGTAGTTTTATATCATAGCTTTTAAAACTAAGATATGATTCTATACAAAGTATAAAATGTCCGTCCCTGAATTCTTAATGCAAAAAAAAATGTCAAAACACTTAACATAAATTGCGATATACTTTAACATTTAAAATGATGTAGTACCAGCATAAAGCATAAATCTACTTTTAAAAACACTCAAAAGCAAGAAACTCAATTTCACTAAAACTTTTCTTACCGATTTTAATAGCAAGCCTTTGTCCTAAAACACTTTATTTCGAAAACGACCGCAACTCAGAAAGAATTTCGCTAAGTGCTTATTCGCTCGCAAAGGTATATTTTAAAAAGTGTCAAGAACTGAGGTTATTATAGAGGTTAGAATTATATGAAGATGGTAGGCGAGAAAAAACTGAAGGCGAGTTAATTTGCTAAATCAAGCCCAAATAAATTCATTGCGCATTTTTAGGGATATCTCACTTTGGCTGGCTAACGTATGAGTGGGCTGAAGTAATAAGCAACTGTAGCGGCCTCGGTAACCCATAGTCTACTAAAAGCCTCAAGGTGGAGATGAGTTACCTCGACTTATATACTACTATAAACGTTGTAATCGAGAATAGTGGTAGGAACGAGATGGTAAATCAGCGCCACCTAGTTGTTGATGGCATATTGAGGTTGCGTGTGTGGTGAACCGCCACACCACTCCCCTCCTAGAAACGAGGTAAGGAACCGTGCGCAGGTTGCTTCGCTGTGCGTTGTGCTGCGGTTGAGTTGTGTGCCAGCGTTTGCCGTTGAGTTGCGGGGAGCATTGAGTGCATTAGCAGCGAGGCAACCGTGGTTGATCGCATCGTAGCAGGAGCGTCGTTGGAGTGGGTTACGATCACGTCCTGGGTCACCACTGTAGTGGCCCCAGTAACCCTCAGTCAACCAAAAGGATCCTCAAGATTGAGATCAGTTACCTCGGCTTACATGCTACTATAAACGTTGTAATCGAGAATACTGGTAGGAACGAAATGGTAAATCAGCGCCACCTAGTTGTTGATGATATATTGAGGTTGGTGTGTGGTGAACCACCACACAACCAAGTCCACTTTTTAGGAGGCCACTTTTATTCTCACACACTGGAAATAATTTCAATTTGAGAAAAATAACGAGTTATAATGGTTATCTAATTGCGTGATATACACCCGAACTACCGGCAGTGACCAAAGTATAGTCCTAGTGCTAACTATTAAATTCACATACACTATTACTTAATAATCAAGCATGTTTTTAGATTTTTTTTTCTGTTTACTTCAAGGAATCGGTATAAACGACTAGCTTGCAATTTTCTTATCACAAGAGATCAATTATTTGCAATTTCATCCACGGATGTGAAGGAAAACGTTCAACTGCAAAATGACTTTAGTCCTAACTCCAGTTCACTCATTTACGCTTTTAGAAACTTAAAAATTGGATGAATAAAATATATTTAAATAATCCTCAGAGAATTAAAATCGCCAACTTTCCAGTTTCTTTATACAAATACAAAAATTGTCGACCAACAACAGGCCAGAGGTCCAGCAAGGTTGTTCCAAAATAAATCTAATACTTTACGAGTTTCCTAAGACTATCAAGATTCTTCTTAAAATCTTCCACTCTCTTCGAATACACCACATAATCTGATAAAACATTCACCTCATTGACAACTCTATTGTAAAAATAATGTTTTCTTACCTCCCTTCTAACGCATGATTTATTAAATTTCTGATCATGTCCTCTGGTCCGGCTATTCAAGGAAAACCCTAAGCCCTCCATGTCTCCCTGTTTTATGAACTTGAATAACTGAATTTCTCAGAAATTTTTATAGTAGGAACATAGAAGGGTCTGATGTCGTACCTTTCAAACAAATTATTTTAAAATCACCGGGCGGTTAGAACGGAAGTGAAAGTAAGCTACGACAGATGAACTTTCGGTAACTAAAAATAAATGTGTAGTAATACTTAAAAATATTTTTTTTAAAAAGACGGCGATGTCAAAATTATAAAATAAAAACTACTATAAAAGGGGGGGGGGGACAAATTTACCCTGTCAACAACCTGCTTTTCATTTGGTAATCAAATGCCACAAAGGCAACAAATGTAACAAAACTTGGCGACTTGGAAGAGTCAGGTTCCAAGCTATTGTCGCTTCGCTTGGCGGTCGCCAAGTTTTGTTGTATTTGTGGCATTTGATGTCGTAGTCAGGACACAGTCTTTCTGGTATTTTTCCATTTCCGGAAGGAAGTGATAAAGTCGCCAAAACTGTACAACCACCGCCAAACTGAATATTTCCAGTGATAGCCTTCAAATGTGTGTACTGTGTTCTGACACTTAGAAACTTATGTTTGGCGAGATTTGAAAAAGTACTCACCCCCGAATTGGAAAAGTACCCTTTCTTATTAAAAGAAATATGCAAACATTTTTTGCATATTTATGTAATAACTAAAGACTTCAAATATTACAAGAAACTAATATTTTATTACAACTGAAATATTTAAATCGCTAAGTTTTAATGCATAAAAGATATTGCCAAATAATTAGTCAAAAGTTTATTTGGGCATATTACGGAATCTAAAATGGCTTCATTTGGTCAACCGGATTCAACATTGCTTTTAGCACGACACCATCTAAATAGTACTCTAGCCTCTTTGGTCTTAACAGAAAATAATTATAACATTTTACACTTCTCAAGAGGGGCTTTATAAAATTATTGGGTTTATTATGAACGTTAGTTTTTTCCAAGCGAACAATATTGTAAGTATAGTTAAGATTCACGAGTTTTATACTAAGGTGTAGTAAAGTACTTTATTGAAGTTTTAATAAACAGTTTGTGAAGATTTTAAAAGTTTATCCGTGAGAGTTGGCTTAGAATTTAAAATGTCACTGTATTTAGAATTTGATATTTTTTTCTTTGTTTTATAAGGTCTTTTAGAGGGAACAGTTTCATTTATATTATTTATTTAGAAAACTTCGTAAGAATTATCTGTAATACTGCATATTATTCCATAAGTATAATATTATCAAAAAGTATACCTATTTTATGATAATATCGAATTCATGATTATTTTGGACCTTAATATTTTTCGTAACTTTCCGAGTAACAAATAACATTACCTATTTAACAAAAAACTAGCAATATATCACATATCTAACCAATTATTTATTATTCATTAACACCCCCCCCCCCCCCCAAGTCTCCCCCCCCCCCCTAAAAAAAATTTAACAAAAATGATATTAAATTATAAACACTCGCAAATATATAATTTTTAAACTTGCGATTTAATTGGTAAAATATCTACTCAAGTTTACCATGAGAATCATATTTTAAATTTAAAAAAAAACTAAAGTATATTCGAATTTGTCCTAAGGAAAAAATTGCATCCCTTTGAGCAGTAACAAATAAATCCCTAAAAAAATACAATTCCAAAAATATCTCACAATCCAAGAGGGAAAAAACGAACAACTAATCCCTAAAAAACTTTTTTCCCCTAAAAACAACTATTTTAATCGTTAACTTTGATACAGCAAGACAAAAATACAAGAAATAAAACCCAAATACTTGCAAAGAAGTGTCCAATACTCGGTCAGCAGGATCGACTGAATAGAAAACATTTTAAGCCCACCTCTGTCTATTATGTCTCACCTTACGTGAAAAAGTGGCTTATGTCTGTTTTCAGGTACACTGTAACAAAAAGTACAGTTCCTGTACAAATTATTAGACGCACTGCCAGATGTCATGAAAAATATTAATTACCGGGTTATATTGTACCGTTTTATTATTTTAATATGATTTGGTTTTTTTTATATTATCCAATCAATTACCAATTTATTTGACATAAATAAAACAGCATTCATTTAGAAAAGCATAAGTTTATTAAGTTTTAAAGAAAAGTGAAATTAATGTTAGTAAAAGTCAATATTTAGTTGAGCCACCTTTAGCCGCTATCCAAGCTTTAATTCTGCGCGGCATGCCATCAATGCAAGACTGTACTGTCTCCTGCATTTTAGGATGATGATTCCCCACATAAATAATATTATAATAAATAATTGATATAAATTAATTTTAATCATAATTATCTTAAACTAAATACAAATATGTAGTCTACAACAATTCTTTTAAATAAAAATCAATAATACTGTAGTTTAAATTTACCATTATTGCATAAAAACTCTTAAGAAACATAAAATTACTAAAAAAAATACAGTGCGTCTAATAATTTGTCCAGGGACTGTATGTTCTTTTTACAGAGGAAAAACTGTCAGCTGGTTGGCCAGAAAAAAAAACGATAAATTTACAGAGATTATCTCTTTATTTTATAAGAACAATTTTCAATTTTAATGCATTATAAAAAAATACCGAATATGTACTTCGCCTACCAATTGCCAATAGAATCTGTAATATTTCATGTTTTTACTTCTCTATTGTGATCGTATAGTTTTGGATATAAAATGTAAAATGGCTGTTACTTAGATTACATAATGCTTCATGATTAAAACTGATTAAGTTAAACATCCCAAATTTAAGGTTCGAAGTTATTCTTAATGCTCTCTCTCTGAAAAATTAATAAATTAAATAAACAAAGGTTAAACTAAGAATCATAAGATATTTTAATGGAGGTTCCAGAGATATTTCTCAAAATGTTACATACCAAAATGGGTGTAGATTACAGCTGCTAATATCGTCCTTTTACTACAAGATTTCTAGAATCATTAGTTCCATTTTTTAACTCAGTGCTGTTAGGTTGTCAGTTCTATTCTGTCTAGTTACAGTTCCATATTCTCTAGTGAAGTATATTTATATTCCGTCTCTCAAACATCTCAAAAACATCAACACCCGGACCGCCTTCCAAAACTTCATTAGTCCAACCGCTGTCACTCAAGGAACACACTCACTCCAATTCGCTCTTGAGCCTCCAGCAACATTGGAGCGGGGTCCCATCATTGATTTCAAATTTACGATCTGGGAACACGTCAAGTTTGGCGACTCCCAGACTACGGCATTGTTATACAACTGCTTCTAACAACTTCTTTATGTATGATTAGTTAAAACATATTTACAGACTGGCCGATTCTAGAAAAGTGGTTTTCGAACATTGGAACTACTCTATAGCTCAAACTGAAAGATCTATTTGGTACAAGAGTGTTAAGTACCTGTCGAAGTTCAGAATAGGGATTGAGAACTTTTATCGATTTTTTTAAGTATTTAAGTTATTGGCATTACCTTTACCTTTAAATGTAAGTTTGTAATTAAAATTCGTAAAGCGTTACACGTCCCCATTTCTGGTCAAGCATCTTCAACTTCTTTTACCTGTTTCTCAGAGGAGTGAGTGATCGTCACCCACTCCAACGATGCTCCTGCTACGATGCGCTCAACCACGGTTGCTACTCGCTGCTAATGCACTCAACTCTGCAAGCAACTCAACTCAATGGCTGGCACGCAACTCGACCACAGCTCAACGCACAACGAGGCAACCCGCGCACGGATTCTTACCTCGTTGTTTCTAGGAGGGGAGTGGTGTGGCGGTTCACCACACACGCAACCTCAATATGCAATCAACAACTAGGTGGCGCTGATTTACAGCCACGTTCCTACCACTATCCCAGATTACAAAGTTAATAGTAGTATATAAGCCGAGGTTAACTCATCTCGACCTCGAGGATCCTTTTAAGTAGACTATGGTTGACTGACGCACGCCTACAGATCTTACCTCCTTAACATCAATCAAATCCTCCGCAACCTCAATATGCAATCAACAACTAGGTGGCGCTGATTTACAGCCACGTTCCTACCACTATCCCAGATTACAAAGTTAATAGTAGTATATAAGCCGAGGTAACTCATCTCGACCTCGAGGATCCTTTTAGTAGACTATGGTTACTGAGGCCGCTACAGATCTAACCTCCTTAACATCAATCAAACTCGGCACATTTAGTCAATTTCTAAGTCAAAGTCAAGCGAAAATTCAAGTAGGGTCTCAGAAAATTTATTCAAATTTTGGGGCTCTTAAACATTCAAGCACACAAAGAGAAAGATTGAAACTATAAATGGAAACTCAAATTTAGGGAAACCTAAAATTTGGAGGTCCTAGGATCGGGCCTAATGGTGGATCAGGCCCTGCTGTTTGTTATCCCATGTTATCTTAGAGTAAGAGATACGCCACTATTTTGCGGAAAGTGCAGTATTCTCCTAGGTGACCACAAGTAACTTGAGTTTTTATTTTTATTCGTAAATTGCTCGGCTCGAAAAAAGTGCTGGCCTTACTTTATCGGTGTGCGAAAAAGATGTTAAATGGAATAATGATTTTGTATTTTTAAGCTGCTGTTTCATATGCGTATGTAATGAACTTAATGCAAAATATTTTGGAATTTTTTTTAATGTTTATTTACTTAAGTATTTGTTTTTTATTTTAACAGTTACTTTTAAAAAAGTTGTGTTTTCACATAATCAGAAGCTGTTCTTAAGGTGTACGTATACACTTGAACTTTTTTTCTCTAATATTTCACTTAAAAATCAAATTTTTTATATTTGATATAATTCATAAGTTTATGAGGGTACGTGTAAAAATATTTTTAAAAAATTAAAATGTTAATTAATTATCATTTTATGCATTAATTAGCATGTTTTTTAAACACTCATAACTCAGGAACTAAATAACTTAGACTATACAATTACCATGCAAATTAATCACCAATTCATTCTAAAGTGCATGAACCTCAAATTAAGTCTGTGCCTCTTTTAGTTTTTTATTTATAATTTTTTATAATAAGCAACATAAAAAAAAATCCATTTTTTTAGAAAAAAATAACTTTGACATGCAATATAAAATGAATTTAAAAAAACCAAATCTTTTTTGAGGTTCACGCCCTCCCCCAACTTATTCCACAAATAAATAAACCATTCGTTTGACAAAATGTTAATTTTAACTTTAGTTATCATTGTTTAAGCAAAGTAACACATGAGAAAAATGAAGTTTTGAGAAAATTGAGTTTAAAGGTTATAAGAGCTAACTAACTTTCATAGTTTGGAAGATTAGAAAAACCTATGTAACTTTTTATTAGAGTGGAGTATCAGTACAAACTTTACATCATTTTAAAGAGAAAGAATTGGAAATTCTAATTAACTTAAAACCAAAAAATGCCTAATTTGGTTATTTTGGGCCTTTTCTAGTGTGTATGTATACCTTAAGGGGGACCAGACCCCCCAAAATTTTCAAAAATGACATTTCAATTTTTTGAGTGTTTTTTTTTAAATATGAAATCTTAGCTTTACAACAATATCTTGCAATAAAAGGTTTTAGTACTGGAAGTATTTTAATATTTTTTTTAACAAAAGTTGTTTATTTAAAATCCATTATGTTTTATTGGCAAGAAACCACTATTGCTTACTTTAAACGCTTATATCTCAAAACTTACTTTTTCAATGTGCATGTACCTTTTTCTCAAAATCTATTATAAGTATCAGCCTGAAATTTTTTATACGTATTTAAAAAGTAAATTTATAAAAACCGCTGGAGGGATTTGAGTATAACTATTTTACTTTATTTTCTTTGTAATATTATTGATGTTTTTAGGTAAAAATGTGTTTTCACTTAAAAATTTATAATTTAAAAACTAAATAAATTTTTTTAAATGCTTCCAGTAAAGTATAAATAAACATTCATAGATAAAAAAGTAAAAATTTCATTAAAAAGTATCAAATAGATTCTGAGAAAAAGGTACATTAAAAATGTCATTTTAACATGGGCTTCAATGTAGGGGGGGGGGGGGGGGCTCCGGTCCCCCTTAAATTTATTAGTAACGTTTCACTTTAACAATCTTTGAGTTACAATATTCTCTTATTTGGTCGACCGATACTTGTATTACAATTTTTATTAATTGATTTATCTTTTAAAGTATCAAACTTTAATCGTATCAACTACATGTCAAAAATACACGACACAATAGTTGAAATAATTTTTTTCATAAAGCATTATAAGGAAAATGTTTGAGCATAAGTACAACAATCATAAAATTTCCTAATATAAAATAAGTAGGTTTGTAACATAATCTGTCATCTAACCCGCTTAAACACAACAGTTATGTTTAACAGGTAAAAAGGCGCCAAACGCAGCATTAATTCTATATTAAACATTTACATGCAAAATTTGGCTAGTTTCATTTATTTTATTTCGAAAATTCAATAATTATTACTTGTCGTTTGCAAAAATTAATTTATATTTCAAAGAATAAATATGTATTATTCCTCGCTTTTAAATAGAATGAAAATATTTCATATCAACATACAAAGAATCCGTAGGGAAATATATTTGACTTCATTTCAAACTGATCGATGTCGCAAAAATAAATTTATTTCAATTTATTGTCTAAAAGAATTAAAGTTTCTCGAGCCATTGTTGCGAATGGCAATGGTGATTTAATTCTAATAAAAATGGCTTCCTATGCATTTTAAATGAGCATAATATTTTGCAGTTTTTTACATAATTGAAGTACTTCGAATTATTTTCTGACATTTTCAATGTATTCTAATTATCGATGCGCTGAATTGTTTGACATATCACACTTGTCCGTAGCATTTGTAGTTTGGGATATGAAAGTGGGTGACGGACAGACAGACGGACAGACAAACAGACGGACTGAACGATTATAATACCTTCCACTTTTTACGTTATAAACGTAATGTGGAAGCTAAAAAAAAAAGCAAAAGTAACTTAGTTTTATTCCTCTCCTTGTACCTTTAACGCATCTTTTCTTAATTACTTTCTATTACCAAATATAAAACATAAGGTGATAAAAGTATGGCGATAATTATTAACTTTACTAGCGACAAACACAAATTACAAATGTTCTTAAAAATAACCTACATTCCGCCTCTCCAGTTGTGCAAGCGTTTGTGTATCGCCCCCCAGTTATTCCCTCTTTATATTCATTAAAATTGTTGTTTTCCCCACGGATAGGGGAAAATTCCCGGCTAAGGTGTTTTTTTTCCCTCCTGTGTGAATTTAGTGGATAGTTTTGAATGTTTTTTAGTTTTATTTTTCTGTGTGCATTAAACTGATTGTATAGTTTTAGATTGTTTTCGATTTGGCTAAGGAGTTGGGAATTGTTTTTAAAGTAATTTGAATGTATTAAGTTTAGTGCGAAATTTATACATTGTAGAGTATTAATAAGTAGCTTTTTTTTAGAAATTCAGTAGGATTTTTTTAAAAATACCAACATACTCTCAAATAATTAGAGTTTTAATTCAAAAAAACATGTTTTCTAATAAGAAAAAAAGTTATCGTCTATTATAAATATCTTTTACTATTATCTTACTATTTTTATATTTTAGAATGGAACTGAGGCACTTAGAAAACGAACGCTTCTAAGAGTTATTAATTAGAATAACAGATACTTAAAAATATAATTATTTATAATTAAATAAGTACTACAGTTACTGTTAATTTGTAAAAAAATGCATTAAAAAAACATTTTAATTTACATTTAAATTTTACAAAAAAAAAATAGCATTTCAAAATCAGTACAAAAAGTAACCATTGAAACTTTTACAATCTGGAAAATTAATTTTTGACTTTTTAAAGAAAAATTTAAGGTCACATTAACAATAATATAATCAGTGTATTATATTCAAAATAAATTTAAATTTACATCAAAATATATCAAAATATTTCATTTAAAAGACAGTATTTCATTTCATTAGACTATTTCAAAACAAACTTACAAAACGACAAATTATTCAAGAGCCCCTATCAATAAATAATTTGATTGTTTATTTAAAGTCAGAATCAGTCAAAGGATTTATTCAATGCTTCCAATCAATTACATACGAAACATACCAGAATCAAATTTAGGGGTTTCGGATTCAATTTTAATTTTACACAAGATTGAGTTTGACATTATAACCTTAAAATGAATGGATAGAAATTGAATATTCAATTGTTTCTGTGGATTATGTTCAATTATTTTTGGTTGTATTATTTTGGATGAAATTACAAAGTTTGTGAAATTAAAATATGTATTGTTATAGAAAATAACAAAAAGTTTTGCTGGAAATTTTGGAAATTCAAGTCTTTTCTTTCTGATTAAGTAATGATTTTATTAATATCTAGGAAAAATACATTTAATAAAAAGGCAGAATTTTTTTTTATTTTTTTAAAAATAAAAACTAACTTTGTTGTCTCAGAATTAACAATGTTTTTTTTTTTTTTTTAAATAATTGCATAAATATTTATTTTATTAGTTTCAGCTTCAACAATGCGTTTTAAAAAAGAAAAGCGGAAGCTTTTATAATGGTTATGTCCATCTGTCCCATACCCACTTTCATATCCTATATGATAAATGTTAAAGTACTAGTGCATTAGTAAAAAAAATCAGTGCATCGAAAGTAGAAGATATTGATAATCTCAGATGAAAAAATTAAATTCAAAGTACTTCATTTATTAAAAAAACTGCAAAATTCAATGCTCATTTAAAAACCATAGGAAGCCATTTTTATTAGAATTAAATCACCATTACCATTCGCAACAATCGCTCGAGAAACTAATTCTTTTAGACAATAAACTAAAATAAATTTATTTTTGTGACATCGATCAGTTTGAAGTGACGTCAAATATATTTCACTACGAGATTCTTTGTATGTTGATATGAAATATTTTTATTCTATTTAAAACGACTAATATTACATATTTTTTTAATGGAATTAAATCTATATTACCCCTCACATAACTAGCACTAGAAACTTTATATTAAATAAGAATTTAAAGGGAAGACATATTTTGTGATTCAGTTTAGAAAGTCGTTATAATATATGGGCAATTCCATAAAAATGTCCACTTTGATAAAATTGTAATTTTTTTGTAATTTTTACAAATTAAGTTAAAAATATATTCCAAGTTTTTAAATTATGGTTTAAAAAAGCAGACAATAAAGGACATGTATTCACATTTCCCGAAAAAGAAGATCTAGTAGACAAAAAAAATTGAAAGGAAAACTTATTTTTTGTGATATAAATCAGTTTTGAATGCCGTTATAATATATGTTACAATAATATTATTTAATGGTTCTCATTATTTGTGTTTAAATAGGCACAGTTCATTTTTTTATTATAAAAAGACATGATTTTTCATTTATATTTAATCATTTATTAGTGCCGTCATAAAACTTATTCGCTTTTCGAAAGCTTTTTTCTTTGCCTCTTCTTTTAAATGATCTTTAAATATCAATTCGTTTATTTGCTTTGAAGAGGATTCATAGTTTCAACGTTGTTTGTTGATATGAAATGTTTTACTACTTATTAAGCATTTATACTTAAAAATTCTTTAAAATACAAATAAATTTAGCAAACGATAAGTAATAATTATTGACGCACTTATTATTTCTGAGTTTATTTTTACTGGGCATTTAAGAAATGTGGCAATATTCTGATGAGAGAATTATATATTCATGCGTTTCTAGGCAGTAAATTAAAAAAATCATCGTACTAAACATCATACTTTGCAATAACTTGGTCTTTATCATACCAACAAATTTTTAAACACAAACTGAATGCAAATGAACTTTATCTGTACTTTGTAAACACTGTTCTGCGTAATGTTTTTTTTAAATATCGAATAAAATTATAACTACAATGTTTACAAAATTATCTAATTCATAATAACAAATCATGTTTGATAATGGGGCCGGATATTTAACTTGTCAGTCATGTTTTGATTTGTGTGTCAAATGTAAACATGTAATTTTTAAATTATTGTTTTATGAGGAAAATACACACTATCGAATTAAAAATACAATTTTAACACTAAGTTTAAAAACATTTACTAGTTTGTCTCTGAATAAACATTAATAAATTAATATTCAAATGCAACCTATTCTGACTCCTTAATAATAAACGAGATATATTTAATAATGTCAAAATTTGGATAAAAATTTTAACTCTTCATTAAACAATTTAAAAATATCTATATAAAGATTGCCTTTTATATAAGGCATTTCTTTTTTACTCTAAAAAGATACTAAGTAAACACACTGTTCGTTACTAACTGAATATTTGAAAAAGACATACATTTTTTTAATTATAACATCGTAATTTTTATTACTTTGGATTTTTTAAGAAGCTATTGTTAAAGAAATAAACATTTCCGACAATTATTCTGAAGATATTAAATATATACGGAAATATTTCGATATTGTGAGTTTTTAACGAATTTGTGAAAATGCTAGTTATTAAAAAAAAAAAAGTTTTTACACTTTAAAAC
Organism: Oedothorax gibbosus; assembly: GCA_019343175.1. NCBI lineage: Eukaryota > Metazoa > Arthropoda > Arachnida > Araneae > Linyphiidae > Oedothorax > Oedothorax gibbosus. The sequence goes on from CM033275.1 coordinate 27,813,049, forward strand.
AAGTCACATTTTTTTAGAATGTTAACCAATCCAGCATTCCTAAATTATAGTTTGCCGAACTTGACTTAAATATATTTAACAATGTTAAAAACGCGGATATTATTGCAATTCTCTCTAAACCTTCTTAGTAAAAAAATAACCAATTCTCTTTTTGACTAATAGTTATATTATGCAACTAGTGTGAAAAGTAAGGCTTTTTTTAAACGAGTTCAATAAATTATTTCAAGAGCGAGGTACGAGCGAGTGAAATAAATTCACGCATTTAAAAAAGGCAATTTTCAACGTGTTGTCATACACTATTTTTTTTATAATAACGTGCAAAAAAAGTATTTATTAAATTGGCATTTATTGATTGGCTTATTATTTTATTGTCGCGTTCAAATGATTTGAAGGTGATTATTTATATTAATGATTATTCTAAAATTACGTGCAAAAAGTATTTCTTAGATTGGCATTGGAAATAAGACGCCAAATAAAGAATCACGTTCAAATAAAGAATTTTACACCAATCAGATGCTCTTATTTACTTTGTCGCACTAGTGCGTAAAAGTAACTTTGAAACACGATTTCGTTAAGAGCATCACTTTTGCCACGATTATTGATTTGAAAAGTTAGCTTTTATTATAAAAATGTATTTTATATAACAATGCTGAAACATTTTCTTAACGACCATTTAAAGTAATTTATAAAACAAATAGTTCTTAGAAAATGTTTTTACAAATTAATTCGTTGAAACAAAAAATTCTAAAAATAAAACAATGTCAAATCTTTTATATAATAAAAGAATCATTTAGTAACACAACACTTAATTAGTTCCTCAATTTTAAACTTAATACATTTTTCCGTAGTAATTTAATACCATACAATTTTAAATTGAAATATATTTAACGATGTTAAAAACGTAGATAATTTAATAATCCTTTCAATCTTCTCATGAAAAAAATCACTTTGATTAGATACACTAAATTTCTTTTTGAATCTACATTTATTTTATACACAACATTTATATTACAACCATAGATATCATAGTTAAAGTATTAGATGGGCAGATCACGTGACCTCCAATGCTAACGACGGGACGCGCATGGAGGCCAAATAAGAGGGCAAAATGGCCAGTGTTGCTGTCACTTTAAGGAGAAAAATACTACGAAAAAATACTATTTAATTCTAAAATTACAAAAAAAAATATCGTCAAAATACTAGCTGCATTTTGGAATCTTTTTAGTGGCTTTAAATCCTTTCCTAGTATTTTTTTTGTAATTTTAGAGTTAAATGGTATTTTTTCGTAGTATTTTTCTTCTTAAAATGACAGCAACACTGACCATTTTGCCCTCTTATTTGGCCTCCATGCGCGTCCCGTCGTTAGCATTGGAGGTCACGTGATCTGCCCATCTAATACTTTAACTGTGATATCTATGATTACAACGAAGCAAAAAAAATTATTTCACTAGAAAAATAATTTCAGGAACTAAAATAATTTATAAAACAAATTTCTCGTGAACTTCTAAAAAAAAATATTTAAAAAAATAGAATTAAAACATATCAAGTCTTTTGTACAACTATTATCAATTTTTTATTATACTCCTACACCTAATTTAACACTTGTATCTTAAACAAAATATTTTTTTCAGTAGTTCTTTAATTCTTTGTCAAAGTGACATATATTTAACAATGTTAAAAACGGAAACAGTATTACAGTCCTTTAAGCGTTCTCATTAAAAAAAAACTACTTAACATATTGCTTTGACTATAAGTATTTCATATAACAGGGCTAAAACGTTGTCTTAACGACTATTCAAAGTAATTTACAAAACAACTAGTTCTAAGAATGTTTTTAAGAAAATAATTCTTAAAAAATGATTCTTTGAATTAAAAATGTTTAGTCTTTAACTATTAACAATTCATTATTATACTCCTACATCAAATGTAATAACTCAATCTTAAAAGAAATACATTGCTTTTAGTAGTTCTTTATTTCCGATCTTCTCATTAAAAAAAGTAATCTGTCTTTTTGAGCAAACAAATTTTATATAACAATGCTGAAACATTTTTTTAACGACTATTTAAATTAATTTATAAACTAACTAGTTCTCGGAAAATGTTTCTAAAAAAAATACTTGAAACAAAAAATAATCTTAAAATTAGAAATGACGAGTCTTTTGTATAACTATTAGCAATCCTTTACTAATCCTACACTTGTTTTGACTCCACAATCTTAAACAAAATACATTTATTTTAGTAGTTCTTTTATCTTCCAAACTAAAAGCAAATTTTTTTTTAATAATGTTAAAAAGAATGAGCAATATTGTAATTCTTTACAAAAAAGAACTTATTAAAAAAATTACCTGGAAAAGATTTACTTATTTTATACAAAAAGGCAGAAACATTCATTATGAGCCTTTGAAATTATTTATTCAACAAATACTTTAAGGTTTTTATATACAAAATTATTTTAAACAATAAATTCTTAAAATTAAAACATCTCAAGTCTTTTGTATAACTATTAATAATCTATTACTACTCCACCTAATTTAACACTTCTTTCTTAAACGAAATATATGGTTTTTCGTACTTCTTTTCCACATCCCCAATTCCAAAGTAAAATATATTTAACAATGTTAAACGAATGAGCCATATTATAATGCTTTAAATATTTTCAGTAAAAAAACTCCTTTAGTATTTTTGAGTAAACGAATTTTAAAAAACCAAGCTGAAGCATTTTTGTAACGACTATTTAAAGTAATTTATAAACTAACTAGTTCTTATAAGAAAGGTTTTAAAAAATAATTCTTTCAAACAACAAAAATTTCTTCAAATTAGAACAGGTAGAGTATTTTGTATAACTATTAACAATCCTTTATTAGTCCTGAATCTTAAACTAAATACATTGCTTTTAGAAGTTATTTTTTCTTAATTTCATAAAGCGATATATTTAACAAAGCTAAAACGAATGAGCAATATTGTAATCCTTTAAACATTCGAATTAAAAAAAATCAATTTGAAATGATAACCGCTTAACGTGTCCTTTGGACTCCAAAGTTTTTTTTATACAACATAGCAGAAATGTTTCACTAACGAGCATTTAAAAAGAATTTAGAAAACAAATATTTTTAATTCTTTTGAACAAAAAAATCTTAAAATTAAAACGTATCCCTTGGTATAACTATCAACAAACCATTTCTACTGCTACACCTAATTTAACAACTCAATCTTAAACAAAAACAGTTTTTTTTAACTATCCTTTACTACCTTCTAATGTCAAAGCGAAATATATTTAACAATGTTAAAATGAATGCGCAATATTGTAATTCTTTATAACCTTTCCTATTCAGAAACTAAAGAACTAATAGATTACCACTCGAAGTATTTCTTTATTACTTTGAAGTTTTCAAAACGATGAGAGTTAATCTCAAAGAGAGGAAATTAAATATTTATTCATACGATAAAAGAACAAAATTTTAGATACATTGAAGCACCGAGTGGGAGTATGTAAAGTTTTAGAGAATTGTTATCGTAAAAACTAATTTCCTTAAGTGCTCTTTCTTTATAAAACGTTAAATTCATGTTATTTTTTTAAGATTAAAATTTAGTTTTTGTTTTAAAGTAATGGTATTTTAATTATAAAGTATGGCATAAAAATTATTTAATGAAATTATGCAATCTTATAAGAATGCTTTACAATGTTGTTACATAAAAATGCATCTGTGGTTGTAAGAAAAGTTTAAAGAAAGAAAATTAGGTATTTTTCTTTATCGTGAAATTTTTCAATGCTTTTAATTTCTATATATAATACAATAGCTTTAAGCAAAAATTAAATTTTAAGTGTTAATTTAATTAAGAATCGAATTTAACGACAGACGTGGAATTGTGTATTAAAAAGTATTACGCATTTTTTAGTTAAGTAAATTGAGAAAGTTTAAGAAATTGACGGATTTTTCCTTCGCTTTAGATCAAAACATTTAACACAAAGCAATTGTATTTTGTAAGAAAAAATATACAAGCAAAGTTTCATCTGGTATTATGAAAGAAGCATTTTAGAAAGAGCATTTAATGAAAATTAAAATTAGTTCTGACGCATCTTAAAAGTATGTTTAATATGTTTAGAAGAACAAAAATTCTAAAGGTTCAAAATCTCTAACTTATATTGAAACAATTTTTTTAATTAAGGATATTTTATGTCTTTTTATGTCAATATTTACATAAACCTTTAAAGAGTGTTTTTGATAAATGATTTTAGGAAAATTTAGGATAAATATTTAGGTTGGAAATTAATTAGCATTAAGCATTCAACGAATTGATTTCTAATTATTACAATTACAAGTCAACACAAGCACAAATCACCTCAATGTTGTCACCTCAATTGCCTCATACGTTTTTACAAAGTCGCCGTTGATAGATTTTTAACTTAAATATTACCACAATCACAAAAAAAAATCTTTACCAATTTGAGCTGTACCGATCCCAAACTAACTTTCTACTTTTGAGTTTATTTTAGCACGATTAATGTAATTTGATATTAAAAGTATTTTTCATAATTACGTTTTCTAACTCTAGTTGTTAGCGGAAAGATTTTTCAAGAGACCCGGAAACAATTTTTGTCATTCACCGATAAATATGGTTCGTTGGTAGACATATATATTCAGGTTTGTGTGCTTGGTCAGAGACCCGCTTATAAACCTTCGTCAAGTAAGACAGACACCAGACACACGCACATAAGTGGATCCATCTCATTTTTAGAGACATAGGCCAACTAGAGGATCACCAGAATTTACTTGTCACCCCCAGAGGTATTGATTTGGTATGAGAACTTGGATGATTTTGTGACCACGATGGATTTAACGTGCATCAGACACCATTAGCGTACGCGGGGGTCTTCGGAAGGCAGCGGTACTCGAACTCGCAACCTTAGGGATGCCAGTCCAAGACCTTACCGACCAGGCTATCCCGGTCTCCGATAATTATTTTTACCATAATTCCGACAAATGCAGGTTAACGGCACTATCCACTGAACTTCGGCCATTCGCCACAACACATGCATAAGTTTCGCGAACATTAAGTAACCACACTCTTAAGAAATGTTTTTGTAAATGCGAGATATACCAACTATCAAAATAACTTTATTTTAAATTTGCATTTATTTTATTATTATTAATTTAATTTGATATATAAACGGTATATTTCTTAAAAACGTTTACCACGGCTGATGGTTATCCAAGCCATGAAATACAAATAGTTATTCATGCAACTAGTGTGAAAAGTAAGGCTTTTTTAAACGAGTAGAATAAATTATTTCACGAGCTACGTACGAGCGAGTGGAAAAAATTCACGCGTTTAAAAAAGGCTATTTTCAACGTGTTGTCACACACTTTTTTATAATTACGTGCAAAAAAAGTATTTATTAAATTGGCATTTATTGATTGGCTTATGAATTATTTTATTATCACGTTCAAATGATTTGAAGGAGATTATTTATATTAATGATTATTTTAGAATCACTTGCAAAAAGTATTTCTTAGATTGGCATTGGAAATAAGACGCCAAATAAAGAATCACGTTCAAATAACGAATTTTACACCAATCACAAAGCCGCCGAATAAAATATCACGCTCAAATAAATAATTTTACACCAATCAGATCCTCTTATTTACTTCGTCGCACTAGTGCGTAAAAGTAACTTCGAAACACGATTTCATTAAAATCATCACTTTTGCCACGATTATTGATTTGAAAAAATGCAAATTTACATTCAACAAATTGATTTCAAGTTATTACAATTATAAATCAATGTTTTTTTGCACGATATTATAAAAATATATTTTGAACGTTTACCGGTAAAAGTCTACCTCAAAGGCATTTAGGAATTGATCAGGTTGTTGCTCCTATTATTCACTGAACTATGGACATTTGCCACAACATATACATAATAGTTCCAATAAAATAAATTAAATTAACTTACCCTGCATCGACGCCAAGCACAAAACCACAGTAAGAATCCCAAAGTAGTTGGCGAGTTTTTCCATATTTCACGATCTAACGCAATTAGCTGACGAGTATTCGCTACACAGACGGATCTTCCACTTGTTGATTCACGCTGAAACGCACGTAAATCCAGTTAGATTCATATTTTTATCTTTACAAAGATTTCTTTAATAATATTAACGGGGTAGTTCAAGTTTGTTCTTCTGTAATTTATTCCAGTTTTAACAAAGTAATCGCTATTGATTTTACAACGTTCAATAACAACGTCAAACGTATTCACCAAATTTAATACTATGCAACTGAATTCAAAGCCAACGTTCAAACTTCACTTATTCTTCAATGTTTTCACTTGCTCGACATATTAGATACATTTAAAAACAGTTAATGTTTTTTTGAACTTTAGACGGTTACTAGTTGAACATGTATTAAGACAAATATCCAGCAACAGTTGGCAACGTTGAAATCAGCGTCCGAATACACAAATGCAACCACTGTCTATCAAATAAGAATTAAACTATATTCTTAACTGTTTTTCTATCATTCAAAACACAAGTCAGTCACTTTTACGATTTATCAAAACAACTATCCAAAATTTTCACGAATACCCGCAGTATTCAACAGTTGTCTAGAGCTGAAACCAATTCTCAAAGTTCACAAACTATCACGTTTAAAAAAGAACAAAACTAAATTTTAGGCTTTATCTATCACTTGGGCACGTCACAAGTCAATAAATAATCACATCAAACAATATTCAAAATAGTCAAAATCCCGTTGCACCCGACATGAGTCACGGTTAATATCGACGTTTTGAGTAATACACAGACGCAACAACGTTGAAAAAAATTAAAATTATACTTTAAACTGTTTTTCTATCTTCACACACACACAAAATGCTTTCATATAATACAAAACAATATCCATAACAGTCACGAAATTCCGTTACATGCAACAGGAATCAAAGTTCATACCGACGTTGTCAGTCGAAAATCTGAGCCAGGTTATAACATAAAAAAGAATTAAATTATACTGTTAATCAACTGTTTTCTATCTTCACACACACACACACACACACAGAAAACAGTCATATAATAACCTAAAAAATATCCAAAAAAGACAAAAAATCCCGTTATATTTAACAGGAATCAAAAGTTGATACCGACGTTGACAGTTAAAAAACCGCAACCACGTTGTCTACGTTACTGAGTAAAGAGAAAGAAACACCGTTCGACCCATTCGCTCCGGTGATTTTCCCAAACTGAGCTCTTGTCCGGATTCTCACGAACAGTTTCGGGATAATAGGTGGCGCTGTAGGACAGGGAGTTTAATTTAGGGAAAAATGTTTTATTAAAGAATTTAAGTTATTTTTTGGGGTTTAGGTATAGGTGTTATAGGTTTGATTTTGGTTGAAATAGCGTTGCATTGGAGCCACAGGAGAAGGCAATTGCGTATGTTTGGTTTAGTTAAGTTCGAATCACGGCTACACAGTTTATTTTGAGCGGTTTGGGCTGGATTGAATATCATTGAACTAGAACTACTCAAGGGTATGCTGTTGGTGTCTGGTGCCGTAATTTAGTACCATAGTTAAGTAACGAGCCGACAATAGGGTACTTGACTAAAAAAAATTTATTGGCTTAAAATATTCTTATGCCAAAAATATTATACCCGTATTTTTTCTTTTTTTCAAATACCCCATAAAAAGGAGAACAATGAATTTTAAAATTAGGACGAAAAATCACTCCCGAAAACGCTTTGTGGCTGTCACGTGGTATCTATGATGTCACTAGTAACTATAAACAAACTTTGAAACACCATTTTGAAATCTACTTTAAGCAAATTTGAACTATCCGCTTCTGTAAAACCTCCACCCATTTTCTATATAATTCTTATTTTAATAGTAAGTTAGATTAAAACCAGTTTAATTACAAACAAAAAAACATCACATCAGTTTGTTTATATATATACTAGTGACGTCAGCCAAATTGTTGTTGACCGGTGTTTGTGATCCAGTGTTTGGTACCAACTCAACTTTTGACCCGTGAGTAGATACCCCACTCAACTTTTAAGGTCGGTAAAATACGCTGGGATATATTTAACATGCCGACCCGGCGGCGCAACAGTTAGGGCGCTAGCCTTTGGAGCCTCTGGGTTCGGGTTCGAATCCCGGTAAGGCATGGATGTTTGTGTTTGTCGAGTATATGCGGAGTACGTGCTCGTTAAATCTGTTGGGTCCGAAAGTCCTCCAAGTTCCCATACCAAATCAATACCTCTGGGGGTGACAAGCCAATTCTGGGGATCCTCTAGTTGGCCTCTGTCTCTAAAAAATAGATGGATCCACTTATGTGTGTGTTGTCTGTTGTGTTTGTCTTACTTGACGAAGGTTTATAAGCGGGTCTCTGACCAAGCACACAAACCTGAATATATATGTCTACCAACCAACCAACCAACCATATTTAACATGCATTCCCTGTTGGGATAATATTCGTCTGACTGTTTGGGATGCACAAATCGTTTACAGCCGGCAGTTATTTTGGCAATCCCTGGGGCCGAGCCTGTAACCTTTCGCATGCAAGGGAAACGTCTTATCCACTGGCCGCCCAGTCCCTTGATTCAAGTTGAAACATAGTTGCATGAGAGCTAAACGAGAGTTATTGGCAACGAACCCGAACTTTAGAACAGCGGTCAAGTGACTTCAGGGGGGCTGTGGAGAGCCTAGTGGTCAGCGTCTTGGTCTCGAGACTTACTTAGCAACCAATATATTCTATTTTGAAAAAATAATGTTTCTTCTTCTTCAAAAAAAACTTGTTAGGGCACATATAAACCAATTTGGGTCATTACTATTGGAACTAATACTATAATTACTATTAAATGCGTTATGGCCGTAGGGAGCCTAGTGGTCGAGAGAGTGGTCGATCTCGAGACCTCTCGGTATCGAGATGGGAAGTGCCGCGATCGAGTCCCGGTACCACTGAAGACCCACGGAGTACATGCGGAGTACTTGCTCGTTAAATTTGTTGGGTCCGAAAGTCCTGTGGTCGGTCATTACGCAGTTTATCACGGGTACAGGTCCCTGGAGAATATTTCCCTCCCCTTCAGGGACATGTCTAAATTGTGGAGGTGGCGAAAGATGGCAGCACCTTGTATGTGTCCGTTCTTCTTGACGAAGGTTTATAAGCGGGTCTCCGTGACCAATCCACAAGCCTGAAAATATGTGTCTACCAACCAAGTGACTTCAGTTAAGGATGGGTTAAGGGTTAAATTATACTTGAGATATATTTAGATTGTGGAAAAAGCTTTATTTTTTTTCTCAAGGTCTATTAACTAAGCCTAGACACAATGTAATAGCACCATCTAGGTGGCATTTATGGTTGATTAGTCCCCAAATGCATAGACATTGTTTCGCCTCATGGAGTTTGGAATTGTTTACAAAAAATGAAAAGGAACCAAACCTTTCCTCATAATAGTGTACTTTATTTAAAGAATTCTATCAAATTTTCTTTTAAAAAAAATAAGAAAAAAATATTACATGTTTATACAAATTTGTTAATGAGCTTAGTCGGATTAGTGCAACCCCTTCTTCTGTAGTTCACCTTCGTCTGTATTCTACATAGGGTAAAATCTCAATTAGACGGTGAAGAATGCGAGGTTTCCAACTTCCCTTCCTTTATAAACTAACTATCAAGGAAATATATAAGATCTTCATACAAACATCCAAATTTCGATCTGTCTCTCATATAACCTCCCCATAAATCCCATATGTTCACACGAATGAACCCAGTCTATTGCCATAGAGGTTTTAAACACTTGAGCAACTGCTTAATCAATAGAAACATATGCGAATTGCTAACTGTCTATTTAGGCAAATGTGGCCCGCTGATTTCGGCGCAAATAGACCAAAGCGCCGTAAACTGCAATCGAGTATGAACATAGAGTTTAAAATAAGATGGAGATGCTTGGCGCGAGATAAAATGAAGCCGTCAAAAAGTCGCCAAGTAACCCTAGTAAGCACAATGTAAGTTTGAATAGGGTACATGACAGTATCGCTAAAATACCTTCCAATCTTAATTAAATTTTAGTTTGTACCCAAATGTAACAAACGTATATATATTTTTGCAAAATAAATCTTTAAATAATAAAAATCATTTTCAAATGGCTTTTTTTTCATCGGTACGTAACGTGATCACAAAAACGTCGATTTGGCTGACGTCACTAGTATGTATAAACAAACCGGTGTGATGTTTTTTTTTTTTGTAATTAAACTGGTTTTAATCTAAGTTACTATTAAAATAAGAATTATATAGATAATGGGTGGAGCAGGTTTTACAGAAGCGGATAGTTCAAATTTGCTTAAAGTAGATTCCAGTTTCAAAGTTTGTTTATAGTTACCAGTGACATCAAAGATACCACGTGACAGCCACAAAGCGTTTTCGGGAGTGATTTTCGTCCTAATTTTAAAATTCATTTTTCCCCTTGTTATGGGGTATTTGAAAAAAAGAAAAAATACGGGTCTAATATTTTTGGCATAAGAATATTTTAAGTCATTAAATTGTTTAGTCAAGTACCCTATTATCGTCACACTAGAGCTACACGAGGGCTATTGGCGCCGGTCGTCGTAATTAAGAACCACAGTCAAGTGAAGAGCCGACACTTGAGTAGACACCTGACCGCACTCAACAGTTAAAGGCGACATCGTATGCAGCGTTGGGACTTACACCGGGTAATTTCCTGTACTGTACAAGAGATATTATTCATCTGGCATTTTTTTTGGCTGCAAGGGCCGTTTATAAGGTAGCATTTTTTTAAACTTTTAAAAATCACAATCAACAATTTTCCTTAATATTCTTTCGCAAATTAACTTAATATTATTTATCGTCTGCTCGATTTATTTGTAGTTCGAAGGATAATTAAATATTTATGCATAACAAAAAAACATGAAACTACTCCAAACTGCATTAAAATATAAGAAATGTAAAATAAAACTAAGCAGAAAAATGTTAATTAAAACTACAGACAGACAGACGGACATCGATGGCATGTCATACCTACTTTTTCCGATTTTTAAAATTCTTCTGAATAAAAAAAAAAGAAAAGTAGGCTAAACATTACGTTTGCATAGATGTAGACTGTAGGTTGGCACTTAATCTGAATTTACACAGAATGGTAACAATTTCCTTCACAGGTACGAAAAATAGGTTGTAATTATAGTTTTTAGTAGATAGTCAGAAATCGTCAAGTCACAATGCAGTAAGCCCATACTACAAACTCCAATGTACAGTCCCTGGACAAATTATTAGACGCACTACAAGATTTCATGTAAAATATTAATTAACGGGTGATATTGTACCTACATATTTGTATAAATACAAATATGTAGTCTACAACAATTTTTTTAAAATAAAAATCAATAATATTGTAGTTTAAATATACCATTATTGCATAAAAACTCTTAAGAATCATAAATTTACTAAAAAAAATACAGTGTCCAGTCTAATAATTTGTCTAGGTACTGTAGAATAGCGCCAAATACTTAGCCAACAGCGTTTGTTTGGGCTTACTACAAAGCTATCAATGGCTTCACTTGGCAAACCGGTTTTTGTATTAGCTTTTGCCCGACAGCATCTTCACCTTCTTCTTTACTCCATGAGTATGACGATAAGGCTACAGTGTGTCACTTTAAATAGTTGCATTTAAACTCTTTTCAGGATGCGGATAGAGTTAGTTTGGATTGATGAAGCGTATGATTGGAGTCTTTAGAGTTTTACGGATGAATGGGTGTCATTAAAGGATTGGATGTGTATTGAGATCTTAATGCACGTTTTACACGCGGAGTTGCGGTAATTTTGCCCATATTTAAGGAAACGGAAGATCGGGGTGGTAACGTTAAGTCATTTGAGCTTTCACAAGCAGCAAAAGGCCTTTTTTTAATATGAGTAAATTTGAAGTATATATATACAGTCCCTGGACAAATTATTAGACGCACTGTATTTGTCAGTGATTTTATGTTTCTTAATAGTTTTTATGCAATAATGGTATATTTAAACTACAATGTTATTGATTTTTATTTAAGAGAATTGTTGTAGACTACATATTTGTATTTATTTTAAGATAATTATGATTAATTATGATTAAGATTAATTTATATTAATTATTTATTATAAGATTATTTATGTGTAGAATCATCATCCTCAAATGCAGGAGACAGTACAGTCTTGCATGGATAGCATGCCGCGCAGAATTAAAGCTTTGATAGCGGCTAAAGGTGGCTCAACTAAATATTGTCTTTTATTAACATTAATTTCACTTTTATTTAAAACTTAATAAACTTATGCTTTTCTAAATTAATTTTATTTCTGTCAAAATTAGTCTAAATTAGTTTTATTTATGTCAAATAAATCGGTAATTGATTGGATAATATAAAAATAAAAAAACAAATCAATTTAAAATAATAAAACGGTACAATATCACCCGGTAATTAAAATTTTACATGAAATCTTGCAGTGCGTCTAATAATTTGTCCAGGGACTGTATATATGAAGGGTAAGGGGAAGTGTTGAATTTTTAAATAAAATTATGGGTGATTCGAAGGGGGTGGAGCGTGGGTTGTTTGTGTGGTAGAATATAATGTTTGACGTAGCTGTGACTTTACCATAAGTCGGACCGTTCTAGTTTGGACGAATTAGCTGCCCCGTCCTTGATTGTGAGGTATAAGCTAACATTTGACGTAGATATAAAATCACCGTAGGAGTGACCGTTCCAGTTAACATTGATTGATTTTCAATTTGGTTTGGTGGTTTTACATTAGGATTATCATTTGAGTCTAATGCGTTGTGCTCGTTTCACACCCAAAGTTTGCGGTAATATTTGCCGCACTTACCGATTCAGGTTGATTGCATTTTTAACGTCAAGCAATTTGATATACGAGTTATCTAGTTTAAAATTACTTTAATGCTAAACACTTCTCGTAAATATTATTATCAATTTTTGTTAAATATACAACTTTTAATTTACACGAGCTTGTTAAATTAAAAAAAAGTATTAGGGTAACAGCACATTGGAGCGATTTCCCGCTAGCGATTTGTCGCTAGCGGTTTTTCGCACTACGCATGCGTGAAAAAAACCGCTGCGAACATATTTTTCTCGCGTTTTGTTCGCTCAGGCCCTAGGGGCAGAATTTTTGGTGTTGTTAAAATCGCTTTGGCGCATGCTCAGTATGTAAGAAGCTGCTTGATTACTTAGTCACTCTTTGTTCAAAGTATTTATATCTTACATATCGGTGGAATTTTATTACCAATAAGCTTTTAATCATCTGTAAGTATGTACTTATTGTACTTTTGAAAAATTTAGATTTTTTTTAGTGTTCTCTGGACATCCAGGACTTGAAAACTACTCACTAAAAAAAAACAAAAAAAACATGGAATTTCTTGTGTTTCTTTCTTTTACATAGTTGAATAGTTATTGAATGAAAGATATTTAAAATTTCTAATTTAATTGAGATGGAATTTTTTTTAAATTCAAAGTACGTTTAACTGAGAAAGCGCATGTGATACTTTTAACTAAAACATATAACATCATTTTAATAAAAGATTTAAATTGGTTCAGAAAATAACATACAATTTTTCCTTTGTTGTACTTAATTTGACGTCGAAAATTAAAAGAAATATTTAATATGATAAAAGAATTTATAGTTATATTGCAAACCTATAACCAATTTTAAACACTATTTGTTAATAAGCCAAATCTGATTATTTAATGATACGACTAATAAGCATTATTAAATAATATTCTTAACGTCATGACTGGAAGCATATAAACAGCTCCTTGGATGTGTACAGAGAAAAACTCTAATATATATAACTACGCATGCGCGAAAGCGGTTTCTAAAAATCGCTCCCAAAAATCGCTCGGGGAGCGATCTGAAAATTGTTCGCCGCGGTTTTCCAAGCGGCGGTCAAATCGCGCATGCGCAGTAGGGAAAACCACCCTCAGACCGGTTTGTCGCAGCGATTGTTCGCTCTGCTTATCGCTCGCCGCTCCAATGTGCTACAGCCCTTACACACCAGCACAAAACTAAGAAATAGTTTATTATTTAGTTATAACTACGCATTTATTTTAAACATGCTAAAATTAACCGAAACCAATTTGGCAAATACATTTGTTCAAGTTACATTTTCATTTGTAACATTTAATTCCCGTATTAATATGTCAATTTCAAACTTTAAATTTATCACACAGAAATACTATTTTTATAATAAGAACGAATATTAAACAAAATCCAAAAATAACCGATTCATCTTTGATAAATCCCAAAAATTGAAACCACAAGATCCATTATCCTCCCTGTGCTTTATGTACATTATTAATCATAAACGTCGCATATGATAAATTTGGAATCACGTTTTACATCTTCATTGAGTTTTCTAGTACAGAAATTTGATTTATTATGCGTCATCAAACGAAGGATGTTTGGTTTTTGAAAAAACACCGGTTATTGGTTTAACCGGTTACTACACTGCTCAAAACATTTAGGGGAGCACTTTGAGTACTTTTGTTTACCCTTTCGGTTTCAACTTCTTTTTTTTATTATAAAAATCTGAAATTTGTGAAATAGATTCATTATGCATCCAGAATGAGATGGTAAAAAAACAGGGGGGGGGGGACCTTAATTTTTTTTAAACTAAAATTTAAGGGGGAAAATGGAATCATAACTTTTGAATAAATTATAACAATAATATAAATCAAAACTTTATTTATTAAAAAAAAAAGTTAAAATCAAATTTTAAATATCTAAGAATGCAAGCGTGAAGAATTTAGGGTCAATTTATTGCATAAAATTTTTTTGGGGAGTGAATTGTATTTTACAATGTTTTTCATATTTTCATTTAGTTAAAACAAACATTATTTAATTCTTCAAAAGACAAGATTCTTCCATCTAACGATAAATAAGTACGATCTCAACTTAGTAAGAAAAAAATCGGTAGCTGATGATACCAAATAGAATCATTGGGTGTGAAAGAGTTTAAAACCATGCGTTCCCCTAATTGTTGTGAGCAGTGTACTTTCCAGTTGTTAAAAATCTCTCCAGTTCTTTAAAAAATGGATTGTAGTTGTTTACATATTTTAGTATGTATTAGTATTCAGCATATAGCCGTTTGTCTAAAAATATTAGAATTTTTTTGCTTTTCAATTTTTCTTAAAATTATCATTGGTTTTTAAAACTATAATTCGGTATTTTCATATATTTTAAGTTTTATATAAATAAAGTTCATTTTATTTACGTAGTGATCTATTCGTTTTGAATATGTTAAGGTTTTCAGGTTTCTCATTTTGAAAACGTTGTTTTACACCCATCCCTTTTCTCGAAAAGAAAGGTACTTAAAATGGGGTTGTTTGAATTAGCATCGTACTTGAGCTACACGAGAGATATTTTCGACGGGCGTCGTAATTAAGAGAGACTGTCAGTCCCATAGAGCTAATGCATTAGTTTTGGAATCACAACCACAGCAAAAGTATTGCTTTGCCATGTTAGCCTTTTTTTCTCCAGGTATGGGAATCAACATAACATCAAAATGAAACAAATTTGAAACTAAAATGTTATTTAGTTATTTAAATATATAGTTTTGAAGTTTTAAAATGCCCCATATGTCCAGCAGATGGAGACACTATTTTAAATATTTTATCAATTAATAATTAATTAAATGTTATTTTCTTTTCAATTTTGTCTTAAATTGATGTTATGATGATTCCCATACCTAGTGAAAATGGGATAGCATGGCAAATCAATTCATTTGTAAAATTTAGGATTTTAAATCTAATGCATTAGCTCTATGCGCCTGACAGTCCGTCTTAAGAACAACAGCCAAGGGAAGAGTCGACACCTACGTAGGCACCGAACAAAACTTTTCAAATGCGACTTCGTACGCGGCGTTTTGACTTTTAAGCATATTAAACATGCACTTTCTCTACATGGAGTATTATTTGCCGGACTTTATATATGCACATACCGTTTATTGGTCGGCAATTACTTTAGCAGTGCCCGTTTCCGAACCTGGGACCTTTCGCCTTCAAGGCAAGGGCCTCACCAACTTTGCTTCCCATTTTATGAACTTATATACAACATAGTAGTTTGTAGTTCGTTTTAGTTTTAGTATGAATTATCGTCGCACTACAGCTACACGAGGGGTATTGGCGACGGGCGTCGTATTTTAGAACCACAGTCAAATAACGAGCCGACACCTGAGTAGGCACTCAACGCAACCGTTAAGGGCGACATCGCACGTAGCTTAAGGACTTTAAATGATATTTAACGTGCACTCCCACCACACGGGGTATTATTCGTTTTTGGCTGCACAGGCCGTTTATAGGTCGGCAGTAATTTTGGCGATGCCCGGACCCGAACCTGGGACCTTCCGCATGCCAGGCGAATGCCTAACCGACTAGGCTCCCCAGCATCCCAGTTTGCAGTTCGTATAAAAAATTGGCTTTTTCATTTCAGATTTTCTTAAAACCAACTATATTTAAAACCAAACTTAAGGTATATTCATGTTCTTCCAGTTTTAAATATGTAAACTGTTGGTTTTAATTAAACAATTACTCGTTTTGAAAGTATTGTCCCGTTCTTGGTTACTATTTTAACCCTTTCAGTATCAATGATGTCATTTGGCATCATCATGTTTCTGATCATAATTTTTAAAAAATAATAGGGCTGACATCTATTGGGATTAATAAAAAATATTTTCTAATCGAACAAAGTTTGAAGAATCGAATGATGTGCTTTTTTGATATCATAAATGTCTATAGACGATCATAATTTTTTTTCTAAAATGATGATGTCAAATTGTCATTGGGACTGAAAGGGTTGAAAATATTGTTTTGGTCCCAGTTCTCGACACAAAAGTATAATCTCTCAAATAATAACACACACACAGGTAAAATTAAATTAATAATATCGTCAATAACCGATGAATAAATTATCGGTTATTTCCGGTTTAACCGAATCCATAAAAACCTGTTTTTCAGTCTTACCCTATCCGATCTCCCATCCCTATGCCAAACTATGCGGATAAAATTAATGTGCGGTTCTTTACTTGGCGTAGAAAAATAATCAATCATATTTTTCTTGGGTTAGATCATTGGTGGCGCAAGGTTGTGATAATATTGTTAATGTTTAATGGGGTAAAGATATATAAGAGGTTTAATGGAAGTCCGTTAAGGTGTCTTAGTAATTGTAGAGGTGAAAGTTTGGAGAAGATTATGACGTGTTACTTTGATACATTTTATGCTATATTGTAATGTTGCTATGCTACATTGTTGTATCATTGTAATATAAAATGGGTTTTGAATTATAATTATGTAAAAAAATTAAAAAAGTAGGTTTGTAACAGAATTTGTCATTTAACCCGATTCCATACAACAGTTGTGTTTAACAGGTGAAAAGGCGACAAGCACAGCATTAATATTCTATATTAAACATTTACATGCTAAATTTGGCTAGTTTCATTTATTTTATTTCGAAAATTCAATAATTATTACTTACCGTTGCAAAAATCAATCTATATTTTAAAGAATAAATATGTAATATTCCTCGCTTTTAAGTAGAATGAAAACATTTCATATCAACGTACACAGAATTTCGTAGTGAAATATGTTTGACGTCATTTCAAACTGATGGATGTCGCAAAAATAAATTTATTTTAATTTATTGTCTAAAAGAATTAAAGTTTCTCGAGCTATTGTTGCACATGGAAATGGTGATTCAACTCTAATAAAAATGGCTTCCTATGCTTTTTAAATGAGCATTAAACTTTGTAGTTATTCAAATAATTGAAGTACTTCGAATTCAAATTCTTTTCAGAAATTTTTAATGTATTCTAATTTCGAAACGCTGAATTTTTTGTCGTATCACACTTGTCCGTATCATTTGTAGTCTTGGCTACGATAGTGGGTGACGGATTGACTGAACGATTATAATATCTTCCACTTTTTACGGTATAAACGTAGTCTGGAAGCTAAAAACCAAATCGATTTCTTCTTTGAGCCATTAACGACGCCTGGGAAAATTGCAACCCCAAAAAAGGAGTTCCTCTTTTATTTAAATATATAATAGATATGACCAAGGAAAATCATTTTGCATAACATTTATGTAAGAAGACCGATACGTTAAAAAAATTACACGGCAAACGAAATAAAAACAGCCCCAAAGTTTAAATTTAACAAAAGAAAAATAGACCGGAATATGCCTTTTTAAACCGATTTTTAATGGTGCGAACATCTCTGCCAGAATATGGCATAGCCTCCACAAGCGATTCAAGTTTTTAAAATAACTTAGAAAATAATTTTGAATTCTTGTATAAAGTTCACGGCCTTTCTTACAAACAATATAATTTGATTGAAAATTTTACAACTCTAATGCATTGAATTTAATATGTAACGCATTTCTAGAAAAAAAATAACACAACAGGCACATTAGTGGTAAACAAGAAATTCTAGAAAAATAGCTTTTTATCGTGATACTTTAATACTTATACTTAAGTTCTTATAGTACGGTTACATAAATGAGGAAATATGAATGATAATACGTGACGTCGTACATTTCTAAAAAAAGTGTTTTTAATATCGGTATGCAAGAACTGAAGTTAAAACAAACCATTGGGTAAATAGACGGAAAAGAGTACAGACGAACGGACAAAAAGTATAAAACATAAGACTGTAAGAACTTCTATGTTAATGCCCACTTTCCATTTTTAGCTTCCGCACTACGTTTATAACGTAAAAAGTGGAAGTATTATAATTAATTAGTCCGTCTCTATGTCTGTCTGTCCGTCACCCACTTTCATAGCAAAAACTACAAATGCTACAGGCAAGTGTGATACGTCAAAAACTTCAGCGCATCGAAATTAGAAGACATTGAAAATTTCAGAAAATAATTCGAATTCAAAGTACTTTAATTATTTAAAAAACTGCAAAATGTAATGCTCATTTAAAAAGCATAAGAAGCCATTTTTATTAGAATTAAATCACCATTGCCATTCGCAACAATCGCTCGAGAATCTTTAATTCTTTTAAATAATAAATTAAAAGAATTTTTTTTTGTGTGACATCAATCAGTTTGAAATGACGTCAAATATATTTCACTAAGATATTCTTTGTTTGTAACGTTGATATCACATGTTTTGGTTCAATTTAAAAGAGAGGAATATTACATATTTGTTCTTTGAAATATAAATTAATTTTTACAAACGATAATTATTGAATTTTGGAAATAAAATAAATTAAACTAGCCAAATTTATCGTGTAAATGTTTATAATAGAATTACTATTGTGTTTGGCGATTTTTTTCCTGTAGAATACAAATAATGTGTGGAAGCGGGGCTAAGTGACAGATTCGGTTACACAAACCTACTTGTTTTAAATAATTATAATTAAAAATGCTAAAAAAAATTTACTGAAGTGTAAGTACTGGTTTTTTCTAACGCAACCATACTAAAATTCTTCTGAATTGAATTTATGTTTAGAAAATAGAATATGTTACGTAAAAAACGTACTTTTATTGGACATTTTTTCAACGGTTGAAAAAAATGTAATTTTATTTTCCACCGCGTGGGGGATTAAATGTCTATAAATAAATTATTACTTATCCATTATACTTTTTGCAGGGATTCTTTGAAAAAATAAATCAAAACGGTTAAAAAACATTTTATAAAAACATGTGAATTAAGTTGAAAATAGATTAAAGTACTTTACATTTTCAAAGACTAAAACGAAACAACTAAAGCTCTAAAAAAATTTTAATAACTTCATCCAAAAATAAGTTTAGCTTGACTTAATTTGAAAGCTCCATTTTAATCTGAATGTCTTTAATTTATATTCCACAGTACGACGCGAAATTGGTTAAAAATAATTGTAAGTAGCATTTTCGTTAAAAATTAATTTAAATGATTACAGCAATAACATTAAATACGTTGTTTTGAATAAAAATTGATTTTTAGAATAACTTATTAAATTAGAAAAAATGCAATATTATTTTTATATATCTGCTTTTATTACTAATATTACTTCAAAACTTTATTCTGCTTAGGTAAGGTTAGTTTTGAAATATCGTCGCACTAGAGCTACACGAGGGCTATTGGCGACGGGCGTCGTATTTTAGAACCACAGTCAAGTGACGATTATTCTGTATCTGTTTAGTGGATGCGTGGTATAACATAGATCATTTTTACAAATTCTGTGTTCACCAAACCAACTTTGAAACGGATCATGCAAAAAACTAAGGGTGTGTAACATTACGCGGCTTTCTATTACTACTTAATTAATCAATATGTAATTATCTATATATATATAAAAGGGACATTGTTAATTGACAGACTCACTAACTCACGTATCAACGCCCAGCCCAAACCACTGGAGGTACAGCTACCAAATTTTAGGAGAATATTCTTTTTGTAATGAAGGCGTCATTTAAGAAGCGATTTTTCGAAATTTTAACCCAAACGGGTGTAGTAGTGCAAAACGTGAGCTGATTTTCTCATAAGGAATAGCACTGTACGATTAGAATTTATACTTTTTATTTCAATTTAAAAGAAATTTCAGCACGTTCAGCGTGAACGAAAATTAAATCTAAACACGTAAGAGCACGTGATTTTAATTTGTGGGATTGTTATTTGGATATCAGTGTTTTATTTTATTTATAGAATTTAAATCTTTTGATTTTTTTTGTTTCCGAATTTAATTTAATTGATGTTTACAAATTTTAAGAAATGGCAGTAAAGGCGATAATTATTCTAGATCTGGTCTGATGAATACTTCTAAGAAATGTCGATTTTATCTACGTATAGAGTATGTACTATACGTTTATGAAACTGGCAATTTGGTACAGCTATGATATAATAGCCGATTGAATTTTGGCATTGGCGGCTTTTTGGCGAAGTTGAAAATTTAACGTAGGGTAGATATTCCCATCCAGTTGTATGGGTTAGGATTAGCTTGAATTATAGTCGCATTAGAGCTACACACGAGGGCTATTGGCACAGGCATCTTCACTTAGAACCACAGTCAAATGACGAGCCGAAACATGAGTAGGCACCCAATGCAACTTTTAAGGGCGACATCGTACACAGCGTCGGGACTTTGAAAAATATGTAACGTTCTTTCCTACCACACGGGGTATTATTCGGGACATGGGGCATTTTTGGCTGCATGTGCCGTTTATAGGTCGGCAGTTATTTTGACGATGCCCGGACCCGAATCTAGGACCTATCGCATGCAAGGCGAATGCCTTTACCGACTGGGCTCCCCACCCCTGTCGAGTGGTCGAATATGGGGTGGAATGTTTACCACATTTTGGGCATTTTCAGGTATAGAAGAGCAAATAGAAACCGGCCATTATATCATAGCTATTCTGGCAATTTTAACACGGCCTATGGGAAAACCCTCCGTAAGGGCTTAGGTATAATCGGACATATTTTTTTAAAAAAATAATGCTGATATTAGAATGATGGGAAATTATAATATACTGATGAAGTGCTGACCAGTGGAGAGGAGATCAATTGGTATTAAATAAAAGTATACATAAAAAAATCACCGTTAGTAAGGGTACACCCGTGCAACGCCGGGTTTATAAAGCTAGCATACCATATAAAGTAATTAAAATTACTTTAAAACCTAAAACAATATATGAAAGCAGCCTTTTTTGCATGCAAAACTCTTATCAAAACCTTATTATGACGTTCGACAGGTCCTGGGAACTTCATGTACCGAATTTGAAGTACGTAGCTCTTTGTTTTTCAGCAATACCTTTGAAACAAAAAAAGTTCTATGGCAGCTTCCCTTTGCGCATGCTCGATTTGTTTCGAAAACTTTAGAATGACGTCCTACAGGTACTATAAACTCGTGTGCCAAATTTGAAGTCTTTATCAATCAGATTTGGGGGTTCCGCGTGAGGCTGACCACCTTACCGGGACATATGCCTAGCACCCCAGAGCCCTAGGTCACGAAAGCTGAAATGGGTACGGCAGGCCTTGGCCCAGTAATGGACTATTGCGGGGGCTGGGGAGCCCAGTCGGTAAGGCACTCGCCTAGCATGCGAAAGGTCCCAGGTTCGGGTCCGGGCATTGCCGAAATAGCTGCCGACCTATAAATGGTCCGTGCAGCCAAAAAATGTCCGACGGATAATACCCCGTAGAGGGAGTGCACGTTAAATACCCTTCAAAGTCCTAGCGCTGCATACGATGTCGCCCTTAACGGTTGCGTTGGGTGCCTATTCAGGTGTCAGCTCGTCACTTGACTGTGGTTCTAAAATACGACGCCCGTTGCCAATAGCCCTAGTGTAGCTCTGGTGCGACGGTAATTAAAAAAATGGGCTATTGCGCCGAGGAGTTTAGTAGATCTATCAGATTTTAGTAAGGACAGGTGGATCTGGGATAGTTGCAACTGAGAAAGTATTGGACTCTTATGAGTTCTGTTGAAGTTTTCGCAACACTAGCAGCTTTATAGACGGACTAATTGTTCAAAGCCACTTTTTTCCAGAATCAGCACCCTACAAACCGTGTAGAAAACACTAAAAACTCCGTTTCTGATATTCGACCTCCATCACAATTTTTTTCTTCTTGAGCTCAACAGCCTTTTGCAGGCCAAGGCTGACTCGCTGATCCTCCTCCAGTTGGCCCCATTAGCCGCAATAGCTCTCCATCGGTTGACTCCTATAAGATTGAGGTCCCTTTCAACATCGTGTGGGTGGTCGTCCTCTACGTCTAGTACTTTCTATTTTGGAAAAAGTCACTTTTTTGGTGGGGAAATCATCAGGACATCTGTACAAATGGCCAAGCCACCTAATTCGGGATGCTTTAATAGTTCTCACATTGTCGGTCCCGCCAAATTTGGCAAATTTTTTGTAAATTTCATAGTTGTAAAGAATTCACAACTATGAAATCTCACAATGCTTTTATTACATTTATATTCCATATTTAGTAATTCAAAGTAAAAAAAAGCCAAATGAGCTGCATTCTCGCCAAACCAAATGTTAAATCTTTAATCTTTTTTTTAACTTTTAAATCTAAAAAAATTCCATGGTTACCCTATGCGCGTGTGTGATTTTCGCAAAAGCATAATTCACATGTCATGAGAAGTACTAAGAACTCGAATACCAAATTTGCTTGTCTGTATACCTTCATTTTTCAGCAATACTTTTTAAAAATTAAAAAGTTCCACGGCAGCTAATCTTTACACAAGCGCAATTTTGTCGATAATCATATTACGAAGCCCGACAGATATTGGGAACTGTTTGTGCCAAATTTGAAGTCCGTAGCTCTTTTAGTTCGACCTATAGAGTGGATTTAGCCAGACAGATGTATCAATGTTCAAAAAACACACTTTTTTTAGAATCAGCACCCTTCAAACCGCTTATAAAAAATTAAAAACACCTCTTCGGATGTTCAACCTCCATCCTAATACCTTTGTATGTCATATAATAAGTAATTAAAAGTAAAAATCCAGCAAAAGGACTTACACTCTCGCCAAACCAAATGAATCACTTGCATCATGTATAATTCACGACACCACCCTCTCTTAAGCATCGCAGAAGGATTGATTACTTCTGTGTTGTTGTTTTTTTTGCCGAACGTTAAATTAGCGAATTTTACACACAAAAGCTCTGTTAAACAACACCTTTCGGCTGATTTTATTAGCATGCATAAACCATTAATTATCGTAAAAGGTTTTTTTTGTGAAAAGTGATTCTTTTGTTTTGTTTTTAAGTAGCTAGTGATTGAAGGTTGAAATGGTCTCTAAGGTGAATTTAATGTGAGAGGCTGCTTTCACAAGTAAAACACTTTCTGTAAAAAAAAACTTACAGTACTCAATAGCAGTTTACTGAAATACAGTACTGATTAACAGCTTACTTCAGTACAGAACGGATTATCAGCTAACTAGGGTACAGTACTGCAGTTAACTTAAATACATCAGTGATTAGCAGTTAATGTTGATATAGTACTGTTTAAAAATTTACTTCAGTGCAATACTGATTGGCAGTTAACCGATATACAGTACTGATTAACAACTTACTTCAGTACAGAACGGATTATCAACTAACTAGGATACAGTACTGATTAACAGTTAACTTAAATCCATCGTGATTAACAGTTAATGTTGATATAGTACTGTTTAAAAATTAACTTCAGTTAATACTGATTAGCAGTTAACCGATATACAGTACTGATTAACAGCTTACTTCAGTACAGAACGGATTATCAACTAACTAGGATACAGTACTGATTAACAGTTAACTTAAATCCATCGTTAATTAACAGTTAGTGTTGATATAGTACTGTTTAAAAATTTACTTCAGTTTAATACTGATTAACAATAAACGTAGTAACAATACTGAGTAAAAGTTAACTTTATTAACAGTACTGTTTAATACTTGACTTTTCAGTACAGTACTGGATAACATTACACACACAAGCCCTGTTAAACAACACCTTTCGGCTGATTTTATTTAAACGCAGAAGCCATTAATTATTGTAAAAGGGATAAGGTAAGAGACATACAAAGATAATCGCGGCTATACATGATGGAATGTTTCAACTTTCAAATTTGAACAAGAAATGCATTTTGCAGTGGATTCCAGCACACGTTGGTATCGACGGAAACGAGTCTGCTGATATCCTGGCAAAAGAAGCAAGAAAACACATCAATGACGTTCTTCCCCAAACCACTTTTAATGATATCAACTCAGTGCTAAAGCAAAATTTAAAAGTTTTAAAATTAAACACCAAATCTGCGCATTAAACACCAATAGGGTCGCTGCGACCACCCTAACTAGATTAAGGACAGGCCACTTCAAAGGGATGGAAATCCAAAAAGATGGAACTAGGAAATACTCCAGCTGCAGAAACTGCCCCGACTCGGAACTGGATCCAAAACATCTTTTCTCTTGTCCAGCCATCCTGGCAAAATTGCAGCAGATCACCAACTCGCCCTACGAAGACCTTTATGAGGACCACTGTCTGCAGATCGCTGAAGCAGTCTATGAGACCTTTGGTCCCATATAATCTTTATCCATGGACACGACATCATCATCATCATCATCAAAGAGATAAGGTGTTTTTTTGTTGAAAAGTTATTTTTTTAGGTAGCACGTGATTTAAGGTTGAAATAGTCTTTTAGATGAGTTTTAATGCGAGAGATTGCTATAAAGTACCTCACTTGAGAAAACAATGAAATTCAGCACAGTATAAATTAAGGGGAGTCGGATAGGTGTTTGGTTCAAAAAGGTCGATTTTCTGTTTTTCTTTTATTTTTAATCTGAATATCTATATCTTTTATTTAAGACCAAGATTATTGGTTTCTGTTTAGTAGTTTTGTTTTTAAAAGCATTTTTCAGAAACTCAGTATATAAGTTCTTACCTACACCTTAATTTTCTGATGCGTTTCCTGAAATATAAGGTTTTTCAACAGTTAGGAAAATTTTTCTCAGGATCTATAAAAGATATCAGCATGTTTTGTTTTATTATTCGTCCCCATTAATAGATCTTTGATTTAAACTGAGGAATTTTAAAATATCTTTGCACAAAAAAAAGTTATATAGCTTTAAATCGGGTTTTGTGAGTGTTTTTTAATACATATTTAATTACATACAAAAAATCGCTGTAAAAGTATTTTTTTATAATGTGAAATATCCTCAGTTTTAATCAAAGAACTATATGTAAGGAAAAAATTATAAAAATGTCATAATGATATCTCATATAGTTCCTGAGAAAAATGTTCCTAAAGTTAGTAAAATTAACATGGACGATATAGAACCATCCGACTACCTTTAAGAGACAAACACAAGAATATAGAGTTAACTTTAATATAGTACTAGTAGAAAGGTTATCATCAGTACAGAACTGATTAAGGTAACCCGGAATCTTGCACACCTTCATTGGACGCAATGTTAATTTAAGCCTTTTTAATGTTTCTCAGGAACTACTGCAGTTATTAACTTAAAAATTGTTCAGGTAGTTATTCAAACATATTTAATTTCTGATATGCGGGCTTTAAGAATTATGTCTGTTAGTTCCAGAAAAATTAAAATTTTACATGTGCTAAGTAAAAAAAAAAAAATATGAAGATATTCTTCCTACTTAAAGTAAGCCGCCCACATATCAAGATTAAGCAACATTTAAGAAACATTTTTACACCTGAACAGTGATTCTTGCTATTATAGATCCTGAGAAAAAGGAACATAAACATAAAAAACATGTTTTGAGATATCAAGCGTTAAAGTTTCGGTTTCGATATTGCAAACTGTTGAGTGGGATCCAAAGAATTAATTAATTGGAGTACTTCTAATTCGAGCATCAATACATGTTTTATATCACTGGAATTAGAAGAATTTGGGCTATTCAAAACAAACAAAAACTCAAAAACGATATTTTTTCAATTTTTCGTTCCGGGTTACCTTAACAGGTAACTTGAATACATTGCTGATTACCTTTTTAAATTCAGTTCATTACTGATTTACAGTTATCATCAGTACTTATTAATAGTTAACTTCAGTACAATGCTAATTAACAGTCAACTTCAGTTACGCTACTGGTAATAAGTTAATTTTACTGTTTATAGTACTTTTTAATAGTTGGACTTTTTAGTACAGTACTGATTAACAGTTACATCTAGTACATTACTTATCAACAGTTATTTTCAGTTCGACAGATTAACTGTTATTTTCAAGACATTACTGATTAGCAGTAAAATAATAAAAGGGGGGCTGGGGAGCCCAGTCGGTTAGGCATTCGCCTAGCATGCGAAAGGTCCCAGGTTGGGGTCTGGGAATCACCAGAATAACTGCCTATCTATAAACGGCCCGTGCAGCCCAAAATGTCCGACGAATAATACTCCGTGTAGAGGAAGTGCACGTTTAATATCCTTCAAAGTCCTAACACTGCGTACGATGTCGCCCTTAACGGTTGCGTTGAGTGCCTACTCAGGTGTCGGCTCGTCACTTGACTGTGGTTCTAAAATACGACGTCCGTCGCCAATAGCCCTCGTGTAGCTTCAGTGCGACGATAATTCAAACTAAACTAAAATAATAAAAAGTATTGTCTGAAATTAACTGGAAAGAAACTGTAAAAGTACTTAGTTTCATTAGCCATATTATTAGAATAAGAAATATGTCTTTAACTTTGCATTTGATCATCAAATATTGATAAAAATACATTTAATGGTTTATAAAATAGCAAGGTCCATCATACTTATTTAGTCATTTGTGAATACCATTAACTCATTCCTTACTAAATAAAAAGGCTTGCTTTAAATTTTAAAAAATAACTATTTTTTCGTGTAACTTAATTTTTACTATACAATCTTTTCAGTACTATGGTCTTCATGTCTATTATATTTTATTTTTCTAGATAAACTTAAACAGAAACTGAATGTTAGCATGGGAAAATTTCTTGTTAACCATCCTTAGTGAGTTTAAACAGAATATTGTATACATTTTAAGTCTAGGAACTATTTGTTTTAAACATCTGAAATAATGTTACTTTATTTTTAAAAAAAAAAAAGAAACTAAATAAAATATACCTAATTTGGCCACTTTTATTTTAAATTTAAAATCGTTTTTCTATGTTTCTTTTCAATTTCGCTAAGAATCGCTAGACATTTTCGGAAAACCATATGTTTTTTTAAAAAATGTGTGATAATGTAAAACTAAATTATATTTTGATTTTTTAAAAAAAATCAAACTATAATTTAGTTTTTCTAAACGATTAATTTAAATTAATCTTTAAATGAAGCAGTATCAGCATTAAACTTCAAAACATTCAAAATAGCGTTTCAAAGCAACTTAATCAATGAGTGGTTGTAATTAAGAGCACTGGCTTTACCAGGTATACTTAACTTAGTCATTTTGTATATACAAGTAAATATTTTTACTGAACAAAATAAATTAAATAATAGCATTGATAGAAGGTTGTCAAGTTAGAGATAACTTACGCAGCTAGAAGACACAACAACTGCTGATTGAAGATTGATTCACTTGTAGGATTTTATTGATTGCAACTTTAAACAAATATCAATCAAGCTTAATCTTTAGCTTATTTCATTTTAAAGTAAAGTTTACAAAAGTTAAATACAAATAAACAGCTTGTTTTCAAATAATTCTATCATTTAAGTTCATAAAATTTTAGCAAAACATCAAGGGTCGGCATTCTCGATAAGCAAACAGGTCATCCACCACTCTCGATCTGGTTGGTTGGTTGGTAGATATATATTTTCAAGCTTGTGTGCTTGGTCACAGAGACCCGCTTATAAACCTTCGTCAAGAAGGACGGACACGACATACACACACATACAAGACAGATGCTGCCATCTATCGCCACCTCCACAATTTAGACATGTCCCTGAAGGGGAGGGAAATAGTGTCCAGGACCTGTACCCGTGGTAAACTGCGCAATGACTGACCACAGGACTTTCGGACCCTACAGATTTAACGAGCACGTACTCCGCATATACTCGATGGGTCTTTAGTGGTACCGGGACTCGATCGCGGGACCCTCGATCTGGTAGACGCCCCTTTTTACTGCCGCAGGCTCGAGCAAAAGTGTTGCCACCAACATGCATCGTATCAATTAAAAAAAATATCCATCAAATGAATTTCGTCAATAAACGTGGACAATCATCATATTAATATTTCTTTGTAAGTCAACAGTTTAAAAAAACATTTCAAATCATATTTTAGATAGATAACGTCGTTAAAACTTTCAGTAAAATTCTGAAGTGATTCGAAACAAATTTTTAAAATGTACACTGCGTACTTATCTTATTGTATCCATAGTTAAAGAAAAATAAATAAAATGTAACCATTATAATTCGTAAGTACTGCGAGAAAATCTTGGCATTTTAATACTTTTATATATTTTGAGAATTTAGCAATTAATAAAAAGTTTATATTTTGCATATATCGTACACTAAGTAAAATATTTTTAAAGTCTTCAACCACCTAGTAAGGCTGCACTTTAAATTTGAACCCTAAATAAATATAAAATTCCGAACTTTACATCAACTGTAGAAAATGTCGAGAAAGGTTTAGTACATTCATGAATGAAGGGCTGGGAAGCTCAGTCGGTTTAGGCGTACACCTTCCATGTGGAAGGTCCCAGGTTCGAGTATCGCCAAAATAATTGCCAACCTATAAATGACCCGTGCAGCCAAAAATTTCCGACGAATAATACCCCGTGAGGAGGGAGTTCACGTAAAATATGCCCCAAAGTCCCAACGCTGTGTACGATGTCGCTCGTAACGGATGCGTTGGGTTCCTATTCAGGTGTCAGCGTCACTTGACTACAGTTCTAATTTACGACAACCTTCGACAATAGCAATCGTGTAACTCGAATGCGACGATAATTCAAAATTAGCTACATCAATGAATGAATTTAAATATTAATTATTAAATAAAAGTTTAATTACCAAATTAAAATAAAGATAAATTAATTATTTTTATTAAATTAAACTATGTCTATAATGTCCGCTTAGCAACACTTTTAAATGTTATAACTCCGGAGAAATTTATTAAAAGCAAAAAATTTTTAATAAGACTTTAAAAGTAATTGTTGTAAAGGTTAATTAAAAGCAACTCAATTACAAAATATTTAAAAAATTAAAGCGAAAAATAAATAAGCTTCTTTGTGCTAAAGTTTAATTACATTTGTTAATTAATACTGTTGAAGGTTGATGTCGTAAATAGCACGCTTTAAATTATGTTGTCAAAAGTGTACTTCTATACGGAACAGAAACGTGGAAATTAACTAAGCAACAAGAGAAAAGGGTAAATAGCTGGCAAAATAAATGCCTTAGAAAAATTTTAAAAATTTATTGGCCACAAACCATATCAAATGCAGAACTATTAAAAAAAAACACAACTAGAACCAATAACTAACAACATCAAGAGAAGAAGATGGAGGTGGATCGGACATGTGCTGCGAATGCCGCAAACAAAGATCCCACCAGTGGCATTGCAATGGGCACCAGAGGGAAAAAGAAAAAGAGGGAGACCTAAACTAACATGGAGAAGGATGGTGGAAGAAGAGAGAAATCAGGCGGGGTGGACGTCATGGTCAGAAGCAAGAGCTACCGCAGCCGATCGGAGGAGTTGGCAAACTAGGTGTCGGGCCTTATGTGCCACTTGGCATGAAGAGGATAAGAAACGAAGAAGAAATTATGTTAATTAAATTTCTGTGCGTATTTTTTCATTAAATTCCCAATTGTTTTAGACGAAAATTTATGTAATTTCGATTCGGGTCCGGCTGTTTTGTAATGCGTTGATCAAGGTTACCCTTAAAATTAAAAAAAACAATAAATATGATTCAATTAGTTTTAAAAATTTAATGTATGGAATGATAAGTGAAAAAGTTATTTTATTTAATTAAAATATTTAGCTAATTTATTCGTTTTATTTAACTGCCTCCCTAAAATAAAATTGCTAATTATATATGCGCTTGCAACCTACTTACACTACAGTCCCTGGACAAATTATTAGACGCACTGCAAGATTTCATGTAAAATATTAATTATTGGGTGATATTGTACCGTTTTATTATTTTAAATTGATTTGGTTTTTTTATATTATCCAATCAATTACCTTTTTATTTGACATAAATAAAACAGCATTCATTTAAAAAAGCATAAGTTTATTAAGTTTTAACGAAAAGTGAAATTAATGTTAGTAAAAGTCAATATTTAGTTGGGCCACCTTTAGCGGCTATCAAAGCTTTAATTCTGCGCGGCATGCTATCAATGCAAGACTGTTCTGTCTCCTGCATTTGAGGATGATGATTCCACACATAAATCATCTTATAATAAATAATTAATAAAAAATAATCTTAATCATAATTAATCATAATTATCTTAAAATAAATACAAATATGTAGTCTACAACAATTCTTTTAAATAAAAATCAATAATATTGTAGTTTAAATATACCATTATTACATAAAAACTCTTAAGAAACATAAAATTACTAAACAAATACAGTGCGTCTAATAATTTGTCCAGGGACTGTATATAAGTATAAAATTACCCATAACACATTTGTTCCCTGTGTAACGTATACATAATTTCTGCCCCCCCGCCATGTCATATAATAAAATATATAATTAAAATATACATTAATATTAAAAAACTGATTCCCGATATTTTTATTAAAAACATGTTTCCCCAAAACGTACAAGAATTACATTTTTCAAATAAATTTGCAGTTATAGGGTAGCTATGAAAGTTTAACGCTATTTAAGAACTATTCCGAAATGTATTATATAATTTTTCTATTAAGATATAAACTCATTAATTTTCAATATCATTAAAAGCATATTTTGATACCAAATACATCTAAGAGTAAAATTTATTATTTTTCTAATGAATTCTGCAGACATTTTTGGTAGTTTAACCGCTTGTTAAGCACACTATCTTTCTTATATTTGCTGTTTTTTAACCATTAAATAAATTTATTTAAGAAAAAATACATAAATTGCTGCAGAAATATGTTTTTTTGAAAATTTATCTTATTTTAAGAATATAATTTCCTGATGGTGTGCTGACCAGTGGAGTGGGGATTAATTGGCATAAAATAAAAATTTACATAAAAAAACAAATCACCGCCATTAAAGGTAAACCCGTGCAACGCCGGGTTTATAAAGCTAGTTTGTATATAAAATCCAAATCCAATGTATAACAAATACAACACTCAATTGATCTGCACTTTACCAATGAATGTTGTTATAAAAGTAGTTTGAAATACTGCTTTATAATAAATGCGTTTCCGATTAATGTAAATGTTTTATTTTATTCCTTAAGTAAATATTTGTAAACCCCATTGAAAAATTAAATTATTCTTATTGTTTGTTTGCTTGAGAAACTGATTTTTATTTGCGGCTACAAAGAAAGTTACACTTAATTCACAAAATTGTATCCAGTCAAAAATCAACTAACTAAATCTTTTTTAAAAAAAATCAACATCCATTAAACGTCAACTATACTGTAGTTAAACACTAAATTCGCCTTGAAACAAACAATTTAAATAGCAAAACACTAAAAAATACTCGAAATAAAAATATTTAAACGTGTCTTAGCATTATCAGCTACATCCACACAAAAAAGCGTACAATTGAGAAACAAACCATTTTAAATCCATTAGCGAACTGTCTAAAAAGCTTTTTTTCGTCAAAGTACATCTTTTTAACATTTAAATCTTAACTCGAACGTTAAAATTGCCGTAATATAACGGACTTAAATGTTTTGAATGGAGGGATAATTTCGCTCTTTGTAATCCTGTTTGCTTGACATAATTCTTCTAAAGTTCTTTCGAAAAAATTTCGTTTTTAAAGTTATATCTAAATCCGTTAAGTGAAATTTATAAAGTAGTGCGTAGTATGTATTAAAAATAGAAGTCGCATAGTAAAAATTAGCTTTGCGTAATTTCTTAGGAGAGAAAATGTGATGTTTCAATAGAAATTGTATAAAAATATGCTTTGTAAATCTTAAAAACCATTTAGGTTATTTTGTAATGATTGTTAACGTAAATATACATTTTTAAAACATTGAAAAGCATTCTTTGATGTATAGGATTTCAAAAATTTTTGTGAAGGTTTTTAATTTGATAATGTACGGAGGCAATTTGTACTTTTCCGATTCGCGGGAGCAAATCTCCCCTCACGGAATTTAAGGGGATACGAGACCCAAAATTGGTCAAAACATCGATTTTTCAGTTTTTACTTCTTATAATTCACAATATCCTTCTAAAGATTTACTGAACGTTTCATAATGATATCATCTGTAGAAAAAAGTTAAACATTTTCTGGCGTCATCCTTGAAGTTTCAACGTATTTCGTCTGCTTTCAACCTGTTTTCTCTGTTTCGCGTTTTTGAATTCTTGTGTTTAATAAATCCCTAAGGCTTTTTTGCTAATTAAGTTAGAATTTTGAAATTTTTAACCTGTATTCTTATATAAATGGTGCACAAAATTGTGCATGGAATAAGGTCTAATATGTACACTGTATAGTTGTTTTAAAACAAAATGTTGAATTCAATAATTTGTAAATTTTTTGTGATTTTTTGAGATTTTCAGTACAAATGTATGTTAAATTTAACTGTACCTCACGTTTTAAAATCCATGCACAGTTCTCACGCAAATAGTTCTTAAAACAAACTATAAAAGTTTGGTGGAGTTATTCTCAAAATTGAAAGAGGAGTAGCGTTTTAAAAAAAAGCTCAAAATTTTGACTTTAAAAAAAATGAAAAACTACTTATAAATATTTGTTTTTGTTGCTAGAAAATGTTTTTTTTAGAGTGAACATTATATAAAACCACTAGAATTTACAAGTTTGTGTAATTATTTCTAAAAATAATGTTTTGGGTACCGTATCCCCTTAAGACGACAAACGGTATTTTTTGGCGACATAACACCGCATGCACAGTTAAATATATTTAATGTACATAGTTAAATAACCCCAGTATACATAGTTAAAGGCTACAATATTGAAAATATTCTGTTAAACGACGTTTGTAAATTCTTAGTGTACTCGTATAGTCAAAATTACAAAGACCGCCTCTCGAGGGCTAATGGCGATCGGCATCATAATTTAAAATCGCAGCAGCTAGTGCTTGAATAGGCACCTAACGCAACTCTTAAGGTACCCGACTACGTTGAAATGACCATTTTTGATGACATTTAACATTTTTCTTTTATTATTTTAAATTATAGCGGAGATTTTTAAGAATCCAAAACTGTCTCTATATTGACTCTGCATAAAAAATCTTTCTTTTTCTGCATAAATGAATCTCCTTTATACAGTTTGTTTACTTTAAATTGATTTTCTGCAAAATTAAATTTTTGAAAATTTTCTTCTCGACAAACCATATTTATCAAACAGTACTTAACCGAATGCTTTGAAATATTTTGTGCATATTTGTATACTATTATCTACGTAATAGACTACAGACTAGTAATTTAAAGCATTATTACAGAAATTATGACACTATCATAAATGGTAGAAAAAAAGTACATAAAAATCTGTAACTTAGCTTCGACAGCTCCTAACTTTTTATTGGTGCGATAAATATCTTAGATTGTAGTCTATTCTCTAGGTATCAAATGAAGATTTATTAATTTATAGTTGTTTTAAAGAAATCTTAAATATATTTTTTAGTTAGAAAGTCTATCGTAAAGGCGAAAAACATCAAAATTTACCTAAAAATTTTTAAATTACAAAAAATATATTTATTTAAATTAAAAATGGTCACTAATTAGTATTATTAGTTGTGTTGGTGACCATAAAAATATATTAAATATATGTATTAAATTTTATTTGAAAAAAATGAGTGTCTAACGTAGTCGGATACCTTAAGAGCGAGACCTTATGCAGGTTCATTACTTCAGATCATATTTAACGTGAACTTCCTCTATAAGTGGTATTGTTTGTTGGACTTTTTGGTCGTTTATAGGTCGGGCCTATTATATCTATTAACTACGGGCATCGTTATTTAGAACTTAAGTCAAGTGACGATGCAGCACCTGAGTGGACACCCAATGCAACTTTTACGGGCGGCATCGTATGCGACGTCTGTATTGTGGAACATATTAAGCGTGCATTCCATCTACACAAGGTCGTTAGTTTTTGGTTACACAGTCCGTTTTTATGCTGGCAGTTATGTTGGCAATGGCCGGGTCCTTAACATGGAAGTTTGGCAACAAAACTGCCCGAAAAGCGCCAAATTGAGTTGATAATCTCACGCAAACAAATATTTTAATGCTATTCCAATACGACAGGTCTCATTTCGTACTTTACTTCTTAAAGAATTTTGGAGAATAAAATTCAAAATTTTATTGTTGAGTTCCGCAGAATTAACTTTGCATTAGAGCTTACACATAGTCTTTTGGCGACGAATCGTTATTTTGAACCATAGTCAAGTGACGCGCCGACACCTAAGCAGGCATCCAACGCAACTTTCAATGTCGACATCATACGAATCTTTAGCATTGTGGATAAACATGTATGTTTTGTATGTTTAACTTGCACTTACTCTACACGGGATATTATCAGTTTGCGTCACAGACCGTTTTTAGGCCGGCAGTTGTTTTGACAAAGCCCGAGCTATTCGAAATAACACGAAAACAGTCCTGTTATTCAACTACTTCATTTTCCCTCTCAAGCACAAAACTTATCTCGAACAAAACACGAGCGTGATGCTTTTTGTTCTTTCGTCTGCTATCGTGCCCGGTCCCAGTTAAAATCCCTAACCGACGAAAGTTTTAACAGTTAGGAAAGTTGGATTTAACATAAACTTTTTTTTGTGGTTTATTCTTAGGGATTGTTTTTAAAGTTTGGGTGCCAAATGGCCCTTAGAAATCTTGTATTTTTGCGATATAAAAAGAGGTAACGCTAGACAAGAACTTGCAATATTTGCAATGATTTATTTGTGTGTGGTTTTTATGCATTTTAATAGTTAGGAAATTGTAGAAAATAAATTTTAAACTGAAACTGTTAAATAATATTTTTTTTTACTTTCAGTTACCCAATATGGAATATAAGGTAATAATGATCGTGTGTTGGGGTAGAAGATCCAAAATGAAAAAATTCTGTGTTTTCTTCAGATTTTGGAGGGTGCTGATTTCAAAAAAGTTTTTTTTAAACGTTGTTCTGTCTACTGCATATGGGTGCATCTGGGACATAAAATTGACCTTTTGGACAGCCGAAATTCTCGACAAGCCAAGATTCCAACAGCAAAAAAAATGCTAAAATACTTGTGCAAATATTATTAATTGAATTGCCCTTAATTATGCATAACGGGATTAATTTATTGATTTGTTAGGCTGTGTCTGACTACGACATCAATGCCACAAATGCGACAAAACTTGGCGACCGCCAAGGGCGCCAGCGATGCAATAGCATGTGGCTGACTCTGCCAAGTCGCAAGTTTTGTTGCATTGTGGCATTGATGCCGTAGTCAGACTAATCCTTAGAATTCGACCAGTTGGAATTTTTTCCTCTGCGATTATTACTTGCGGAAATATATCTGTCGTTTATAGGCTGTTGGATTATGTCCAGGTTTTGGTGCATTTTAATAGTTGAGTAAATCTGTTAACTAAATTTTAAAATAGAAAGCGTTACTAAAAACAATTATTGAGTTTTCTTTAAATATTCTTTGAATTGTTTGTGTAGTTAGTTAAACTAAAAATTAAACATTGAACGTTTGATATTTTTTTAAGTTTAAAATTCTATAGCTAATTAAAATTCATATCACGATTAGGGAAGAAAAGTGAAAATTTGTGGATTTAATAAATTGTTTGACTTTTGTCAGAATTGTTTACTCGAAATTGTATGTGAAAAAGCAAACGTCTACAATAGGCACGTTTTAGGTCTTGAGTGGCAACAAAAATGCTAAATGAAATTAATTTTTTCTCGAACCTGGATTGGTGAATAAATGTCACATGGTAACAGAGCACCAATTGGGTCATCGATTGCAACAAATTCAGGATTAAATGCTTAAAAGAAATAAGTCACCTGAAACAGGCCAATTCCACTTTTTAAATATATATATTTAAAAATATGGAATCGGCCTGTTTCAGGTGACATTTCTATATTTATTCACATTTTTATATCTGTTAGACAGCCAGAAGCCATTTACAAAATAAAGCATACGGATATTAACTATAATTTAAGTCAAAATTTTTTTTAACAAATCGTGATTCGTGAATATAAATATCGAAATTAAAATTAATGAAAGAAAGAAATCAGTGACATTTTTGAGTATTTAATATAATGTAAATTGACCACCATAGTCGCTGTGAAATTTATTCATAACTATTTAATGTACAACCATTTTTACATTTTACCATTTCATTCTAGATGCATAAAACAAGTCCATTTCACAAATTTTAGATTTTTGGAATAACAAATAAAAATTTGGGACTGAATGGGTTTTTTAATGGGTTTTTTAATGGTTCACTCATTTTAATAAGGAATAAAATCCCTAATAATAATTTGCACATGTTTTAATACCAGCAATAAATCATATTTCTTACAATAACATCAAATAAGTGTTTTTGGAAACATCAGAGAATAACAGAAATATGAACTTTTGTTTGTATGCGACAAAAAGCTTTTTGCATAATAAACTACGCTTAACTGACAAGTTCAGTAAAAAAGGTATTTGTCATCGAAGTGTCAAGAACAACGTAAAGTCATGGAAAAATTATTCTACTTGGATTTGACAAACATGTAATAGAAAAATAGATTACTTTTATTCAAAACTATGAGTTTTCAATGCTACACGACCCTTAATTACCACACACGAATCAATGTATTTAAAGTCAATTATGTAACCAATAAAGTACAGGGTGTCCGTAAAAGAATGTCCGAGTTTTAATGGTATATTACAGGAGTTTATTTTATACTAAATATAACAAATCATACATGACATTGAAGGAAAACTAACCTAGTTTTAGTATAAGTGCTCAATGTGTGCGCCTTTAGTGATACGGCACACATCCAAACGAAAATGCAACTCTTCCCATACTGTCTGCAGCTAGTCCGGAGTAATGGAAGCAACAGCCTGTGCAATTCTACCTTTCAAGGTTGGTAAATCGTGGGTTAGGAATGGAACGAAGACCCGATCTTTTACGAACCCTCAAAGGTAGAAATCACAAGGCGTGATGTCAGGTCACAATTTGAATCTCGGACATTCTTTTACGGACACCCTGTATAAGCACATTTTTGAACAATTATATATTTAGAAGTATGTTTTGCTAGAAATTAAAAAAAATAACTTTTTTCATTTGCTGAGTACCACGTTAACCTGACACCACCTGACATCACGCCTTGTGATTTCTTACTTTGGGGCTTCGTAAAAGATCGGGTCTACGTTCCACTCCTACCCCACGTATTACCAACCTTGAAATGTAGAATTGCACAGGCTGTTGCTTCTATTATTCCGGACTTGCTGCAGACAGTATGGGAAGATTTGCATTTTGTTTGGATGTGTGCCGTATCACTAAAGGCACACACATTCAGCACTTATAGGACAAATAGAACTTATTATTATGGTTCTTTTTTTTAAAATATTTGTCGTCCTGTAAAATAGTGTAGTGTGTCCGAAGATGTTACAACAAACTGTATACACCAGAAGGTACCTAAAAAGCCAATTTGCTTCGGCTTGTATGATTCAATGTTTTGTTATAATCTGCGCTGCTCAAGAGAATTAGGGGAGCACTTTGCGTACTTTTATTACCTTTCAGTCTAAACTTTTTTTTTATTTTTTATTCTAAAAATCTAAAATTTGTGAAATAGATTCATTATGCTTCCAGAATGAAAAGATAAAAAAAT
Organism: Oedothorax gibbosus; assembly: GCA_019343175.1. Taxonomy (NCBI): domain Eukaryota; kingdom Metazoa; phylum Arthropoda; class Arachnida; order Araneae; family Linyphiidae; genus Oedothorax; species Oedothorax gibbosus. The sequence continues at coordinate 27,851,376 of CM033275.1, forward strand.
AGGGGGAAAATCGTAATTTTGTTAACTAAAATTTATGGGGGAAAAGTGGAATCATAACTTATGAATAAATTATAACAATATTTTTTTAAAAACTTTTTTTTGTAAAATTAGTTAAAATCAATTTTTAAACACCTAAAAAATGCGGGCATGAAGAATTTAAGGTCATTTTTTTTAATGAAATTGTTTCAGAGTGAATTTTATTTTACCATGTTTTTCATATTTTCATTTAATTAAAACAAACATTATTTAATTTTTCAAAAGAGATGATTCTTCCATCTTACGATACATAAGTGCGAGCTTAACTGACTCCAAAAAATATTACAAACTGATGAAAAAAATTCCAAATGGAATCATTGGGCGTGAAAGGGTTTAAACTATGTTCTCCCCTGAGTGTTGTGAGCAGTGTAGAAGTTGGTAGTAATGCCTTTTATTTTCTCAGATTTAACATTCCTTAATTGAAATATATTTCAACCCGGCAGCACTCGCAAGGGGTCTGTCAGACCCAAGCCACATTCATATTTCGAATTACACAACTTCTCACTTTTTAAAATGGGTCAAACCCAGAGTAGCTGTCTTCAAGGTCACCCACTAAGAAAAGGAATGATTATCTTTCACATTCCAAAAGCGGTTTTAGTAGAATTATGGTTTTGGAGTGTAAAAGACCCCACGCGAGTGCCCGCGTTTCTTCATTCTAGTTCAAATTGTCATGCTACTTGTCCGACGATGAGGAGACGGAACGTATGCGAAAATTGTTAGCAGAAGTTTCTTCAGATGATGAATCTATAAACGAATCAGCAGAAGAAAACCTGGTGATGCTATGGATGATGATGATGATTTGACTATTGGTTATCGTCCTTGTTCCGATAGTGAGTCAATGAATTTTCGGAAAATGAAGACATTACTGGTGATCCTGTAGATACGATCGATGAAGTGATATATTATGTGGTTCAGAATTATAATTCCAATTACCGAAACTTCGCCATAAATACCTTAAATACTCATTAGAAAATATGGCTTTTGAGTAAAAATTGTGCAAGTTTTGAACGTAAAAGTGATATTTGAACAAAATTCAGTGCTGGGGTCTAAAGTACCCCCTTGCGAGTGACGATGTTCTTCTTAGGAGCACGAGTGCTGCCGGGTTATCAAAATAACAGTTACATTTCTACAAAACCAACGAACCGACCGCCTTATCTGAAATATATTCACTTAAGGTATTATCGAAGTCAAAAATTCCCAACACGTTCTTCAAACTCTCTGCCTTTCCTCTAAGTTTATTCATATTTATTGCTCTTATCAGCTGAATCTCATGTAGGCAAAGTTATAATGGCTTTTCTTCACAGCATAGGGGCTAGGAAAATACACGGTGGCGCAAATAAAAGTGGCCCCGGCGTGGAGATAGGAATGCATTGAGATGCTTGGCGAAAAAAAAACTATTGAAGCCGCCTGAAAGCTTTTAATTCTAAATGTAATGTAATCGTTTCCGGCTGCCAACTTCTAGCCTCCTTCGTAATTTGGAACACTTGTCAAGTGACGAGACCGACTCCTGAGCGGGCACCAAACGGAACTTCGAGCGACATCGTACGCTAACACCGTCGTGACTTTGGGGGTTAGTTTGAATTATCGACTCACTAGAGCAACACGAGGGCTAATGGCGACGGGCGTCGTATTTTAGAACCATAGTCAAGTGACGATCCGACACCTGAGTAGGCACCCAACGCAACCGTCCGTCGGGACTTTGGACACCACAGATTTAACGAGCACGTCTGCACCAGTGTACTCGGGCACCACAGTGATTTTTAGAGGGATTTTTCCTCCAGCACGAATACGTCTAATGAATTCACTTGACAAACCTGCTTTTCCATTGGTTGGATTGGATTAGCGTCACATTAGAGCTACTCATGGACTATTCGCGAGACCAGATCTTAGTGCGCATTATATGAATACGGCCCTTCGTGCAAATTTTGTGTCTTGCAATCAATTTAGAATGTTTTGCATTAACAAAAACAAAAAGGTCAGATTCTTTAGGAGAAATAACGGCTGAAAAAAAATCCCTAGTGGGTATTTGCACAGCTGTACAAAACTTTCAGTTTATATTGCATTCCAACTAGCTTGTTAAACCATAGCTTATTTTCCTGCAAAATAATTCATCAAGCGTTTATGTGGGCTTAATATTGAAGCGATCAATGGCTTCACGTGGCAAACCAGTTTCTGCAATGGTTTTTGACTTGGCGGCATTTCTATATTATTCTTACCTTCCTATATGGGCCACTTTTATTTGCGCCACCTTTATTTTGAAGCGCCATTCTATGTAGATCTTTTGTTTTTCTTTGCAAAGACTGCATTGTTTTCTAAGAAAATTTGATTATTTTTTGCGTCTTTGATGCTTACCAGGATTTGTTTTTTGTAAAGTCGTAAAAATAGCTAGAATAGATTAGGAAGAGAACGTACTGAAATGAATTAGAATAATGGATTTTGTTGAAGGGATTCGGTGAGGAATTTTCTCGGGATGATACTACATAGTTCTTAAGTTAGAGTAAAAAGAATGAAGTGAGGACGGTGATAGTTAATATTGTTAATGTGCTACACTCTTAAAACAAACGAGCGGTTTTAACTCAGTCTGAGTTAATTTACACTCTTTCCGTGCCGAAAATGCACTTCCCCTATAGAAGTGGATTTCACTCATTTTGCGGAGTGGGTAAAAGTAATAAAAGAAAACCATCTACGTCCTACACTCTTAAAACGAGCGGTTTTAAATCAGTCTGAGTTAATTTCCACTCCTTTCCGGTGCCGAAAATGCACTTCCCCTATAGAAGTGGATTTCACTCTTTTTGCGGAGTGGGTAAAAGTAATAAAAGAAAACCATCTACGTCCTACACTCTTAAAACGAGCGGTTTTAAATCAGTCTGAGTTAATTTCCACTCCTTTCCGGTGCCGAAAATGCACTTCCCCTATAGGAGTGGATTTCACTCTTTTGTTTTAAGAGTGTAGTTTATGTTTTGAAAGTGAGGAGATAAACTTAACTATTCGAAATTAGCTGAAGATACATGTTTAGATTTCCTTAACCTTTACACTCTTATGCAAGATACTACACATATGTTCATTAAATAAACATTCTTAGCAAACAATTGTATATTTAAAAGTGTGTTTTACAAGTTATTTAGAAGAACATAGTTTAATAACGTGACGATTGACACTTTAATTTAGAGGAATTTGAGGCTTTAAGTCTTCAAGAATACACATGACATATTATAACCCAACTTTAAATTTTCAAGATCGCCAAATATCGCCAATGCACAGACCTACCAATATATCATACCTGCACCGTCTAATGAACCCATGTTTCTGCCATGGTGAGCTGTATGTTGGGTGTTCTCGAGTAGGTTAATCTGAAATTCTTCATATCTTGGCTTCAAACGGAAGGAGTGCAAACATTGTGTATCCGGAAGTTCTTCTACATTAATGTTCTAATCTTTTTAAGGATGACAATGTTTTAGGTAAATCTTAGATAATCAATCTTATTTAAGCAGAGAACCCCATTCCAATATTCTTTACGACATTTTTTTTTATTATATTAACGGGTTCCCAGCAAGGCGGGACCATACTGATAGTAACAAAATGAAAAGTAGGGATTGAAAGTTCTAATAACTAAATTGTGACTTGAAGAAGTAACTTATATAATGCAGTTTTGAATATCCGACTGGATATAGTTAGTGTGGTAGTTATATTTTTATTAAAACTTGGCTGTCACTTTAAAATCGAATTATACGCAAACATGCAAATTTTAATTTTATATTTTAAGTACAATTTTATCTTATTTTAATTTAATGCGATGATTGAATATTTATTTTTGCTGTACTTATGTCTAGTTAAAGCAGTTTCTTATAAAAAAAAGAGAAAAAAGAAACATCAAAAATATTTTTTGTAATATAAGAAATGCCTACATCTTTTAGTGATGTAATAGTCGAACGCTTAATATGACTATCATGATAATTGAAGTAAATGCTAACAGTTATCTAACACGATAAATACCTTTAGTTTCAAATTTTCTATTAAATTTCTTAAAAGTAAATAGTATATATGACATATTTTTACTTAACCCCCTCAAAATCTAATATTTTTAACCCCGTTAAACTTAATAACTTAAAATACCTTTTTCATATATCCTTAATGTCACTTAGTACTTTAACATCCCAACCACACCCTGTCAGCGACAAACAGTCGCCTAGATCAATCGCTCCCACATAAACTGTTTAGTCATCACATTTGTAAAGTTGATCTTTCAAACTTTCTCATTACTCTGATTGGTCAGTGAAGCAGAGCTCGAGATTTTTCGCCATTTTTGTGAGCATTCGATCACACTCTCTCGTCGACTGCAGACGTCAAATCAACCTTCTCCTGATGAATAACTCTTAAATAAAAGATCTTTAATTACTCCGAAGTTTCCCTGTCGACTTATTTTACACACATTTTTTTTTGCTATGCATGAACACGGAAGCTATGTCAGGTTTTGCAACTAATATTATATTTTTTTTAAATATTTTTAATGCAAAATGTCTTATAAATTTAACGCTGAAAAAAACTGACCTCCAAAATCGAGCTAATCAACAATTGATACATTATTTTTATAAGACTAATTTTTCGGCTGCTTCTAGATCGGTATTTTTAGAAAGCTTGAACACAATGATCGTTTAAAATAAGAGCTAATAGTAAAATTATTTAAATAATGAAAATTGATTACTATCAAAAAATGAGTATATGGACATCTGGAACGAAGAGGTTTAAGTCAAATTAAGAATTTCATTACTATTAAAGGTTTTATTAATTTAAATGACAGGTGTGTTTGAAAATATACATTTTTCATAAAAATTAAAAAAATGTTTTTTTTAGTCTTATTGAAAACGCTACTCTCCCTAGAGTTTTTCAAATGCATTAACTTTTTTTTTTTTTAAATTTAAATTTCCACAAAAACCTGCAAATATATTAGACGTCATAAAATATTTGTTTAAAAAAACCTCAGTGGTACACAGTACACGTAATATTTATTTAAAAAAAAGTTTTATTGGACACTTAATAATTTTTTAACCACAAAATCTTCTTACAGGGTTCCAAATGTCTCAAACTATGAATCATATTTAACATGCACTCACTCTACATGGGTAATTATTTGTCAGCCATTTTGGCTGCACAAAACGTTTATACAGGGGCATTTATTTTGGTAATACCCGGGACCTAGGATATTTCGCATTTCAGACAAGCGCCTTACCTACTGGGCTTCCCATCCTTTGTTGTTTAGTTTAGTTTGAATTATCGTCGCACTAGAGCTATGCGAGGGCTATTGGCGACGGGCATTATATTTTAGAACCACAGTCAGGTGACGAGCCGACACCCGAGTAGTCACCCAACGCAACCGTTTAGGGCGACATCGTACGCAGCGTTGCTACTTTGGAGCATATTTAACGTGCACTCCCTCTACACGGGGTATTACTCGTCAGACATTTTTGGCTGCACGGACCGTTTATAGGTCGGCAGTTATTTTGGCGTTGCCCGGACCCGAACCTGGGATCTTTAGCATGCTAGGCGAGCGCCTAACCGACTGGGCTCCCCAGCCCCCCCATCCCTTGTTGTACTTTTGGAGAATGCGAGTTTTTTTTCACCGAGATTCTCCACATGACGGATACCAGAATCCCACATAAAAGAATTAAACTAAGCAGATACTCTCTTCAGCCAAAATACTTAGATCTCTTCTAAAGAAAGAACCCCCGTGAATATTCTGAAACTTAACCCTGATACCACGTACGGTAAATAACAATAACCGAAAAAGAAGAAAAGAATACCTCCTTAGAGATACGGCATCACATGTGTTATGCATGACCAGAGAGAGGTTGTACGAAGAGGAATTAGAGAAGTCGCCAAATTAATTGGCGGAGAAATGCCAAAGAAGGAGTTAATCTTTTGATAGTAATAATCAAATGTTTTGTAATATTATTTTCTTTAAATATTCTTTAATATTTGGCTTCTTTGTTATCTTTTAAAATTAATCTAATCGGATTATTAAATCCGTTAACGATTACTTTTTAAACACAATTGACACATTCATTTCAGAATAAAAAATCCAGCTTTTAGTTTTTAGCTTCCACACTACGTTTATAACGTAAAAAGTGGAAGGTATTATAATCGTTCAGTCCGTCTGACCGTCACCAACTTTCATAGCCCAAACTACAAATGCTATGGACAAGTGTGATACGTCAAAAAATTCAGCGCATCGAAATTAGAATACATTGAAAAATTTTAGAAAAGAATTCGAATTCGAAGTTCTTCAATTATTTAAAAAAACTGCAAAATTTAATGCTCATTTAAAAAGCATAGGAAGCCATTTTTATTGGAATTTTATCAACATTGCCATTCGCAACAATCTCTCGAGAAACTAATTCTTTTCGACAAAAAACTACGACTTTTTGAAAAATCCATATTTTTACCAATTTTTGGGTACCGTATCCCCTTAAGAATTTAACCCATTAAAGATGATTTGCCACAAATTGGCCATGCAACAATGATCTTTTTGCTTAAGTTTATATCAATTACAAAATACAAGACATCTAAAGACCTCAATTCTGAACAATTTATGTAGGACAAATTTAGTCTCATTTAAAACTAGTTTAATGAGTTAAACTTTTTAGCTTCCACACTACGTTTATAACGTAAAAAGTGAAAGGTATTATAGTGGTATAAAAGTGGAAGGACAAGTGTGATACATCATAAAATTCAGGGCATCGAAATTAGAATACATTGAAAATTTCAGAGAAGAATTCGAAGTACATAAATTATTTAAAAAAAAACTGCAAAATTGAATGCTCATTTAAAAAGCATAGGAAGCCGTTTTTATTAGAATTTAATCCCCATTGCCATTTGTAACAATCGCTCGAGAAACTTTAATTCTTTTACACAATAAATTAAAATAAATTTATTTTTGCGACATCGATCAGTTTGAAATGACGTCAAATATATTTCTCTACGAGATTCTTTGTACGTTGATATAAAATGTTTGAATTCTATTTAAAAGCGAGGTATATCACATACTTATTCTTTGAAATATAAATTAATTTTTTGCAAACGATGAGTCCTATTTATTGAATTTTCGAAATAATATAAATGAAACTAGCCAAATTGAGCATGTATATGTTTAATATAGAATATCAATGCTGTGTTTGGCGCCTTTTTACCTGTTAAACACAACTTTTGTGTGGAAGCGGGTTACGTGACAGATTATGTTACAAACCTACTTGTTTGAGTTCTTGTTTCATTTATCTTAGTTTGCGCTGCATAAATTATTCATGATTATGGTCTTTAATTTGTCACGCATTTGTTTACTTAATTAAACTTAAGCAGAGAGCAACTTAAGCCGTGGCAAATTCTCTTGCCAACCGTCATTAAAGTGTTAGTTTACTTATATTTTTTATGCAGACAGTATGTTTGTAATATACATTTTTTGGACAATCGCTATAAATAAATTAAATATTATATCTTTTATGGTGCAGAAAGGAATTATTGCACAAAACACAAGAAGAAAATCCGAAAACTAAGAGTGGCCTTAAAAGATTATTTATTTTAAATAAACTAGAAAATTAAAAATCAGATATTGATAACGTATCTTTAAATATATTTATAATATTTACGAGGCATTAATAATAAAATTCACAGCTTCCAAAGCGTAACTAACTTATAGAGTCCTGCCCGTTCATTGGTGGATTCGTGCAATTGAATTTTCATTATCAAAAGGGGCCCGGATGGCTGAGTGGTTTGCATCGCAGACCATTACGCTATCAGTCTGCGCGCTGTAACGGGTGCGGGTTCGATTCCCGATTTCACCCTAGGTGTATTTCCTTTCTCTGTGTCAGTAAAATTCTTCCTGTGTCTGTCTTACTTGACGAAGGCTTATAAGCGGGTCTCTGATCAATTACAGAAGCCGGAATATTTATGTACCTACCCTACCCTACACCTTCATTATCAAGTGTCACTATTGAAAAGACTGTCCCCAATAACTTAGCCATAGCTATTAGGACATGATTTTTGCAAATAGACTTTTAAGTGGTATTAGGTATTTTTACATTTGTATATAGTATTGCATCAATAAACAAATACATTATGTTTCTCCTTATGGTTTCGTAAATTGTTTTGCTTATAAATATTAAACTATTTAAAAGCTTACGGCTTATATAAAAAAATAAACTAACTGCCATTTGATATTATCTATTTTCACCAAAACTGGGAATAATCGCCAATCCTGACAACCCCATCCCATTTCAACTGAGACTTCAAGTATTCTCGGGAATTAAGAGAAGTTAAGAAAGCAAGAAACAGGTTGCTTTCCATGAGTTTTTCTATCCTTGCAAGGAAAAAAAAATCTTTAATCGATTCAGCAACGGTTCTCATCACTTTTAATCTGGTTCGGGTATTTTGGGTTACTTCCTGGTATTTGTGTTGTTTTTTTAGGGTGGAATATAAAGGTAAACTAATTTACAAGACTTAGTTGCGGCGGAGGAGGTAAAGAGATTGTGATATTGTGGTTTTAATTTTGGAGATAGTGTGTGCATCTGTTTTCAGTAATGATTTTGGGATCATACTGATAAATTTGAGGTATTTAAAATCTAGTGGGTTTTATAATATAAATGTGCAAATAAAACTATTTCGAAACATACATCAAGACAAAATATATAGATATACGAAGAGGAGCAGATATGCCCCTAGGGGAAAAGCTGAAGCATTTTTTCACCAGTATCCCGTAAGGCAGTTCGCAAGCCAAAACATACCGCTCGCCCATGACGTGCCATAAGCCACCAGATGGCACCATGAGATAAATTCGACTAATAAAAAATATATATTCAATATTAACTAGCTAAAACTTTTTGCCAGTTTTGCTAGCATAAGTTTATTACTGGATATGTTTCGATAATTTCTGTTAGATATGAGGTATTTATTCATAAAAGAAGTATTTTAAAAATACAGTTATTATTGCATGTAACTCTTCGGCAAAAGCAGTTTTTTTGCCAACCAGTATCCCGTGATGTGTTGCGAAAACGGCGAAAAGCGGCTTCATCGCACAATCGCGGGATTTGTATTGCGTTGTACGGGGATTGCGCAATCGATGGGCATATCTGCTACTCTTCCTATATCTATGACAAAATAAGTTACTTATATATTTTGCTATTTTAGACATAAATAATGATGTTGTAACCATGGATAAAGATTATATGGAACCAAAGGTCTCATGGACTGCTTTAGCGATCTGCAGACAGTGGTCCTCATAAAGGTCTTGGTGATTTGCTGCGATTTGCCAGGATGGCTGGACAAGAGAAAATATGTTTTGGATCCAGTTCCGAGTCGGGGCAGTTTCTGCAGCTGGAGTATTTCCTAGTTCATTTTTTTGGATTTACATCCCTTTGAAGTGACCTGTCATTAATCCAGTTAGGGTGGTCGCAGTTACCCTATTGGTGTATAATTCGCAGATTTGGTGTTTAATTTTAATACTTTTGCTGTTAAATTTTGCTTTGGCCACTGAGTTGATGTCACTAAGAGTGGTTTGGGGAGGAATGTCAATGTTTCTGTAGACATTCTCACTATTATAAAAGATGTTTACCGTAGTAGCAAATCGAGAAAAAAGTAGATGAAGTATTGGATTATTCAGAAATACGAATAAATATCTTTTTGAAAAGGAATTACTTAGATATATTCAATACCGTCTATGGAGATCTGAATGTTGGTTATATTATTGTTTTTAGTGCCATCAAAATGCTAGGATATCAAAGTTTGTACACAAATATTCAATACATATGCAAACAGCTTACACAGATAAAATTTTTACGGTTTATTTCATCATATATATGGTTCTTAGTAGCTACAACGGCTGTATGATGAAATGTGTCACCATATTTTCGGAAATGGGTTGAACTATTTTACATATAATATAATGGAATTAAAAACATAAATAATTTATTATAAAATTATTAATTTAAATTATTAAAATTATTAATTTAATTATTAAATTATTAATTAAATTTAAATTATTAATAAATTATTAAATTAAATTATTAAATTAAATTAATTAAATTTAAATTAATTATTAAATTAAATTATTAAATTAAATTATTAAATTTAAATTATTAAATTAAATTATTAAATTAAATTATTAATTAAATTATTAAAATTATTAAATTAAATTATTAAATTAAATTATTAAAATTATTAAATTAAATTATTAAAATTATTAAAACGAATTATTCTTTTTTGTTCTAGCATACAATACGAAATTCCACAGCCTCAGATAAGTCGCTCTTTCGTCCTATATAAGGCAAATACTACACTAAAATCAAATGTCAAACGGTTTTTCATTTTCTACAGAACAAATTTTATAGTTCCTCTAATATTTATCCCGCTGCTGTTCTCACAACCAATAGGAAGAAGTTGATTATTCTAATTTTTTTAAGCATGTTGTCCAGATATTAAAATATTTCAAAGAATTTGAATAATTTTTAAATAATCAATTATTAATGTAGCAGATAAAAAATAAATATATATGTTACAACTATAAATTCTCTTAATATAATTAAATATTTTAATATGTTTTTTTACAGAACACAATATGCAAATTGACGCTTTATAGAAAAATATTCAAACCATTCTTTTTTTACATTATTCTAATTTTTTGAATCGGAGTTGTAGTGTAACTTATAACCACCCGGTTACCTCTATATTTAACGTCCCTGTTACATAGTTAAAAATATGTAATAAACTAAACACTTTATCACTGTATACTTATAATTACAAATCTAAATTTAATGAACTATCGCTAATTTTATAAGTAAACAAAAATTTATTACAAACCAAAATACATATCTAATTACTATTTTGAACGTATCATGAAATAAATTTACACGCAGTACTGATATCATATCATTTGAAATTATAAATTCACTCTGACATGTTACACAATCCTTATACGGAATACAAAAATGACACAAAGTCATAACATAAGGTCCCAATCTAACAATGCTAAACTTAGCAGCAAAATTCTACGAAGAGCAAAGACACTTTTCTGCGCTTACGATGGATTGACAAAATAATATTCCCGTTTTTGTCAAAATTTTGATCCATATATTTCACGACACATTTATTTAAACAAATTAAACAACTTTTTTCACGCTTAAAAATTTCAGGTTCTGGGTATTAAATTTGTTATTGCGATTGTTAAGGTATTTGCTTTTAAGGAAGCGAAATTTTGATTTGAAAAATTTTATTTAAGATAATACAGAAATAAACATTTCTGAAATTTTTTGGCATGTAGATTGTAGAAGTTAAAATATATTTTCCCCTTTACATTTATTTTGTTGTTACTGTATTACTATATTTACACCTGCTAATTTAATAATAGTGTCTTTACAAATGATTAAAAAATATTGTATTATATCTCTAGGACTATCCATCCCACTTAATTAGTCAAACGTCAGTTTCAGTTTTGTCAAATTAACCAAGATTTCTAAACAGAAACATCCTCCATTCAGGAAGCACTTCTCGCAGCAGCTGAAGAGCCACCATTAAAACAACAATTGTTACTTGGGGAGCAGGAGGGCAGCAACTCAACCCGACGGCGTCTTTTGAGCGGGAAAGGAAATGACTACGCGCGCAAAATTTTCGCGCGAACATCATTGAGGCTAGAGTAGATGTAAACACTGGTTTACCGTGTGAAGCCATCAAGTGTTTCTTGGATACACCCAACACAAGTTTAGTGAATGAGTCATGACAAACCGAAATTCTAAAAAAGCTATTCCTACCACGTGACCTGACAAGCTGTAACCATCAACGTTTTTTGAAACAAAAATTATGAGGGGCCATGTTAGGCTTAGCTCCGTAGACTTGTACCTGACATTGCTTAAAATCCATAAAATCCTAATAAATATCGATCGCAGAAATATCTTTAACTCAAAAGTTGTAATACTTTTTCTTCTTTACAACTTTTGTTATAAAATTAATAAAATTTAATATTGGAAAATACCCTAATTTGGACTAAGATTGAAGTGGAATAATTGTGAATAAGTCTCTGGACCTTGATTCAAATTAAATCACACGTGTCGTATTGAAATGACATCAAGATAGTTGTTTGTTCGAAAGTACCACCTCGATTTGGCACACTCATCAAATTTCACATTTGAAGAGTACAGGGGAAAAATAGCTTGTTTTCGTAGGTATCTTCCCGTATTCATTTGTGCTTGGCGGACATTGGCGACAAGAAACCGGTTTTCCTTTCGGTTCTTCTTTCGCGGTACTAACGTATAACTCGTTTCCACTGATCTCTGGCGTGAATCAGGATTGCCGCGAGAGAAAAACAAAGTGAGTAACCGGTTTCCTTACACAAGTTTAGGTGATGACTCGCCATTGTTGCCAAAGAATCCTGATGCAGACAGATCCCTATGAAATCAAACTCTTTTCCCATGTTCTCTTCATTTGTCGCCAAACATCGCCATCTTTATTAAAACCTCCGAAGCAAACCTCCATGTTACGGAATAGGGTTAAGGCAATTAAGAAGTGCAAAAGTCATTAGACAGATTGAAATTTCGTGGGCTGCAGTGTGGTTTTAAATGTCCGGGCACTTATCAATTTCAGGACTCACTGGCAGTCGTTTAAGTTCATTATACGATGACTTTCCCCCTTAATTTAGGATATTTGCTATTTGTTTAATTTTTTGGAATGGGATATTATAGGAGCGAAAATTGGTGCTTGGGGGTTTGTTTTTATCGTTCTTTTAACGATAGTCGTTGTTAAAATGTAATTTAATGGCATTTAATGTTTATTTTTAACTTGATTGCAACATTCAATGTTGGTATGGTAAGGACACGTATAGCAAGGCATAAGGTTGCTGATGATATTAAAGCAACCCGAGTCGACAGAAATGTACCACAAAGTGAATATCAAGTTGTTTCGGGTTATATACTACACTATTTGTTACATTTCTAGATGACTGGCAGCAACCATAGATATCGTAGTTAAAGTATTATATTGGCAGATCACGTGACCTCCAATGCTAACGACGGGACGCGCATGGAGGACCAGAATAAGAGGGCAATGGGACCAGTGTTGCCAACACTCTAAGGAGGAAAATGCTACGGCATCATCGGAGAAATACCATTTAATTCTAAAATTACAAAAAAATACTAGAAAAGCATTTAAAGTCACTAAAAAGATATCAAAATGCAGCTAGTATGATATTTTTTTGTAATTTTAGAATTATTCTAAAATTACAAAAAAAATATCGTAAAAATATTAGCTGCATTTCGGAATCTTTTTAGTGACTTTAAATGCTTTTCTAGTATTTTTTTTTTAATTTTAGAATTAAATGGTATTTCTCCGACGATGCCGTAGCATTTTCCTCCTTAAAGTGGTGGCAACACTGGCCACATTGCCCTCTTATTCTGGTCCTCCATGCGCGTCCCGTCGTTAGCATTGGAGGTCACGAGATCTGCCAATCTTATAATTTAACTACGATATCTATTTTAGTAACGCAGTTATAAATCATCATACCATTGGATGTTATTTGAGGTTGCGTTTGTAGTGGACCGCTATATGGTACTTGTATAACGTATGGTGTAGTGATGTAGTCACAAAATATTTTAAACCCAAATCTTCAAAAGTATAAATTGTTCTTGTTATAGAATTGCTTATAAACGATTTTATTTCACATCGTATGTTGTTAAAATGTAATTTATTGGTATTAAATGTTTAGTTTTAACTTGGTTGATAAGGGGAATGGGCATAGAATAATGACAAAAGTATTACAACAGCACGCTCCGACCAAAATGTACCTCCAAAAATGTACCTCCTTAAAAATATAACATTAAGTGACGATCTAGTTGCTCAGTGGCTGAGAGGTATTATGCGTCCGCCTCATAGAGCCAAGTTGAAGGGCTCGAGTCCCTGCTGTGTCGTCAGATTTTCTGGATGGGAAAATCGTGGGAAAGCATGTCATATGATTATGTGGCATCTAAAAGATCCCTTGATTACACATTTAGATTGGATTCTCTAGGTAAACTTTAAATCTCGGCATACTTTAACATCCACAGAGAGCTCAGATTTGTTTATTTGTTAATTGCACGTCAAAATTGGTATGCCGAGTCTGCAAAGGCTAAGTCGCGAATTAATGCAACCCCGTTAAAAAAAATAGCTTCGGCTTATATTGAGGATTTTATAGAATTATTTATTTCATTAAAACATTTTTCAGAATAAATACACCCTCTTAAACTTACATTAAAAAGTTTATAATAAAATAATGGTTTTACCACATGAATGTTTTACCAAATATTAAAAATATGATTGATATTTTTAAAATTTTTAGTGTGAGTGAAAATATGTTTTAGCATTTTGTTCGTTTTACTATTATTTTAAAAATTTCTCAGAAATTCAAAATTAAGTAATATATACTTAATAATATCTTTTGCACAGATTAAACATATACGATCATATAAAACATACGCTCGATCAAATATGATCTACAAACCTTGCTTACTAAATATTTCTTCAAATTTGTGTAAATTTAATTTCTATCCATCCGACTCTATTGACAAAGTTTTCGAGACAAACTTAAACTGAAACTAACAAAAAAATTATTTCTACTCCACAATATCTATTTCAAAATATCTATTCATGTTTCCACAAACTGCTATTAGAAGATACGTCATCTAATATTTTTTTTTTACAATGGATTTCCAGAACGACATTTTGCATACAGTCTCCAGAAATATATATATGAAAATATTTGAAAAACCCTCCAACATTTCAAATCCGTTTGTCGACAATGAATTCAAAATAAATATTTTTTTCCGATTCAAAGCTTCGCCACGAAATAACGCAATTTAAATATTTCCGATATTTTACGTCGGATGTATGTTATGAGAAAGAATGCTTGTGTAGGGAATATCTGTGTTATGTTTGTCAATGGGATTTGAATGAATGTTAAGGTTGTAGATGTGTGTATATGCTAGGGCTTTTTTTAGGAATATAGCTTATATTCCGTTGTTGACAATAAACTTGAGACATATGTACACTTGAAAGTGATGAACCCATGAACCGGAACAGAATATGTGGTCCAAAATTTATATGTGTCATACATAAGTTTTGATTGACGTCATAGAATTTATAGTTAATCTCATAGTTTCCTTGCACAGAAGCCACGACCATGGGCGGAGCTATAAAACGCGCGGACCAATCAGATGAAGAGGAAATTTTAGCCGTTTTATTTTGTCTTCATCTGATTGCTCCACGCGTTTTATAGCTCCGCCCGTGTTCCTGGCTTCTGTGCAAGGAAACTGAGTTTAACTATATCCCAATTTGATTCTTTAATTGTTTGTTTACTAAGACAAGGGCAAGGCTAAGTATTTTATGCATAAAAATCTGGTTAGTTTTAATTTATAATTCTTATTATTTTTTTAAAGCAGTTTCGAGCTGTCTCATGTTTTGTTATTAATAAATATTTGGAAAATATCATGTTTTTACAGATTTTTATGTCGATACCTATTTGAGAATAAGAAGCTGACATCATTGTTGTTGGCGACCATTTTTAAAATTGCCAAATTTCACGCTAAAGGATGCTAGAATTTGACGAAAGCAATTTCACATAATTATTATTCAAACTGCTAGTAAATTTAGTTAATTATTATTTAATGTGTCAAAGAAAATGAATGAAAATAGCTAGTTTTAGCTTCTGAAAGTTTAAATTACATCTGAATGTCATGTTCGGCGATATCGGTTCTTATAAATATTCTATGGACGTGGTTTTAAGTGAAAGTTACTTTAAAAACAACTTTTTTTTCATGATAATTTCAGTAAGCATTTAACTAATAGGAAAGTAGGCTATTTTAATCTTTTTAGAAGTTCTTGTTTTAAATAAATATAAAAATGTCAAATCGCTTTTGCAATAATAAAAATCTTATACCTTTGAGTTTCAACCCAACCCATTTAAAAAAATTAAAGCAGACGATTCAAAAAAATATAACATCTAGTTTGGTTTCGTAACACAACGATTTGGTTAAAAAAAAAAGAAAAAAAAAACAGCTTCGGGCTTTTTTTCCTTCCCCGTCAAGCATCCATATATTTTTCCTAGCCTAGGATGATGTAATTCACGCTTTTAATCGTGCAAAATAAAAAATTCTGAAACAAAATTAATCCAAAGCTTTTCTGTAACTCCTCCGAACATGTACCCATAAAGTCCAATTCATCCAATTATTAGTTTATCCCCTACACTTGTATCCAATCGCCTAAAACGTCACAAATATCCTCAAACATAAAACTATTATCGATGGATATTGAATACAAGAATAAGCTATTATTAAAATAACCTGTTTTAGTTGAAGAAGTACAATAAGTTTGTGAACTTCTACATTTTTAACACTCATCCATCTTTATAATAGTAAAAACAACATCATAACAGCCATTCATATTTAATATTAGATTATTTGTTCATCGAATTGTCTACAAATGGAAATATTGAACAAATAAAAGAGAAAAATACCAAAATAAATATAGATTTAAAATATAATTTGAACCTAACTTACTGTGTTACTTAAATGTTTGAAAGCTGTACGGGCATCGAATGGCTTATTTTTGTGGAATTATTTATTTTCAAATACTTTTACAAAGATTGTCATTTGTAAAAAAAATGGTTTTTATATAATGATTTATGGAAATTGTTCCATGAAAATAAAAATAAAACGCCTAAGCTTCTTTTTTGAATCCCTTTTTTAGTCACTCGATACATATGTTTTTGTAATAACAGATTAAGATCTTTATGATAACAGATTAAGATCTTGAAACATGTATTCCCTGGAGAATAGGAGAGCTGATTTTATTCAGTTATTCAAGTTCATAAAACAGGGAGACGTGGAGGGCTTAAGTTTTACCTTAAATAGCCGGACCAGAGGACATATCAGAAATTGAATAAATCATGCTTTAGAAGGGAGGCAAGAAAACAATTTTTTTACAATAGAGTTGTCAATGAGTGGAATGCTTTACCTGATTGTGTGGTTTATTCGAAGAGAGTAGAAGATTTTAAGAAAGAATCTTGATAGTCATTGAAAACTGGTAAAATATTATTTATTTTGGTCCAGCCTTGCTGGGCCTCTGACCTGTTGTTGCTGGTCGACAATTTTTGTATTTGTAATTAAAGTATTTAGATTTAAATGTAGTAGAAATAAAACTTCAATTCCAAAAACTGCAATACAAATAAAGAAAAACACCATTTCAGGTAAATAACCTTAACTGCAACAATACCAACTATTATTCCCAGCCATAAGACAATAGTCTCCAATGCTCCAATCCAAAAATGTCCCATTTTATTGCCCCTTACAAAAACTAATCTTTACTCGTAATAAAGACGTGTCCCACTATCATCGAAAATTGCAATAAAAAATAAAATTAAGGAGAATCGGACACTTTATTACATCGTTTCGAACCATTCCTATATCTCCTTCTGTTCCTTTATGAGTTGCAATTGAAGAGGTTAGTTTGAGAACGTGCTAAGTGCCATTTTTTTAAAAATTGAGATTTTCGTGTCAATGAACATGTTATTTCCTCCTTTGAACGTGTATAACTTAAAGTTTATGAAAAATGGTCATCTCGTTAAGGGGAATAAGCAAACTGCACCGTGGGTCTCGAAACCAAAGTGCCTCAGTGTTAATCCAATTCAGAAAAATAAATTCTAAGCAACATTTCTCCGGCTGTATTGAAGGGGATAAGGTACCCATAAATTGGTCAATATCGATTTTTCAGTTTTTACTTCTTATTATTCACAATATCTTTCTGAACATTTACTGAAAGTTTCATAATAATATCTTCTGTGGAAAAAAAGTTATTAAATATTTTCTGGAGACACTCCTATAAGTTTGAATACGTATTTCGTCTGCTTCCGACCTTTTTTTTCTCTGTTTCGCGTTTTTCAATTCTTGTGTTTAATAAATCCCTAAGGCTATTTTGCTATTTAAGTTAGAATTTAAAATTTTTTTACCGGTGTTCGTATATATATGGTGCACAAAATTGTGCATGGAATAAGGTCTACTATGTATAGTTGTTTTTTAAAAAATGTTGAATTCAATAATTTTTTTTTGTGTGATTTTCAGTATAAATGCATGTTACTGTTTAACTGTTGATCACATTTTAAAATCAATGCACAGTTCTGGAATAAATAGTACTAAAAACAAACTATAAAGTTTTGGTGGAGTTATTCTTGAAATTAAAAGAGGAGTAGCGTTTTTAAAAAGTTCAAAATTTTGACTTTAAAAAAATAAATGAAAAACTACTTTTAAATATTTGTTTTGATTGCTAAAAAATCTATTTAGAGAGAACATTATATTAAACCACTATAATTTACAAGTGTATGTTATTATTTCTAGAAATTATGTTTTGGTTACCGTTAGCCCTTAAATATTTTTACAAATGGATTTTTTTTCTGTAATAAATGTAGCTTACTTACAGATCCCAACAGTCCCACTTTTTGAATAGGTTCAACGCGAATTGCGTTGCATATTTAAAATATTCAACGCAATTTCAAAAAGTGTGATTATAGATACATAAGTTGTCTACATTTATCATTTAAAAAAACAGTTTGTAAAAATATTCAATACAGCCGAAGAAATATAGCTTAGACAATATTTTTCCCTTTGGATTAACATTGAGGCTCTTTAGTATGGAGACCCGAAGTCCAGCCGGCTCATTCCCCCTTAAGTATATTGTTTACCTTTCGTGTCTTTTTTTTAAATATCCAAGTGCAAACGAAAAACTTTAAAGCTCATTTTCTTGTTTTCACCTTTTTATCACTTAGCACGTTGTTAAACTAATCATTTCGATTGATGGGGATTGGGCTTTGTATCAATCAATTCTTTGCGATGAAAAAAAGAATTTTTTTTGTAATGGAAGATGATAAAATACGTTCTAATGATTTTGTCGAGCTTGTAAGATATCGGTAGTGAAAGATCTTCAATTTCAAAAGTGAGGTTTTTTTTTTTTTCCGCGTTATTTCGCGTAATTTATCGTCAAAGGGTTTATTACTTTATCTTGATGTAGAGTTGATCAAAAAAATGTTTTTTTCTTACTTGGTATCAAGTATTTTAGATTAACTTAGTATGATGTTCTACTAATACGTACATGACTGATAGTTTTGGTGAGTTGGGTAACGCTTCATTTTACCTCCCGAGGCATTTTAGAGCTCACTTGATCAATGGTGATCCAATGTGCCGTCCGCAAAATTGGTAAGCATGCCATTTCGCAATTTAACATACCTTATTTTCACCGTTTTAACTACTAGTTGTATGGTATTTTACTAAATTAAGTTACTTCGTAAAGTAATGAATATTTTTTCCAATAGAAAAAAATTGTAAGTTAATAATAATTTGTTAATGTATATCTCGTTTATATTCTTGATCTTGATATTTTTTTTAAGTCATAAAAAAGTTTTAAAATCTACTATTTTGTATTTGTTTTAATTTCTTTCAATTTTCCGCCTGTATGTGTCCTCTATAATTGGCTTTGTTCATAATGTTATAACACAACAAATCGTTTATAGAAATTCAATCCGTGAAGACGGTGACAGCATTTGCTGCCACCGTATTTTATTACGTTACGTCATAAATAATGTGGCAACACATGCTGTTACTGCCTCATTGCGAAGTTATATACTAGACGAGCCCGGGTGGCCTAGTGCGTTTGATTGCAGCCCATTAATTTATCAGCCTACCTGTGACGGGTGCGGGTTCGATTCCCGCCTTCGCCCTGGGTGTACTTTCTCTCTGTGTGTCGGTAAAAATTTGGTCTGTGTCTGTCTTACTTGACGAAGGTTTATAAGCGGATCTCTGATCAAGCACACAAACCGGAAATACATGTGCCAACCTACCTACCTAACTATAAAATCTTATATATAAATTAAAGTCCCATTTTTTCGTTGTGACGGCATCTTGCCTGAACGGCTGGACCGATTTCACTAATTCTTTTTTCGTTGTGTTTGCTATTGTCAGGAGAAGGTTCTTAATGAATGAGTTATTCGAAATTCGAACGGGTGTGGGAGTTCAAAACGTGAGCCGATTTCTCCATAGGAATAGCATTGTAAGATTAGAATTTATACTTTTTATTTCAATGTAAAAGAAATTTCAGCACGTTCAACGCAAACGAAAATTAAGTATAAGCACGTAAGTTTAATTTGTAGGATTTTTATTTGAATATCACTATTTTATTTTATTAGAATTCAATATTCATAGTAAAGACAAGACAACGTCTACGGGTCAGCTAGTAATAAATATAATGGTAGTCAAGAATGGCGCCATTAAGACAGGTTTGGCTTTTCACCTCCCGAGACGGAGCCGTTAAATTTCCGCTGACAGCAACACTAATGGGCCATAAAGCGCAAAAAACGATCCCAAAAACTATTCTTTCGAATGAGAGTTATCAAATCGGAAAAGTAATACCGATACGATGACGATAGGACATTGTTTTCTGATGATATATTCCAGATTGAATCGATGCGAAACTTTCCAATGGATATGATCGATATATTAAATGAAAACGAAATCATCCGATGCAAAGTATGAAATGCCGAGACATAAAAATAGATATTTTTTTCGGCTCGAATTACGATTTATTGTTCCGCGTTTGTTATAAATAGAGTTGTTATGTAATAATATTTCGATTTATCAGTCTTTGAATTGGGTTTCGCATTTGTGATATTTGAGTCGTGGAAAATTCGCAATTTGTCTGATTGTTTAGTTTCAAGGAGGTAGGAATTGTGGGAGATGCTTTTCGTATCAAAATCGAAGGCAAAGAGAGGCGGCTGAATGAAACCCTCAGGAATCAGAAAGCCTCGCATATAACTAACCCTTAAAGACATTTTTGCTTCAACCAAGCTACAATGTGAAAAATGAATTTTGCCTCTGTGTTTTTTATCCAACCTATGAAGGGGAGAAACAGATTACTTTCTAGTAAGATACATAAGGTTATAGGGCCGGGATAGAACGGTCGGTAAGGTCTTGGACTGGCATCCCTAAGGTTGCGAGTTCGAGTCCCGCTGCCTTCCGAAGAACCCCGTGTACGCTAATGGTGACTGGTGCGCGTTAAATCCGTCGTGGTCACAAAGTCCTCCAAGTTCCCATACCAAATCAATACCTCTGGGGGTGACAAGTGAATTCTGGGGATCCTCTAGTTGGCCTCTGTCTCTAAAAATTAGATGGATCCACTTATGTGTGTGTATGTTGTGTCTGTCTTACTTGACGAAGGTTTATAAGCGGGTCTCTGACCAAGCACACAAACCTGAATATATATGCCTACCTACCAACCACATAATGTAATTGATTTGAGAATAAGAAGCTGACATCATTGTTGTTGTTGTTGGCGACCACTTTTAAAAACGCCAAAGGATGCTAGGATTTAACGAAAGCAATTTTACATAATTATTCTTCAAACTGCAGGTAAATTTAGCAAACGATAAAGAATTATTATTTAATGTGTCAAAGAAAATGAATGGATATAATTTATTAGTGGGAAGTTAGGCGTTGAGATCGAAAATCCAAAATAAAGTTTGTATTTTCTACGCGTTTTGGAAGGGGCTGATTAAAAAAAAAGTGGGTTTTGAACCTTTTTCGTCTGCCTGTCTGAAACCATTCTACATCCCGAACTAAAAGAGTCACCTGCTTCAAATTTGGTACACGAGTTCATAGTACATATTGAACAACATAATAACCATGGATATGACGCTGGTGCACGTTAAACCTGTCATGGACCAAAGTTCTTACGCAGCGTAAAATGCTGTTAAAAGTTTGAGTTGGGTTTCAACCCAGGAGTTAGCTACTTCACTTGACCGGGTGTAGTGTTGATGCCGATATTGCAACAACCCGTTGTAGCGGCCTCAGTAACCCACAGACTACCAAAAGAGTCCTCAAGGTAGGGATGAGTTACCTCGGCATATATACTACTATTATCGTTGTAAGCTGGAATAGTGGTAGGAACGAGATGTTAATCAGCGCCACCTAGTTATTGATGGCATATTGAGGTTGCATGTGTGGTGAACCGCCACACCGTATTCACTTAATGGTACCTCGCGGAGAAAACAAGTTGTTTCGGATTATACATTATTTACTCTAATCTAGATTACTGGTAGTAACGGAGTAGTAAATCAGCGCCATCTAGCATGGATGTTATTTGAGGATGCGTGTACGGCAAACCGCTAAACCGGGGCCGTAGGGAGCCTAGTGGTCAGCGTCTCGGTCTCGAGATCGGAAGGTCCCGCGATCGAGTCCCGGTACCACTGAAGACCTACCGAGTATATGCGGAGTACGTGCTCGTTAAATCTGTTGGGTTCGAAAGTTCTGTGGTCGGTCATTAGGCAGTTTACCACGGGTACAGGTCCCTGGAGACTATTTCCCTCCCTCTCAGGAACATGTCTAAATTGTGGAGGTGGCTATGGACGGCATCATCTGTCTTGTATGTCGTGTCCGTCCTTCTTGGCGAAGGTTTATAAGCGGGTCTTTGTGACCAAGCACACAAGCCTGAAAATATATATCTACCAACCAACCGCTAAACCGGGCTTTAAAAGTAAAGAGTCCCTTAGCGATACCATTCGTTTCTTCTGGTTCTGCAGTGTGATATTATTTCAAGCAAACCAAACGAATATTGAAAGTGTAGTTTATTTTGTGAATTACTAAATCGATTGGTCGACTTGAAAGCGGCTTCAATTCTTCTATCGCCAATCACTTTCGTATTACTCTTACCCCTTATTATGTCTGTGTAAAATCGAAAGTGCTTGGCGCCCCTTTAGCTCAAATGGTCTCTCGCTACTCAATTTCGGTTTTAGTGATTATGAAATGGAAATGATCAGTTGTGATTGCTGGAACAATTTGAAATTGTTCAAACAATTTGAGACGCATCTTCGACTGAGGCGTAATCTGTTTGATGCATGATTGGAGATTTATTTTCCGTTGTTGTGTGCTCCATTATTTAAGGTATTGCGTAAAAGGGTGGAAAATTTTATTTTCCCTTTTGTTAGATATTAATTGATTTAGGAATTAAAAATTGATATTTTTATTTATCTGAAATGTGGTACAAATTATTGAATTGTTTCCTACTGCTTTGATAAAAAGATTTTATCATAAGAAGTAAACTAAGATATTTATTAAATGTTTTGTAATTGGAACAAAGAAATTTTCAATATGATCTACATTGAACTTTCAATGTTTTAGGTTTTTGTTATATTGTGAAATAAATTGTCAGTGTTGTGATAGTGTTTAATGGTAAATAACACATATTATTTAAAATTAAATGGCAAGTAATCTTTGGATAACAAGGTATGGCTGTTGGAGCAATTTTAAACTCAACTTTGGTTAAGACGGACTGTCAGTCCCATAGAGGTAATGCATTAGTTTTGAAATCACAACTTTTGCAAAAAAATTGCTTTGCCATGTTATCCCATTTTCACCAGGTATGAAAATCATCATAACATCAATTTAAAACAAAATTGAAAAGAAAATAGCATCCGGTTATTTAATTATTAATGGATAAAGTTTTAAACTAGTGTCGCCATCTGCTGTATATTTTTGGCATTTTAAAACTTCAAAAATATATAATTAAATAACTAGATAACAATTTCGTCTCAAATTTGTTTCATTTCGATGTTGTGTTGTTTCCCATACCAGGGGAAAAAGGGCTAACATGGCAAATTAATACTTTTTTGCGGAAGTTGCGATTCCAAAAGTAATGCATCAGCTGTATTTGACTGACAATCCCTCTTAATGTGTAAAATGTTTGGTAATTATGTGTAGCAACAATTTCTAAATTCGATTATACTCTACTTATAGTACTATTATAACTATTATATAAAAAATTCGCTTTTCACTAATGCGATATACCTTTCAAATAACTATTTACAAAACGCAGAACAGACATTTGTTTCAAACTCATTAAAGTAAACAAATGAGGATTTCTCGAAGGCACTTTAAGATATACTTAGAGTAAAGAGCTGATTTGCAAAATTGTTCAAAAGGATATAATTTATTTTCCGAAAAGTAAAAAAGACTGTACATAGTTTTCTTATCATTTTAAACGAGTTTCTATTATACCCATAAGAATAAAATAGTTTTTTTTAACAGAATTTATGTGCAATTCATCTATTGTTATGTATAGCATTCATTGTTTTTTTTCAAAAGTGGAAAAAATGCCTTTTGTTTTGGCTCAAGCTTTGCAAACATGGATTACACTACTTACGTGCAGAATTTAGAAAATAAATAACATTTATGGTTTCCCTATCGAAAAAGTGCTAACATTGGTAAAAACTAATGTCTATGAATTTGCTAATGAATGCAGCCTACAAATTTTTCAAATCTATATGTTCACTAGGATTTCATGTTTTTGTTTTGCTAAACGTTTTGAGTTTAAAAAAATCCAAAAATGTCTGGAATTTCTGTTAGACTTGAACATAATTAATTTGTTATGTTTGATTTTTTTTCTAAGGCTGATATATTTTAGATTTTAGCTGTGATTATATGCTGTTTGTCCAAACTTTGATTATTTAACCATTTTAAAATAAATTTTTAACTAAATATAGCACATGAGTATAGTCTGCCATCGGCAGGTCAACCGCAGTAGCAACAAAAATGTATTCGACCACGGCCTACTCAACTACTAAGGCCGAAGAAGCTTTCCTAAACAAGCTCGGGAAAACGGAAATTTTGACGTCATAGTTCCGAGTGACGTTGTTCCGAAGATGAAGAAAACCTGTCTCAAAACCTGTTCGGAACCACTCGTCCACGGCTGACCACAATTTTAGGGTTCCGAATGCGTCCGAACTGGTTTCTCAATCTTCGGCACTGGGAACAGTGACGTCAAAATTTCCGTCTACGCTCATGTTTGGGAAAGCTTCTCTGGCCTTGTTATTGAAGTTGGCCGTGATTCGACTCTTTTTGCCCAGAAATAATTAGTTTTTTTAGTATACTTTCCTGTATGTTAAAGTTCTTGAGTGCTTGGGCAACAATGGTCCAAGTCAGCAGTCTAGATCTTGCAGTTTACCTGCCTATGGCAGTAGTACAGGTCGGTATTGGGCGCGTCCAGTTTTTCATGAATATACTGGAGCCCAGTCGGTTAGGCAATCGCCTAGCATGCGGAAGGTCCCAGGTGCGGGTCTGGGCATCGCCAAAATGACTGTCGACCTATAAACGGCCCGTGCAGCCAAAAATGTCCAACGAATAATACCCCGTGTGGAGGGAGTGCACGTTAAATATCCGTCAAAGTCCTAACGTTGCGTGCGATGTCGCCCTTAACGGTTGCGTTGGGTGCCTACTCAGGTGTCGGCTCGTCACCTGACTGTGGTTCTAAAACACGACGCCCGTCGCCAATAGCCCTCGTGTAGCTCTAGTGCGACGATATTTCAAACTAAACTAAACAAACATGTATATACTACTAATTTTGATTCTTGAACCCTCCACACCCTATAAACAAAAGCCAAACCTTGTACAAACACAGAAAATGGAGACAAAAACCAAACTCATTTTTGTTTTGTACAAACATCCAGGCCATTGATCAATTCCTCGGATCCGGTGTTTCCGATAAAGTCTTCGGTGAAAAAGACGCAGAGTGCAAACAAAAGTCTTTCAATAAACCAGCCCGAAGTTACATGCGTTTAACTTCTCTACTTCTTTATCGGATAAGTTGTCGATGTGCAAATGTGGTGTTTTATAACAACGGTTGTTTTTGTACATGTTCTATTTTTTTTCTCACTACGCCACTCTCATATTACACCCATACCTGCCAACCTTAAAATTCTACACTAAACGTAACGTGTTTATCGTTATTAACATGCAAATACGGCCTTAACATGCAAATATATGAAAAAATATTTAAAAGACACAAAATTATATCTTTTTAACACTCACATGGTAACGACTTTTTAGGAAAAGTTACCGATCACAATTGGGAAATACACATTTCATTCTTTCTGGGTCTAATATCTATTTGTAAATTTCTCCTTAAGGGGATACGGTACCCAAAACATTATTTCATTTAAAAACATTTTCTAGCAAAAAATAAAAACAAATATTTACAAGTAGTTTTTCATTTAAATAAAAGTTAAAATTTTGAATTTTTTAAAATACTACTGTGCTCTTTTTTTTAATTTTGAGAATAACTCCACCAAACTTTTATAGTTTGTTTTTAGAACTAATTGTTCAAGAACTGTGCATGGATTTTAAAATGTGAGCTACAGTTAAAAAGTAACATGCATTTATGCTGAAAATCCCAAAAAATCACAATAAAATACAAATTATTGAATTCAACATTTAAAAAAAAAACAACTGTACATAGTAGACCTTATTCCATGCGCGATTTTGTGCACCATATATATTAGAACACAGGTTAAAAATTTCTAAATACTAGCTTAATTAGCAAAAAAGCCTTAGGGATTTATTTAACACAAGAATTGATAAACGCGAAACAATATGTGGTATATTTTTGACCTTAAAATTAAAAAAAAAGATTCAAACTTCAAACAAATCCAAGGAATAAAAAACAAGAAGTTCATAAAGAACTAAAATAGCCTACTTTCCTGTTACTTAAATACTTACTGAAGTTCTAATCGGGAAAAAAACTAGGTTCCTAAAGTAAATATCATCAACAGCCGTTTCTACACTAGATTTATACACATTAGAAAAAAAAATCGAAACACAGCACCCAGCTATAATTTAAACTTCTAAAAGCCAAAATCAACTATTTTCCTTAATATTCGTTCGCAAATTAATTAAATATTATTTATCATCTGCTCGTGATTTATTTATAGTTCGAAGAATAAATATTTATTAATAACAAAAGTAATGAAACTACTCCGAACTGCATTAAAAAACAAGAAATGTTAATTAAAACTAAGCATAATTGCATGCAAAAGTATGCCTTGCCGCTTTCTTGGTAGATAATTAATGAATAATCAAAGAATCAAATTGTTCTACATTTTATGACGTCATTCCAAACTGATTCATGAAAATATTATTTTGCTTCAAATATGTTTAAATAAAGTTTCTCATGCCATTGTTGATTTGGCAACAGTGATTTAAATGACTCAAAATTGAATTTCAATGCTAATTCAATGGGAAATTCGCCGACAGATAGTAGATTTATGTCCGTCCGGACGGACAAAAAGTATGAAAGTTGGGTATCTGAGGTCATAGCTTTCTAACAAAAAAAAGAATTTTTAAGATCCGAGGGATAGCACCGATTTTGGAAGGGGGGTACGGACGGACAGACGGACAGACGGACATCGACCGCATGTCAATACCTACTTTTTCATTTTTTTAATTCTTTCGAATTAAAAAAAGAAAAGTAGGCTAAAAATGTATATTAGACTAAAACGAACACGGCCAGCGTTTCTGTAGAAGTTGTTTTACTACGATGGTACATTTATCGCAGCGAAGCCAACACGCAGGGTTCATTTCTTAAAATAAAAAGACTACAATTGAAGGGTAACGCTATTGAGTGGAGTTGAATAACCGTCGCACTAGAGACTATACGGTGGCTATTAGCGACGGACTTCATAATTTAGAACCACAGTCCAGTGACGAGCTGATACCCGAGTTGGCACCCAACGCTAATTTTTAGCAGCTACTATGTACGTATAGCATCGTGACTATCAAACATATTATAGTCTTACTGCGACTGACGTTCATTTAACGTACCTATATTGTCTTGTTGTGTCTAACGTACATTTAACGTATTGTTGTCATGTTGATGAAAAAAATTGTTTCTGTTTAAAAGCGAGGAATATTACGTATGCATTCTTCAAAACATATATAAAATTAGCAAACGATGAGTAATAATTATCGGATTTTTCGAAAGAAAATTAATGAAATTAGCCACTTTTAGCTTCCTAATGTAAAATAATTAAGTTTAGGTTAGTTTGAATTATCATAGCACTAGTGCTACAGGATGGCTATTGGCGACGTCCGTCGTAATTTAGAGCCACATTCAAAAAACGAGCCTACACTTCAGTAGGCACCCAACGCTGTTGCGTTAAGGGCGACATCGTACGCAGCGTTGGGTATTTAAAACATGTTTAATGTGCACAACCTCTACACGGGGTATTATTCGTCGGGTATTTTTGAATGCATGGGCCGTTTATAGGTCAGCAGTTATTTTGGGGATGCCTGGACCCGAACCTGGAACCTTTTACACGCAAGGTGAGCGCCTTAACCGACTGGGCTCCCTAGCCAACAAATATTATATTAAGTGCCGTGTCTGACGCTTTATTCCCTCTTAAGTATAAATGTGCAGAAGTAGTATTAATGACAGATTAAGTTGCAAACCCCCCTATTTTATTCGTTTTAACCCTTTCAGTCCCAGTGATGCCATTTGGCATCATCATTTTTCTGATCATAATTAAAAAACATAATAGGGCTGACATCTATTGGGATTAATAAAAAAATATTATCTAATAGAAAAAAAGTTGGAAGAATCGAATGATGTGCTTTTTGATATCATAAATGGCTATAGACGATCAGAAAAAAAATTCTAAAACGATGATGCCAAATTGCTCTTGGGACTGAAAGGGTTAAACAACAAATGCAATTTAAAACCAAGTTCCTCTCTTTCGTATCAAAACGATTTACAAAAAAGAAACTTATTTTCATTTACCCAAGGGTGAGATGGGCCCTGAAAAGAAGATTCACCCACAGACCTTCCCGAAATCCCGTGGGGTTTAGGGAATTGTGGGTAATTACCTTCTGGGATGTTGGTGTGGAGGTCTTTTGGAAGGGTTTCTTTAATGCCTAAGATTGTGGTTAATCAATGTAGTAGGAACGCGTTGATAATTTAAAATATATATATATATATAACCAAATCATGTGAAAGGTAAGAAATAACATAAAGTAAGTTTTAGTTTTAACCAAAGAGTTCTATAGTAGGGTAGAGGAACGACTCGTACTAAGCTGCCATCGGCAGCCATGGCTCACTACGGAGCCCGAATAGAGTGGCAAAAGTTCTAGTTAATTTATATTTTTGATACTGAGAAAGGAAGTACACTCAGGGCAAAGGCGGGAATCGAACCCGCACCTGTTACAGCGCGCGGACTGCTAGCGTTATGGCCAGCGATCCAAACCACTCGGCCATCGGGCCCCACATGCCATCCTATATTGTCTCCGTGTTGGTCCATGGTGCTGTTGCCAGGTTCAGTCTCTAGCCTACTATAGAACTCTTTGGTTTTAACAGTAAGTTTTTGCTTGATTGTCAGCCTCGCTTACAAAGTCAAGCTCATGGCCTCAAAGTCAAAGTCAAAGATCATGGCCTCAAATTACGAGTCCCTTTTATAAATAAAATTTTTCTAACTTATGTGAAGTTAATTGAACCAAACCAATATTCAAAAACCTTTTCTTAACTATATTTTGTAGGAAATAGTTTTAAAAGCCTCCAAAATATTAAAAAAAAATTGTAACTGTCATCGTACTAAATATAATGAATTGGCTATATATTCAAAACAAATTACTGATTAAAAATTATTGTAACCAAACAGGCCATGTAACAATTAGTAAGGCCAAATAAACCTGTAACCATAAACCGAAACCTGTAACCATTAGTAATGCCAAATTAAAAAAAAATCAAATAAAAATCCTAAAAATTGAAATTTGTTGCAATCCAGGGATGTACGTGGTTCAACTAAACCCTAGTCACCCTCCCCCTAATTTTTTCGATTGCCACTTCAGCAAAAACTAAGACTCGTACCCCCACGCAATAATATGAATTGGCAGTGGAAGTATTTCATATTTGCTATCTCCATGTGCATTGAACTGTTGCACGTTAAATATGTTGTGACCCAAAAGCCTTATTTGCGTAAGATAGCATTTTAAATTATAAGGTTGTGTTAGATGCCATCTCAGGTGTCTACCTCCTCACTTAAACGTAGATCAAAATTAGGAAACCGTCATCTAAATCCCTCGTGTAGCTTTAGTGGCATGGTTTTCAACATGCACTAAAGCCACTTAATATTAAATGGACATTTTCAGGTCTTGAGTGGCAACAGAAACGCTGCAACAAAAAGAAATTCTTTCTGGAGTCCCAACTATTGAATCAATAGCCTCCCCCGGTGGCCGAGAGGTGTAAGCGACGAGCCTCTCATCGAGAAGGTTCTTGGTTCTATCCGTATCCTAGCCATATTATATCATACTATTTCATATTTGAAAGTCGTTCTGTGTTTCACAGCTCTAGTAATAACTGAGTGGGCTGGAAAATAAAAAACCAAGTCCACTGCCAATTAGTTCACTTTTCTTTTTAAACACTAAGGAACAGATTCTAATCAAAGAAAAGTAAGGTTTGAAATTGCTATGTTTTGGCTAGGTGTTTGTTATTTGTATACAGTTCCTGGACAAATTATTAGACGCACTGTATTTTTTTTAGTAATGATGAAAACATACCAAAGAATGCCATATCATTAAAAAATATGTCGATATATGTATTAAGTATAGCAGATAGTATTTTCTATTCTATAGCTTAAGTTTAGGAACACAAATGTTCTGAAGGTATTTTGTTCATTGAATGATACATGAAATCTTGCAGTGCGTCTAATAATTGGTCCAGGGACTGTATAGACGTAATCGTGCTGGTGGAAAAAAATCCTCTTAAAAATCACCGGGGTGCGCGAGTACACTGCTCGTTGAATCTGTGGAGTCAAAAGTCCCGACGGCGTTAGCGTACAATGTCGCTAGAAGTTCCGTTGGGTCCCCGCTCAGGTGTCGACCTCTTCACTTGACCAGAGTTCTAAATTACGAGGCGTAATTGGTTGTGTTAAAGCTCCTAAAGGAGGCTAGAGATAGGCAGCAGGAAACGATTACATTACACTGAATAATTATCACGTGGGGTAACCATTAGTTGAGCTAAAATCTAAAAATAAGAGAAATTCAGATTTGTCTCTATTCAAAAAGTACGTGGTTCCGCTAAAACCCTAATTTTTTTCATTTGCCACTTCAGCAAAAAATAAGACTCATACCCCCCACGCTGTAATACGACTTGATGAATTGGCGGTGGAAGTATTTCATATTTGCTGCGTCATCTCCGCTTTTGTGAGACGTTAATCGATGGAGGGGCTCTCGTTCTACTGCGCCATGCCAATTTTCATTCACGGTCGTAGGAGAGGGGGATGCCATATTTGGCTAGGAATCTCCATTATTGAGAAAGTATTTTGTGAATTATAGATTAAAGGTAAAGCCAATAAAGGAACTTACTTGGATACGGTAACCAAAACATTATTTCTAGAAATAATAACATAAACTAGTAGATTATTATGGTTTTATATAATGTTCACTATAAATTAACATATTCTAGCAATAAAAACAAATATTTAAAAATAGTTTTTCATTAAAAAAAAAAGTCTAAATGTTGAACTTTTTTAAAACGCTACTCATTTAATTTTGAGAATGACTCCACCAAACTTTTATAGTACGTTTTTAGTACTATTTGTTCAAGAACTAGGCATGGATTTTAAAATGTGAGCTACAGTTAAAAAGTAACATCCATTTATACTGAAAATCACAAAAAATGACTAGTTATTGACTTCAACATTTCTTTAAAAACAACTATACATAGACCTTATTCCACGCCCAATTTTGTGCACCATACTTATAAGAACACAGGTTAAAAATTTCAAAAATGTAACTTAATTAGCAAAAACGCCTTAGGGATTTATTAAACACAAGAAATGAAAAACGCGAAACAGAGAAAACAGGTTGAAAGCAGATGAAATACGTATTCAAACTAATAGTAATGACTCCAGAAAATATTTAATAACTTTTTTTCTACAAAAGATATCATTATGAAACTTTCAGTAAATGTTCAGAAAGATATTGTAAATAAGAAGTAAAAACTGAAAAATCCATATTTTTACCAATTTTTGGGTACCGTATCCCCTTAAGAATTTAACCCATTAAAGATGATTTGCCACAAATTGGCCATGCAACAATGATCTTTTTGCTTAAGTTTATATCAATTACAAAATACAAGACATCTAAAGACCTCAATTCTGAACAATTTATGTAGGACAAATTTAGTCTCATTTAAAACTAGTTTAATGAGTTAAACTTTTTAGCTTCCACACTACGTTTATAACGTAAAAAGTGGAAGACAAGTGTGATACATCAAAAAATTCAGGCATCGAAATTAGAATACATTGAAAAATTCAGAGAAGAATTCGAAGTACTTAAATTATTTTAAAAAACTCAAATTGTATGCTCATTTAAAAGCATAGGAAGCCGTTTTTATTAGAATTTAATCACCATTGCTATTTGTAACAATCGCTCGAGAACTCCTGCTCTCCCTTAACAACTTATCTTCCCACTACGTTTATACTTGAAGTGAATGTATTACTGTCAGCTTCTGTTTTCCGTCACCCACTTTTATAGCCCAACTACAAATGCTACAGACAAGTGTGATACGTAAAATTCAGCGCATCGAAATTAGAATACATTGAAAATTCAGCTACTTCACAAAGAATTCAAGACTTCAATTTTTTAAAAACTGCAAATTGAATGCTCATTTAAAAGCATAGGAAGCTATTTTTATTAGAATTAAATCACCATTGCCATTCGCAACAATCGCTCAAGAAACTAATTCTTTTCCACAATAAATTAAAATAAATTTATTTTTGCGACATCGATCAGTTTGAAATGACGTCAAATATATTTCACTACGAGATTCTTTGTACGTTGATATAAAATGTTTGAATTCTATTTAAAAGCGAGGGATATTACAGATTTATTCTTTTAAATATAAATTAATTTTTGCAAACGATAAGTAATAAGTATTGAATTTTCGCAATAAAATAAATGAAACTAGCCAAATTTAGCATGTTAATGTTTAATATAAAATATTAATGCTGTGTTTGTCGCATTTTTACTTGTTAAACGCAATTGTTGTGTGGAAGCGGGTTAAGTGACAGATTCTGTTACAAATCACTTGTGTTTGGAAAATAAGGTGTTAGTGGTATTCTAAAGTTGTCGTTAAGGGGACAAGGGGAATATTGGATTAGTTTAAGACACGTCTGTCAAAAATATATTGTTCAAAATTTTTAACTTTATTTTTTAATTTTAACTTTAAAGTAACAGTACAATAATTTATTTAGTTAATGGAATATTCAAAATTAAGGTCACTTATTTAAAATATTTATATCAAATAAAATAAATGATTTAAATAAGGATGGATAAATTACCATATTTTAACAAGAATGCTCTGATAACATTTTCAATATAATTTACTTAATTTTGTCAGCATAAAAACGGTTAAGCAAATTGTGCTCAACAAATTGTAATTATAAAAAAAATATATTTAATGTTTGCTTTAGGAATATCGCACTAAAAGTCAAATATAAAAAATCCTAATGCGCTTAAAATTTTTCTCTATGTAGTGCAATGAGACCCTAACATAACAAATCGAAATTATTAAAATAATTTGAATAAGTAATGTTTGACTAAAAAAGATATTTCTCTTGCATATTTTGGTTACTATTATTTTCGCCAAAATACGCCAGCAAGTCGCCAGCAATTTTTAAGTCAAGTACCAAGTTGGCAAACCTTTATATAAGTAGCTATATGAATCAAGATGTAGCAGAAAATATAAGGTGTAAGGGATGAACTAGGAAAAAAGGTCCTTTGAGTATGTATTAGAAAATAAATATTCTTGAAAATGTTTTGCATCGGGAGTGGAATAGAATTTTATAAAATATATACTGAAAATATTGCTATATTGCTATTTTCAAATATGAATTTTTGGAAAATATATAAAGATCACATTTTATATTAAGGGAATACGGTACCCAAAATATTATTTTTAGCACTAATAACATAAACTTGCAAATTAAGTGTTTTGAAATAATATTTACTCTAAATAAGCATTTTCCAGCAATAAAAATATATATTTGCAAGTAGTTTTACATATTTTTTAAAGTTAAAAATTTAAACTTTTTTAAAACACTATACTCCTCTTTCAATTTTAAGAATAACTCCACCAAACTTTTATAGTTTGTTTTATAACTAGTTTTTCAAGAACTATGCATGGATTTTAAAATCTGAGCTACAGTAAAAAAGTAACATGTATTTATACTGAAAATCTCAAAAAATCAAAAAAATTACAAATTATTGAATTCAAATTTTTTTTAAAAAAATATATAAATAGTGGACCTTATTCCATGCACAATTTTGTGCACCACTTATATAAGAACACAGGTTAAAAATTTCAAAATTCCAACTTAATTATCAAAAAAGCCTTAGGGATTTATTAAACACAGGAATTGAGAAAACGCGAAACAGAGAAACAGCTTGAAAGCAGACGAAATACGGGTACAAACTTCATGGGATGATTCCAGAAAATGATTAATAACTTTTTTTCTACAGAAGATATGATTATGAAACTTTTAGTAAACGTTCAGAAAGATATTGTGAATAATAAGAAGTAAAAACTGAAAAATCGATATTTTGACCAATTTGTGAGTAACGTATCCCCTTAAGGGTAATATATATTTGAGTATATTGGGAGATCATGTATGGGTCAATATTATGAAAAGTACCAATTTACAGATCTGATGAGGCGTTACATATCTGACGAAGCCAATTTGACAATAAGTGGAATTAGTTAAAAAAATATTTTTTTCTTATAAATTAGTTCGTTAATGTTTAGAAATATTTGATTTGTTATTTAAATGGCTATTCCGTTACCGATATTTCGTATATGTATACAAACGTGGCACAGAAGACGTCAATGTTATTTAACACAATCAAATCCAAACATTTACATAACGCATGAATACATCAAATCTCACTACCACTTCTACACAAACATCTCCAGATCAACCATAGAGTTAAGAGGAAAATTGAGATGCTTGGCGAGAAGCAAAGTGAAGCGGACAGAAAATCGCCAAGCATCCCTATAGTAAGCCCGAACAAACCTCTCACTAAACGTTAGTTCTTGCTGAAACGTATCATTTTATTCCTTAAAAAGCGTTACTTAAAAATATACAAGTAGGTTTGTAACAGAATCTGTCACTTAACCCGCTTCCACGCAACAGTTGTATTTAGAAATAAAGAATAATTTTAGAATAAAACTACATTTAAGGCTGCATATATTTGAAAACACCAAACATTGTAAAAAATAAAAAAGCGCCAAAACAGCAATTATTCTATATTAAACATTTACATGCCAATTTGGCTAGTTTCTTTTTTTTGTTCGAAATTCAATAATTATTACTTATCGTTTGCAAAAATTAATTTATATTTCTGTCATGTTTGCGTTGCTGTGAATGACGTCACCATGAACTGTATATATAAGCGCTGCTGACTACTACTCTTCTACCTGTTAAGTTATACGCTGTTTGTCGTTCTGTCGTTAGATTAAAAAATCGTTACTTAAAAATTATTTAAATGACTATTTGAACAGTTTGTGGCGGTTCACCACACACGCAACCTCAATATGCCATCAACAACTAGGTGGCGCTGAATTTCCATCTCGTTCCTACCACTATTCCAGATTACAACGTTAATAGTAGTATATAAGCCGAGGTAACTCATCTCCACCTTGAGTATCCTTTTAGTAGACCGTGGGTTACTAAGGCCGCTACAAGTTGTAATCCGAATTTATACAAGGATGGTAATTATTTCCTTCACAGGTAAACAAAATGCGTTGTAATTATAGTTATTATCAGTCAAAAATCGCCAAGTTGGCGTAGTAAGCCGATTCAATCTCTACTTTAGCCAAAGCAGCTGCCGAGAGTGTTTGTCTGGGCTTACTTCAAAGCGATCAACGGCGTCACTTGGAAAACCGGTCTTTGCGTTGGTTTTTGCCCGGCAGCATCTGTACCTTATTCTTAACTCTGTGAGATCAGCGTATTTGACGTAATACGTTTCAAAATCTAAATCCCTACATTGGACTTATCTTCCCTGATATCTTCCCTAAATCCTGCAACAATGCTTCAAACTCATTACATACAAATCGGGCTTATTCA
Organism: Oedothorax gibbosus; assembly: GCA_019343175.1. Taxonomy (NCBI): domain Eukaryota; kingdom Metazoa; phylum Arthropoda; class Arachnida; order Araneae; family Linyphiidae; genus Oedothorax; species Oedothorax gibbosus. The sequence goes on from CM033275.1 coordinate 27,887,401, forward strand.
GTAATCCGCTCGCTTGAGTTATACAATGTCTGACATTCCAAACAGTTTTAAATCGTATCAAGTTTATACACATGTGTATTTAAGATTTATCTATAAATGGTTTCTTTTTGATGTGATGCAAGAAGAAGAAATAGCTTGTGGAGTCTTGTGTAGTTCCCGATCAATAATTTTGGAGCCACTTTATGATAACTAGATATGTGTAATTTTTGTAGAATTGCTTAACATTACTAAAGTTTTTAATTTTAAGCTCCAACTTTTTTCTGAGGTTTTAGAAGTATAAATTAAAATATTTTCTTCTGTTCTTAAACATTTCAATTTTTTGAACTTTATAGTCAAAATATTGTGAATAAATTTTCTTTTTTTTATGTCAAATGCAGGGATATTAGCGCTCTTTTTTGTTTTACTAAACCATTATTACTTGGCTGTATTATAAATCGCAATCATATTTGATAATAGATATTTTAATTTGAACGTTTTAGATTTTTTTTCACATACTTTCATTTTTTTTTTTAATTCGTAACAATTCGAAAAATGAAAAGTTGGTTGTTGACATGGGAGAGATTTTCAAGCTGTCTGTCCGTACCACCCTTTCAAATTTCTTTCAACTCATCATTTTTTTAAATTTAAAAATATTGCGTGCGACTTACATTTTGCCCATCTATCTGTAAATACATCTATCTATACCCTCCTAAATTTGTTAATTTTTTTTCTCGATCGCATTGCTGAATATGCAATTAACAAATGGTGGCAATGATGCAATATGGTTGTTGGTCCCTGTCTAATAATTACCCCGATTTTCCGTGTCCAATAATTACCCCGGGACACCCTAATCGTTTGAAAAATATCATTATATAAAAACTTTATACACATGATTTGTTTCTGGGAATAAAATTAAAAACAAAGTCCTTGCTATCTCCGTTTAGGTACTACAATTTGCAGTTTGTAGCAAAAATATTAGATTAAAGAGTCTCTCGTATTTTGAGGGTAGAAAAACTTTTGCTGTCTGCTCCAAATGTGAGGCTCAGCAGGCCTCTGCCGAACATATCCTAGACTGCTTGGGTCTTTCCAAGGAGGACTTATACGCTTCCCCACTTCTTGTCATCGACTTTTTGAGGGTCAACAATTTATTGGATCTTGTCTGACTCCGTCAGACAGGTGGAGGATAAGGAACAACAACAACAACAACAGTATTAGATTAAAATTTTACGATCCAGCAGTTTAACTGCGTAACATGAATATTGAACTACCTCTCTCAATTTCTACAGGAAAATACTGTCTATGAGTGTTACAAAACATTAAAATGTACGTGACTGTTCCCTTTACACATACGTCAATGTTAAATAGTTTAAGGGGATGCATTACCCAAAATTTAGGGCTGCCCAGAAAACAATTAAACATGCTCGAATGCTGTGAGCTAAGGATATTGCAAAAAAGAAGGTGTCCTTTACAATTGAGGAGGTTTATTGAAAATGATATAATGGTTTGGTATAATGGTTTTTGAAATTTTGTTGATTTTTTAAATTTTAAATTTTTTCAGCTTGTGAATGGTTAAAACCCTAAGGCTATTAAGTAAGTTAATGTAGAGCTCCAATTTTTTTTCCTGTGTTGAAACATATGCGTTTAACAAAAGTTAATATGGGATAAAATCTAGTGTGATTAGATTTTTTTTTAAAATGAAGTTGAAAATTTAGAAAAAATCTTATTTTTTGGACATTTTTATACATAAAGCTACATAACTATTTTTGTTTAACTGATAGCTCAATATCCATACCAACTTTTATTTATAGATGTTGTAGGAACATTTTGAAAAAAAATCCATTAAAAAATTCTTTAAATTGTAGGAGGAGTAGCATTTGGAAAAAACGATTTTATTTTATTTTTTCAAAAAACTTACGTTTCAATATTAATCATTTTTTCGTATATGTTTTTTGAATGTTAGTTCTTTGTAAAAATAGTTTAATTTGAATGTAAGCGATAAATATACTGGATTTAATATTTTGGGTAATGCGTCCCCTTAAGATATTGAAGAATTTGTATAAAAATGTAAACCTGTTGTTGCTTTTGTGGTCCATCCCCTTAGAAATTTGGTTATATATCCATCCGATTTTAAATATTCTGTTTTTTGTTTTTTTTGAAAGATTTACCACTTATAGAAACCTATATTTTACATTTTGGTGTCTGTCTGCCAACATGCTTTTCCGTCCTTCTTTTCAACTGTCCCATGGCGATCTATTTTAAAGTTAGTTCTAATTGTCTAATTTTATTTTTCTTTTGTAAGGAAGGTAGGACGTCAGATAAAACCGGTAAAACGTTTTTCGGCCGACTGTCTATGCGTACCAAAAGAATTTTAATGAGTATTCTAGTAACAGGAAAGTAAGCTGTTCTAGTATTTTCGGCATTTTTTTGTTAGAAAACTGTACTAAAACAAAAAAAATATTAAATTAGTAAACAACAAAAATCATCTTTTTTACATAGTTGTACCATGATATTTGTCGGATTTCCTTTTACTCATAGGGTTTATTGGCTGTATCTCGCACAAAATTTGATTTTTTTTTGTCATATTTCCTTACAAATATATCTGAAACAATTTTTGTTGAAATAATGTAAGGGACAAATTAGAATTTGTTATATATTTCCTATGAACAAAAAGCTTTTCATCAGCAATTTCTTTAATAATTAAACTACAATTATATTCCAATTTCAGCCATAAACCATTAAAAAACATCAACCTTAACTATAACACCCCAATCACCATAAGTGCTCCATCCATTATTGTCAACTTCCTACATTCAGCTTTTTCGTCAGTGTCCGAAAAATCCCTATTAGGGAAAAACGCTTCATTTTTCCCTGGAATGCGTCATAATGATGGGCGAAATGTATAAAGTTAAGAAGAAGACGGAAATGCTACCAGACAGAAAACAATACAAAATCCAGTTCGCCAAGTTAAGCCATCAATCGGTGTGCAGTAAGCCCAAACACACAAATGCTCTCTGCGAACTATTTGGCGCTATTCTACAGTGGAGTTTGTATGTGCTTACTACATTGACTTGGCGGCCTTGACTCTCTAATAAAAAGTATAATTATAACACATATGTTGTACTATCCTGTATTGAGTTTAGTTTTGAATTATCGTCGCACTAGAGCTAAACAAGGGCTATTGGCGACGGGCGTCATATTTTAGAACCACAGTCAAGTGACGAGCCGGCACCCGAGTAGGCACCTAACACAACTTTTAAGGGCGACATCGTACGCAGCTTCGGGACTTTGAAGGATATTTAACGTGCACTCCCTCTACACGGGGTATTATTCGTCGGACATTTTGGCTGCACGGGCTGTTTATAGGTCGGCAGTTATTTTGGCGATGCCCGGACCCGAACCTGGGACCTATCGCATGGGCCGCCGGGGCTTCCCAGCCCCTATATCCTGTATTGAACAAACTGCTCTCCCTTTAGGAAGACACTTTTATTTTTATAAAATCTACACAAAACGTACAAGACAAAACGTGGAAGTCTTCTTGGCCTAGCCTAAAAGTTGTTGCAGTTTCTATTTCTAACTAAGTTCCGGCAATTCTGTTACCAATTCAACCACGTACCGATGAAAAATGAGCCGTTTTAAAATGATTTTTACTAATTATTTAAAGATTTATTTTGCAAACAAATATATACGTTTGTTATATTTGGGTTCAAACTATAATTTATTAAATATTGGAAGGTATTTTAGCGATACTGTCAAGTACCCTATTTCTACCATCTTGCGTACATTCAAGTCTCTAGCTACAGCCTACAATATGAGCAAATAGTCATATTTTGATGTTTAATTAACGCTTTTTAAGGAAAAAAATGATGCACTTCTGCATGAACTAACACTGAGTGAGCGGCCTGTTTGGTTTAGTTAAGTTTAGTTTCAATTATAGTCACACTAGAGCTATACACGAGAGCTATTGGTGACCGGGCGTCGTAATTTCGAACCACAGTTAGGTAACGAGTCGACACCTGAGTAGGCACCCAACGTAACCGTTAAGGGCGACATCGAATTCAGCATTGAGACTTTGGACTATATTTAATGAGCACTCCATCTACACGGGGTATTATCTGTCAGACATCTTTGGATACACGGGCCGTTTATAGGCCGACAGTTATTTTGGCGATGATTGCCCTCTTTAGAAACGGTTTGAGACAGACTGTCTTGACCAAGTACACGACTTGCTTTATATTTGTTATATTTCAGAAGGATTGCTATTTAACTCTTTCACTCCTAAAACGGCCCAGGAAGTCGTACAACTAATGATACGATAATGATATTCCTATCGCATATTACGGGGAAACAAAAATTAAGCGTAGCAAAAGTTTTAAGTTTGAGTTGACGTGAAACAAGAGCTACACAAAGGCTATTGGCAAATGACATCAATTTAGAACCTCAGTCAAGTAACGAGTCGGCACCTGAGTAGGTACTTAACGCAACTTTCATAGGGAGCGACATCGTTGGCGGCGCAGGAACTTCGCAGTTATTTTGACTTTGCAGTTATATTATCGGCAGTCATTTTGACGATGCTCTGACTCGAACCTGGGCGCATGCAAGGCGAACGTCTTAACCGTCTGGGCTGAACGGTTTGTTGGGCTTAGTAGGGTCGCTTGGCGACTTTCGGCCGGCTTCACTTTTTTTATCGCCAAGCATCCCCCATCTTCTGAACTCTCTGGCGAAATGTCTCTTTCGTGATAATGTGCAACACATCATCGCGCATTATCATTATGCATTCCGTACATGATCACGCCTCGTTTTGTGATTTTCTGTTCGTCATGAGGTGCGTTGTGAAATGCTGATGACTTTTGCGTTGTGTAGAATTTTGTAGAGGATGATTTGGAATTATTTTTTTTTAGGTTCTTATGTTTAGTTTCATTAAGCCCTTAGTGATCGGATAATGTACACTCTTAAAACAAACGAGCGGTTTTAACTCAGTCTGAGTTAATTTCCACTCCTTTCCGTGCCGAAAATGCATTTCTCCTATAGGAGTGAATTTCACTCTTTTTCGGAGTGGTAAAAGAAATAAAAGAAAATCTGCGTCCTACACTCTTAAACGAGCGGTTTTAACTCAGTCTGAGTTAATTTCCACTCCTTTCCGGTGCCGAAAATGCACTTCTCCTATAGGAGTGAATTTCACTCTTTTGTTTTAAGAGTGTACATGAACACGGCAATGAAAGTATCTATTTCGATATTATTTGCCCGTTTACTGATGAATACTCCATATATTGGCATATTTTTGTGGATTTAAGTTAGTTTTAGCTCCCACACTACGTTTATAACGTAAAAAGTGGAAGGTATTATAATCGTTCAGTCCGTCTGTCTGTATGTACCTGTCCGTATGTACGTTACTCACTTTCATAGCCCAAACTACAAATGCTACGGACAAGTGTGATACGTCCAAAAATTCAGCTCATCGAAATTAGAAAACATTGAAAAGTTCAGAGAAGAATTCAAATTCGAAGTACTTCAATTATTTAAAAAACTGCAAAATTGAATGCTCATTTAAAAAGCATAGGAAGCCATTTTTATTAGAATTTAATCACCCATTCGTAACAATCGCGCGAGAAACTAATTCTTTTAGACAATAAATTAAAATAAATTTATTTTTGCGACATCGATCAGTTTGAAATGACGTCAAATATATTTCTCTACGAGAATCTTTGTAAGTTGATATGATGTGTTTTTATTCTATTTGAAAGAGAGGAATATTACATATTCATTCTTTGAAATATAAATTAATTTTTGCAAACGATTAGTAATAATTATTGAATTTTCGAAATAAATAAATGAAACTAGCCAAATTTAGCATTTAAATGTTTAATATAGAATGTCAATGCTGTGTCTGTCGCCTTTTTACCTGTGAAACACAACTGTTGTGTGGAAGCGGGTTAAGTGACAGATTCTGTTACAAACCTACTTGTTTTTCTTTTTGGAACATTACTACCGAAACTACAGGCACGAAATAACAAAGGAACTAGAAGAAAAAGTTCTAACTAGAATTGTTAAGGGATGATTGTTGACGTTCTTAAGCATTTGATTCGAAAAGACGTAATCATGTAATAATTAATAAAAAACACACACCCTTAAAAACTTAGATAAATTATAAAGAGTGTACTAATTCTATAAAAAAATCAATATAAATACACATATAAAATAATTATTAGAAATGATATAATAATATGAAATGAATTCTACAAAGATTCAAATATACGTTTCTCTGGAACGAAAAGTTTAATAAAAAATTTCATAAAACCTAAAATTTAAATTTTATATCAGGTTACTTCATAAAAACAAAATAATACCCAAGCTAAGATAGGTAGGATAAGCCCTATTTAAGCATTTGACGTGCATTAAAAAAATAAAATTAACCTGACCAGATTTTTTTCAGTGATCAACTTTTCGACCATGAAACCACCATATAATTATCATAGATCGTATTTACATTGTTTTTATTTGACAAAACTATAAAAAAAATAATACGAGAATTTTAGCACAATTTTTACAACTAGATAGTTGAATAACACCCTAAACTGTACTACAAAATACAATGCGTGTAGTCACCCTAAATCATAGCTGACTCAACTTACAAGGCCAGAGAAGCTCTCCCAAGCACACTCATGGACGGAAAGTTTGACGTCACTGGTTCTGAGTGTTGTTTTCCGAAGATGAAGAAACTTTATCTCAAAATCTGTTCGGAACCATGCGCTCAGGGCTGACTATATTTTCAGTGTTCTGAGTGGTTCCGAACGAGATTCTTCATCTTCGGCACACGGTGACTTAGGTTAGTAGGCCGTGCCTACACAAAATATATTAGAATAACTTGTCTTGTTTGATATTTTCCGTTATAATACAGGGTGTCCGTAAAAGAATGTCCGAGTTTTAATGGTATATTACAGGAGTTTATTTTATCTATAATAATAAAAGAAAGAGTCTGTCTGTCTGTGTGTGTGTGTGTCTGTTATCGGATCGTAAAAGACCTACTTATACTGCTCACAGGAATTCGAAATTTTAAAGATAGATTCCCTTTAATACTAACGTGTGCACCTGAGGCTTAGTTTTTTCATATTTGTTCCATTTTTAGAGAAAATTCGAATTTTCTGAAAAAAATACACCACTTTCGCTCAAATCCGATCATTTTTTCTCTTTCCTGATGCCATCGGCTGAAAAAATTAAATAAAACTTTTAACGAAAACATTTAAAATTCAAAATATTTATTTTATTCTTTTGCCATTACTTTCAGAAACTAAATTTATTATTTGAAAAATAATTGACACGTTTCAAGTGACGTAATTCCGCCAGTCTTCATTCCCGGATTTTATTGTGGGTTTATTTGATGATTTTTTCATTGGATTTTTCTGTTGACTGCATGTATGCATATTTAAGCAATAAATGTATAGTTAAGCTATTACTGAACTATGATGGTTAATAAAGGCCATCGCACTAGAGCTATTAGTGTGTTATGTCTTTATTTTTTCGCCAAATACGTTGCCAAACTCGCCAAATTATTAACTAAAATTCACCAAATAGGCGATTTCTTTTATAAATAATTTATAAGCTGGTCGGTTGTTCGAAGGTCATTGTGTTAGAGCTGTATAATGGGTGTGGGTAGCTATATCTATTTTCTCGCCAAATTATTTTCCAAAACGCGCCAAATGAGCTAAAAGGTTCTATGTATTTATGAGGGAATTGGGATGACATTTATGAGTGCATTTTATAGCGTATTTTTCATTTTGGAATTTAAGGCAATGAAACGGGATTTTATAATTTATAACGAGCGGAAACAATAATAAGTTTATGATCCTAAAACAGGGTATATAGTACACATATTTGAAATCTATTTGATATTTTTTTATTCCGTGCGAAGAACGGGTATAAATTTGCTAGTACTAAATATATCAAATCATACATGACATTGAAGGAAAACTAACCTAGTTTTTCCTATAAGTGCTCAATGTGTGCGCCTTTAGTGATACGACACACATCCAAACGAAAATGCAATTCTTCCCATACTGTCTGCAGCAAGTCCCGGAGTAATGGAAGCAACAGCCTGTGCGATTCTACCTTTCAAGGTTGGTAAATCGTGGGGTAGGGGTGGAACGTAGACCCGATCTTTTACGAAGCCCCAAAGGAAGAAATCACAATGCGTGATGTCAGGTCACAATTTGAAACTCGGACATTCTTTTACGGACATCCTGTATTTATTTTATTTAAAAATATTTTCCACTAGCACAAAATAAATTTAAACATTCCCTGCCATGAATCTTTCGGAAATTCTTTAAATAATTTTGATGCACTTTAAAGTATCCTTTTAATGTACGTTACTAATGCATTTCAATAAATTATATCCCCGTTAAGTGGACTAAAGTGCAGATATTTGAAATCCCAAAACAATTTACGAAATTGCAGAACGTTTAACTTTTGCTAATAATTTGCTATTTGTTCATTCACTTGCAGAGTACTAAATCATGTTCATAAACAAATAGTGAGTCAAAAAGTTCCCTATTTATTACGAGCACTCAGCGTAATTTGATTTTCATACATTTAAAAGATGAAATTTTCTACTTGAGTTTTGATGTTAAGTGCATCATAATTTTCTGAATTTTTCGTTGAACAGTTTTTGAGAAAAATGTACCATTTAAATTTTATATAACAATATCTATCTGCTTGACATGTAGTTATTTATAAATCAAAGCTTGATAAACAAAACTTGGAGATGACAAAAATGGAGAAAGAAACATCAAATATCTCTTTATTAAATGCTGCAGCATTTTAAGAGGTGAAATAAATCTACCGTGATGTTTTGTTTAATTTTGTATCTAACCAACACTTAACATATATGTTCTACATGTACTAAAAAGCAATTGCCGAAATTTTAACTTAACTATGACCCATTCCCCTAAACATAAGATAACCTTAATTAGCTGACCACCCTTTCCGCTTAATTTGAAGAGCTTAGTGGTAGAGGGTGCTGTGTGACATTTTTGTAAAAATCGAAATTTTTTGTTGTATTGATTATTATTGGCACATTACTACCGAAACTACAGGCAAGAAATAACATGGGAGCTAGAAGAAAAAGTTCTAATTATAATTGTTAAGGGATGATTGTTGACGTTCTTAAACATTTGATTCGAAAAGACGTAATCATGTAATAATTAATAAAAACACACCCTTAAAAACTTAGATAAATTATAAAAAAGTACAATAATTATATAGAAAATATAAATATATAATAATTAATAGAATTTATATTATAATAATATTAAATGAATTCTACAAAGATTCACATATGCGATTCTCTGGAGCAAAAAGTTTAATAAAAAAGTTCATAAAACCTAAAATTTAAATTTTATATCAGGTTACTTCATAAAAACAAAATAATACCCAAGCTAAGATAGGTCGGATAAGCCCTAATTAAACATTTGACGTACATATAAAAAATAAAAGTAACATGACAAGATTTTGTACAGTGATTAACTTATCGACCATGAAACCACCATTTAATTATCAGAGATCGTATTTACATTGTTTATGTTTGACAACATTATATAAAAAAATAATACAAGACTTTCAGCACAATTTTTGAAACTAGATAGTTGAATAACACCCTAAACTTACTGCAAAATACAGTGCGTCTAGTCACCCTAAATCATGGTTGACTCAACCTACAAGGCCAGAGAAGCTCTCCCAAACACACTTATGGACGGAAAGTTTGACGTCACTAATTCCGAATGGCGTTTTACGAAAGATGCAGAAATCTCATCTCGAAACCTGTTCGGAACCATTCGTTCAGAGCCGACTATATTTTTAGTGTTCAAAGTGGTTACGAACCAGATTCTTCATCTTCGGCACACAAAACAGTGACTTCAATCTTTCCGTCCACACAGTTATTTGGGAGAGCTCCTTTGGCATTGTACGTTGAGTAGGTTGTGCATACACAAAATATATTATAATAACTTTTCTTGTTTGATATTTTCCGTTATAATACAGGGTGTCCGTAAAAGAATGTCCGAGTTTTAGAGTTTATTTTATACTAAATATAACAAATCATGCATGATATTGAAGGAAAACTAACCTAGTTGTTCCTATAAATGCTCAATGTGTGCGCCTTTAGTGATACGGCACACTTCCAAACGAAAATGCAATTATTCCCATACTGTCTGCAGCGAGTCCGGAGTAATGGAAGCAACATCCTGTGCAATTCCCGTAGCCTTAAAGGCGCATACATTGAGTACTTATAGGAACAACTAGGTTAGTGTTCCTTCAATGTCATGTATGATTTGTTATATTAAGTATAAAATAAACTCTTGTAATATACCATTAAAACTCGGACATTGTTTTACGGACACCCTGTATTTATTTTATTTAAAAATATTTTCCACTAGCACAAAATAAATTCAAACATTCCCTGATATGAACCTTTCAGCAGTTCTTTAAATAATTCCGATGCACTTTAAAGTATCCTTTTTAATGTACGTCACTAATGCATTTCAATAAATTATATCCCCGTTAAGTGGACTAAAGTGCAGATATTTGAAATCCCAAAACAATTTACGAAATTGCAGAACATTTAACTTTTGCTAATAATTTGCTATTTGTTCATTCATTTGCAGAGTACTAAATCATGTTCATAAACAAATAGTGTGAGTCAGAAAGTTCCCTATTTATTACGAGCACTCAGCGTAATTTGATTTTCATGGAGTTGAATACATTTAAAATATGAAATATTTTCTACTTGACTTTTAATGTTAAGTGCATCTTAATTTTCTGAATTTTTCGTTGAACAGTTTTTGAGAAAAATGAACCATTTAAATTTATATATCAATATCTATCTGTTTTCACATGTAGTATGTTTATAAATCAAAGCTTGATAAACAAAACTTGGAGATGACAAAATTGAAGACCGAAACATCAATATCTCTTTATTGCATATGCTGCAGCATTTTGAGTGGTGAAATAAATTTACCGTGGCGTTTTCTTTAACCAACACTTAACATATATGTTCTACATGTACTAAAAAGCAATTACCGAAATTTTAACTTAACTATGACCCATTCCCCTAAACATTAAGATAACCTTAATTAGATGGCCGCCGTTTCCTCTTTATTTGAAGAGCTTAGTGGTAGAAGGTGCTGTGTGACATTTTTGTAAAAATTGAAATTTTTTGTTGTATTGAACATATATATACTAACTACTTGTACGATAACAAGTTTCCCCTTTTTCAAATAAATGCATTTTTGTCGCTCAAATCCTCCAATACCCGTCGATTAACGCCTTTCAGAAAATAGTCTATAGAAAATAGTATATTTTTGGAAAAATTACATGCTAAACATACTTTTAAATATAAAACTGTTTGAAAAGTACGTTATAAAAAAATATATATGTTTAGGATTTTTTCGGGATCAATGGGTTAACCAAAACCGGAACTTTAACCGTTTTTAAAAACAACAAAATCAAAAACAAAACCTTATACTATATTCCTCCTGGTTTGTTGATGTATTTACAAGATTAAAATATTAACTAATTTACAAGATTAAAATATTAACTAATTTACAAGATTAAATTATTAACTAATTTACAAGAATAAAATATTAACTAACTTACAAGATTAAAATATTAACTAATTTACAAGATTAAAATATTAACTAATTTACAATATTAAAATATTAACTAATTAACTGACTAAAAAATAAACCAAAATTCTAAATACCTAACATGCGTTAATTCCAAAGTAGCAAATATATTTTAAAAAACGTTCTAAAACTTACAAACAAAAATTGTACATAAATACGCATAGGAAAATATTTCTTCCACAAATTTAACTGCATCAAATAATAAAAATAATGAAATAAACACCGCGTTTAACAAATATACCGTATTATGATTGTTAATTTTAAATCAAAACTAGATAGTATGGTTTTATAAAAATCAAAACCCAATCACGTCTTGCCATAATACGAGAAAAAAATAATCTTATAGCGCGTATCGCGATTTAATTATAAAAAAAATAACTACCAAAAACAATTTTTCAACATATTAAAAATCCAAGTAATGTCTCACGTTTTAAAATTACGACCTCTTTAGGAAACCAAAACATTTTAATTTAATAAAATAAAAAGAACACAGTTCAAAAGATTAACTTATAATAACTAGCTCAAAAGATAAAATAACTATTTTCGCAAAACTAATTTAACCTCCAAAACAGAGATACTACGTATCAGACCATGCCCTAAGTAACTATTACAAAACTAGTTTTATTAGGTTAACGTGGTAGAAATCAGAAGGAAATGTTAAGAAAATAGGGATCGTGCACGTCATTAATAATGATCTTAGAATCTACAAGTACCATTTTGTTGTTGCTTTGATGTTAGTCAGGGGGTCTCCAAATTTTTTGGGATGGGATATTATTAGCGAGCCTAAATAATAGAACGAACTTGTACTTTGTACAAGCAGAGCCTGATTTCTGGCAGGTTAAACAGGGCACGTGCCCATGCCCCCCACTTCAAGAGGGCCCTAAAATTTTCTTAAAAGAATAATATTTGGGGAAAATAGTTGCCACAAAGAAAATAATAATACACATAATAATAATACACATAATCAATTGAACCAAGTACTATTAATTTTTTATACGCAAGAAACTTATTTTTATTCTTTGTTAATTTTATAAATTAACTGCCTCAGCCATGTGATCAAGTGAATAAAAATTATGTATGTAGATAAAATGATTTGTCATGATACAATAGGTATCTGATTTTATATCTTATGAATGTATTAAAAGAATTGTATGTAAAAAAGCAATGCTTACATGCGTACTTAATATAATAAAAGTTATTTATTCGTACAATTTTAAAATGAAAAAAAAATCATTTTCATGGGCGGATTAATGTATGTTGCGGGGCCCCCCAAACTGACTTGTTCCCTGGGCCCCTAAAGTTGTAAGTCGGGCCCTGCGTACAAGTATATAAGAGTGCCACCACTATGGAGTGACTGGCAACCGGTTTTCCAAGCTCCTGCCCGGTTCGTGCCAACCTAGAATCGTTATCGCTTTTAACGGCGCCAAAGATAAACCGAAATTGAAGTTATATTCGCTCGTTAAGAGAATACAAATATATTGCCTCAAATTAATCAACTTTTTTATTGATTTAAATTTTGTTATTTAATTTGCTGTGAATTGTAGACCATTGGTTTGATTATTTTTCCATACAATAAAATAAAAAAGTGAAATTAAGCCGATTTCAAGGCAGTGAAACCCCTTGAAACACAAAATAATACTTTCTTTCACGAATGACACTCAATGCCGTATCAGAAGACGTCACTTGACTGTGGTTCTAAATTACGACTCCCGTCGCCAATAGCCCTCGTGTAGCTCTAGTGCGACGATAATTCAAACTAACCTTTTAGAAGAACGCCAACACTTGAAGCCAACTCGCGCCAAAATGCGGCGATAGAGAACGGGAGTTAGTTCGGCCAATGAGATTGCAGCTGCTTTCCTAGAGGGTCGCCACTCTTATATACTTGTACGAAGTACTAGTTCGTTCTTTTATTTAGGCTCTCTAGATATTATCGTTTGGTTATGTTTGGCCCGGTCGACTCATCTAATACGGCCAGAGAAGCTTTCTGTGACGTCATGCTATCTGACTAGCTCGGGTTGTTTGTGCCGTCCGTTTCGCTGTTCCAAAAACCGAGGAACAAAACTTGATAAGTATACTCGATCTCGCGCGAATAGAGTTATTTATTTTTTTTTGGGGAAAAGCAAATAATTTAAACCGTGGTTTAGTTAGTTTATATAGTTAAACTCATAGTTTCCTTGCACAGAAGCCACGACCATGGGAGGAGCTATAAAACTAGCGGAGCAATCAGATAAAGACAAAAAAAAAACGGATGAAATTTTCTCTTCATCTGATAGCTCCGCCCATGGTCGTGGCCTCTGTGCAAGGAAACTTAGTTTAACTATAGTTGTTTTCGGTACATAAACATATTTTAAAAAGATTTACTTATTTATTTTTTTAAAAAAAATCTCTCTTTTTAGTTTAGATAAGTAATTAAACTAAATACCTATAGCACTGAAGGTTCATATATACAAAAAAAAACATTTGTACGTTTAGACAATCGATATAAAGGTAGAACTACTTACACTAAAGAGTTTTAAAAAATAATTAACTTTAGCACAATAAGTAACATTTTTATCTTGTTCTGGATAAAATTGTTTGTACAATGACTAAACAATTTATAGTTGTCGATATTTTATATTATGGAACGGGTAAAAATCTGATTTTCTCCTGATTAAAATAAATTATGAGACAAATATCAGGGAACTTCATTTACTTCGTATAACAAAATACAAAACAATACTTTTGTATATGATAATACGTTATTTCCTAACCTCAAACAATTCAGAGTCCAAATTCGGACCAAGTTTGGAGACCCTTGCCTTAAGGTATCGGTTACTTTAAATAATCACGTACAGAGATAAAACTTAATGTGGCGGTAGTGTGGCTAATAACTGTAAAAAAAACGATAATTTAGCCTAGTATCTTGATCTTTCAAAACATTATGTATAATAAATTTGTAGGTGCAGCAGATAATTACAACATACATTAAGTTAATATGTTATTTGGTGTTTATAATTCAGATTTATAATGGTTTTGGGTAAATTGTGACTGAAAAATATTTAATTTCACGACTTTCTAACATGATTTAATGAAATAACATTGAGTTGTTTTAAATAAATAGATCACCAACTCTAACGATTTTAGAACTTTAAATTTATTACCAATTAAATACAATGAACTTTTTCCGAATGATTCTTCACCTATATCACAATAATTATTTTTGCCACTTAAATGTATAACAGCATTTAATACCAGATCAGCCACAATTTTTCAAATTCCAAGATTTAAAATAAGATATTTTTGAAAATACTTATGTTTACCTTGCTCCTAAACCTCTTTTAAGTTCCTCCTAAATTATACAATAGTGTCTGTAAACTTAAAAATTTTTTGCTAGTTATACTTTTTTCAAACGCAGACGTTTTTTCTAACTTCTAATTAATATTAATTACTTTTATTTATATTTCTCACTTTAAAGTAAACTCGTATATTATTTTATCAGCTTTACCAGAAGTTTTTAGCGGCTTAAACCTTTATTTTATGCCTTGTTAAAAAAAATTATAATTTCGTTT
Source organism: Oedothorax gibbosus (assembly GCA_019343175.1). Lineage (NCBI taxonomy): Eukaryota > Metazoa > Arthropoda > Arachnida > Araneae > Linyphiidae > Oedothorax > Oedothorax gibbosus. The sequence goes on from CM033275.1 coordinate 27,902,600, forward strand.
GCTAATTCGATTTTAGATTGACTTTGTCTTCTAAAATACTCAAAACAAAATCAAAAATCTAAAACATGCCTACTTGTTGATAAGTTGTATGTGCCTTCTTGAAAAATAAACTAAAATGAAACATACGTTTTAAGGTACTCGAGGGTCTGTCTCTCTAGGGTATTATTAATCCTCTAAGCTTTTTTCTTACACTGCATCAATTAATTATTTATAAGGCATTGTTGAGCAGGAATACCTACTCAACAGCTCCTCAAAGTGATTGATCCGTGACGCTCCGTAAATCACCATAGTTTTTAGCTTCCACACTACGTTTATAACGTAAAAAGTGGAAGGTATTATAATCGTTCAGTCCGTCCGTCTGTCACCCACTTTCACAGAACGAACCGCAAGTCGCATATACAAGTGGGTTACGTCATGAATTGACGTGTAAATCATGACGTGTGAATTTATCATGTAAATATATTTATGTGACGTCATGAATTGACGTAACCCACTTGTGGGTGATCCCAAAATGGCAGATCATTTTGAAGCAAAAAATCAGGCTAGGTTACATCCCAAATTTCATTAAAAAATTGAACATACGTTTGAAAATGTAACATACGTTTTAAGGTACTCTAGGGTCTGTCTCTAGGGTATTATTAATCTTCCAAGCCTTTTTTCTAACACTGCATCAATTTATTATTTATAAGGCATTGTTGAGCAGGAATACCTATTCAACAGTTCCTCAAAGTGATTGATCCGCGACGCTTCGTAGATCAGGGATTATTCCATCTTTTATCAAATTATCCTCGCTTTGGTGGGTAAAAGCTTCCTCTGAAAGTTTTTGTACGCATCATTTGCTGCTGAAATTCGCGAGTTTCTAAACTTGTTGGATGCTTTTCTGTGATATTGTTGGGTGGGAGTTGGTCCATTGAGTTGAATGAAATAGTTGTTAAGTGTAATTGGTGTTCAAAAATATTGGACTATTTTTAGTGAGTTTTGTTAGTAATTCATTAGATTTTTGATAACACAATTTATAATAGGGTACTTGACTGTATCGCTAAAATACCTTCCAATATTAAATTAATTATAGTTTGAACCCAAAAATAACAAACGTTATTGTGTTGCAAAATAAATCTTTAAATAATTTTTTTAAAAAATAATTTTAAAGTGGCTTTTTTTTCATCGGTACGTCACGTGATCACTAACACGTCGATTTGGCTGACGTCACTTGTATATATAAACAAACCGGTGTGATGTTTTTTTGCTTGGAATTAGACTGGATTTAATCTAATTTACTATTAAAATAAGAATTATATAGATAATGAAAGGAGGTTTTACAGAAGTGGATAGTTCAAATGTGCTTAAAGTAGATTCCAAAATGGTGTTTCAAAGTTTGTTTATAGTTACTAGTGACGTCATAGATAGGAAGAGATAGATAGGAACGACGAGTTTTTATGCAATAATGGTACATTTAAACTCCAATATTATTGATTTTTATTTAAAAGAATTGTTGTAGACTACATATTTGTATTTATTTTAAGATAATTATGATTAAGATTAATTTATATCAATTATTTATTATAAGATTATTTATGTGTGGAATCATCATCCTCAAATGCAGGAGACAGTGCAGTCTTGCATTCATAGCATGCCGCGCAGAATGAAAACTTTGATAGTGGCTAAAGGTGGCTCAACTAAATATTGACCTTTACTAACATTAATTTAATTTTTCTTTAAAACTTAATAAACTTCAAACGTCAAATAAATCGGTAATTGTTTGGATAATATAAAAATAAAAAACAAATCAATTTAAAATAAAACGGTACTGTATCACCCGGAAATTAATATTTTACATGAAATCTTGCAGTGCGTCGAATAATTTATCAAGGGACTGTACATCGCATTTTTTTTAAATCCAAAAACTATGACGATCAATTAGAACATTTCATGCAATTCCCTGATTAGGGTCATTTTATACTAAAAATATAAAGTTTTACTTTGATTTCTTTTACCCTGCATTACTGTTGTATTTATTTTACAACAATAATTAAAGGTAATAGAAATCAAAGCATCGCTCTATTTTTTAAGGGGATACGGTACTCAAAACATTATTTCTAGAAATAATAACATAAACTTGTAAATTATAGTGGTTTTATATAATGTTCACTCTACACTCTTAAAACAAAAGAGTGAAATTCACTCCTATAGGAGAAGTGCATTTTCGGCACCGGAAAAGAGTGGAAATTAACTCAGACTGAGTTAAAACCGCTCGTTTTGAGAGTGTAGGACGCATATTGTTTTCTTTTATTTCTTTTACCCACTCCGAAAAGAGTGAAATTCACTCTTATAGGAGAAGTGCATTTTCGGCACGGAAAGGAGTGGAAATTAACTCAGACTGAGTTAAAACCGCTCGTTTGTTTTAAGAGTGTAAATAAACATTTTCTAGCGATAAAAAAATATTTACAAGTAGTTTCATTTTTTAAAAAACAGTCAAAATTTTGAACTTTTTTAAAACGCTACTCGTCTTTTAAATTTGAGAATAACTCCACCAAACTGGTATAGATTGTTTTTAGAACTATTTGTTTAAGAACTGTGCATGGAATTTAAAATGTGAGCTACAGTTAAAAAGAAACATGCATTTTTATACTAAAAATATCAAAAAATCCCCCAAAAAATTACAAACTATTGAATTCAACATATTTTAAAAACAACTATACATAGTACACCTTATTCCATCCACAATTTTGTGCATCATATATATATAAGAATACAGGTTAAAAATTTCAAAATTCTAACTTATTTAGCAAAAACGCCTTTGGGATTTATTAAACACAAGAATTTAAAAACGCGAAACAGAGGAAAAAGTATAAAGCAAACGAAATACGTATTCAGACCTAAAGGAATAACTCCAGAAAATATTTAATAACTTTTTTTTCCACAGAAAATGTCATTATGAAACGTTCAGTAAATGTTCAGAAAGATATTGTGAATAATTAAAAGTAAAAACCGTAAAATCGATATTTTGAACAATTTTTGGGTACCGTATCCCCGTAAGGTGTTTTAATAATTTATCACCCCACATAACATTGTAGTATAAATATTTTGCCTAAAACATAAAAAAAAGAGATTTACTAACAAAAACACACTTAAAGAACAATGAAAAAAAATGTTTTGATCAAAATTTATTTTTGAAGCATTCATTTAACTGTTGACCAGCTTAAGTAGTACTTATATCTTCAAAGATATTTATCCTAAATTGCTAAGCTAGGTTTCCGAGCTTCCACATAAAGAATTCAAAACAATTACACTAAACACATCCTTAAGTGTAAATTTCTTTCAAACACTAACCAACTTTTTAAATCGGAGAAAATTGCTTTTTAAAAAATATACCTATCCCACTCTAGATTTATTAAAAACAATCAGCGACATCTGTTGCACTCTCAAGCAACTAAATCCCTAAACGAAACAAAATTTACAATGGCATTAAAATTGTTAAAAGAGATCAAGTTAATAGGATAATTTTCCGCTACGCTTTTTCTTTAACTAAATTCTTGAAAGAAAGAATCATAAAGGAAAACTTCCCTAAGGACTTCACCCTTTTCGCATTTAGCAATTGAATCGAATCGTTATATGAAAAAACGAATCACGTCTATGGTAGTATTTCCACACGCGCTTCTTAATTCACTTACATATGTAAAGAATAAGTGAGGTGGAAAATTTCCCTAAGGACATAATCACTTCTTTCATTGATATATCAATTGTAAAAGAATAAATTTACAAGTGTGCTTTATTACGTTCTTAACAATAAAAATCACGTGAATGGAGCTTTAATTTTAATTAATAACATGAATAAACCCGTTTTGTCATTTTGTAAGTTCGTAATACTTAAAAATGCAGCTTAATAGCAAACGTTTTGTTTAACTTATGATGAGGTATGCTAAGTGGTTTTAGTAGTTAATTAAACGGGTAAACATTAGTTCGTTTCTGGAATATTTCGGCTTAGAAAAATTATCTGTTTAATGCATAAAGTAGGAGCATATTTTGTTGAAAGCGTAACACATGAACATTTTCCTTCTGAAATAAACACATTTGTATGCTTTTTAGATTAAATAAGGGATATTATTTTGCACTTATATTTTTAAACTAATAAGATAAAAGTATTTTTCTTCAGTTTTATAATTGTGTATTCTGTTTCTTATATTAATAAGTTTTCATTTCTCCCTTTGCAAGCTTCTCTTATGTGAGTATATTAAAGATTAAATAAAACCTGAAATATTTTAAATACTCAATAAAAAATGTCATTAAAGAACTAGAAAATAATTTATAAAAGAACGATTTTTCTAACAGTATAACTTATTAACTACACTGTTAAAAATTTTGTGCTTGGTTTCACCATGATATTGGTTCCTAGTAGCTGCAACGGCTGTGTGGTGAAATGTTTCGCATTTTTCCGGTGTTTGGTTGAACCATTTTTCTGGATTTGGAAGCAAAAACCTGAGAAATGGTTCAACCGAATACCAAAAATATGGTTTAACGTTTCACCACACAGCCGTTGCAGCTACTAGGAACCATATTTTTGGTGAAACAAAGTGCCGAATTTTTAACAGTGTATTAGCTCAATAAGCAATAATATATATTGCATACGGTTTTTTTTTACGATTTCGCTTCTATATTTCCAAAAGTTATTTAAACTAACACATGCGTAATATTACTATTTTAACTTTAAAGTACATACTTACTAACGTATGGTTCACTTGAAAAAAATCAATCACGTTTACCAGCACGTGTGCTGTGTTTTAATGCCTACGAGGTGTGCTGTAATTTTTAATGGCATGTGCCTCAGCCAGGATACAGTCTGACGAACAACAAGGACCAAGGTCGCGACATGTGTAATCTGAGAAACTATACAGGGGTTCTGTAGAATTTGTTTTACAGCAACATTTATAAAATACAGAATACGCTGTGAATATGCGGCAAATGCATAAAAATTAAAAAAAAAATCGCCTTATCGGGAGGAATAATTTATATTCAGACGCCATTTTGTATTTATAAACAATGGCATTTATATTAAAGGTTACGCCGGTCTTTTAATTGAAAAATAGCACTTTCTGCGCTTCTTTCTGAAGGTTTTGTTGCCGCGTAATGTGTCATAGGAAGGTGTGTTGTAATTTTTAATGGCATATGCCTCACCCACGATACAGTTTGAAGAACAACAATGACCAAGGTCGCGACATGTGAATTGAAAAATAGCACTTTATGCGCTTCTTTTTGAAGGTTTTGTTGCCGCGTAATGTGTCATAGGAAGGTGTGCTGTAATTTTTAATGGCATATGCCTCACCCACGTATACAGTTTGAAGAACAACAATGACCAATGTCAGCGACATGTTAATTGAAAAATAGCACTTTCATGCGCTTCTTTCTGAAGGTTTTGTTGCCGCGTAATGTGTCATAGGAAGGTGTGCTGTAATTTTTAATGGCATATGCCTCACCCACGATACAGTTTGAAGAACAACAATGACCAAGGTCACGACATGTGAATTGAAAAATAGCACTTTATGCGCTTCTTTCTGAAGGTTTTGTTGCCGCGTAATGTGTCATAGGAAGGTGTGCTGTAATTTTTAATGGCATATGCCTCACCCACGTATACAGTTTGAAGAACAACAATGACCAAGTGTCAGCGACATGTGTAATTGAAAAATAGCACTTTTGCGCTTCTTTCTGAAGGTTTTGTTGCCGCGTAATGTGTCATAGGAAGGTGTGCTGTAATTTTTAATGGCATATGCCTCACCCACGTTACAGTTTGAAGAACAACAATGACCAATGTCGCGACATGTGAATTGAAAAATAGCACTTTATGCGCTTCTTTCTGAAGGTTTTGTTGCCGCGTAATGTGTCATAGGAAGGTGTGCTGTAATTTTTAATGGCATATGCCTCACCCACGATACAGTTTGAAGAACAACAATGACCAAGGTCACGACATGTGAATTGAAAAATAGCACTTTATGCGCTTCTTTCTGAAGGTTTTGTTGCCGCGTAATGTGTCATAGGAAGGTGTGCTGTAATTTTTAATGGCATATGCCTCACCCACGATACAGTTTGAAGAACAACAATGACCAAGGTCGCGACATGTGAATTGAAAAATAGCACTTTCTGCGCTTCTTTCTGAAGGTTTTGTTGCCGCGTAATGTGTCATAGGAAGGTGTGCTGTAATTTTTAATGGCATATGCCTCACCCACGATACAGTTTGAAGAACAACAATGACCAAGGTCGCGACATGTGCAATCCGATAAACTATACAGGGGTGCTGTAGAATTTGTTTTACAGCAACATTTATAAAATACAGAAGAATACGCTGTGAATATGTGGCAAATGTGCTGTATTTTTACCGCTTTTCTTTTACAATGTTTCCGAGTTTATTTGCTTTTTTAATTTTTAAATGAGATATTTATATGTTTATTGAATTACGATTTTCGTAACCTTATTAATCATTGAGTCCATGAAATGTATTGGGCAATGTACTATGGTTATACTACTACTCGTCGGCGCAACAGCCCATTACTGGGCCAAAGCCTGCCGTGCCCAATTCAGCTTTCGTGACCAAGGGCTCTCGGGTGCTAGGCATATGTCTCGGATAGGTGGTTAGCTTCACGGACCCCCAGTGTTTAGTTCCCAAGCATGATTGGTCCTTATTTTATCGACCCAATTAGGGATGAAAGGTTGAGTGAACCCCGCTCAATATGGGATTCGAACCCCGGACTTGTGGCATGGCAATGGACAGCACTACCACGGGGCACTATGGCTATACAAGATAGCTTAAATTAAAGTTACTTTTACTTAATGCGCAATCTTAATTTAAATTACTTTCTCCTAGTGTGCAACCTTTAACTTACTTTCACATAAAGCGCAACCTATAATTAAATTACTTTCTCCCGGACTTTACAAAAATGAGTTACACGTGTAAATACTTTTACAAAAATAGTTAATTATTTTGTATTAAATTGCGTTTTACTAATATCCCACGTTCCAAATAGAAAATTACTTACCTTGTCATAAAATTTCATACATTATAGCTTTTTCGCACCAAAAAATCACCCTTACCATAAAAACACATTAACATTTTAGCCTATCACATACATAAACTATGGCTGCACAGTTCATTCCGAGAGGAAATTTTTAAACCCGAAATTAAAGATTCATTTTATCGAACTTCACATTTTGTGACTTATTCACAAAAACTTAAAACTGCCGAGTCAGCTTGTCCGGAAACGTAGTACGTGCTAAACTTCAAAAATCAGAGGAAACGTAATAAAAGATAACGATTTCGCGGGAGGAAAAAATGTCATAGATATGTAAACTTAGAGTGGATCAAGTCAAATGGGAGTGTTTCCCTATACATATGCAAGTGAATGGAGATTTAATATGGAGAAGCGTGAAAGGAAATTATCCTGTATTTGGACCATGGAGGTAAACATGTGTTGAAAATGCTGTCGCGTTTAAACCAATAATAAATCAGGGTTGAAAACCGGGGCTGGGGAGCCAAGTCGGTTAGGCGCTCGCCTAGCATGCGAAAGGTCCCAGGTTCGGGTCCGGGCATCGCTAAAATAACTGCCGACCTATAAACGGCCCGTGCAGCCAAAAATAACCGACGAATAATACCCCGTGTAGAGGGAGTGCCCGTTAAAATACGCTCCAAAGTCCCAACGCTGCGTACGATGTCGCCCTTAACGTTTGCGTTGGGTGGCAAGTCAGGTCTCGGCTCGTCACTTGACTGTGGTTCTACAATACGAAACCCGTCGCCAATAGCCCTCGTGTAGCTCTAGTGCGACGATATTTCAAACTAAACTAAACTAAACAGGGTTGCCAATTGAAACCATGAAATGCAGCACAATATTCATAAACGTGGCATAATATGTTGGATGCACTAATGTAGAGTTATGACAACCTTGTTTACATAGCAACCTGCGTTCATCAAGGTCGTTTTTCTGTCGAATGTACAACAGATTCCAATTGTCATATACCACGTGACGTAGATTCACCCTTGTTTTATTCCTGGATTCATTGGTGGTTTCGGTGTTTGGTGGTTTAAAACGGTAAGCTCAACTCACTGATTGATTAACCAAACGCGACTTTGCTTTCATTTCTGCAAAACTGTTGCTAATCAAGGCGCGAAACATGCCAATTGGCCTAAAAGTATTACTTTTTTGCACTAAAAGGAATATTCAAACCGGGTGGACGAAACAAAATTTAAAAATAATTTTAATTTTTCAGTTATTTAAAAAAAATAAAAAAATGAATTTTTTTAAAATGCTAAGGCTTTTTTAAATACAAATATTTTAACCCAATTTTTGTTCCTCATGTACTTTAAACTGTTTTACATAAGAATTGGTATCCAAATTTGATTTATCATCAGTAGTTGTTTCATAAAAAATATTTATCTAAAAAATCCCATTTTTTAGCATATTTGGAAAATTTCGTTTTTAGTTTTTTTTTATAAAAAAAGTATTACTTTTGAAAAAACAATTTTGATACCAATTCTTAATGTGAACATATTTGACAGACTGCATACAAAATTCCTTATACTTTTATAAATAATTAAAAAAAGCCTTAGTGTTTTGAAAATCTTGTCATCAAGGAAAAAGGAACACCGAGAAAAACACGTTTAAAGTTTTCATTCCTTTGCATTTTATCCTACCTTTCCACATAAAAAGTGGAATAACTTTTTTTTAATATAGCTACACTTTTGAATCTTGGTAGACTTATTGAGAAGATTCCAATCTTTAATTTTAGCTAATAAAAAAATCGAAATTTTTGCCGTTTTTGAGGTACTGTGTCCCCTACAGGCAATGTTTGATTTAGCTTTGACGTCGCCGTAGGCGTGGCTATACGAATGAGGCTGCAGAGCTGAGGCCATTGTGCTTGAAAATTACAGCACGCGTGCGTTAGAATACATAAATTTTAAAAGAACAAGATTAGCATTGATATATCAGTGATATTTTGTTTCGACTTATCAAGAGTTACTTAATACATTTTTTATAATATCGTGCAAAAAACTAACTTTGTCAAATCAATAATCGTGGCAAAAGTGATACTTTTAACGAAATCGTGTTTCAAAGTTACTTTTACGCACTAGTGCGACAAAATAAATAAGAGCATCCGATTGGTTTAAAATTCTTTACTTGAGCGTGATATTTTATTCGGCGGCTTTGTGATTGGTGTAAAATTCTTTATTTGAACAGCTGGGGGAAAAAAAAAACGATCCACCCTTCATATTTCGGCTGCTATTGGTCAAGGAATTTTGTGCAAGGTGTCATTTTTCAGGAAATAGAGTAAGGAAATAAGAACTGGCAACCAAAATTGTATAAGGGGTCGTCTACATATTAAAATGAGTACCAACTTTGAAAATTCCAATAGCAACACCCAATTTTTTTTACATAAAAATGTTCAGCAACTTCAAAATACCCTAGGTATAAAAAAGAATTATTCATTTTGCATTATTTGCTGAGATATTAAAGCATTAATTTTCAATTCGTTTGGGGGGAAATCTCCGAATTAATAAAGGTAATATTTAGGGTGTTTTTTCGAAACGACAAGCTAGCAAAAGGGTTACCATAATCTCGCCAAAGGATGCTATAATTAAACCTCCTTCACTAATATTGTGATTTTCTTTTATGTTTTTACCTTTTTTTTAAATTTTGGATTTTAAAATTCAGAAATAAAATAAAGGGTACACGAGAAAAAGTTTTAATTTTAAATTAAGTCTCATATACGATTATTTATAACGAACAGATTTTCAAATGCGATTAGTTACAATCAGATAGACAAACATGATTATTACATTTATGTTTTACATTTAATGCAAATTTTTGTTTCATTCATATGGCTACAAAAGGTTGGTTTAAAATTCGGCACACTGGGTCTGGGACAAGTCAGTCAATTAATCACTCCGTTAGTTAGTCACTCCTTTAGTTAGTCCAGACTGACTAACTTAGTCTAACTGACTGTTAGTCAGTGAACTGACTGACTCACTGACTAACTAATTGACTGACTGGCTAACTAACGGACTAACTGACTAACTGACAGACTCACTGACTAACTAATTGACTGACTGGCTAACTAACCGACTAACTGACTGACTAACTGACTGACTAACTAACTGTCTGACTGACTGACTGACTAACTTTACTGACTGACTAACTAACTTACTGACTGACTAACTTACTGACTGACTAACTTACGGACTGACTAACTTACGGACTGACTAATTAACTGACCGACTAACTAACCGACTGACTGACTAACTGACTAACTGACTGACTGACTGACTGACTGACTGACTGACTAACGAACTGACTAACTGACTAAATAACTAAATAAATAAGTAATCTCTAATAATTAAAAAAAATCGAGGAAATAACATATTATTGGAAATTTTATAATAAAATAATTATAAATAATATTGGAAATAACATACATTCAAAAACATAGTAATCGATATAATTTATTGTTAATTATACAAACAAAATACATTGTATGCACTTGAAACAAGAAAAGATTTTTAGGCATTTGACAGACATCAATAATTTGAATAAACATTTACCAAAAACGCTTTTCAACCACCAAACGATAATGCGAATTAGGATCCAATTTGCTAAGTAATTTTTTACACGGTCCCTAAAATTCGTTTTTTTCAGTATTTTTACAATAACTCGGCAAATAATTGTTGTTAAATTAAAAAATTCGGGATTTTGGTTCTACTTGATCTACTTTATCGATTTATGTAACAAAAATTTGGGGTTGCTATTCATGTTTTATTTTTTCTTATTTAAATTTAAATAAAAAAATAATAAAAATTAAAAATTGATGAAAAAACTTGTGTGATTTGTTTTTGGAAGATTAAGAAGTATATAATGAAAAAAAAATGTTGGTTTAATTCATTTTATTTGTGGAGGTATGAATAAAAGTTTGTGAAACTTTTTTAACATTATGGGCCTTCAACTTCGAATGCTTATATCTCAACAAATAATGCAAATTAATAAATTTTGTTTTGGATCTGGGGTATTTTGAAGATGATAAACATTTTTATATAAAAAAATTGGGTGTTGCCATTGGAATTTTCAAAGTTGGTACTCATTTTAATATGTAGACGACCTCTTATACAATTTTGGTTGCCAGTTCTGAATTTCTTACACTATTTCCTGAAAAATGACACCTTTCACAAAATTCCCTGATCAATGGCAGCCGAAAAACGAAGGGTGGATCGTTTTTTTTTCCCCCAGCTGTACGTGATTCTTTTTTGGCTTCTTATTTCCAATGCCAATCTAAAAAATACTTTTTGCTGGTGATTTTAAAATAATCATTAATATAAACAATCACCTTCAAATCATTTGAACGTGATAATAAAATAATTAATAAGCCAATCAATAAATGCCAATTTAATAAATACTTTTTTTTCACGTTATTGTAAAAAATAGTGTATGAAAACACGTTGAAAATAGCCTTTTTTTAAACTCGTAATTTTTTCGTGAATAATGTATTCAACTCGTTTAAAAAAGCCTTACTTTTCACACTAGTTGCATAATTAACTATTATAAGTACCTACACTAAAAATCGTACTTTCGGCGAACTTTTTACTGCACGTCTCGATTTTCCGATTCTAACCTCTTAAATTGTAGCATATTGCACCGTTAGTAGAAGAAAAGTGACACTTCGCCATTTTATACGTATATGATAAAAATGCCATTTTTACGATTACATTTCGATATGGCCTTTTTATTATGCATGTATTTTCGGAGGCTGTTTAATTTTTTACGTTTGTTAGGAGAAATATGGGACATTTGGGACTTACCTGAAATGTAGATAACCTCTACATTTGCACAAGGTTATAAAAAGGATGGAATTAATTATGTATTTTAAATTAATAGAACATACATTAATAGAACATACTGGTAATAATCCCTAAAAAGATGGTAGGAAATTTATAGAAACTGCTATATATTTTTTTTTTATTTTATACGAAATATATGGGAGGTATTAAGTATTCACGTATTTTATTACTAGAGTCTTGAATATATCTAACGGAAATACACGCAAATTAGAAAAAGTGGTTTTGGATCTTTAAATGCATAATTTAAAATATGTATGTTAAGAAAAATACAGTACTTTTCCATTTAGCCTGCGCAAATCTTGCCAAATCTAATCGATGGCGACAAACGAATTTTTTGGCGGCAATATCGCTTGCGCCAACGAAACAGAAGAGTACCAAAATATATTCTTTAATACTGTTAAAAAAAGAAATAGTAATTGACAATAAGATTTTTTTTTTTTGCATTTTTGAATTTAGTATTCAATTTTTATATTGAAGGAATATTAATACAGAAATGTATATAATTATTTAAAAATTGTTTGGTGGTATTAAGAAACATCAAACAAAGTAGGTAACCTCCTTAACGAACATTAAACAATCTAATCACCTACTACAATTCACTATAACCTATAAAGTCGTCCAATGTCAACCTTCAACTGTGCATACTGTATTTTGTGGCCAAACAATTCCGTTTGTCACCAAAAATTAAGATTGGCGAGATTTGCTGCAGCGAAATTGAAAATTTCGACAAACTATTCTATAGGATTAAGAAACAACAAAACAAAGTCGGTTCATTACGGACATTAAACAATCCAATCAGCTACTTCAATTTACTAAAATTAAACTGCAATCGTTAAAAAACACCTCAATGATAAATCACAAAACACCATGCCATAAAAACAATCCACAACCGTGTATCACACCCAATTTTATTACTTATCACACAAATAACTACTCATATGATATTTTAGAGGCCTTTAAAAACACATTGTTCAATCGTAAAACATAATTTACCCACTTGAAACAACGATAACGGAAGCACTAAAATTCCCTTTCAAAAAAAAACCCGACGAAACTGTTTTCCATAACGTGAAACCTTGTCACGCTATGAGGAAGTAATCGATTTTAGTGTGTAGGTTGTTATGCTACAGTGTAAAGAGGAGGTGCTAATTTTAGAGGAAAACATTTAGATAAAAATACTGTAGTTTTCTTCAAATAGATTTTCTGTACAAATATGATGCTTGGAGTAAAGTTTTGGTTTAAGGGGGACTGGAGCCCTCCATTGAAGTCCATGATAAAATGGCCTTTTTATGTACCTTTTTCTCAGAATCTATTTGATACTTTTTAATGAAATTTTTACTAGTTATTAATGGATGTTTAACTATAGTTTGCTGGAGACATTTTTAAAAATTAAGTTTAGTTTTTAAATTAGAAATTTTTAAGTGAAACTACACATTTTTGACCTTAAAAAACATCAATAATATTAAATAGACAAAAAAAGGAAAATAGTTCTACTCAAATCCCCCCCAGCCATTTTAAAAAACCAACTTCTTAATTACGTATAAAAAATTTCAGGTTAATACTTATAGTAGATTCTGAGAAAAAAGTAAGTTTTGAGATATAAGCGTTTAAAGTAAGCAGTAGTGGTCGTTTCTTACCTATGAAACATAAGGGGATTTTACCTAAACAACATTAAAAAAATATATATTACAAATACTTCTAGTACTTGAAATTTTTTTCTTAAGATATCGTTGTAAAGCTAAGATCACATAGTGTAAGAAGCACTAAAAACATTGAAATGTCATTTTAGAAAAATTTTGGGGGTCTGGTACCCCTTAATGTTGAGTACTGCCAAATTGAGTCGTAAGGTGGTTAGGTTCTTAGTCTACAAAGACACCCATTTAAGAAAATCATTTATATTTATTAAAATCACCAAGTTAAACATTACAATACATTTTATGAATAAAAGCGGAGGGCCCAAGTTGGTTGTTAAATAGTGGTTGAAATAGGAAAGTGGAGAGTGATACCCGAGTTGTGTGTGGAGTCAGGCAGGATGGGACGTCAGATTGATTGCCGGGGCTCCGATGACTCCTTCCAGGTGTGAGGTAATGCGAGGGGGGTACCGTAGGGATTCACGGCTGACAGCAGGTAGGAAGGGTTTCCTACGGGCCTGAGAGGGTGTCTCGTCTCGAGGATGGGGAAGGATCGTCTTGATCCCGGAGCATTTCCGATCTTCTTAGACCCGGACTTTGACTGCCCGAACAAGCATTTGAACTGTTTGTAAAACCTGTGTGCCGAAATAGCTCAGTTGGGAGAGCGAGGAACTGAATATCGAAAGACGGTATCGTCAAATTAGTATTCCTCTGTAGTTTGGTAACTTTGTAACCTGTCACTCTTGTGACCAGAAGTTTTATTTCCCGCAGTGGGGAGGCAATTTTTTGCTTATCCTTACAATGTGTTAAGGGGACGAGGTATCCAAAATTTAGTGCTGCCCAGAAAATAATTAAACATGCTAGAATGTTGTGAGATAAGGATCTTGCAAAAAAAGAAGGAATCCTTTACAATGGTAGAGGTTTATTGAAAATGATAGTGGTTTAGTAAAATGGTTTTTGAAATTTTATGTTGATTTTTTTAAATTTTTAATTTTTTCAGCGCGTGAATGGTTAAAACCCCCTAAGGCTTTTAGGTAAATTAAAGTAGAGCTCCAATTTTTTTTCCTGTATTAAGGCATATACCATGAACCAAAGTTGGTATGGGATAAGATCTAGTGCGAATAGTTTTTTTTTAAAAATGATGAAGTTAAAAATAATTTAAAAATCTTATTCTGGCCCTTTTTATACAGAAAGCTACATAACTGTTCTTGTTTACCTGTTAGCTCAATATCCATACCAACTTTTATTAATAGATGTTGTGAGAACATTTTGCAAAAAATCCATTAAAAAATTATTTAAATTGTAGGAGGAGTAGCATTTTGAAAAAAAAAACTTTAAATTTTTTTAATTTTTTGATTTAAAAAAAAACCCTTATGTTTCAATATTTATTATTTTTCCGTATATGTTTATTGAATGTTAGTTCTTTGTAAAAATAATTTAGATGCTAGCATTAAAAATACTGGATTTAATTTTTTTGGGTACCGCGTCCCCTTAAAAATAGCTTTTGTGTCAAATTTACAAATTGTTCGTAAAAAACAAATTTAATCTAAAAAATTGGTTTTGTTGAGTTAATCTCGTACATAGGTACACGAGGGCTAGGTATAGAGCCGAGATTAAAGTTGAATAGTAAACCCCATTAAAACCTAAGAGTGGTCAGAAATAAGGTACTTGACTGTATCACTAAAATACCTTCCAATATTAAATTAATTATTGTTTGAACTCAAAAATAATAAACGTATATATTTTTTTGCAAAATAAGTCTTCAAATAATTCATAAAAATCATTTTAAAAATGGCTTTTTTTTTCATCGGTACGCCACGTGATAACAAACACGTCGATTTGGATGACGTCACTAGTATATATAAACCGGTGTGATGTTATTTTGCTTGCAATTAAACTGGATTTAATCTAATTTACTCTTAAAATAAGAATTATTTCGATAAGAGAAGGAGGTTTTGCACAGGCAGATAATTCAAATTTGCTTAAAGTATATTCCAAAATGGTGTTTCAAAGTTTGTTTATAGTTACTAGTGACGTCATAGATACCACGTGACAGCCACAAAGCGTTTTCGGGCGTAATTTTTCGTCCTAATTTTAAAAATAATTTTTCTCCCTTTTTATGGGGTATTTGATAAAAAGAAAAAATCCGGGTCTAATATTTTTGGCATAAGAATATATAAGCCAATAATTTTTTATTAGTCAAATACCCTATTAGAAAAATTTTATGAATAACGATAGAACGTCATACTTGGCAACTTGACGGCCGGTGGTGAACACGAAGTTTTTGAAAAAAGCTGCTAATTTTCTTATCGTTTCTGTTCTGGTAATTACATGATATTAAATCATCATGCATGACTTTGAAATCTTTGCAAAATAAAAAAAACATCTCTCGCTTTAGGCATTTGATTAACACTCTTGCCAAATGCATTAAAAACACATAACTTAAAAAAGGTAACCTTTCTATGCCAAGATAGTAACCTTGCCATTCAAGAGTGACAGGCGATCGGGCGACACACAGTCTGTGAATCCTAAATGAGAAGGGTTTGACCATATATATCATAGTTAAAGTATTATATTGGCAGATCACGTGACCTCCAATGATAAAGACGGGACGTGCATGGAGACCAAAATAAGAGGGCTTAATGGCCAGTGTTGTCACAATTTTAGGGAGAAAAATACTACGAAAAAATACCATTTAATTCTAAAATTACAAAAAAATATCGTAAAAATACTAGCTGCATTTTGGAATCTTTTTAGTGACTTTAAATCCTTTTCTAATATATTTTTTTTAAATTTTAGAAATAAATGGTATTTTTTCGTAGTATTTTTCTCCTTAAAGTGGCAGCAACACTGGCCCTTTTGCCCTCTTATTTGGCCTCTATGCGAGTCCCGTCGTTAGCATTGGATGTCACGTGATCTGTCAATCTAATACTTTAACTATGATATCTATGGGTTTGACCGACACCTTCCCCAGCCTATGTCGAGTCTCCCTGCGAGAGAGGATTTGCATTCCCGACCTCTTGACTCCCAGAGCCACCAGGTATCAATCACTCTTCCTGCCATATAACTGACCACTAATTATTGTTCACCGTCTTGGGCCTTCCGCTATAATATACTTAACTACCTTCCAGCATAACTTAATGACTTTAATAAACAATGATGATTTTCCAAAATGATGTCTTTAATAGACGAAGAACTTAACCACAATACGATACGACCCTATGGCAAGCTATTCCCGAGGGACGTTGCAATTTAAAACCACAGTCAAAAGAAGAGCAGACGCCTGAGACAAAGAATTATTTTGGCAATGCCCGGACCCGAACCTGGGACCTCTTGCATGCAAGACAAGCTCCTTACCGACTATCCTCCCCAGCCTATTCTATAGGGCAACGATAAGAGGACAGGGTACCACTTTCAAAAAAATCTTTAATTTTGACATATTCACTATAAAATTGATGTTTTATTACTTCAATCTGTATTTAAAAACAATATATGACAAGAAAAATGTAAAAATAATTTAATGTAAAAATAATTTTTTTTGAACTTTTTTAAAATGCTAAGGCTTTTTTAAATACAAATATTTAACCCAAATTTTTTTTCTCATGTACTTTAAACTGTTTCACATAAGAATTGGTATCCAAATTTGATTTATCTTCAGCAGTTGTTTTATAAAAAATATTTATCTAGAAAATCCCAAATTATTTTAGCATATTTGAAAATTTATTTATAAAAAAGTATTACTTTTGAAAACAATTTTAATACCAATTCTTAATGTTAACATATTTGAAAGACTGCATACAAAATTCCTTAGACTTTTATAAATAATTAAAAAATAAGCCTTAGCGTTTTGAAAACCTTGTCATCAAGGAAAAATGAACACCGAGAAAAACACATTTAAAGTTTTCATTCGTTTGCATTTTTATCCTACCTTTCCTCATAAAAAGTGGAATAACTTTTTTTTAAAAATATCTAGACTTTTAAAACTTGGTAGACTTATTTAGAAGATTTAAAACTTTAATGTTAGCGCAAATAAAAAAAAAATTCGCAGTTTTTGCCATTTTGGAGGTAAGGTGTCCCCTTAAATCGACCAAAACCAAACAACAGCTTTCTACTGCTCGATGCAAATGCCCCAGTCCCATCATTTCAATGAATCAGTGCACATTAGCAACCTATAAAGCCAATCCCGACTGGGTTGGTTAATTGGTTGGTTGGTAGACATATATATTCAGGTTTGTGTGCTTGGTCAGCGACCCGCTTATAAACCTTCGTCAAGTAAGACAGACACAACACACACACATAAGTGGATCCATCTAATTTTTAGAGACAGAGGCCAACTAGAGGATCCCCAGAATTGGCTTGTCACCCCCAGAGGTATTGATTTGGTATGGGAACTTAGAGGAATTTCGGACCCAACAGATTTAACGAGCACGTACTCCGCATATACTCGGTAGGTCTTCAGTGGTACCGGGACTTGATCGCAGGACCTTCCGATCCCGAGACCGAGACGCTGACCACTAGGCTCACTACGGCCCGTCCCGACTGGGGAATTGACAACGGGGGGCACAACAAAGCCATCTGTAACCTTATTCCGAGATAAAACCCTAAATTAACCACCGCCCAATTACGTCTCCCTGTTTACCACGTTCGCACCAATTCTTAGGCTGAATAAGACTTCGATATTGGTGTTACTTCGTTGAAACACAATCGCAAGATTCGTGTTATTTATTAATTGGCATTCGAGTTGAATTAACGTCGCACTAGAACTGCAAAAAGGGCTATTGGTGATGGGCGTCATAAATTTGGCCGTGGATAGCCTAATGGTTAAGGCCTCGGAATCGGAAGGTCCCGCGATCGAGTCCCGATACCACTGAAGACCCACCGAGTATATGCGGAGTACGTGCTCGTTAAATCTGTGGGTCCGAAAGTCCTGTGGGCGACCATAGCGCAGTTTCCCACGGGTACAGGTCCCTGGAGACTATTTCCCTCCCCTTCAGGGACATGTCTAAATTGTGGAGGTGGCGATAGATGACAGCATCTGTCAGCACAATGCCAAGACGGATTCCTGCCGTGTCGTCTCTACACGGGCATCTCTCATCAGGAACCGCACCCATTTGCCTTAATCCTTGCCCGCTCCGCGGGAAGAGCTTGGGTCTCCCAAGTGGCATTAGTAACAAGAACAACATATATTTAGAACCACAGTCAAGTCACGATCCGGCACCCAACTTCTTCAAAGGTTGCATTATTTAAGGTGCATTTCCTCTAAATGGATTATTTTACGTCGAACTTTTTGGTGACTGAGAGCTCAGTCGGTAAGGAGCATTCCTTGCATGCGAAAGGTCCCAGGTTCGGTTTCTGACAATGCCAAAATGACTGCCGACCTATAAATGGTATGTCAACCAAACTTTAAGACGAATAATCGCTTAAAATCGCTCCAAAAATTTAAAATTAATTAAATTTAAATTTTTAATTTAATTTTAAATTTAATTTTTTAATTAAAATTAATTCGCTTAAATAATCGCTCCAAAGTCCCAGCGCTCGTTTAATGTCGCCTTTAAAAGTCGCATCGGGTGCCTATTCAGGTGTCAGCTCATCACTTGACTGTGTTTCTAAATAACGACTCCTGTCGTCAATAGCCCTCATGGAGTTCTAGCGCTACACTAATTTAACCCAACCTGAACTTTTACCCAAAATAACCCAGTCACAATCATTTCAATGAGTGCATTAGCAACCTATAAAGCCAATCCCGACTGGGGAATTAACAACGGGCTGGCACAACAAAGCCATTTGTAACCTTATTCCGAGATAAAACCCTAAATTAACCACCGCCCAATTACGTCTCCGTGTTTACCACGTTCGCACCAATTCTTGGGTTTGGTGGCCTAGATATTGATGTTATTTCGTTGAAACACAATTGTCAGATTATTGCTATTTATTTGGTATTTGAAGAATCTTGGAGAGTAGGAAAACAAGGGTAGTTTATTTGGTATTTTAGTGTGCACTGAGTAGTTGCTGTCTAGTCAATTATTGTTGTGGTAAAGTTACACTCTTAAAACAAACGAGCGGTTTTAACTCAGTCTGAGTTAATTTCCACTCATTTCCGTGCCGAAAATGCACTTCCCCTATAGGAGTGGATTTCACTCTTTTTGCGAAGTGGATAAAAGAAGCCTAAAATGCACTTCCCCTATCGGAGTGGATTTCACTCTTTTTTTTTAAAGAGTGTATACAAGTGAATGAATGTAAAGTGCTGCTATCTAGCGAATGATATAAATACAACCTCCAATGTCAACTACTTCCCTGAGACTCTACTGACCACTTACTTTTCTAATTATCAATGTGCAGACAATCGTAATCCTTGGTTTTTATGGCGGAGCTCAAAAAATATCAAATACTAACACTCGTGACAGAGCAATTTCTTTGTCGCAGACGGTAACGCGCAATGTGTTTGCAAGCAAGAGGTTCCGGGATCAAAAACTGGGTCGGACGTAACCCTTCAGCTTCTTAGCTCCTCAATTGAAATGTGTTTTATATTTTAACAAGATCCGAAAGACTAAACAAAATAATAAATTTTTCTATCACTTTAATACACATTCAAATTCGTATAGTATGGACAGTCAGTAAGACGATGGACTAAAAGGGAAAAAAAGATATCTTTGATAATCGCTTTTACACAAATGTTTTGACGGAGGTTTAATGGGATGAGAGTGGGTATAGACAGATAGAAAGACAGATACAAAGTATGCAGAATAGGTCTTTAATGCCGTTCCTATCAAACAAAAAAAGAGTTCTCATATACTGTTGGTTATAACGGAAATTGAAAAGGTAGAAAGTAAGGGCAGACAGACAAATAGTAGGCATTCAAAAATTATCGTAATTCGGATTATAATTGATTGAATAATGTTTGCATAAAAAGTAATGATCTATCTCTAATAGCAAATTGAACTTCTTTTTTAAACTTCTATTGTTTCACCTTAAGAGTGTGCATTAAGTGTCAATTGTCATATATGCCAGGTTATCACTTGATACAATATTTGTTATAAAATTTATGACGCGCTTTGAATCCATTTTTTTTATTTTCACAAAGTTTCCAAAGATTACAAACAATTACAGTTTAATTAGTATTTAATGAGGTAACTTTTTCAAAATGAAAGGTTACACATTTTAAAAAGAATATTTTACAACTTTAAAAATGATTTGGTTTGAACCTGGGACCTTTTGCATGTAAGGCAATCACCTTACCGACTGGGCTCCCAAACCACAAACATATTACAAAACCTAAAACTAATTACAAAAAACAACTAATTACTTCTTCCCCATCCGTATTCAAAACCGGTAACATGAGTTATCGTTGCCACAACAGCAAAACAGGGGCGAACTTTCTCCTAATGGGTATAATAAATTCTAGACAAGGCGTCTTCGTTAAGAAAGATTCATTGCCCCCCCCCCTGCATTGTTTTGAATGTATAACACTGCAGTAATGAGCTTGTTCAGCGTTCAGGGTGATATACTGGGCGGTTTGACCGGTTATGCTGACGGTAGTACGAATATTTTTGATAGCTGTGTGCCGCTAAATATTTATCGAGTTTGATTAAGTGCAAATTATGTATTTTGTCGTGAGGTAGTGTGATAGGTAAGTTTAATGATTTGTGGGACACCGTAATTTGTGTGGGGATTGTACTACACTTTAACCTTTGAAGGAATACATTGTATTATCACATTTTTACGTTTATCTAAAAAAATACCATTTTTTTTTAAAGTAACCGTTTGTCACATTTTTTATTATGGTTGAAATAACGTCGCACTAGAGCTTTGCGGGCCTCGTTATTTTAAACCACGGTCAATTGTTACCTAAGCTTGTACTTCACCTACTGGGTATAATAATTTCTGGACAAGGCGTCTTCGTTAAGAAAGATTCATTGCCCCCCCTGCATTGTTTCGAATGTATAACACTGCAGTAATGAGCTTGTTCAGCGGTCGGGGTGATATACTGGGCGGTTTGACCGGTTATGCTGACGGTAGTACGAATATTTTTGATAGCTGTGTGCCGCTAAATATTTATCGAGTTTGATTAAGTGCAAATTATGTATTTTGTCGTGAGGTAGTGTGATAGGTAAGTTTAATGATTTGTTGGGTACAAAGAGTTCTATAATAGGGTAGAGACTGAACCTGGCAACAGCACCATGGACCAACACGGAGACAATATAGGGTGGCATGTGGGTCCCGATGGCAGAGTGGTTTGGATCGCAGGCCATAACGCTAGCAGCCCGCGCGCTGTAACAGGTGCGGGTTCGATTCCCGCCTTTGCCCTGGGTGTACTTCCTTTCTCAGTATCAAAAATTATAAATTTACTAGCACTTTTACCACTCTATTCGGGCTCGGTAGTGAGCCATGGCTGCCGATGGCAGCTGAGTACGAGTCGTCCCTCTACCCTACTATAGAATTGTTTGGTTGGGTACCATAATTTTTGAATTATTACACTTAAACCTCTAAAATAACACATGGTGTCCGTAAAAGAATGTCCAAGTTTCAAATTGTAATAGTATTGCGGTTGAAGTGTAATTGTAATGTGGTTGAAGGTGACGCATAAAGAATAACTCAAACAGTTTCAGATAAGCGCATGCGCTTGTACCGCTGCATCGTTGCACAGGCTGTTGCTTCCATTACTCCGAACTTGCTGCAGACAGTATGGGAAGAATTGCATTTTCGTTTGGATGTGTGCCGTATCACTAAAGGCGCACACATTGAGCACTTATATAAAAAAAACTATATATAGGAACTATATTATAGGAAAACTAGGTTAGTTTTCCTTCAATGTCATGTACGATTTGTTATATTTAGTATAAAATAAACTCCTGTAATATACCATTAAATGTCGGACATTCTTTTACGGACACCATGTATATTAATGTACTTCAACCGCTTTTAGCTTCCACACTACGTTTATAACGTAAAAAGTGGAAGGTTTTATAATCGTTCAGTCCGTCTGTCTGTCCGTTCGTCTGTCTGTCTGTCACCCACTTTCACAGAAAGAACCACAAGCCCCACAGACAAGTGGGATACGTCATTTTGAAGCAAAAAATCAGATTAGGCTACATTCCAAATTTCATTAAAAAATTTAAATTAGAAATTTATTTAAAATTTAAATAACTAAATTTTTTTTATCTACATTGAAATAACATGCAAATTCTATTTTTATTCATATTTTCACTGTTGTCATCCACAAGTCCCACAGACAAGTGGGATACGTCATTTTGAAGCCAAAAATCAGATTAGACTACATGCCAAATTTCATTAAAAAATTTAAACTAGAAGCTTATTTAAAATTTAAATAACTAAAAATTTAATCTACATTGAAATAACATGTAAATTCCATTTTTTATTCAATATTTTTACTGTTGCCATTTCGTTAAACGTACGAGAAACTTTTGTTAAAATAAAAATACACTTTTGAAAAAATATTTATTTATGTGATATAATTCGGTTTGGATTGTTGTATTATCACAATAGAGTTCTTTTAATGGTTCTATATATATGTATGTAGAAAGATGCATAGAGAATTCTAACTTGGCATAAAAAAATATGCTAAGTTTCGCTTTTATTTTTAAAGCATCAATTGTACAAATTATAAATTTTTTGAACTGTAAATTAATTTAACAAACTATAAATAAGTGAATTTTCGAAAGAAATGTAAATGGGAAATTGTGGCGACAAAAATATTTATTAAAAAAGATTACATCATTATTCTTCGAACTTCAAACAAATTTAGCAAACGATAAAGTCTAATTATTAAATCTGAGAAAGAAGATTAATGAAAATAGTTAATTTTGGCGTTTAAAACTTTGAATTACAAATAGCTAAAGGCCCTGTTTTTATTAGAATTAAATCACATTTGCCATTCGCAACAATCGCTCGAGAAACTTTAATTCTTTTAGACAATAAATTAAAATAAATTTATTTTTGTAACATCGATCAGTTTGAAATGACGTCAAATATATTTCACTACGGAATCCTTGTATGTTGATATGAAATGTTTTCATCCTATTTAAAAGCGAGGAATATGACATATTTATTCTTTGAAATACAAATTAATTTTTGCAAACGATTAGTAATAATTATTGAATTTTCGAAATAAAATAAATAAAACTAGCCAAATTTAGCATGTAAATGTTTAATGTAGAATTAATGCAGTGTTTGGCGCCTTTTTACCTGTTTAACACAACTTTTGTGTGGAAGCGGGTTAAGTGACAGATTCTGTTACAAACCTACTTGTTTTACTATTATCTAATAAAAGGCCACTCTTTTTAAAGTAAACCATTTTTCCCTTTTTTATTATGGTTTAAATAACGTCGCACTAGAGCTTTGCGGGCCTCGTTATTTTAAACCACGGTCAATTGTTACCTAGGCTTGTACTTCACCTAATGGATATAATAATTTCTAGACAAGGTTTCTCCGTTAAGAAAGATCCATTGCAATCCTGCATTGTTTTAAATGTATATAACACTGCAAAGATGAGCTTGTTCAGCGGTCAGGGTTATATATTAAGTGGCTGACCGGTTATGCTGACAGTAGTACGAATATTTTTGATAGCTGCAGTGTTAAATTGTGTGCCTGAGGAAATATTTATCGAGTTTGATTAAGTACAAATTATGTATTTTCGCTTAAGGTAGTATGGTAGGTAAGTTTAATGGTTATGTATGATTTGTGTCATACAGTCCCTGGACAAATTATTAGGCGCACTGCTAGACTTCATGTATCAATCAATGATGAACAAAATACCTTTTGGAAGGCCATTTGTGTTCCTAAACATAAGCTATTGAATAGAAAATACTATCTGCTATACTTAATACATCTATCGACATCTCTTTTAATGATATGGCATTCTTTGGTATGTTTTCATCATTACTAAAAAAATACAGTGCGTCTAATAATTTGTCCAGGGACTGTAATAACTTAGCAATTTTCTATTATAATGTACTACTCTTGATCCTCTTGTAATCTTTTCCTGAATAAGTGCTGTTAATTATAATTGTAATTTCTTTAATCTAGGAATTGACCTTTTAATAGTTATTTAAGCAACTAGTGCCGAAAATAATACTTTATTAAGCGAGTGGCTTGGTCGAGTGAAATAATGATAAGATCTTAATAAAGTATTATTTGGCACGTGCTAGATAAGAGTAATGATAAGAGTAAGAAGTATTATTTGGCACGTGCTAGATAAGAGTAATGATAAGAGTAAGAAGTATTATTTGGCACGTGCTAGATAAGAGTAATGATAAGAGTAAGAAGTATTATTTGGCACGTGCTAGATAAGAGTAATGATAAGAGTAAGAAGTATTATTTGGCACGTGCTTGCTTACAATATTTTTTTTATAATAACGTGCAAAAAAGTATTTCTACCAATGAGTGATTTTCATGACATCATTTAGTTTCCATGGCGATATTCGAAAATGCAAAGTAGTAAAAGAAAAGTTGTAAAATAATTTTCTATTGTAGTACCTGTAGTTTCCATGGAGATATTAGAAAATGAAAAAGTAATGAACCAATAGAAATAAGCGAGTTTCATGACATCATTTAGTTTCCATGGAGATATTCATGACATCATTTTGCTTTTCTACCAATCAGATAACTATCATATATAAAACTTTTTTAAAATGCCATTTTTAGTGCATTTTAAAGAAGTATAAGGATATTACAACTAAATTTTTCTATTTTTATTTCCAAAATGAAATATAAAAGCATACCCTGCAATTTTGAGAGAGATTTATTCTGTCTAGGAATGGTAATTGTCATACAGTGTAATTCAATGCCTTTCTCATTTTTAATTTCTGTAAACTGTTATTAAGAAGAGAAATACATGCAGACTATATTCAAGGCGACCTATATATGTGCTTATTGAATTCTATATTTATATTCTTTAGGTTGAATTATCATTGCACTAGAGCTACACGAATACATGCAGACTATATTCAAGGCGACTTATATATGTGCTTATTTAATTCTATATTTATATTCGTTAGGTTGAATTATCGTTGCACTAGAGCTACGCGAATACATGCAGACTATATTCAAGGCGACTTATATATGTGCTTATTTAATTCTATATTTATATTCTTTAGGTTGAATTATCATTGCACTAGAGCTACACGAATACATGCAGACTATATTCAAGGCGACTTATATATGTGCTTATTTAATTCTATATTTATATTCGTTAGGTTGAATTATCGTTGCACTAGAGCTACGCGAATACATGCAGACTATATTCAAGGCGACTTATATATGTGCTTATTTAATTCTATATTTATATTCGTTAGGTTGAATTATCGTTGCACTAGAGCTACACGAATACATGCAGACTATATTCAAGGCGACTTATATATGTAATTATTTAATTCTATATTTATATTCGTTAGGTTGAATTATCGTTGCACTAGAGCTACACGAATATATGCAGAATATATTCAAGTCGACATATATGTGCTTAATTAATTCTATATTTATATTCGTTAGGTTTAATTATCGTTGCAGTAGAGCTACATGAGGGTTATTTGCGACGAAGTTTTCACACTAAACTACGCTTCCAAGATGTAAATAAACAAGGGTGACCCGACCTTACTGGATTTCGCAGTACAATTTAGTTTGTTTTTTCAACTTTCTAGCTATAAAAATGGTGCAAATAGTCTGCTTTAATTTGTACCGTTTTTTTTCAAACAAAAAACAACGTAAATAATTTATGATTTATGCAAATTTAATGATGATTTCACAATCCTCATTGCGAAAGCAGGTAGAGTAAAAAAATATATATTCGGTTGAAAAATCGTATTTTGCTAAAAAAAAATATGGCAATCGCACCACATTAAAGTGCGTAGCTATCTATTATTTCACAAATTGTAACCAGGTAATCAAATATTAGAATAAACGGAGTGCTGATAAGTATAGTTCGTGCAGTCGTGTTTCGGAAAAAAGAAAGTCTACTATATATTCAAGATAATGCAATTAATGAAAGAAAATAAAACGCACATTGTACTAAAAAGATGTTTTTTAAATACTTGCTCATAAATCAATGAAAATTGAATTTAGTTTAGTTTGAATTATCGCACTAGAGCTACACAAGGGCTATTTTCGACGGACGTCGTATTTTATAACCACAGTCAAGCGACGAGCTGACACCCGAGTAGGCACCCAGCGCAACCGTTAAGGGTAACTTCGTACGCAGCGTTAAGACTTTGAAGGATATATAACGTGCATACACGGGTTATTATTCGTCGGACATTTTTGGCTGCACGGCCCGTTTATAGGTCGGCAGTCATTTTGGCGATGCCCGGACCCGAGACCTTTCGCATGCTAGGCGAATGCCTAACCGACTGGGCTCCCCAGCCCCAATGAAAATAGAAAGGACAATACAAGACTTATTTTAACAATGCACAAAAAAACCTTTGCGTTATTAACACGGAAAAAAACGTACTGGCTATTTTATACCCAAAATACTTTTTTTAGAACAAATGTCCTAATGTACTAATGCTATTTTATACCCAAAATACTTTTTTTAGAACAAATGTCCTAATGTACTAATGCTATTTTATACCCAAAATACTTTTTTTAGAACAAATGTCCTAATGTACTAATGTACTAATGCTATTTTATACCCAAAATACTTTTTTTAGAACAAATGTCCTAATGTACCTGATTTATATTCAAGGTGTGTCACACCCTTAGAATTGATTAGAAGATCACTCGATCAACTTAAATCCTAAATTTGTTTATGGCAGTGATACCCGAAATAAATAATCATTATTGTAACTTCAAACCCGTGTCAAATCAATTGTCCGCGCCTGCTATCGGGTTAATAAGAAGTTAAAAACCATTCCGAAACTTAAAAGTCGATGGAATTTAAGTCATGAAATATATGTTTGGTATTTTTTTTAAGATCTTATAACTTTTCTTGTGCAATTGTGAATACGTTGCATTTTTTAAACTCTTATAATGTATACAGTTTTATGCAAGAAAAAATTGTAATAAAGTTTTAGAATAGTGTAATACATTAATGAAAATATTAAAAAACTTACCTTTCTGCAAATGCTTCAAGATCATGCTTGACCTACGCGCTCTTCAAGAATTTTATAAATAAATGAATCACTTTCATAAGCTGTCTAAAGATGGTTGGGTTTGTGTAGCTGGTTTATTGCTTTGCTCTGGTCTAGCTTATACCAGACGTCATCCATATTATTTTTGAGCATGAATATAATTTATATTGACAGCTAATACACATATTGTAATTTAGAACCCTGGTCAAGTGACTTAGTCAACACCTGAGCACCCAACGGAACTTCGAGCGACAACGTACCATAGAGGTAGGAAGGAGGTGTAGAGAGGTCCACCAGTTGAGAGAAATTGAAGCAGGGCTGTCAGGTTTTTCGAGCTACTGCGCATAACATACTGGCACCGAGGTAGCTCAAGATGCACCGCTCTGTAGAGGGCCCGTCCAATTAAGATGATTTGAAGCGGGGCTGTCAGATTTTTCGAGCTACTGCGCATAACATACTGGCACCGAGGTAGCTCAAGATGCACCGCTCTGTAGAGGGCCCGTCCAATTAAGATGATTTGAAGCGGGGCTGTCAGATTTTTCGAGCTACTGCGCATAACATACTGCACCGAGGTATCCCAAGATGCACCGCTCTGTAGAGGCCCGTCCAATTAAGATGATTTGAAGCGGGGCTGTCAGATTTTTCGAGCTAACTGCGCTTAACATACTGGCACCGAGGTAGCTCAAGATGCACCGCTCTGTAGAGGGCCCGTCCAATTAAGATGATTTGAAGCGGGGCTGTCAGATTTTTCGAGCTACTGCGCATAACATACTGACACCGAGGTATCCCAAGATGCACCGCTCTGTAGAGGGCCCGTCCAATTAAGATGATTTGAAGCGGGGCTGTCAGATTTTTCGAGCTACTGCGCATAACATACTGGCACCGAGGTAGCTCAAGATGCACCGCTCTGTAGAGGGCCCGTCCAATTAAGATGATTTGAAGCGGGGCTGTCAGATTTTTCGAGCTACTGCGCATAACATACTGGCACCGAGGTAGCCCAAGATGCACCGCTCTGTAGAGGGCCCGTCCAATTAAGATGATTTGAAGCGGGGCTGTCAGATTTTTCGAGCTACTGCGCTTAACATACTGGCACCGAGGTAGCTCAAGATGCACCGCTCTAGCCTGCTTCATTTGTGCGCTACATATACAAGGACCTCTCTATTCTCCTTCCTAGCTCTATGTAACGTACGCTAACTAAATCAGTACTAATACCTTGTAACTCTGTATGCATATACTTTCTATTGACTTTACACAGCCAAAACACGCCTTGTAATTTAGAACTCTGATCAAGTATCGAGGTCGACACCTGAGAAAGAACTCAAAGAAATTTCGTACTCTAACGCCGCCATGGCCTTTGCCTAGTAACTGTGTATAGAATCAAAAGGAAAAGTCCGTGAACTATATAAGTGCTGCGATGCTTCAAGTTTGATTTTCTGGGTGCATTTTACACTCTCGGGATGGCATGAGCCTAAAGGATATTTGATCAACAATGGAAAAAAAACGAAACAAAAAAAAATACTAACTAGTTCTTCTACTATAAAAGAAAAAAGTTTAAAATAAGTTATAAACAAGAATAATTTATTGTCTAATTGTCTGATATTATCTGAGTTATGTCGTCACTTGATCAGGGTTCTGAGGGCCACAGCCAATTACGCCTCGTAATTGGCAGTGTTAAAGCTGCATGGTGGCTAGAAATAGACAACCTATTAACCTAACCTTTCATAAGGAGTAGTAGAGGTAGGAAGGATTATCTTTCCTACCTCTACGGAACAAGCACACGTTGGAGCCACTGGCTTGCTTTGAATTCCCAATCAGGTGTCGACCTAGTCACTTAACCAGGGTTCTAAATTACAAGGCCTTTTTGGCAGCGTTTATATGCTCATGCAGGCCAGAAATGGACTTTTAGTAAAATCTAACTCAAACGTACTTATGGTAAACGTACAATCTAACCTAAATGAGTTATGCTAAACTAGTGTTTTTCTTTGTTCTTGAAGGATCGCAGTTTATTTACTAATTTTTTTATATAAAATAACTTATAATTGATATTATTGATGCTTCATTATGTAGTTGAGTTTTAACATGTCTCATATAATAACAAGGGTACGAGTTTTCCGAGTTGATGATCAGAGTCAAAATAAGTAATTGTGATTGTTTGTTGGTTGGTACTTGTATTTCCGGCTTGTGTGATTAATCAGAGACCCCCTTATAAGCCTTCGTCAAATAAGACAGACACAGATAGAATTTTTATTGACACAGAGAGATAAATTACACCCAGGGCAAAGGCGGGAACTGAACCCGCATCCGGTATAGTGCGCAGACTGGTAGCGTAGGCAGCTATCTTAACCACCAGGTCACCCGAGCCCCGACTATTTGTAGAAAAGAGTTTGCACTAATAACTCAATCGTTTCCAGCCGTCTATTTCTAGCCTCCTAGCACAACCAATTACGCCGTGAAATATAGAATCGCGGTCAAGCTTTACATTAAGCTGGCACCCAACGGAACTTCGTTGGATTTATTTCATAAGCTTGTGACTTTCATTATCTAAGTACAACATGCGTTAGGTTAATTATTCGGTTCGGGTTGAGTTAATATATCTTTTATAGCTACACAAAAGCTAATGGCGATACACGTCTCGTAAATTTAAGACGTGATCTAGTGATGATGCAACCAACCCAACGGCTGGTTTGGGTTCAATTATCACCCACTAGAGCTACACGAAAGCAATTGACTACGGCCGTCATAAGTTAGGACCACAATCAAGTGACGAGGCCGACCCGCCGGCGCATCTGTTAGGGAGCTAGCCTTTGGAGCATCTGGGTTCGGGTTCGAATCCCGGTAAGGCATGGATGTTTGTGTTTGTTGAGTATATGCGGAGTACGTGCTCGTTAAATCTGTTGGGTCCGAAAGTCCTGTGGGCGGTCATTGCGCAGTTTCCCACGGGTACAGGTCCCTGGAGACTATTTCCTACCCCCTTCAGGGACACGTCTACATTGTGGAGGTGGCGATAGATGGCAGCATCTGTCTTATATGTGTGTATATGTCGTGTCCGTCCTTCTTGACGATGGTTTATACGCTGGTCTTTGTGACCAAGCACACAAGCCTGAAACTATATGTATACCAACCAACCAACCATCAAGTGACGAGCCGTTTCCTGAGTAGGTCCCCAGCAACTTTAAGAGCGTGTCGATGCTCATGAACATTTTAACGTGCAGCAGTCCCATATACACGACACTGTTAATTGGTGGGAATTTGTTTAGGCAAGCACGATCTGTTTGTAGAATGTATATGGCGAGGATTTGTGGGCAGTTATTTCGGTAATGCCCTAGTCTGACATATAAGACCTTTCGCATATTAGGCAAGTGCCTTACCGACTAGACTCCCCACTCACTTGGCTACGTTTTACAATAGGGTACTTGACAGTATCTCTAAAATACCTTCCAATATTAACTAAATTATAGTTTGAACCCAAATATGACAAACGTATATATTTTTTGGCAAAATAAATCTTTAAATAATTCATAAAAATCATTTTCAAATGGCTTGTTTTTCATCGGTACGTCACGTGATCACAAACACGTCGATTTGGCTGACGTCACTGGTATGTATAAACAAACCGGTGTGATGTTTTTTTGTTTGTAATTAAACTGGTTTTAATCTAAGTTACTATTAAAATAAGAATTATATAGATAACGGGTGGAGGTTTTACAGAGGCGGATAGTTCAAATTTGCTTAAAGTAGATTCCAAAATGGTGTTTCAAAGTTTGTTTATAGTTACTAGTGACATAGATATAACGTGACAGCCACAAAGCGTTTTCGGGATTTTTCCCCTATTTATGGGGTATTTGAAAAAAAGAAAAAATACGGGTCTAATATTTTTGGCATAAGTATATTTTAAGCCAATAAAAAAAATTAGGCAAGTACCCTATTGCCTTACCGACTAGGCTCCCTATCCACTTGGTTACGTTTTACAATTACTAGACATACAGGGAAATTTTCAAGTTTCCAAAAGGGCTATGCACAAAAAGATTTATCAGATCAATTGCAAGCTGATATATCAATTCCGATATCTTTTTTATTAACCTTAAGATAACAAATTCCAGCTTTTCATTTTTTTTGCAAATTTATAAAAACAACTTAGTATAAAAATATTACATGTTAGTATGAGTTAAAAAACCAATATTTTAAGAACACATTTATTCATAATAACAATGTACATATTTTAACTAGAATAAAAATTCGGTATTTGGCAGGGATTTACACACAGTTCCATTCAACGACGCAAAAAATTCCGATGAAGATTAAGTATCCTGAAGATGATACGATGGAAAAAACATCGATATGAGAAGATCGTCATCGCAGCGGTTTCTGATTTGATTGGTTGGTATTGTTCCACTTGTCACCGATGACGTCAGAGTGGTCAGAACCCTCTGGGTTTGAGATTATTTTCTGAATGGCGCCACCTTCCGGTCGACATGAGAAGCTTCCGGCTTGGCTTGGTGTAGAACCTATTTAATAAATAAAATAAAAAATATATTTTTTTGTATTTGTTTATTTTTGGCAATGCATATGTTACAGAAACAATTTTTTATTATAAAATTTTTTTACGCAAATTTAAGAAAAAAAATTATAATTTAAAATGAAACATTTAATATTTTTGCAGTTAAAATTGGTGAGAAAAGTCACACCATGTACACTTTAAGTGTCGAGCAGATTATATTCATTATACAATGTGATATATTTTTAGTCACAGTTCATGGCAAAAAACTAAGAAATTATCTGAAATTTTTTTAATAATATAGTTAAATAATTTTCAACGAATGACTAAAGAAGGTTTTCATTAGTCATTGTTTTGGAAGCATTGTTAAAAAGAACTCATTGTTACAAACAATCGCGATAATGTTTTTCAAATGATTTTTCTTTTGATTTTTTTTTAAAAATAGATTTCTTTATATTATTTTTAAATAGAAATGTTTACATTATTTTTAAATAGAAATGTTTACATTATTTTTAAATAGAAATGTTTACATTATTTTTAAATAGAAATGTTTACATTATTTTTAAATAGAAATGTTTCCATTATTTTTAAATAGAAATGTTTCCATTATTTTAAAATAGAAATGTTTTCATTATTTTTAAATAGAAATGTTTCCATTATTTTTAAATAGAAATGTTTACATTATTTTTAAATAGAAATGTTTACATTATTTTTAAATAGAAATGTTTCCATTATTTTTAAATAGAAATGTTTACATTATTTTTAAATAGAAATGTTTATATACAAATAGATAGATTATATTTAAATAGATATTTATTTTTGAATAATGGTGGGATTTTTATTTAATTACGGAAATTATAGTCCAAAATCAATTTTTAGTTAACACATGTTTGTGGTTGAATTAAAGAGTACACTAACCACATTTTTTACTATAGTTTACCAAGGCACTTGTTACTCTGACAAATACAAATGTGTTTTCTTTAAAATATGTAGTGTTCATATTTTTTCAAATGAATCAGCGAAAAATTATTTTCAGGAAGTAATTTCATCTAGCAATCATATTTTATTTAACTAGTACTGAGATGTAATTTTTACCAGTGCCATTTTTTTGTTTTTTTTTATGTTAATCTAATTGTACAGATGTTATACACAGAAAACTGTATAAATAACATTTTAGAATTTCACTGGGATAGGTTTTATTTAAATTAGATGGGCTTCAACTACTTCTTGATCATTATTTTAAAACTGACCCCAAAAGTATATATTTGTTTTAAAAATAATGAGACTCACCCTGTTTATAAGAACCAGATACATAAATAGGTCTTGTAGGACAACGCTTTATCGTTGCAAACAATCCATCAGAATTCTGAAACAAAAAGTATAACCTTTAAAATCTGAGAGATATATATGTATTAAACTGTTGCCTAACTGTTAGGTTTTCCAGCGAAACACACACACAAAGTAAACATTTTATATTTTACAGATTTTTAAAAATTTATATTATGAAAAAGTCAATTATAACTGAAGAGTACAGGGGAAGAACCGCTTGATTTATTAGGAGTAGTATCGTAATTGTATCTGCTTGGCGGACATTGGCGACAGGAAAACGTTTTTCCTTACGGTTCTTCTTTCGTGGTACAAACGTGTGACTCGTGTCCGCTGATCTCTGGCGTAAATCAGGGTTGCTGCGAGAGAAAAATAAAGTGAGTAACCGATTTCCTCACACCAGTTTAGGCGATGACTCGCTTTCATCGCCAGAGAGGCCTGATGAGGAAAGTTTTCTACCAAATTAAGCGGTTTTTCCCCTCTAATCTTCAACTATCTGCTGTAGATATGCTACTTTAAAAATTTAATTAAATTAAATTTTCAGTAGAAAATTAAAATGTTATTCTTATGCAGTGTGAAAAGCAGTTTAGACTTCAACAAATTTGCTTATCCCTCAGAGTTATAAAAACAGAATTTATATAATGTAACTTACAATATCGATTGTTTTATAAATTTGGACCAACATATTTTATATTTGGATATGAAACATTGTTTATATATGATTAGTGAATTTGCTATGTGATTTATCCTTAATCAGAGTTCATATTGTCAAATACTGAGAGATTTGAGAGATACTGAGTCAAATACCAAGAACTAAGAGTTATACAATAATGTGTTACTTTATTTTTAATTATCTAGCAGGTAAAACGTATAACTCTTTATAATTTATTTTGTTTCCCAATATGTTGTTGTTGTTTCTAATGCCACTCGGTAACCGAGCCCGGAGTAGAGAACTACACGATTTTAAGGCGAAGTTGGGCGGCTTCCGTTTTTATTGAGCGCCACAAGGGAGGTAGTCCGACTTTTGCTCGTCAGCATGACACTTCCGTTTTACAGGAAGGCCCCTTTCACACATCCATTCTCACTCACATATCGGAATTTTGATCCAGATCAAAGGCCGATAACCCCCTGATCTGGTACCCCCAGAGGCATTAATTTGGTATGGGAACATGGAGGACTTTGTGACCACGACATATTTAACGTGCCCCAGCCACCATTAGCAACACGGCGGTCATTAGTCGAATACAATCGCCGACCCAGCAACCATCAGAATTGCGAGCACCGCCGAGGACAGAAGCCACAACCCTTCCGATGCGAGCACGACGCTTCATCCGACTGAGCTACCGCGGCTCGTTTCCCAATATGAAAGAAAAACAATAAGCAAAAGTGTATTCTAACTTGTTTCCACCGCAAAATATTAAAATTTGGAAGACTAATTTTTTAATAAAATATAGTTCTTAAATCTTATTTTGCTGCAAATACTTTTAAATATTGTTTGAAAACTTCAATAATTTAATAAAAAAACTTAACTTTTATTTTATATGATTTGTAACAAAAACTAACAATATTCGCATTGATACCACTAAAATTTAATAAGATGTTGATCTCCTAAAAAAATAGTTGACCTCTATTGATTCTAAGTACAATATATTAAAAAAATACTCACTCAACTAAAGTATATTCATTAATTGTTTACGATATTATAGACTTATAATAAGTGGTATTACAAATAATATAAAAATCTGTAAATCAATTTTAACAGATAACTGCGCCAATACAAAAATTATGGAAATACATTTATTTAAAAAAAAGTACTTGTACTTACCTGTCTTGTTGATACCGAATCAATGCATGTGTAAGGTTCTGCATAGTCACCTTTATTACCTAAAGAGCAAAAATTTAATTTAATAATCACTATTTACCCATTTGTAATAAAAGTTATGTTTATTTGTATAACAGCTCTGACATCACTGGACATGCTTCAGAATTTTTTACTAACACATATGATAATTTTTTTTAGGTAAAAGTATTACATAAAATTTATCAAAATGACTGTACTTAAATGTTAATGTGATATTTAAAAAAAAAACTTTTTAATGTCAGAAAAGATTTGAACTGTTAATTTTTTTTAACTATTACAAATATATTAAAATACTTATTTTAAATTAAAATAAATAAGAAATGTAAAATCTCATTATGGTGGTTATTTTTTTAAAAATCAAGTAAAAAAAGGCTTTTCTTAAACAGACATTGGAAAAAAACAAAACATTAATTCCAATCAAATATAGAATTTTTATAGAAACTTTTAAACTATTTCAT
The DNA here is from genome assembly GCA_019343175.1 of Oedothorax gibbosus. Classification (NCBI taxonomy): domain Eukaryota; kingdom Metazoa; phylum Arthropoda; class Arachnida; order Araneae; family Linyphiidae; genus Oedothorax; species Oedothorax gibbosus. The sequence goes on from CM033275.1 coordinate 27,938,318, forward strand.
TAAGACGAACTGTCAGTCCCATAGAGCTAATGCATTAGTTTTGAAATCAAAAATTTTGAAAAAGAATTGGTTTGCCATGTTATCCCATTTTCACCAGGTATGGGAATCTTCATAACATAAATTTAAAACTATATTGAAAAGAAAATAACATCCGGTTCTTTAATTATTAATTGATAAAGTTTTAAAATAGTGTCGCCATCTGCTGTATATTTTTAGGATTTTTTAAAAATTCAAAAATATTTGATTAAATAACTAGATAACATTATCGTTTTACATTCGTTTTATTTCGATGTTATGTTGATTCCCATATCTGGGCTAACATGGCAAAGCAATACTTCTGAGGAAGTTGTGATTCCAAAACTAATGCATTATCTCTATGGGACTGATAATCCCTCTTAAAAGCATAATTGTTCTCACTTTATTAAATTTAAAAATTTAGTTTTTTCGTACAATGTTATACAAAAATTATTTACAGAACAAGATAAGGGCATTTACCAGTAGGACATGAATAGTGGGAAGGTTGAGAAGATTTAATATTAATTTGTTTGCTGAGATCTTTCATCATTAAAGCATCTTTTCGATTTTCATAATCTACAAAAATAAAGATATTAAATAAACATAAATTATTCATTTTAAATTTCTTAATATGGGGATACAGTTTTTAAATATTTATTTGTGTAATATAATAAACAATTTTACAGTTTCATTATATTAATGATTATTTGAATCAAATTACTAATAGATTTTTTTACGTATATTTAATTTCTGTAAAAATTAAATTAAATATACCGAAATACTTTAAGCGCATCATATATTGAAAATATTTTAAATTAGGGTATTAGGCAATGCAATTTAAGAAAATGAAAAAAAAAAAAAAAAATCGTGAAAGAAAATTTGTGGTGCTGCCATCTATGTTGGCTAGTGTCAGTTAAAAAGTAACCTAAATGGAAAAATTGGTGAATTAAGCAAAAACGTTTTAGTCCGGTTTTTGATTAAGATATGTAAAGTTATTTTTTACAGAAATATTAAAAGATAAACAAATTGTTGAAACTACACAATATTCAAGTACATTCCCTGATTAGAATTGTGCCTTTTCTATTTATTATGTTTTCATTTTTTATGTATAAAACCTTTTAATAAAAATTGAAAAAAGTGCCTAATCATTTAATGAATTTATTAAAAATCCAATATGGGTTTAAAATATAAAGTAGCCATCTTAAAAACGGCAATTTCTTAGACAAGTATATTGCATAGAAATTTTTTATGTACAACAGGACAAATCACATTAAAAAAATTTTAAACTTAAGTTTTTTAAAAAAGAATTGTATTAATGTAGTTCTAAATGAAAAACATCATAATTTAATTTTTTACTTTAACAAATAATTGTTAACTAAATGAATCAAAATTTACATTCTTTACATAGTGTGACAGTTAAAGTAAAAAATAATGTGGTGCTGCCCTCTGTTATCATATATTTAAGTTAATATGCAACCAATGAACAAAGTTCTATCTTCAGCAATGGGATTGTAGACAGATGACTTAATATGTTTTTAAAAACAATGATAAATTCATTTTACTGAAGGCGAAATAGCTTATTTAACTTTAAAGGCATCATCTTCTTAGACATTTTAGGAAAAATTAGTGATTTGAATCATGCTTTTCTTCGTTGTCAAATAGTTTTTAATGGAGTAACTTTTAATTAAAAACAAATAATAAAAATAAAATACAGTATTTAATTACTATAATCTTAACTTTTGTCTGAAAAATAAATCGGGAAACGAAAAAAAAAAGACTATTGCCACAAAAACAAACCTGTGTAACTTCTGCTAAACAGTATAACAGTAACATAAATGATAAACATAGATTAAAGGTGAACCTCTTGGTTATAAGTTTTTTCAGAGGTAAATTTATTAAACATTTTTGCATAGAAACAAATTGTCACAGGATGGTCAATTAATATCTAAAAATAAACTGAATACATTGTTTGTTTATTCATAACACAGTGAAAAATGTGTATTTTTAACCCTTTAAATGTTAAATGTCATTTTTTTAAATGCTTGCAAAACATACAACACAGTGAAAATGTGCATTTTTACCCCTCCAAATGTAAATTGTCATTTTTTTTAATTCCTTGCAAAACATACAACACAGTGAAAATGTGTATTTTTACCCCTCCAAATGTAAATTGTCATTTTTTTTAATTCCTTGCAAAACATACAACACAGTGAAAATGTGTATTTTTACCCCTCCAAATGTTAAATGTCATTTTTTTTAATTCCTTGCAAAACATACAGCACAGTGAAAATGTGTATTTTTACCCCTCCAAATGTTAAATGTCATTTTTTTTTAATTCCTTGCAAAACATACCTTTAAGTATGTAATTTCTTGAAAAATATTTATATAAAGTTTTTGGTAATTTAAAAATATGCTTATAAATATATGCGTAATATTTTTTTTATAACAACGTGCAAAAAAGTTCACTTTTTTATATCATATTCGTTCATAAATCGTTGCGTAAATGACACTTTACGTGCTCACGTCACAGACAGTACCGAAAGTAGTACTTTCGGCACTAGTGCGGTAAAGTAAATATAAGAGAATCTGATTGGTAGAAAAACAAAATGGTGTCATGAATATTTCCATGGAATTTAAATGATGTCATGAAACTCACTTATTTCTATTGGTTCATTACTTTTGCATTTTCTAATATCTCCATGAAAACTACAAGTACTACACAAATTATTAAAGGAAATTAAATAAGACAAAAGTAAGAACACAAATTTCACGCCAAACAATACTTTTATTTAACATGCATAGCATATTTATATACTATTTTGATTCAAAATAGAAAATTATTTTACAACTTTTCTTTTCCTACTTTGCATTTTCGAATATCTCCATGGAAACTAAATGATGTCATGAAAATCACTCATTGGTAGAAATACTTTTTTGCACGTTTTTATAAAAACTATTGTAAGCAAGCAGTGCCAAATATACATTATTAAGCTCTTGTCATTATTTCACTCGCCCTACGGTCTCGTGAAATAAAAGACACTCGCTTAAGAGGGACTGTCAGTCCCATAGAGCTAATGCATTAGTTTTGAAATCATAATTTTTCAAAAGAATTGCTTTGCCATGTTATCCCATTTTCACCCAGGTATGGGAATCGTCATAACATCAATTTAAAACAAAATTGAAAAGAAAATAACATTTGGTTATTTAATTATTAAATGATAAAATTTTAAAATAGTGTCGCCATCTGCTGAAATTTGTGGCATTTTAAAAATAAAAATAATTAATTAAATAACTAGATAACAGTTTCGTTTCAAAATTTGTTTCATTTCGATGTTATGTTGATTCCCATACCTGGGGAAAAAGGGCTAACATGGCAAAGCAATACTTCTGCGGAAGTTATGATTAGAAAACTAATGCATTAGCTCTATGGGACTGACAATCCCTCTTAATAAAGTATTATTTTCGGCACTAGTTGCTTAAATAACTTTTTAACTTGAATCGGATAAACTTACCCAACCTTCCTTCCCTGTCGTCTGTATGTTTTCGGAGACACACCACAACAATGAAAACTACGATGACCAGAACTAGTGATGACACAACAATAGGTATGACCAGCGTCACGTTTTTGTAGAAAGGCAGGTCCGTCTCCCTCTTGCCGAAGGCTGGAGAAGACGTTGGAACTGGGAAAATGAGAAAATGCAGGTATAAAAATGTGTAATTTTAAAACTGTGAAACGAATATATTTGTATTTTTATTGTGACATTTGTGAGGTTTTTGTGAGTGTGTGTTACATTATTTTATGAAATATTTTTTGAGTGAAAATTTTCACTTGGCGTTGTTACTGGAAGAACTATGGAACTCATGTATAACAATAAGTTCTTCACAAGAACTAAAATAGCCTACTTTTATCTTTCTACCTATGTGAGGCTATGATAAATACATTTTTCTTTATATGTGATAATAATTGTTAAACTTTTTTTATGAAGTGTGTCTCAGAAAAACTATTGCATAATTTTGTGAAAAATATTTATATGTTTAACCAGGGTTCTCTTTTTTTTAAATTCTATTGGATAAATTTAAAATTAATGCATTTTTGATACTATTGCTATGTATAATCAAAAATCACATTCGAAAATATATTACATTATTAATTATAAACACTTAAAAAAATTATCTACATAATTTTACGAAAACATACCAGCCAAAAAAAAAAGACCATAATGTTTAACATTTAACATGCAACACCAAATACCATCTGTTTTATTAGTAAATAAACTATTAAACATCTTAAAGTTAAAACTATATATGGATTATAACACTATAAAATGTATGCTCCTTTTAATATTCTAAAGTATTTTTTTTCTATATATTTTTGACGAAATTTAATTTAATATTTTCAATCCGTCCTGTTCGTCAAAAGAAGCATACATTTTATTTTAAGCACAATCGTACTTGTTATTGCTTATGGTATTAAAGTCAAATATATGAATAACATATTGTTTAATGAAAAACTTATTTTCAGTAACAACAAGCTTGAAATCTAGTAAAAAGTATAATTGGAAAACACTTGTTGTAAGCAGATAAACATATTCAATTTCCTGGATAAAATATATGTAATTAGTTATTACTTTAATAAAAAAAACATATTTTAGTTATTTATAGGAAATGAGTAGTTCTATGACTGAAATTACATAAAATATTGGTATCTTATTAATTACTGCAATAATACTAATTCTGTCTGTAAAGATTCTTCATTTTAAAAATGAAATTTATAAAATATTAAATAATTTTTTTATACATTTAAATAATTTTTTTATAAATTCCAATCCATCAATTTTTATCAATTTAAGTTAACTCATGTTAAAAATTTTAAAATAATTGTCACTATCTCATTTACAAATATCTCAAATTAAAATTCATTATTATTTTTTTTAAAAAAAATGTTTCCCCGTATCGAACTAAGGTACCTATAGCCGAAGTCGGTAACGTCCTAAACAAATATTCTCCTTGGGTCATTCCCGCGTCACTATGGGCCGTTACCATGACAACATAATCTCGATCCGGCGACAAATGACGTATCACGTAAGAGTCACGTGGTACTTCAAGGTCATCGGTAATCGTCGTCCATTGGCTGACGTATTTGGGGCGGTGCTGAACGACAAAGTGTTTGATTGGACAGCCTCCGCTCTGCCACGCCCCTAAGTTCAAGGTTACGGAGGTCACGTTTGGTTTGAGGAATGATTCTTGGTGGGGGGACATTGGGGCTGAAACAAAAATAAACACATTAATTATTAAAGAATGTTGTGTACCATTGTCCAGAAATTACATAATCCGTAACAATATTTTCTTTGAACCTTAACCTGATTTAAATCAAACATTAAAAATACAGCACTTAATTTTAAAACCTTTGCTAGAAACAAAAGAAAACTTTGTGACTATCGTGTTGAAATAAAATAAGCGTAATATGTAATGTCCTATGCAAAATAAAAAATAAATAAAAATATTTCAGATTTCAAAGTTTCTTAACATTCTGATTGAATTAAAAATAGCTTAACTTTCTCATTCCTTCCTGTTGTCGTTAATTTTCTATCTATAAAATTGGATACAATTTTACCAAATTTTCTTTTCTACACTCTTAAAACAAACGAGCGGTTTTAACTCGGTCTGAGTTAATTTCCACTCCTTTCCGCGCCGAAAATGCACTTCTCCTATAGGAGTGAATTTCACTCTTTTTCGGAGTGGGTAAAAGAAATAAAAGAAAACAATCTGCGTCCTACACTCTTAAAACGAGCGGTTTTAACTCAGTCTGAGTTAATTTCCACTCCTTTCCGGTGCCGAAAATGCACTTCTCCTATAGGAGTGAATTTCACTCTTTTGTTTTAAGAGTGTACATTTTCATTAAAATTTTTCTTTTGAAAAATATTCGAATCCGCCACAATAATTATTCGCACCATGCATAATTTGTGCTTTCAATAGAGAGATACAGTCGAACTTCATTAATTCAAAAACCAAGGAACTTGCAGAAATAGTTTGACTTATAGGCTATGTTTAAAATATCCAAAATTACTTTTTTATAAATACGACATGACCGGTTATGCAATACAAATTGAATTAACATTAATTTGGATTATCAGTGATCGGATTACTGAGGCTTGGACTTTTAATGCAAAACTTTGATTTCTACATTTTTTTTGTCCATCTTCAGTAAGTTTTGACATTGGAGTGTACTATAGGGGTACTTTAAGTGGAAGTGTCAGTCCCATAGAGCTAAAACATTAGTTTTGGAATCACAACCTGCACAGAAGTATTGTTTTGCCATGTTAGCCCTTTTTTTCCTTATGTATGGGAATAAACATAGAAATAAAACAAATTTGAAACAAAAATGTTTTCTAGCTATTTAGTTATATACTTTTGAAATTGTTAATTGCCAAAAATATACAGCAGATGGCGACACTATTTTAAAACTTCATCAATTAATAATTAACTAAACGGATGTTAGTTTCTTTTCAATTTTCTTTGGAATTGACGTTATGATGATTCGCATACCTGATGAAAATGGGATAATACGTCAAAGCCATTCTTTTGCAAAAGTTGTGATTTCAAAACTAATGCATTAGCCAGGGATTGGAAAGTTACTTTAAAAAAGTAACTCTGTTACAGTTACAACTACTTTATCAAAAAAGTAACTCTGTTACAGTTACAGTTACTTAATATGAAAAGTAACGCGTTACAGTTACTTAATACGAAAAGTAACGATTCACAGTTACTTTTTGAAATTTCAAGTTATAAGAAAAATTAAAATTTAGCCATCTTACCATTTTTCAAAGAAAGCCACGATTAACGATACAAATACACAAACAATATGCTGAAATTATAATTAATATACATTTTTTTAAAATTTAATTTCAATCCTGTATTACGCTAATAAGCAGCCAAAGTGGACGATGCTTATTTGCTTTATCCCTCCCAAGAAAAACCGGGAATGCGAAATGTTCCATAAATAAGCATCAGACAGCCTTCGGAAAGTAACGGAAAAGTAACGAAATTTTTCGTTACTTCGTTACCGCTAAAAGTAACTAAGTTACAGTTACTTTCTGAAAAATGTAACGGCGTTACCTAAAAAAAGTAACTGTTACAAGTAACGGCGTTACAAGTAACACGTTACTCCAATCCCTGGCATTAGCTCTATGGGACCGTGATGACTCTCTGATGATTCGCATACCTGATGAAAATGGGATACGTCAAAGCCATTCTTTTGCAAAGTTGTGATTTCAAAACTAATGCATTAGCTCTATGGGACTGACAGTCCCACTTAAGAGGGACTGTCAGTCCATAGAGCTAATGCATTAGTTTTGAAATCACAACTTTTGAAAAAGAATTGTTTGCCATGTTATCCCATTTTCACCAGGTATGCGAATCATCATAACATAAATTTAAAACAAAATTGAAAAGAAACTAACATCCGGTTATTTAATTATTAATTGATAAAGTTTTAAAATAGTGTCGCCATCTGCTGTAATTTTTGGCATTTTAAAACTTCAAAAATATATAATTAAATAACCAGATAACATGAACGTTTCAAATTTGTTTCATTTCGATGTAATGTTGATTCCCATACCTGGGGAAAAAAGGGCTAACATGGCAAAGCAATACTTCGGCGGAAGTTGTGATTTCAAAACTAACGCATTAGCTCTATGGGACTGACAGTCCCACTTAATGTCTCTGTGGTTTGCAACTGGACTTTACCTGCTCCCAGGGTTCTGACAGTGACCTGCTCGCTGGGTTCACCCGTACCAAGACTATTGGATGCTGTCATGTACAGATGGTACCGAGTACCGCATCGCAGACCATCCAACGAGTAATGATCTTGGCGATTGCTCAAGCGGAGTTCTTCCCAACCGCCGTCATCTGACTTGTAGTGGAGGGAGTATTCTGTCGAGATAAAAAACGAAAAGGTCATAGGATGAGGATGAAATAAATTATCGTGGTGTGGACAGACAGACCGATAGACGGACCATCAAGAAGTATACAAAACACGTAATTTTATACACATTTCACATGAAGAAAACAACGATGAATCTAGGCGAAAATAATTTTATTGTGCAACTAAAAATTGACACAATAAAACTATTTGCACCAAGAATCAACGTTGCTTTCTTCATGTATTTTTAATTGAAAAATAGTTCATTATGCAACAAGTGTGAAAAGTAACACTTTTTAAAACTAGTGGATTTTATTTCACGAGCGAGGTACGAGCGAGTGAAATAATGACACGTGTTTTATAAAAAGTTTACTTTTCACACGTGTTTCATATATTATTTTTTATGATTACGTGAAAAAAATCAAATCTCATTGGTTCAAAAATAATTAACGTGTTGATTTTTTTACGCAAAGAAGATTGGCATCGATAAATCTCTGGAACTACAAAAGGCAAACATATTTTTTAGTTTTAAGTCAAACATTTGAACATGGATACCGATTCAAAAATAAAAATAATAATAACATTCACGCGCATAATATTTATAAATAAAGCAGATCAATAAATTTCTGGATTTTATGACTATTATGAAAAAGAAATTTTACTTGAAATGTTGGCATCTTATGAAAAGAGAGAAAAAACGTACTTTTTTCACTGCTTTTGGGTGAAAAAGAAAGTAATTTTTTTATCACTGTTTCTAAAAAGTATAACTTTTCGCACGCGTCTGATATTAAAATTATAGTGTAAAAATCATATTTTTTTCACGCAATTATAAAAAAATTATTTGGATTTACAGAAAAAAAAACTATTTGTGTCAAGAATCACAACATTGTTTCTCTTCATGATCTTCAAATAAAAAGATATTTGGAAAACAAATTAGTAAACACGGAAATTGATTCGAAGTACGAGATGAATGATTTTTTAATTAATACCTTTTGTTAATTATATAATAATTATTAGTGACAATTATTAATTTACATAACTATTGAATATTTTTAAAAATACAGACAAGCTAAGAAATACAAACATCAATGAAAATATCCTTCCAATATTTATTTACAAACATTCAGCCTTGTTTTGTTTTGCCCGTGTAAAGAGTTTCCCTGCACAGATAGTAATATGGTAGTAAAACAGCTTCTACAGAACCGCTAAACAAACGTGTCAAACGTACATTGGGCGATTCCAAGATGTTGGACTTCAAAAACATGGTCATTTTTTTCTTTTTAATTTAAAAGAAAATCTAATGTAATGTTGGGAAATTATTTTTAAATGGTCAAAGGATATTTTTTTATTCCTTATACATGTGAGTTATGAAGTACAAAAATAATTACTTAAATAAAAAATTAATTCTTAAAACATTTTCTAATGATGTTGACCATGAAGGAAAATATATATTTAAGATGGAAAATAATCAGAATATTTTTATATTCTTGTTTTGAATTTTTTTTGGGGGGGATAACCTTTAGTCTAAAAAATATTAAAATTATATTTTAAAATATTCTTACAAATCTATATTCGCATTAAATTTTATTATAGATGGTTAAACAAACATAACTACATCGAGAATAACTGGTTAAAAAAAATGGTTAAAAAATTAGAAAACATGAAACTAATCAAAAGTATGGTTAGATCCATATACAGTGCAGATCTTCAGAAGGTATAAAAAAATATATACTAAAAGTATTTCTTCTGGCCATTTACTTATCAATTAAGTATACCAAAATTCATTGACTTACGCTGATACGTGTCTTAATTTTTTAAAAAAAATCAGTAATTAACTAACCAGTTGGTACTTTTTTAAAAAATCTATTACTATTATCAAATCTTATGAATTTAGTTTTAATTTGAAGAATAACCCATTTTTTTAATTTTAAAAGTAATGTTTTAGAATGATGGAGTTGTGACCCAATGACCCTTAACATAGTTTTGAATACCTAAACAAATTCTAATAAAATATATGATAATTCCTTACCTGTTATTGCAGACTTGTCTTTCGCATCCTTCTCCCACTTAAACTCTACGGAGGTTGCAGTGGAGGAAATAACCTGAACTATTGGAGAAGTGGGAGGAGCTAAGAAGTACAAGAAAAAACTTAGTAAACCTCCTTTTAGATTAATTGGCTCGCCACAACACACACATTAACATAATAAATGATAATCTTAAGAACATTCGTGTGCAACCCTAAGTACCATAAAAATATAATTTCATTTTAGAAAAATGTTTTGTACCATAAGCAATAACTAGAATACGATTGTGCTGTACATCGAACATATATACACGCAAACAGAAATTAAATTTTGTAAAATGTAATGTAGAACAATGTTTTCTCGTCAGTTGAAAACGTTTTGAAATTAAAATGTACAAGTTGATCTTTTAAAGCTCCTAGCGCTTGGAAACAAGCGCTCAGAATCGTTAAAAAAATGCCAAAAAAGTATTATCAAATTTGAAAATTTTCAAGTAATTTTCCCTATTTTCCAATCAATTAAAAATCATCCCCTAATATCACACAATTTCTGATTGATATTCTACTAATATCAATCGGATATTGTTTTGATATTGTGATATTTAAATCCGATATTGTGGGATGCAATAGAATGTAATGAAAACTCTTTAGTGCTTGTAAAAGGTGCTTTTATTGAATTTTAAGATAAATAAATGTAAAAAAAAATCTTTTAATTTTGACTGCACTATAATAAGTAGTTATTACCCATATCAATCTCTTAGCAAAATAACTTACCTAATTTAAATTCAAAATATTAGTTTAATTTTTTATTTGATTATTAATCAATAAATTTTTCAAAGACTTTTAACATTGTTCTACACTCCACCAAATACCATACTCAAACAAAAAAACATTCAATAAAACACCAAAATCAGTAAAAATACAAAAATAATAGTCATTAATACCTGTTTCAAGTGTTTTTCCCATAATTTGTGGTGATTCTGGGCCAGAACCAGCGGAATTATAGGCTTTTATCACAATATCATATTCAGTGAAAGGCAGAAGTCCCGTGATGTACGTAGACTGCTGTTCATTGGCCGATTTCTCGACCTGTTTGTACGTGTAGGTGTCCTCATTGGCTGACATCTTGTACCCCACTTGGTAACCTTTTATAAGTCCGTTTCTTGTTTCTTCCGGTGGAGGCTGGAATTTTAATTGAAATTAATGGATCTTTTTAAATTTACAATATGAGACGTACGATTTTAAGTGTGATACTAGGATTGCTTTTTCAAGTCATCTCACTCATTTCAAGTTATAGTAGAGTTGATGTGTTTTTAAATTACAATGATATACATCTTATATCATCTAAAAAGTTACAGAAGAGCACGGTAGCTGAAAACTATCTTAATTGTTCAACCTTTATAAGTCCGTTTCTTGTTTCTTCCGGTGGAGGCTGGAATTTTAATTGAAATTAATGGATCTTTTTAAATTTACAATATAAGACGTACGATTTTAAGTGTGATACTAGGATTGCTTTTTCAAGTCATCTCACTCATTTCAAGTTATAGTAGAGTTGATGTGTTTTTAAATTACAATGATATACATCTTATATCATCTAAAAAGTTACAGAAGAGCACGGTAGCTGAAAACTATCTTAATTGTTCAATTTATAATCTTTATTGTGTTTTACCAATTTACTTGGAATTTTACTATATAAATAATGATTTTTTTTAAATAAATAATATAAGAATACGATTTAATTGCTACTTACCTGTTGCAGTTTCAATATCTATCATTTAAAGTTATAGTAACTTATGATTTTTTTTAAATTAAAATACTACATCTTATATATTTAATAACAGTAAAAGGAAAAATCAGGTAGCTGGAACTATCTTATAGTCCAGGATTATAATTTATAATGTGATTAGTTTTAATGACAAATTTATTGAGTAGTTGAGACTACGATAACAAAGTTTTTTTTATTAGGCAAAAGAAGTGACTGCTGCAAGAATTAACAACAATGTTTAAAGTCTTCACTTTCACCCTTGTTGGCAGATCAAACATAACCCTGATACTTTATCAAGTATTAATTTAAATGATTGACTTTGTTTAACCATGTTTAATACACATTACAAACCCTCTATAGAATAATAGTGTACGAAGTAACATCAACACGAGCACGCACAAAAAATAACCTTCGTGCGAGCAATTTCACACGCTACTACCACAGGTCTCTAATTTATATAAAAAAAGGGGCAACCAGTTTAATTCTACTCTTTCACGAAGCATTTTTTTCAGCAAAATATATCAAAATACCTTATAATTTTTTTTTGGTTGTTCCATTTGTCTAAGATCCAAATAATTACTTAACAAAATATTTTTAAAGAAAATGTCAAACTTTTGTTTTGGATCAATCGTTTGATTCTGACTATTTTAGTTAATTAAAATTATAAATATTTTAAATTTTAAACCAATTCAATACCTTCCACATGACTTTCATTGACTGTGCTCCAGTAGAGTGAACATGAACTTCCACAGGACTAGCAGATGGGGCTGGGAAAAAAAAGTTATACACCTTCATAAATTTTATTTTTATGAATTAATATTTAATCATCATAAATTTATCTTATTAAATAACTTATCTCCAAATAAAAAAAATATATATCCATTTAATTTTATCAGCATCGTAATGTTTACTTATTTAATAAGTTTTTTGATCTGGAGTTGTGAAAATATTCACGATACATAGGAAAGAGAGTTATATATTTAGAAAAGAGATGGCGCCACCATCCAAAAGCTGTTTTAATAAAGTAGATAGCAAGTGTCTTTAGAATTGTAAAATGTATCGTAAATTTCGTACAATTGATCTAAAAAAAAATCAAATAAGCCTAAAGACTTAGTACTCTAAAATTAAATTAAAAAATTTAGAATTAGTGTGTGTGAGAAACAGGGTCGAAAAAGTCTTATGCTCACATAGTAATACTTAATCTATTGTATCAGTCAAACTTAGTGTTCAAGTGTTGTTCTGTTCAGTCGAGTGTACATTCTGATGAAGTGGCTCTAGTTCACCGAAAAATATAAATTCGCACGATAATATCAACATAATCGATGTGTTTCTTCATGAATCATCTCAAGCATAATACTTTTTTTAAGAATGCCCCTCATATATTTTTCCGTTTTGACTTCAAGTATCTCACTAGCCCTACGTTTTTCGGCTATTATATGTACTGTATGTTGTCACTCGCGTTATTAGAAGTAATTAAAAAATTGGGGCTTTTGTTTAAATCAGTTTTGAGATGATTTATCTAAAATCTTTTGAATAGACCATCGTCCGTGTTTTTTGCATTGGTTTGCTGTGTTGAAAAGTAATGTATAACTAGCGAAAAGTAACCATCTCCCTAAGTTAACTATAAACTTGGACAGGCATATATGAAGTTGCGTAGCCGATTGTATGTATCACACAATCAAAATTTAATTGGTAACAGATTGCATAACATAATTATATAAATCCTGAGAATGACCCTCATACCTTCTTCTTCCGTCTTAACTTCTAGTATCTCACTGGCTCGGCTCTTTCCAAGGCTATTTTCGGCTATGATCCGAATGTAGTAGGTGGTCACCGGCGTTAGTCCCCGCAAGGTGGCGGTAGTATCTGCACTGGACACTATTAACTGTGAGGTCTGGCCATTCCATTCTGTATCTACAAATGAAAATAGTAAATGCTATTTTTTGAAACTGCAAATTATTTCCATGAATAATACGAATAACTGTATTGTATCAATTATTTTTAAAAATAAATCAACAAAATTAAAAATAAGAAAGATTCGACGAGATTGCTCTGAAGAAGAGAATATTTATGGATGCAACTGTGACGCCACCATAGGCGTGTCCAATGTAGTTTGAACGAATTAGCTGCCGGGTGGCGTGTTTGAGGGTTTTAAGACAACGTTTGATGTAGCTGTGACTTCACGTCAGATGTGGCTGTTCTAGTTGTCGATTGTGTAGATTTAAATTTATTCAAAATAAATTTGACTTGCCGATTGCCGAAATTATGCAACCCTCTTATCCTTAGTCCCCCTTATGTAAAAGAATGTACTTACTCAATGGGCGCACGCAATAAGATTCCTGAATGATACTTGAATTAAAAGCTATCTATTCTGGTAAAGTTGTTAGATTGAATTATTATCGCACTAGAGCTACACGAGGGCTATTGGCAACGGCCGCCGTAATTTAGATTCACAGTCAAGTGCCTATACTTCGGAAATGCAACGATACTGAGTTTTTCTTTATTATTGCTAAAAATGGCAAAATAATTGAAATTCAATTTATTACAAACTACTCCAGCAAAAAAATAAATACAAATACTTTGAAGTACATTACATATGATGTCTTACTAAAACAAGTAGGTTTATAATAGAAAATGTCACTTAGTACTGTTTCTCCACCTAATCCATCCGACTAAAAAACTCTCGAAACTCATCATTTAGTTCCGTGTTAAACTTTCAAAAACATCATAATTAAACAAACTAGTTTTCATTAACATAAACGGACGGACATAGTCATTATAAAAGCCTCCACTTTTTACGTTCTAAACATAGTGCGGAAGCTAAGAGGGAATTTCCAATCGTACATTTTATTAAACTTGTTCGTAGGTTGAAAAATTAACTGAATTATTTTGAACTTAAGGGGACTGTCAGTCCCATAGAGCTAAGCATAGTTTTTAAATCACAATCTTTGCAAAAGATGCTTGCAGTTTCCCATTTTAAACAGGTATGGAACATCAAAACATCATTTAAAACCATTAAAGAAATGCATCCGTTATATTTTAGTTGGTAAACTTTTAAAATAGGTCGCATCTGTGTATATTTTGGCATTAAAACTTCAAAAATATTAACTAAATAACTAGATAACATTTTCGTTTCACATTGTTTCATTCGTGTTATGTTTGATTTCATAACTGGAAAAAAAGGCTAACATGGCAAAACAATACTTCTTAAAATTGTGATTCAAAAACTAATGCATTAGCTCTATGGACTGAATCCTCTTAATAATTGAGAAAATAGTTTCTTGAACTTGGTACGTTACCTGAATGCGTTTGATACTGCACCGTACTGCCGGTAATGTGGCTGTTACCATTATCAAGAACTTCCCATTGCAGAGTGACGGATCGACTTGTGATGTTCGTGACAGTCCCGTTTGATGGCGCGTCAGGGATACCTACGAAATAATTGATATTAATCAATAAAAATCAATAGAAATATAAAAGTCATTTGCAATTTAATAATATGGTCAATACATATGAATAAAGCAAAAATAATTAGTTCTAACTTTTAACAAGGATATTAATAGTTACATTATATAGTTTCATTAATCCTAGGCTATTAAAAATTAAAACAATTTTTATTAGCTGTAAAATTATTACTTACTAACAACCACAGCAATAGTAATAATTAATAAATATAGTTTACATTTAATTAAATAGTTACATATTCATAACAGTGGTTTTGGACTTAAAAATTGCAATTTTGTTTTAAAACAATGATGAATAATTTTAAATAACACAGTAGCAATTATTTTTATATTCATTAAACAGTTCTGCCTATTATTGACGTAACAACAATGCAAATAAGCACAAATATTTTAAGTTATTAAAGAATTACAACAATTATAGTTAGTGTCTTATAATAATGTTAAATAAATGGACATCAACAATATATCTAATTATAAAACAATGTACTTCAGTTGTTTAATTGTTTACTATAACTATTAAACAATCAAAACAATATTTTTTTGTCTGTCAATGATACAAGCTATTTCCATTTGTTAAAGCAACAGTAACTTTTATTTTAATTATTAGAAATATGTATACTATAATAAAAATTATTTATATTGTCCAAACAATAATAACAATTATTGTCATTTTCCAACAATGATACAAAAATATTTACTTTTTCCAAACAATGATAACAATTATTTCTATTGCTCGAACAATAATAACAATTATTGTCATTGCCAACAATGATTAAAAAATATTTCTTTTCCAAACAATGATAACAATTATTTGTATTGTTCAAACAATAATAGCATTTATTGTCATTTGGCAACAATGATTAAATTTTGTTTTTCTTTTTCCAAACAATGATAACAATTATTTAATGCCTGCAAAATAATTAAATATAATCAATCAAATTAAAACATTAGAAATATAATTGGTAAAAGTTATTTGCTATTTAATAAAAAGATCCATGCAATATGAATATAGAAAAAAAATAACCATTCCTAACTTTTTAAAAAGCATATTAATATTTATATTAAAGTTTCATTTATTGTAAGCTTAAATTAAAACAATGACTGTTAGCTGCCATATTATTATTTAGTAACAACCACAACAATATTATTAATAACTAAATAATAGTTTACATTTACTTAAACAGTTAAACATTCAAAACAGTGATTTTTGACTAGAAAGTAGAAATTGTTTTTAAAGAATGTTACCTCTTTCATTTCAAATAATTAAGTAACAATAATTTTAATAATTAAACAATGCTGACTACTATTGCTACCACAAAAATACAATATTTTAAGTTTTTAAACAATTACAACAAGTATTGTTTACATTATCTTATAATAATATTAAAACAATGAACATATATAACATATCGAACTATCAAACAATGTACTTCAGTTGTTAAATTGTTTACTATAACAATTAAACCAAAACAATTATAATAATATATTTTTTGTCTAGCAGTAAAAATAGCTGTTGCCATTTGTTAAGGGGGAATGGGCGTGCTAGATCGCGGGTCTCCAAAGCAAAGTGCATCAGTGTTAATCCAATGGAGAAAAAAATATTTTCTCTGCCACATTTCTCCGGCTCTATTGAATATTTTTAGGAACGGATTTTTTTTATGTGGTAATATGTAGCTGACTAACAGGTACCGACCTTCCCACTTTTTGAAATAGGTTCGAATACATATCTTTTTAATGTTCAATAAATAATTTTACAAAAAGTATTCGAAGCAATTTTAAAAGGTGGATTATTGAGACATGTAAGTTATTTACATTTATTATTTAAAAAAAATCGTTTGTGAAAACATTCAATACAGCCAGAGAATTGTGCTAGTTTTTTAGGATTAACACTGAGGCACTTGAGTTTGGAGACCCCCGGTCCAGCGTGCCCATTACCCCTTAAAGCAATGGTATCTTTTATTTCAATTATTGTAATGATGTAAACAATAATTAAAAAAAAACTATTGCCCAATCGATCATAGCAATTATTACTATTGCCCACACAATGAAAAAAGCAACGGAAATATACTTCACCTTGTACAATTAACTTGATGACAGCTTCATCAGCGCCAATATCGCTTATAGCTGTGCAAGAATAAATCCCTGTGTCATTTCGAGACGCATTGGCGATATGCAATTCCGAAGAAGTTTGGAGTTTTGCTGATATGACTCGGATGGAGTACCTAATAATCAAGGATTGGAAAGTTACTTTTAAAAAGTACACAAGTAGGTTTGTTAACAGAATCTGTCACTTAACCCGCTTCCACAAAACAGTTGTGTATAACAGGTAAAAATTTGCCAAACACAGCATTAGATCTATATTAAACATTTACTTGCTAAATTTGGCTAGTTTCTTATATTTTATTTCTAAAACTCAATAATTATTAATTATCGTTTGCAAAAATTAATTTATATTTCAAAGAATAAATATGTAATATTCCTCGCTTTTAAATAGAATGAAAATATTTCATATCAACATATGAAGAATCTCGTAGTGAAATATATTTGACGTCATTTCAAACTGACCGATGTCGCAAAAATACATTTATTTTAATTTATTGTCTAAAAGAATTAAAGTTTCTCGGGCGATTGTTGCAAATGACAATGGTGATTTAATTAAAAAAAATGGCTTCCTATGCTTTTTAAATGAGCATTCGATTTTGCAGTTTTTTACATAATTGAAGTACTTCGAATTCGAATTCTTTTTTGAAATGTTCAATGTATTCTAATTTAGATGTGCTGAATTTTTTGACGTATCACACTTGTCAGTAGCATTTGTAGTTTTGGGCTATGAAAGTGGGTGACGGACAGACAGACGACTGAATGAAATATTAACGAAATCTTTCGTTACTTTATTACGGCTGAAAGTAACTAAGTTACAGTTTCTTTGTTACATGTAATGGCGTTACAAGTAACGCGTTTCTCCAATCCCTGTTAATAATCCAACAAGTAGGTGTGTAACAGAATATGTCGCTTAGACCGCTTGCACGCAACATTTGTGATCAACCGTGAAAAAAAAGCGCCAAATGCAGTACTTGAGTGTATATTAATTATTTGAAGAACTTAGTGGAAGAACGTGCAAAGTGAAAAAAAATTGAACGAGAAAATTAGCCTTATATGTTTTTGTTTGCACTTAAATCTGTTAAAAACGGTACTTGAATACCGTAAAAAATATACTAGCTTTAAGTTTATAATAAAAGGGAACTTGTTATCTTAAAAGACGTTAGCAGTAATATGTTCATTGACACAAAAATCTCAATTTTTTTAAATGTCACTAGGCACGTTCATCCTCAGAGCTTTTCTTCACGGTTGCGTTGGGTTCCTACTCAGGTGTCGGCTCGTCACTTGACTGTGGTTCTAAAATACGACGCCCGTCACCAATAGTCCTCGTGTAGTTCTAGTGCGACGATAATTCAAACTAACCTAACCTCAGAGCTTTTCATTTGTGCTCAACACGGAAAGAAAGCACCAAAAGAAGCATTTGATTATATATTTAACATTTTCACGCTAAATTTCGCTAGTTTAATTTGTTTTAGCTTCCACACTACGTTTATAACGTAAAAAGTGGAAGGTATTATAATCTTTCAGTCCGTCTGTCTGCCAGTCCGTCTGTCCGTCCATCTGTCTGTCCGCCACCCACTTTCATATCCTAAACTACAAATGCTACGGACAAGTGTGATACGTCAAAAAATTCAGCGCATCGATATTAGAATACATTCAAAATTTCATAAAAGAATTCGAAATACTTCAATTATGTATAAAACTACAAAATCGAATGCTCATTTAAAAAGCATAGGAAGCCATTTTTATTGGAATTAAATCACCATTGCCATTCGCAACAATTGCCCGAGAAACTTTAATTCTTCTAGACAATAAATTAAAATAAATTTATTTTTGTGACATCGACCAGTTTCAAATGACGTCACATATATTTCACTACGAGATTCTACGTATGCCGATATGAAATATTTTCATTCTATTTAAAAGCGAGGAATATTACATACTTATTCTTTAAAATATCGATTAATTTTTGCAAACGATGAGTAATAATTATTGAATTTTCGAAATAAAATTTAAATGAAACTAGCCAAATTTATTTATTCAATATTTTCACTGTTGCCATTTCGTTAAACGTACGAGAAACTTTATTTAAAATAAAATTAAAAAACTTTTGAAAGAATATTTATTTATGTGATATAGTTCAGTTTGGATTGTTGTAATATCACAATAGAGTTCTTTTGATGGTTCATTACATATGTATGAAAACAGATGCATAAAGAATTCTAACTTGGCATAAAGGATATGCAAAGTTTCGCTTTTATTTTTAACGCATTAATTTATAAATTTATTTTTCGAACTGTAAAATGATTGCTACTAAAATATATTTATTAAAAAAATATATAATTATTCTTCGAACTTCAAAAAAATTTGCGAGCGATAAAGATTAATTATTAAATCTGCAAAAGAAGATAAAGAAATTAGTTATTTTGGAATTACAACTAGCTAAAGCTCTGTTTGGCGAATTTCTTTCTGTGGTGCATAAATAGTGTTTCCTGTTGAGCACAAATGTTGTGTGGAAGTGGTTTAAGTGACAGATTCTGTAACAAACCAACTTGTTTCTTTTGAAAATAAACAATTATTCATTATCGCCTGCTATATTTATTTATATTTCGAAGAATAGAAGCAGAACTTTTTATGTCATCATAGGAAAATATTTAAACAATATAATACCTTTGAAACCTAACTAAACCGAAATATATTTGAATGCCATTTAATAAAATACCTTACCAAAAGGAATAAATAGTATTAAAAATTCGTTATTTATTTATAACTGCTTAAATGAAAATGAACATTTGAGTTTATTTTACTTTTAAAAAATATATCCATCATAAAAGCTTCCACTTTTTACGTTTAAAATAAAAATAATAATTGAATATGAATTAATTAAAAAGGTATAATGCATGTGAATAAATTAATTAGGAATGTTTCAAAGTATGGTTATTGAAAATTGTTTTTGTTTTTATCATTCTGAGTTATAGATAAACAATAGCATTAGCATATTTTCTATTCACAAATTTAAAAAAAATCTGCTCCTAGTCCTTAGAATAAAACTTTGAATTAGATTATCGAAATTTAACTTTATCATTTTTTTAAAATCTCATTCATAACGTTAAAAACGTCATTTTTTTTGGTGATACTAAAAAAAAATACATGGGAGGAAAAATGTATGCTCATATATTGAGTAAAATATGAAAAAAATATATTAGGGGGAATTAAAGCCGTACCATATGAAGTATTAGGTGGCTGAAGAAAAGTTTAATTTTTAATGGTATATATAAACTTATTTTTGGTTGAAGGCTTGCTTAAAAATTTGTGTGTAAAAGATAAAACTATGTTAGCAAACTTTGACTGTTTATGTAAATAGCCTGGCCAGATTTGTATTAGTGATTAACTTTTCGATCATAACATCATTATTAAATTTTCATAAATCATATTTTATTAACGGTGATATTATCTGTAAATCTATAAAAAAAAATTAATGCAGACCTCTTGCACTATTTTTACGGCTAGGTAAAATTAGAAATTAACTAAAATGTACTGCGAAATGAATACGTCCTGTCTCCCTAAATATAAAACAAAAGTGCTGATGAAACATTATATTCTTACTTCGGTGTTTTTTCCGCATTGAGTATCGACTTGTTATTGAGCCACTTGATTGTGATTGGTGGATCCCCGACAACACTGCAACTGATGCTGACGTCCTTGAATTCGTTCACCGTCTTGCTCTGGAAGGGGTCTTTGAACCGAGGGGGGACTGAAAATAATCGAAAAAAAGTTAAAAATTATGAAAATTAAAAATAATATGGCAATGTAGAAAGCGCCCCGGCTGCATTCTTGTTGAGGATCGACCAGATATTTCGATCGACCAGCAATTCAAGCCAGGCTCTTCAGGATTGGCTTTGAAGACCCAGAAATTTTAATTCTCTCCGAAGATGCAGAAGAAATAGCGAAAGCTGTCTACGACAGCTTCGGATCCATCTAGTTTTTGCACACATCATGGACACGACAACACAACACACACACATCGAACAGATATGACAGCAATTTCAAGGCTTAACCCGGCAGAACGCTCACTGGGTATTTCATACTCCAAGGATTACTTCAGAACTAATATTCTAATATACCTGATTCTTTTCAAAGTGTGCCAAACCTTTAAATGTGATTAGAAGTCATTCGATCAACTTAAGGGAATGGGCGCTGGACTGGGGCTCCAAAGAAATGCATCATGTTATCCTATGGCGAAAAAATTTCTCTGCCACATTTCTCGGCTGTATTGAATATTTGCAAGCGGATTTTTGTGTGTTAAATGTAGCTGACTTACAAGTCCGACTTCCACTTTCGAAAGGTTCGAATATTTTTTTTAATTCAATAAATTTACACAAATATTCGAGCAATTTCAAAAGTGGGAAAATAGAGACCTGTAGGTTATCTACATTTATTATAAAAAAAACCTGTTTGTAAAAATATTCAATACAGCGGGAGAAATGTGGCAGAGAATTTTTTTCCCATTGGATTAACACTGAGGCACTTGATTTTTTAGACCCGCGATCCATCACGCCCATTCTCCCTTAAGTCCTACATTTTTCTACAGCAGAGATAGCCATAAAAAAAATATTCATTATTGAAATCTGTCGTCAATAGCCCGCGCCTGCTCCCGGGTTAAGAGCGGCCATCTTAAAGGAATGACTTTTAGTTCAGGGTGCAAAACTTTCCAACCTTCAACAAGTGTCATCTTATGCAAGCATCTCCGGAGCATATCCTAGACGGTCTAGGTCTAGGTTTAGAAGACCTTAGATCATCTCCAAATTGTTTTTATTTGAGACACTTGTTACAATTAAAATCGTTAAAAAGATTTCTGTAGAAGTTGTTTTGCTACGATATAAAATTCCTAGTAGAAAAAACAGCACACAGGGTTCAAAATTATTTCTTGGGTCTTTCTAAAAAGAGTTTAAACTAAAATTGTTCAAAAATATTTTTTTATCTGCAATATTAGGAAACCTTTTTTTGCCTTTGAAGCGAGGTGTAACTGAAAATAATTGGAAAAAAGAATCAATTTAACTAAAATAATTTACTGATGTGTATTGCGCTTGTTTAAATTTCTGTGAAACATTTAAAAAAATAAAATACTATAAACAATCCACGTGGCTGAGAGGCTGATTCCAGTGGCTGAGAGGTATTACCTGTTCACCTGATAAGCCCAAGTTTGCGGGTTAGAGCCCCGGCTGAGTCGTCAGATTTTCTGGATGGGCGAATCGGGCACAAATGTCATATGATTATGTGGCATGTAAAAGATACCTTAAGTACCCTATTTGGCTTATGTTCTATAGGCAAAATTAAATATCGGCATACTTTAACATCCACAAAGAGCACACATGAAGAGTACAGGGGAAGAACCGCTTTATTTATCATTAGTAGTTCCGTAATTGTATCTGCTTGGCGGACATTGGCGACGGAAAACCGGTTTTCCTTTCGGTTCTTCTTTCGAAGTACAAACGTGTGACTCGTGTCCGCTGATCTCTGGCGTAAATCAGGGTTGCCGCGAGAGAAAAACAAAGTGAGTAACCGATTTCCTCACACCAGTTTAGGCGATGACTCGCTTTCATCGCCAAAGAGGCCTGATGAAGAAAGTTTTCTACAAAATTAAGCGGTTTTTCCCCTTCAATATTCACATTTGTTAGAATCTGGGCGTCGGAATTGGTAGCGAGAGTCGCCTCGATGGTGCCACAAGAAGAAAAAAAAAAATGGTTCTCAGTTTTGAGGAATCTGTCGAATCTGCAAAGGATTAGCCAACAATAAAGCAGCCCCCCCCATTAGAAAAAAAATCATGCAAACAATTTTCTAAAAATATCTAATACAACTCAACCAAATCTTTAAACTTTTTTGTCAATAGTGCGCCAATTTAGATATTTTCTGTAAAAAAAAATCGCTATAAACTTTTCTGTAGAAGTTGTTTTGCTACGATATGACAGTCCTAGTAGCAAAAACAACACACTGGGTTAAAAATTAGCTATTTGATGAGTCATTCTAAAAAGAGTTAGAATTTAACTTTAAAGTTGCTCAAAAAAGTTTTCGTCTTCATTTGTGCATCTGAATTTGTTCGACATAAATAGTTTAGAGCTGTGGTCCCCATTTCTCTTATATTTGGCTTATTTAGGTAAACTTAAGCAGAACGCTTATTTTCGTGTGGGAATTTTATTACCAATTGTCGTTAATAGCTTAACTCCTTCAATCTCGGTAACGTAAAAAGAAAGGGGGAGGTGGTTTTAACCCTTTCAGTCCCAATGACAATTTGGCATCATCATTTTAGAAAAAAAAATTCCGATCGTCTATAGCCTTTTATGATATCAAAAAGCACATAATTCGATTCTTCAAACTTTTTTCTATTAGAAAATATATTTATTAATCCTGATAGATGGGTAAGCCCTATTATTTTTTTTAATTTGGATCAGAAACATGATGATGCCAAATGGCATCACTGGGACTGAAACCCCAGTTTCCCTCTATTTCTTTCTCCTCTAGCTCCTTCTTTCTAACCCTCTATTTCTTTCTCCCGTTATATTTTCAAGCTGGAGTGTGCAATAATAACTCACCAATGTGATTAAAACTAACTCGAATCTACCAATTAAAACGCCAACAATATTAACTCCAATATATTATTAAGGTTAATGAAGCTAGTTAAATTTTAGTTAAAAACAAATGAAAAAAGTGAATAGACATATTGTCCATGCATGTGTTTTATATAATTGTCATTTATACAAAAATAGGTACTTTTATTTAAAAATTATTTGATTGTTAATGGGTCAAATAAACCACGGATTGACCTAAATATCAACAAACAATCCACTCACCCGAAACTTTCAACGTGATGATCTTGCTCAATCCTGCTCCTATACCATTGCTGGCTTGACACAAGTATGAACCACTGTCATTTTCTTCCACATCAGATAAGACCAAAGTCCCGTTGTTGTAGCGATGGGCTCTCGGGCTTGAATGGACATAGGTGAAGTCGCCGGCTGTGCTCTCTAGTTATGTGGGGAAAGAAAAACTGGGTTTGAATGAGTGTTTTATTGAAAGATATAATTGAAGAAATTATTGCATTGATATCATTGATAATATTTGTAGTCTTTTTGGTTAATAATACCCAAGGTAATGATTGTAAATTTAGCATCTTCTAAGGACCTTTCAAAATAAATACAGTAAAACTCCAATTATCCAAACTCCAATCATCCATACCCCAATCATCCATACCCCAATCATCCAAACTCCAATCATCCAAACTCCAACTATCCAAAACGTTGCATATCATCCGAGTTTAAGCAAAGAAAAATCCACACGGACTATCTGTTACCCTTCGTCGGATATCATGTCGATATATTTTTTTATAGCGATCCAAAAATTACTACACATGACATACTTAGCTTACACTTGAGTGGCTCAACGCTATCTTAAAAAGACATTTGACTTAGAGCCAAATTATTGTACAGTATAAAAATTACTTGTACTTTCCCGTTTCGCGAGAGGAAGCTATAAAGTCGCCAAAAATGTATCCACAGCCAAACGGAATATTTGCAGTAGTAGCTTTTAACTGTGTATACTGTTGTTTTTTAACTGTGCATACCGTGTTTTGTCCCTGGAAATTTCGTTGGTCGCCAAAGATTCCTTTTGGCGATATTTGCGGCCTTTGTTTGCTGGTCCGTTTCTCTTTCGTGGGCTCAAGCGATAAAGTCGCCAAAAATGTACAACCGTCAATAAACGAAATACTTTCAATGGTAACCTTTAACCCTGTATACTATGATGCTTTAATTGTGGATACTATGGTATTTTAACTGTGCATATGTATAATGTGTTTTATCGCCAAAGATTGCAACCTTGAAATTTAAAAGTAATCTCAATAAAGTATACTTAAGCTATAAAAAAAAATACTCAACAGCGTTCACTATCTTCTTATACACGGAACAATTTCCCATCTATTGTACAGGGTGTCCGTACAATAATGTCCGAGTTTTAATGGTATATTACAGGAGTTTATTTTATACTAAATATAACAAATCATACATGACATTGAAGGAAAACTATTCTAGTTTTTCCTATAAGTGCTCAATGTGTGCGCCTTTAGTGATACGGGAATTACACAGGCTGTTGCTTCCATTACTCCGGACTTGCTGCAGACAGTATGGGAAGAATTGCATTTTCGTTTGGATATGGCGCACACACTAATGGCGCACACATTGAGCACTTATAGGAAAAACTAGGTTAGTTTTCCTTCAATGTCATGTATGATTTGTTATATTTAGTATAAAATAAACTCCTGTAATATACCATTAAACCTCGGACATTCTTTTACGGACACCCTGTATTTTGCATTTTAAAATCCACTCAAAAGATATCAGTATTGTCTCCGTATTCGAACCCAAGTCTTTCAGAATCACGAAATTCGAAAACCAACTACTTACCAGTAAGCTACTTGTGCCAAAAAAAAGCTTTTAAAACTTTTATTCAAATTCACTTAAAGCAAACCCGTCTCTCCCACACTATAAAAAAAGTTAAACCACTTTCGAAATAACTTCCTAACTTAAGCGATTTTTATGGGAGAAGCGTTATTTAGTTATGGGACCGTAAAAATCCTTAAGTTTTCAACTCTTTCAAAAACAAGAAAGTGTAACTATGTGAAGGTTTTTATAAGAAGAAACGTGTTTTTTTATGAACTTAGGGGTAGTAGAAAGGAACGTATAAAAAGTTGAAAAAGGGTTTTCACGGTGTTGAGTGAGAGGATTTATAAAGGGAGGGTCTGGAAAATAAAAATGCATAGGTTCGTAGGTGGGTGGCTGTTTTATCGTAATGCTTTTATCGAAAGAATTGGATATTGAAAGTTATCGGATTTAAATATTAAAAAATATTTTTTTAAACGATTAGAAACGTTATTTGTTATTTAAGAGGGATTGTCAGTCCCATAGAGATAATGCATTAGTTGTGGAATCACAACTTCCGCAGAAGTATTGCTTTGCCATGTTATCCCTTTCCCCCCAGGGTTGGGAATCAACATAACATCGAAACGAAACAAATTTGAAACGAAAATGATATCTAGTTATTTAATTTTATATTTCTGAAGTTTTAAAATACTAAAAATATACAGCAGATGGTGACACTATTTTAAAACTTTATCACTTAAAAATTAAATAACTGGATGTTGTTTTCTTTTTAATTGTGTTTTAAATTGATGTTATGATGATTCCCATACCTGGTGAAAATGGGATAACATGGCAAAGCAATTCTTTTGCAAAAGTTGTAATTTAAAAACTAATGCATTAGCTCAATGGGACTGACAGTCCCTCTTAAAAGTAACCAAAACTTCGAAACTTAGGGAACGTAACACAATATGACAACATGACTTTCAATTATCACTCAATAAACCAAACATTTAAATATAAAATGGTTTCAATATCTTAAAAAACAAAAAGTTGTATGACAGCTACCCTTTGGGTATGCACGATCTCCTCGAAAACCTTATTATGACTTATTATGTACTGGAAATTCGTGTACCAAATTTGAAGTAGATAGCTCATTAAGTTTCAGCTGGAGAGGAGTTTAAAATAGACAGACTGACCAAAGTTCAAAAAGTAGGTTTGTTACAGAATTTGTCACTTAAACCGCTTCCACACAACAATTGTGCTCAGCAGGAAATAAACTATTTTTACACCTCAGAAAGAAATTCGCCAAACAGGGCTTTAGCTAGTTTAATTCACATTTTTAAACGCCAAAATTAACGATTTTCATTAATCTTCTTCTCAGATTAACAATTAGTCTTTATCGTTTGCTAAATTTGTTTGAAGTTCGAAGAATAATGATGTAATTTTTTTAATAAATATCTTTGAGTCTCCACAATTTCCCATTTACATTAACTTTCTTCCGAAAATTCAGTTATTATTTATCGTTTGTTAAATTAATTTACAGTTTGAAAAATAAATAATTAGTAAAGTGATGCTGTAAAAAAATTGGCTAGTTTCATTTATTTTATTTCGAAAATTCAATAATTATTACTTAACTGTGAAATATATTTGAAGTCATTTCAAACTGATCGATGTCGCAAAAATAAATTTATTTTAATTTATTGTCTAAAAGAATTAAAGTTTCTCGAGCGATTGTTGCGAATGACAATGGTGATTTAATTCTAATAAAAATGGCTTCCTATGCTTTTTAAATGAGCATTTGATTTTGCAGTACTTTACATAATTGAAGTATTTCGAATTCTTTTATGAAATTTTCATTGTATTCTAATTTCGATGCACTGAATTTTTTGACGTATCATACTTGTCCGTAGCATTTGTAGTTTGGGCTACGAAATTGGGTGACGGACAGACAGACGGACTGAACGAGTATAATACCTTCCACTTTTTACGTTATAAATGTAGTGTGGAAGCTAAAACCACTTTGGGGAATAAGCACCCTTTAAAACGTGTTAAAAAAACAAAATCTCCACTTAGTATTTTCGACCCCATCACAATATTTTCATAATCTTATATTCCATACTGTGTAATTGAAAGTAAATAAAAAAAAAGTTTTATGTTTTGCTTTTTTTTTTGTGAGTATGATTTGGTGGTATGATTTATGCAACATTGTTGCATATATAATCAGGCTAGTGACAATAGGCGTCATGGTTTAGCTCCACGGTCAAGTGACGATGCCGTCACTTGAATTAGTATAAATAACGTTACAGATAATCGTAATGGGCTTGTTTCACGAGGGAACTGGCAACAGGTCCGCGGTCTTTTTCGAATTGCTCATTTTTCATTCATTCATTTTTCTCGATTTACTTTTGCCTTGGTATTCCAAATTGATATTTCTAAGAATATTTTAGTTGTTATTTATTTTAAAATTCCAACTTCTTTCAATGCAAGTTTTCCTTGATAAATGATTAAAACAACTAACTACACAGCAAGAAGTTGTAATTTAAAAAAATTAACAACTAAAATAACTTATTCTTAGAAAACTCAATTTCGAATATCAACAAAAGTAATTCGAGAAAAATGAAAACAAGACCGCAGAACTGTTGCCAGATCCAACGTGAAACTAGCCCATTTTAATAATCCTAGCAATTTTAAATAATCTTTCCTGGAACTGCAAATAAGTTTAGCAAACGATAAAAACTAATTGACTTTGTAACTGAAAATTAATAAAATAGCCAATTGTGGCTTTTAAATATTAATTACAATTAAATGCTGTGTTGACTTGTATGGAAGGCAGTTCTAGAAGACAATTACTGTTACAAACCTATTTGTTTTTCTACAAGAATTTCGATGAGTGTTAAAGCAAAAGGAAATTAGGCCATTTTAATTCTTTTTATAACAATATGCAAAAAAGTTCACTTTTTTATATCATATCTATATACATAAAAGGCAACTTCCGTTTGTTTGTTTGTTTGTATAAGACACGAGATCTAAAGAACCACGCAACAGATTTGTCACGAAATTTGGCACAAAAAATCATCTCATCTCCGGAACACATATAGGCTAAGAATTTTTCGAATCAGACCATTCCTTCTATCGTTTCGAACGTTTTTCTGAAAAAACTACACCATTTGGCTCAAATCCGATCATTTTTTTACTTTCTGATGCCATCGGCTGAAAATTAAATAAAACTTTTAACGAAAACATTTAAAATTCAAATGTTTATTTTATTGTTGCCATTAACTTGTAAACTAAATTCATTTTTGAAAAATAATTGACATGTTTCAAGTGACGTAATTCCGACAGTCTCCATTCCCGGATTTTTTGTGGGTTTATTTGATGATTTTTTCATTGATTTTCTGTTGACTGCATGTATGCATATTTAAGAATAAATTTATCGTAAGCTACTACTTAATATGATGGTTAATAAAGGCGTCGCACTAGAGCTCATATTAGGTTTTATGTCTTATTTTCGCCAAATCGTGCAAACTCGCCAAATATTAACTAAAACTCTCCAATGGGCATTTTTTTAATAAAAATTTATAAGCTGGTTGGTTGTTCGAAGGTCATTGTGTTAGAGCTGTATAATGGGTGTGTTTGTAGCTATATCTATTTTCTCGCCAATTTTTTCCCAAACTGCCAATGACTAAAGGTTTATATTTATGAGGGAATTGTGATGACATTTATGAGGGCAGTTTATAGCGTATTTTTCATTTGAAAGAAAAAAATAGTAAATTGACTGTTAAATTATTTTTCACCTCTACCCGTGCAACGTCGGTATAACAGCTATTCATTCATAAATCGTTGCGAAATGACACTTTACGTGCTTACGTCACAGACAGTGCCGAAAGTAGTACTTTCGGCACTAGTGCGGTAAGTAAATAAGAGTATCTGATTGGTAGAAAAACAAACTATTTTCCTTTTTCTATTTTGATTCAAAATAGAAAATGATTTTACAACTTTTCTTTTACTACTTTGCATTTTCGAATATCGCCATGGAAACTAAATGATGTCATGAAAATTACTCATTGGTAGAAATACTTTTTTGCACGTTATTATAAAAACTATTGTAAGCAATCACGTGCCAAATAATACTTTATTAAGCTCTTGTCATTATTTCGCTTGACCTACGGTCTCGTGAAATTAAAGCCACTCACTTAATAAAAGTATTATTTTTGGCACTAGTTGCTTAAATAACTATTTAGAACTTTTTATTGCAAAGTTATTCATCATTTTATAACATAAATGTATTTACTCTAAACAACTACTTCTTTAAAAAAAAATACTCATCCAGCTTAGCTTTTTTTTATTGCATCTTTATATTTATTTCAACTTAATATTTCTTTTATATTTCCTTTATCTCCATTCAACTATTCGATAACAGACATTTATGCACTCGATGAAATCCAATTCCATAAATAAATACTGTTGATTCCGATTCAACACTTTTGATAAATATCAAAAATCGGAAAACAATTGCGAATCAAAAGTTGTTTGAACTTTCCAAGAAGCTTAACGTAACAGCTTGTGCTGATATGAACAAAACCCGATGAATTTTAGAGAGTCTAGAAGAGAAGGTTCTTGGCGACAAATAAATGATTGAAGACGTTGGAAAATCGCCAAATTGATTTGATTGGCTCTTACTAGGATCAGTAGATACCGACATAACTAAAGTAAATAAATTCATGACTACCTTCGCAACAAAAATGATTTAAGAAGTTTGAAGGTGGACAAATTGATTTTATTATGATTTAATATTAGAGTAAGTAGATACTGACTCAACTAAAGTAGACAAAGTAGTTGAAACTTTGGCGCCAATTTTTGGTGAAAAAAATTGAAGCTGTCTGAAAGTTGCCAAATTGATTTGATAGGTCCTAATTAGGGTTAGTAGATAACGACGCGAATAAAGTAGAGAAAGTCGTAACAACCATGGCGCCAAAATGTGGCAACAAAAAATGCTTGAAGACGTCTGGAAGTTACCCAAATTGTGTTGATGGGCTCTAACTAGGATCAGTAGACGACGACGTGACTAAAATTAGGAAAGCTGTGACAACCTTGGCGCCAATTTTTAGCACCCAAAAATAATTGAAGGCGTCTAAAAGTCACCAAAGTGATTTTATAGACACTAACTAGGAACAGTAGATGACGGTGTGACTAAAATTAGGAAAGTTCTGACAACCTTTCTTCAATTTTTGGAAAAAAAAATAATTGAAGGCGTCTGAAAGTCGCCAAAGTGATAAAAAAAAATAACTAGGGACAGTAGATGACGACGCTATTAAAGTAAAGAAAGTCGTGACAACCTTGGTCCAAACTGTGGTGACAAAAATGATTGAAGATTCTGAAAGTTGCCAAAGTTACTTGATTGGTCCTAATTAGTATCAGTAGATAACGGCGCGACTAAAATAACGAAAGTCATGACAACCTAGGCGCAAAACTTTGGCAATACAAATTATTGAAGATGTCTAAAAGTCACCAAATTGATTCGAAATGAAATAAATAGGGTTAGTATATCACTCAACTAAATTAGGAAAAGTCGCGACTACCTTGGCTCCAAACTTAGGCAATAAAAAATTATTGAAATCGCCTGAAAGTCGCCAAATTGATTTGATTGCGTCTTCCGTGGGTAAGTAGATAGCGGCTAGACTAAAGTCGTGACAACCTTGATGATATTACAACCTGCCATTAAGGAGGAATGACCTCGGGCCAATAAACCAAAGTGCCCCTGCTTTAATCCAAAGGAAAAATGATTTTTTAAGCCCAATTTATCCGACTACATTGAATATTTTTACAAATGTTATTTTTATATGATAAAAAAATAAATAGATGACTTACAGGGCTCTATAATCCCTATTTTTTGAAATTGGTTCGATTTTTTTGTGTAAAATTATTGATTGAAAATTCAAAAAAATATTCGAATTAATAAGTAAGTAAGCTACATTTATCAATTAAAAAAAATCATTTGTAAAAATATTCGATACAATCGGATAAATGTGGTTTAAAATATGTTTTTTTATTGGATTAATACACTGACACTTTAGTTTGAAAACCAGCGGTCGATCTGGCTCATTCGCTCTAAAGAGGTATTGTCAGTCACATAGATCTAATTCATTAATTTTAGAATCACAACTTCCGCAGAAGTATTGCTCTGCCATGTTAGCCCTTTTTCCCCAGGTATGGGAATCAACATAACATCGAAATGAAACATATTTTTGAAAAGAAAATACTATCTAGTTACCTATTTATATATTTTTGAATTTTTAAAATGCTCCAAAAATACAGCAGATGGCGAACTAATTTAAAATTTCATCAATTAATAATTAGATAACTGGATGTTATTTGCTTTTTAATTTTGTTTTGAATTGATGTTATGATGATTCTCATAGCTGGTGAAAATGGGATAACATGGCAAAGCAATTCTTTTGCAAAAGTTGTGATTTCAAAACTAATGCATTACCTAGCTCTATGGGACTTACAGTCCCTTTTTCATCAAAAGGTCTTCCAAACTTCTTTTGGCGTTGGTAGGGGCCTATTATAGAGATCATCAATGGCATCACTTGGTAAACCTGTTTTCAATTATTTTTAAACCTAGCAGCATTCTCATCCCACTCTAACCTCTCCAGAAAATATCATATCTGAATATTGATTAAAGATTTAAAACGAGTCATTGAATTTCGGTATTGATAAATCATTACCGAAGATTTTTCAAGACATGGAAGAAATATTAAAAAAATATATATTTATGGTAACGTTGGGTCGTTAGCTTTTTAATGTTTTGTATTTTGCATGAATTGATGGATGGGAAAATTCTGTGTTTTATGTTGAAGATGTGATTATCACAGTAGTTTCAGAATAAGAATCTCTAAAATTTAAATGTACAATAGATTTTAAATGCTGTATAAAACATCGCTTTTGCAATTTATATAATGTAAATTAGTTAAGCGAAATTACGATAGATTTTTGGTTAATTTACCTAAATAATATGCATATTTTTATTACTATAATTTATCCGAATAAATGTTTTTTTATTTTATTGAAATTCCACAACACGAAGTAAATTAAATGGGCGTAATAGCCCATCAGTGACCAAGGACTGCGTGGCCCATCACTTAAGGCTCGTGACCTAGGACACTGGGTGTAGGTTTTTATGTCCCGTAAGGGTTCGTCACCATCATGCGGAACCCGCCGTTTTAGTTCCGTAGATGCTGGTCCAATTTTTGGAGCCCTGGATCGAAACGTGGGACCTCGCTGCAACGGGAAATCGATCCCCGACTGTGGCTCTCCAAAAGTGTCGTGTTTTGAAGTGAATTTTTTTCCTAATTACTTAATCTTAAGGCTATATTTTTTAGGTAAAAGATTGATTTAAATATTTTCCATCAAAACTGGTTAAAGAATTACTTTAATTCATCAATTTATTTTGTAATTTTATTTATGCTTTAAACAAAACAATTTCTAAGAAATGTGACGCATTAAATTAGCAAATACATTCAAGCAAAAAAGCAAGTTTAATAAATGAATCATTATTTGATTTTGGTTTAAAAAAATAACCATTTTGAAAGTAACGTACACTAACTACGATCAAAACAATTTACAAATAAGAACTATTAGCATTACTATTAAGGATTAATTTAATTCAAATTTGAAAAATTCTTTCTTCAAATTCACAAATATTCTAAAAAAAAACTTGTGCACGTTATCGCACTTATTTATTTACCAAGGGAAAAATAATTAAAATTGTTCGAAAACTGAAATTTTTCTAAAAAAGGTTCTATTATCATAAATCCAAAACTCCGTGTGCATATTTGTAATAGGATTAATAATATCTTAATAATTTTACGAAATACATAAAAAACACCCCGTGGGAAAATTTAAAAATGAAACACTTTTATTAAAAATACTTAAATTAGAGTGTAGCGTATGTAAAAATGGATTACAGAATAAAATCGGCAGCAGAAAATTTTCGTTTTCGTAATTAAATTAATATAATTGGAAAGACTGGTGAAAATGTTTTATCTGAGGAAATGTAGAAATAAAAATATGTCGGAAAAACAGGTTTTGAAATATTTTCAATTAAAGTACTAAGAATTAGAATTGAAATTATAGTTTGAAATACGAGTTTTGGCAAAATCGAATAATTAAAGTTTTTAATTCAGTTTAGATAGCTGACCGAAAATGTATCAAAAATTTTCAAATAAATTAAGCAATATTTCCTTTTAATACATTGGATATTTTACTAGAATCGTACTTTTGGATTATTTAATTTTATAGAAAAATCTTTATTTTTTTCGGAAAATAGAATAGATATTGTTTTAAACCTAATATATTAGTTTTACTAACTAACTTAATAATTGTCTGCTTCTAAGTTGAATGCATTTATAAAACTGATAATAATAAAACTGTCCTTAAAAATACAGAAAGATTTTTTTTGCTGTTTCGCAACATTAAATTAATATTAAGATTTAATTGCTTTAGATATTGTGAGATGAAATTTATATTAATTGTTTTTAAGCAGTGTTTTTTTAATATTCTATCTTAAATAACTCTACCGGATTATACATAAAAATTGAATATTTATTTTTAAAGTTAAACTCAAAATTATATCCGTAAAATATGTATAATATGTACAAATTTGTTTGTAAAAATTTATTTTATATATAATCAAAAATCTATTCGTTATAAGAATGCATAAATGATTTAGAATTAAAAGTAATAAAATAAAGTTAACTGATTTAATTTATTTTCATCGTACTAAAATAAAACAAACACCATTGAGAAAATCCACTATTACTTTTTATAAAATGAAAATAAATTCAGTTAGAAAGAAACAGAAATAGAATACCTTAATCGCAGCGCAAAATTTAAATCAGATAAAATCCAATCAACGAAAACTTTTTTTGTTTTAATTTAAAACAACGATAAATTAAACCAACTAAAAACTACATTATTCTTTTATCCTTAGCAGAAAGTACCTGAAAATAACAAAAAAAAGAAGAGAAATATAAAAAATTTAGTCCCTATATTTCTTGATCTCTAACTAAATTATGTTTTCGTCGAAAAACTTTTATTTTTTAAAAAATAATACTACGCAAAGCTAATTGCAATCATGCATAAAACCAGCTGCCAATTTATGAAATCTAATAAATCTTTGTAGATTTTTCTTAAAGAAAATGGAATATTTTTTGTAAACTATTTTCTATTCTAGAGGACACACGCGGATTAGTCTTAATTCTCTACAGTATAAACCGATGTTTTTTATAATATGATCATATAAATATATGTTTTTTACGTCGTGTATCCTTGATTTGACAAAATTGTAACCACTTATTTATGAGAATATGAGTTACATTTATGTTGTGTGTTTCCACCTAAACCCATAGAATTTTTCTTTTGAAATTACGGTTGCATGTATTTTACTTATTACGACTGATATTTTAATATATTTGGTGAATATTTATAATTTTTTTATTTGTTTTTAACTTTAAACTTATTTTTCTCATAGATGTGTACTAATAAATAATATTGGATGATAAAATATTTACATTCGCTTTGATGTTTTATGAGACCGTTCTCATATGTATGTGTTATTCTTAAATTAAAATATATACTTAACAATGTGATGGGTTTTAATTTAGTTATTTCGAATCGCCCTATTAATTAATTTTCCAACTAAAATGGTTGTAAAGTTGGTAATATTGTCAGAAGGAATAATAAAACTACGATTTTGTGCTAAGAACTAATAAATTGAGTGAAAATAAGACTAAATAAAAGAATTTCAGAATTTGGAATAAAAGAAATTTTGTGTCAAATTGGGTTTCGGAAATTTTCAATGCATGCAATTACCTAATTTGCCAAAACCAGTCGTATTTTGAAAACCAATTTTTATTGTTTCATATAAATCAACAATCTGGGGAATAATTCATTTGACAAAAAATACGAACTAATCAAAATTTTATTTATATAGTCATGGTTTAAAAAGAAACCCTCATTAATGCTTAAAATTACCAAATTTAATTAAATTTAAAAATTGATGATAATTTATTTAAGTTATGAGTATTGTTGTAAACAACTAAAAATCCTTTTGAGGGTTTACTAACCTGTGTCATTCAGGTGGTAGATTTTGAACTTTTATTTATTCCCAATTATATGTAGGAAAAAACAAGGTAGGTTTGTTATAGAATATGTCACTTAAACCACTTCCACACAACATTTGTACTCGTCAGGAAATATACAATTTATACATCTTAGAAAGATATTCGCCAAACAGGGACTTTATCTGTTCTAATCAAAACTTTTAAACGTCAAAATTAACTATTTTCATTCATCTTCTTTAGCAGATTTAATAATTAGTTTTTGTCGTTTGCTAACTTTGTTTGAAGTTCGAAGAATAATGATGAAATTTTTTAATAAATATCTTTCAGTAGCCACAATTTCCAATGTCCACTGATTTTCTTTCAAAAATTCCGTTATTATTTATCGTTTGTTAAAATAATTTACAGTTCGAAGAATAAATAATTAGTAAAATTAATTATTTAAAAATAAAAGCGAAACTTAGGACATTTTTTGTGCAAAGTTAGAATTTGCTATGCATCTTTCTTCATACATATATAATGAGCCATCAAAAGAACTATATTGTGATATTACTACAATCCAAACTGAATTATATATCACATAAATAAATATTCTTTCAAGAGTTTCATTCTTATTTAAAATAAAGTTTCTCGAACGTATAACGAAATGGAAAAAGTGAAAAATATTGAATAAAAATGGAATTTCCATGTTATTTTAATGTAGAATAAAATTTTAGTTACTTAAATTTTAAATTAACTTCTAATTAAATTTTTTTAATGAAATTTGGAATGTAGCCTAATCTGATTTTTTGCTTCAAAATGACGTATCCCACTTGTTTGCGAGACTTACGGTTCGTTCTGTGAAAGTGGGTGACAGACTGACAGGCGGACAAAACGATTATAATACCTTCTACTTTTTACGTTATAAACGTAGTGTGGAAGCTAAAAAACACGGTGCATTTAATTAGACAGTGGCCAATGAACAGGCGGGACTCAATATCTTAGCCATGCTTTAGAGAATGCGAGTCTTTGCAACTACACCCTTTAAATATTAGTTGCACCTTTGTCAAAACAAACATACATTTATCGTTATACAATTACCCAAATTCAAAGAAAACTAAAGCATGTAAAAAACTACGTTTTTACAAAGCAAGATAGCGATTCACTTTGCGATTAAATTGATTTCAATTCAATTTGCCTTTTTTTTCTTCTCACATAAATTGATATGGAATATTTTTCTTTGTTTTTTTTTTTGCAATACATAAAAAGGGACATTTCTTCTAGTACAAGAAGTGTAATTCTTAATGAAAAGGCTGTTTTTTTTATTTAAAGGCTCTCGGATTTAATTGTGTACACTTTAATCAAGGGATTATATTAATAACCTTTAATCTTTGACTTATTTAAAGGTTTTTCTGCAGTTTAAGTAATTGCTAATTTGAATTGAGCGTGAAAAAACAACAACTTTGGAATTAAAAGTGAAGAAAGAACTTGATGCTGAATATTTAATTAGGCATTTCCTTGAATTTCCGTTTGTTGTTAATTCAACCAATAGACATAAATAATCTTTTAATTCAGTTTTTGAATGAAATTTTATATATATATATATTTATATATATTATATATATATATATATATATATATATATTATATATATATATATAATATATATATATATATATATATATATATATATATATATTATATATATATATATATATATTATATATATATATATATATATATATTATATATATATATATATATATATATATATATATATATATATATATATTATATATATATATATATATATATATATATATATATATATATATATATTATATATATATATTATTATATATATATATATATATATAGTTTAATATTTGCATGTTGAAAGTTTTAAGTCATTTCATTGCATTTATATTTATATAAAAATATTTTCAACAACGCATATTGAATATTAAAAAGCGTGATATTAAAAAAAATGCATGTTGACTTCCAAAACTGCTTTAACAATTTCAATTATGTAATGCTTCACAAGAGTAATACGAAAGCATAATCATTTTATCCAAAAAATAATAATATAATATATTTACACATAAAAAAATGTTTTATAAAACAAGTGCTGTGTAACACTACATGACTTTTAATTACCGATCAATAAAGCAATACACACATTTAAAGGTAATTATTTACCTTACAATCCCTGGAAAAATTATTAAACGCACTGTATTTTTTTTTAGTAATTTTATGTTTCTTAAGAGTTTTTATGCAATAATGGTATATTTAAACTACAATATTATTGATTTTTATTTAAAAGAATTGTTGTAGACTACATATTTGTATTTATTTTAAGATAATTATGATTAAGATTAATTTAATAATTATCATTATAAGATTATTATGTGTGAATCATCCTCAAATGCAGGAGAAAAGTACAGTCTTGCCTTGATAGCATGCCGCGTAGAATTAAAGCTTTGATAGCGGCTAAAGGTGGCTCGTAAATTGACTTTTACTAACATTGATTTCACTTTTCTTTAAAATAAAAACTTATGCTTTTCTAAATTAATGCTGTTTTATTTTGTCAAATAAATCGGTAATTGATTGGATATTTAAAAATAAAAAAAAACAAATCAATTTAAAATAATAAAATGGTACAATATCACCCGGTAATTAATATTTTACATGAAATCTTGCAGTACGTCTAATAATTTGTCCAGGTATAAGGTAACTTTACTAACTGTAAAACCTAAAGCGTTCTATGGCCGCTACCCCTTGCGCATGCGTAAGTTTCTCTCAAGCCTTATTATGACGTTCGACAGATACTAGAAAGCCGTGTACTAATTTTTAAGCAGTAATACGTTTACTTCGATATGTAGAGTGGTTTCACAGACAGACAGATGGACATATTCTCAAAACCCAGGTTAAAAACCAATCGTCAAATTAAACCCACGTGCTCTTTTCTTAATTTTCGTTCACGCAGAAAGCGCGGAAATTTCTTTTAAATTGAACTAAAAAGTATAAATTCCAATCTTACAATGCTGTTCCAGATGGGGGAAATCGGTCATTTGCCTTCTATATACTATGATATTTGATTTTACTAGAAAAAATTGCTATAAAATATTGATACAAATATATAAAAAATATTTGACATGAAAAATAAACTTAAAATGTCTTACTTAATGAAACTTAAGTTATACTTCATTTTTAAATTCTAAAAATACTTCGAAGCACGTTATAATTTTTGTTTTTAAATTAAGGAATACCAAAAGAATAATTTTCCACACATCTAATACCTAAAAAAACTAAACACACGAAAACTTCCCAACGCTTGTTATTTAAAAAAAAACTTGTTTACGATAAAAAAAATAGGTAATTTAAATTTCCTTCACTTTTAATATTGAAAAAGTTCAAATCCTTATTAATTCCACGAAACACGATACAAAAACATGATAAAATTATTCCCTTCAAACATGAAAAGGTAAAAAAAATAATATATTTTCAGCCGAAACAACGACAAAAAATGTCATTTCATAAGATTAGGCTACAAGAGTATGACGTCCAAAACTTCACAAATTTCTTCAGAATAGAGTTGCACAACTACTATGCAATGACCAAAATGTGTAGTTTGAAGGCTAAGCCTTTTTCTACAAAAAGTTTTTTAATAACTTTTGGCATCAGCTCTATAGATATTTCGAATAGATATTTTAAGGTCCTTAGACGGAAAGAATGAGTTATTTTGATGTTGAAAGATTTTTTTTTAAAAACTTGTTTTGGATTTTTTTAGATGTTGGGAGAATGTGGGAAATACATTCTTTTAATTAGAATGCAGACAGTGTTGCGTCATTTAAAATACCAAAAGAACGAAAATAGTTAAATATTAGATAAATTTCAATTGAAAAGTGTATTTGTAGACACTTTAGCAAACTTTAATAAGAAAGTATATTCTTAAAACAAACGAGCGGTTTTAACTCAGTCTGAGTTAATTTCCACTCCTTTCCGTGCCGAAAATGCACTTCTCCTATAGGAGTGGATTTCACTCTTTTTCGGAGGGGTAAAAGAAATAAAAGAAAACATCTACGTCCTACACTCTTAAAACGAGCGGTTTTAATTCAGTCTGAGTTAATTTCCACTCTTTTCCGGTGCCGAAAATGCACTTCCCCTATAGGAGTGGATTTCACTCTTTT
Source organism: Oedothorax gibbosus (assembly GCA_019343175.1). Classification (NCBI taxonomy): domain Eukaryota; kingdom Metazoa; phylum Arthropoda; class Arachnida; order Araneae; family Linyphiidae; genus Oedothorax; species Oedothorax gibbosus. The sequence continues at coordinate 27,978,301 of CM033275.1, forward strand.
GTTTTAAGAGTGCAAGTTTTTATTTTACTAAAAAATCCAATTATTAATAATAATATATTAGTTAACATGTCTGCAAGGATGGATTACCCATTTCGAGATTGAAATCGAAACAACCAATTAAATCGCTGGAAGGCAAAAATGGTACCAGGAGCGTTACATCATCTGAAACAACCTCATTGCGTTTTAATAAACGTGATTAAATCACATCATTATAAAAAAAAATCTATTTTACTCATAGATATCATAGTTAAAGTATTAGATTGGCAGATCACGTGACCTCCAATGCTAACGACGGGACGCGCATGGAGGCCCAATAAGAGGGCAAAATGGCCAGTGTTGCTGCCACTTTAAGGAGAAAAATACTACAAACAAATACCATTTAATTCTAAAATTACAAAAAATACCATAAAAATACTAAAAAAGCGCTTCCCTTTTTTTTAAAGTCACTTAAGAGATTCCAAAATGTAGCTAGTATTTTTATGGTATGTTTTTGTAATTTAAGAATTAAATGGTATTTTTTCGTATTATTTTTCTCCTTAAAGTGGCAGCAACACTGGCCATTTTGCCCTCTTATTGGGCCTCCATGCGCGTCCCGTCGTTAGCATTGGAGGTCACGTGATCTGCCATTCTAATATTTTAACTATGATATCTATGATTTTACATCACGATAAACAATCCAATTAAAGAAAATTGAAAAATAAGAATGTTATTGTTTTGATTTGTAGAATACGTTACAAATATCTACATATTCGTATTGTTAAAATTTTAAAAATAAATTATGTGTCGCATTGTTTTAACAAATAAAAGTTTTTATAATTGGTTTTCATAATTTTTTTTCGCAATATATTTTATTGTATATATTCTCAATAAATAAGCAAAAACACTGTGTATTTTGTCCTTTTGACTGAAAGGCAAAGGACATATATTTAATAAAAAAAAACTAGTTTTAAAACGAAAATCAATGAACTCTCTAATTTATAGTTTAAAACAATAAGAGAAAAAATAATAAATTAGCAATTGAATATTACTTTTAAAGAAAAAGGAAATCGCAAAAAATCATTTATTAAAAATGTATATCATTACGCAACCATTAAATCAGTACATTAAGGCATAAAAAGTTAAAACAGTAAAATCAAAAGAATTGAAACTATGTTGAAATATATTTTTTTACTGATTTTAAATACCGATTTAACAATGACATTTAAAATAACTCTTAACAAAAAAAATCCTGAAAAATTATTATTCAATATTTTCTAGTGTAGAAAGTGTAGGTTTTATATTTAAACAAAAAAAAGAAAATATATTCGAATTCGACAAAAATAAAAAATGGCGTTCAAGAATTGAAAAGAAAAATGATTTTATCGTCTGAAAGTTCTTTTAAAAAGGAGAATAATTAATTTCCTAAAGGTAAATGCATGAGTTTTTCCAACCTTCTATTTTTTTTTTTTTTTTTTTTTTTTAGATGTTTGAATTTTGGATTCTAGTTTTAGAGCAGTAGAAGACCATTTTAGATAACGTGCGCTTTCGAACGCCGGAAGCTATTTCGAAAAACTTGCATGTTGAGAGAGTATTATTAAGTAAATCAGACCGAGATGCGTTTGTCAAAATTAGTGCGAAACCGTTGCCTTGTGAAGCCATTGATCGTTTTCTTTATACAACCCACCCTCTCCAACAAAAAAAAAAAAACTATAAAAATTAGTGTTCGCTACTTTATTTATTATTACTAAGATGTAGAAATGTAATGATGAACTGATTAAATTTTTCCTGAATTAACTCGAATCTCGTTTTACAATCAAAACAAGTTCTCAAATTATCATTTTTAGTTCATACAGCAATACTTATAGAATAATAAAAAAAAAGTTTCGGATTAAAACTTCAATATCACTATCATAGGAAATTAACCCTCTTCATTACCGAACAGAATCATACGCATATATTTTTTTTAAACAGTTATATATAAAAAGTATAATTTGTAAGTAATTTTGAAAGAAAAAAAAACCGTTTATCGTTTGTTGAGGATCACGTGGAATTGAGGATTTGAGTGGTAAAAATACATGTGTGCTATGAATAAACTACTAAACTTTGCCAGTGCTTTATAAATAATAGTCCATTCTAAATGTTTTATTATTAACTTGTTTCAATACAAATGTCTTATAAATTGCTCTGAATATCATTTGAAAACTTTTGTGGTAGACCTCCGTTTTTGCAAGACCTTTGCATTAATATTTTTACAAACGTTTTTTTTTTTTTAAATAATAAATGAAGATAACTTACATTTCTCTATCTTCCCACTTTTTGAAATGGCTTCGAATATTTTGTGTAAAATTATTTATTGAAAATTAAAAAAAAAATATTCGAGCCCATTTCAAAAAGTGGGAAGGTCGCGACCTGTAAGTCAGCTACATTTATCACATAAAAAAATCCGCTTGTAAAAACATTCAATACAGACGGAGAAATGTGGCAGAGAAAATAATTTTTCTACATAGGATTAACACTGATGCACTTTACTTTGGAGACCCCCGGTCCAGCGCGCCCATTCCCCCTTAAGAGTGGGCGTTATACAAGTATTTGGCGACATTAAACGACTTTATTTAAATTTTTGTCGCCAACATACTCTAACCTTTACAAGTCCTAAAAAAACAAACATAAACAAGAAACTTTTGCTCGAAACTTTATTTTTATTTGCAAGAGAGCATCAGAGTTTATTTAAATGAAAACATGGATAATAATTGCAAGTTCGCGATTTCAAGTTGACCCTAAAGGCTTTCGAACTCAAAGAAGCAAAAGTTTTTTTATATTATTTATTATTATTAGACGTTCAGTTGAGAAAAGAATTCCTTTGAAAAATCCTTCTTTTGATTACTGTATGTACTTTCGTAGAAAGTAGGCCATAGTCCAATTACATTAATTGCATCATAAGCCCTTTTCTTACTATGTAGATGTATATTGAACAAATAAATTGCAATCCAAGAGTGTTTTTTAAGTGTATAAAACTACTTTTTTTTAAAAAGTGAAAGTGCAATGCAAGGATCATTTAAATTCAGTGAAGTGAGAGATTTCAGTTGATTTTGGATACTTTGTAAGTAATGTGAAGTGAATATAAGAGTTCTCGAAAGATGGATTTTTATAGTGTCCTTAGCAAACTATTTGATTAGCCCATTTTTAAGCAAATTTTCAATTTTCATTTGAATTTTGTTCTCCTTCACTATTGGAAAAATATTATGTAAACAAGTCGGTTTGTAACAGAAGCTGTCACTTAACCCGCTTCCACACACACAACAGTTGTATTTAACAGGTAAAAAGGCGCCAAACACAGAATTAATTCTATATTAAACAGTACTATTAATCAAACAATTATATCGGCTCTATATGCTTATGTAGTTAAAAAATTAATATTCTTACATAGTACACTAGTTTTAAGTATTTACCTAGGAACTCCACTTTTGTTAAATGACAAGTTATTTTCGCTAAAGACCATGTCATCGAAAAATAATTTTTTTTTCACTTTACTTTTTTTTTCAAATACATTTGTTTCCCTTTTCTCCAAATAGCCAATCTCTAAATATTCAAACTCTTAATATCCGAATTCGAACTATCCGAATATTTGTTTTCGTCGCAACTGGTTCGGATAATTGGAGTTCGGTATGATTTGAACTTGTTAAAATGCATCAATTTATAATTTCTGACCTGTGTATATCATCTTTTTCCACAAAATATTAGGAGCTGGGAATCCAACTGCTGCGCAGTCCATCCACACTGTGTTCCCGAGAACGACAGAGATATTCTTTGGTTCGACTGTCCACTGAGGCGGCACTGAAAAAAAATATGAAAACGGTTTAATTGTAAACATTAACTTTTTTGGATATTTGTTAAATGGTTTTAGTACTTTTATACAGCATATTTGTGGAGCTTATATGCAAAAGAGTACAAGTTACAAACTAATAATAAGAAAACAAGGTTAGTAGGGTCTCAGGGAAGTAGGTGACATTGTAAGTTGTATCTTCATTACTCGCTAGATGGCAGCACCCTACAGTGATACACTCGTATAGTCTGGCTGCCACAACTTGGCATCCCAAATATTTTGATTGTGGAACAGTCCACTTCGAAAAAGGTAAGGAAGGTTTTGGGCAAGAGTTACTATGTTTGGCGATTCATTGCTTTTATGGGCGCATATTTCTTTAAGGTTTAGAAACAATTATCAATTGAAGGATAGATCGAACTTGCATCGGTTTCACTCTTATATCGATTGATGATCAAGTTAAGATAACAAAGAAATACACGTATAATCGCTAACCGCTACCAGCAATCAACAACAATCCTCTATCGCCGATAACTGTGTAGTTCTAGTGTGATACATTATTTACAATCGAACTCGACCAACAATCCCCTCTTCTCGCCAAACGCCTTGAGCTGGCAACCCTGCCTCCTTCGGCTTAAAACCTTAATTCTAAGTGGAATCTTCCACAATCAAAATATTTGGGATGCTAAATTGTGGCAGCCAAACTATACCCTTTCACCACAGCAATATTTGATTCCACATCAACTACTTAGAGTGAGTGCATTTTCCATTACTAAAATAACTGCACTTGTATCCCCCTACCCTCCTTGGCTTCTACACTCCTCATTTTCTAGAATGATTGATCAATGATTTAATAGTATTTTTAACAGTAGAATATTTAACAGTAGTTATAACATTAGTTATAATAGTATCGAGTCAAATTAGTTTAATATTATTTGGTTCAACCGTCCTTAAGGTGGCACTAAAAACATGGAATAAAATGTATATAATTGTTAAAATGTACTCTTATTAGACATTTGATAGAAGTGTTGATCATTTTAAGTAGTTTATTATGTAATAAAATGAGTTCTAGAAGGATATTTAACAATGTTTTTAATATTAATTTTAACATTGCAGTTTTGAGTAGTAAATACACAATTAGTTCCAATAGTATAGACTCAAATATTTGTAATATTCTTTGGTTCCACCGTTCATTGAGGCGGCACTGAAAACAGGAATTAAAAAGGCTTCATAAACATTAACTTTTAAAAGATATTTGATAATTGTTTTAATATTTTTTTTAACATTGCAGTTTTGAGTAGTAAATATACAATTAGTTCGAATAGTATAGGCTCAAATATGTGTGATATTCTTTAGTTTAACCTTTGATTGAGGCGGCACTGAAAACGTGAATTAAAAAGGCTTCATAAACATTAACTTTTAAAAGATATTTGATAAATGTTTTAATATTTTTAGAGATATATTTAACATTAGTTCTGGAAGGATTGATGGGCAATATTTTTAACATTAACACATTGAGTAGTAATTATAGTTTTAGTTCTAATAGTAATGACCCTAATTGGTTTAAATGTGCCCTAACAAGTCATTATCATTTAACATTTACGAACGACTTAGCATTGACGCCTGGTTGGCAAGGTTTAGACTTGAATTGAACTAGGTTGTTCTATGATTGCCAAGGTTGTCCCAAGGCTGTGTCATGACTACGACATCAAATGCCACAAATGCCTCAAAACTTGGCGACCGCCAAGCGATGCATTAGCATATGGCTGACTCTGCCAAGTCGCCAAGTTTTGTTGTATTTGTGGCATTTGATGTCGTAGTCAGGACACAGCCTAAGGTTTGCCGAGAATTGAACACGTTCAACTTTCACAATAACAAATATGACATGCACTCACTAAGGTGTTACTACGAGACATCAAATCTAAAACCCCGCTTGCTGAAAAAGGACTAGAAGTAAACAGTATATATGCTGTACCAGGCCCGTATTTAAAGAAATGTACTGGTACAGCAGTGTTGCTGGTACAACATGTATGCTAACCACCTAGAAAAGATTAATGTCTTACGGTTTAACCGTCTGTTAATGATTACTGGGAACACGGATTGAAAGTTAATTTGAAATGTTAATGTACAGTACGTTAGTAACTGTTCAAATTCCATGCTTCTCAAATAAAATTAGTTTAAAATCCCCTTCTTTTAATTAGTGTGCATGATTGTCGGACAAATTATTTATCGCTCTTCAAATAACGCGCCAAATTTTGTAATTTGTTGCCGTACCAGCCACTAGGATTTTACCGCTTCTCATTGAAGGAAGCTATATTTATGCCTTAATTATAATTGTCTTACCATTAACAATCAGCTGCATAGTTAAATTCGTCGACGAGGCCATATTAGAAGCCACGCACGTATAATGACCTCTATCGGCCGACGAAACTTTCTTGAAGGTCGTTATAGAAGAGTCCTCGAAAGTTTGAACCGTCGTATCACCGTGCGCCAAAAATGGAAGGTTGTTTTTCAGCCAATGGAAGCGAAGGGGCGGGTCTCCTTTGGTGACGACACACATGAGTTTGGTTCGAGAACCTTCGTCCACCGTGACGCTTTCTCTGAAGAAATGTGATTCGATGACCGGTGACACTGAAAGAAAAATGTTGTTAGAATTACACTCAAAAAACTATATTTTCAAAACCGAGAAAAATAATCACATTTTTAGTACATCTAAGTAGTCAAAATGACTAGGAGTAAATATAACTCAAGTCTGAAACTCGCATAAGACACCTGGAGCTCATTTTTGAGCATGTCCATGCTTTAAAAATGAGTTGGAATTGACCTTTTGTTTAAAAATTGTTATAAATATCAAAGTATATACATAGGTTGTTTATTAAATACAAACATATTGATATCATTTATGAGCATGAATAATATTTAAATTCCTATAAATCAAGTAACATTTATTTACAGTAACATATATAATACGGTGAGATCTCGTTTTCTTAATTTTGTCATTGCCGTGTGCCATCATGGCATAGCCTGAATAACAGTAGGAGTGCAATAGATTTTGTTTGCAAAAAACCTAGGCCACCCGTGAGGGTGGAAGTCTCACTTCAGCTCCGAGGGGCGCAACCTCTTCAATTTAAACACGTCGCTGGATGGTAGGGCCTTTCCCTCCAGACATATTTAACAATGGTAACTGTGATATGAATAGCCACAGTATTTTGGACCCACAGATTTAACGATCACGTGCTCCGCATGCACTCGAATAACAAAAATACCCATGCTTAATCTGGGACCAATCGCTTGAAAATCGAGGCTTAAAACCACCATATCAGCTGGGCGACCCCTTTCTATTTGTCGAAAAATATATCAAAGATATCTAAAGGTACAAGGGGATATCAAAAAGATATTTAAGTAATGTACGATTACTCTCAGCTTCAAGCATTCGATATGAATATAAAATATTTTTAAAATGCTCTCGTCAAACTGATGTATCATTTTCATCAGTAAAACGAGAAAACATAAAATGCTTAAAAATACACTCTTAAAAAACACTGATGTTTTTACAGTTAAAAACTGTCAACTTTGACGTCAGTTAATAGCTGTTTTTTTACAGTTTAAAACTGTAATTTTTTACAGGAAACCTGTAATTTCAACAGGGAGAAACTGTTAATTTAGTAGGGAATAACTGTTAATTTAGCAGGGACAAACTGTTAATTTAATAGTTTTCCCCCGTTAATTTAACAGTTTTTCCTTGCTAAAATAAAATACCCAATACTAGCCCTCACGACCGAGCCATTACTTTGTCGCAGACTGTCCAGTTTTGGACTCGCACGCAAGAGGTTCCTGGGAAGAGGTATGGACCGGGCCCGGTTTTGATCCAGGAACCTCTTGCGTGCGAGCACAATACTGAACCGTCTGCAACAAAGTAATTACTCGGTCACGAGGGCTAGTATTGGGTAATTGTGCTGACCGCCACAAAACAGTTACAAATACAGTTAATGCAACTAAATCAAAGTTACAGTTAATAAACATTAACGCTACAGAAACCCAATGCGCGGGAACGAATCAGAACGATGATCTCAATTACGTGACTCTTTGCACGTCTTCAAATTTCTCCGAAGGGCAGGTGCATTTGATGGGTTGTGAGTGTGACGTCATGTTAAGTTATAACATGTTAACAGTTATAAACTGTTTTTCTTTTATCTGTAAAAAATATGATATTTAACTGTAAAAACAACAGGTTTTTTTATAGTGTAGATAAAAAGGCTTCAAAATTTAAATACAAGAAAGCACATGGACAGGCTATTACGTTTAGGAACAAACTTGAAAGTGAAAGGTAAAATATTTTTCTACGAATATTTACATAAAATATATATAAAAGGTAAATTTATTCGGTCAACTCTTATAATTTGTTTTATAAAAAGCACTATTAAAATAGAATAACGTAAAATATTCATTAAATTACAAATGTAAAGGATATAAAACTATGCATCGAAACACGTAAATAACAAATATACGAAAATATATGCAAAACATGATATTTTCCTATCCAATATTATACTTCTCATACTTTTAACATTAAATATTGAAAACAACTCCTAAGTTCACATCTTCAAGTTCTCTATTTCTATAAAAGCAAAACATACACAAACAAGCGTGTTTATATAAAGCGGGTCGGCTTTCAAAAATGGTATCACATTCATTTTTTCGTTTTATCTTTAGTAGGATGAACATATTGACGAAAATTTCCAAGAAAATATATATACAGAGGGAATTGGAATTTGCAAACATAGTAAAAAGGTCAAAATATGCAGTAATCTTATTCAGAAAGCTTTCCTTTTTGCTTGTATTAGGCGTGATATTGTAGCGACTTTATGAGTACAGTTGTGTTGGTTTGGATTTTGTAGCCTATACTTTGTTTTTGTTTTTAATCCTCTGAGGATAAGCAAATTGGCTGAAATGCAAACTTGTTTTCACTGCATGAGACTAAATTTTTTTTAATGAACATTTAATTTCTTAATTACTTGACTTAAGTACTTGACTTAAGTACTTGTTTATAAATCTAGTGTAGAAACGGTTGTTCATGATATTTACTGCTCAGAACCTAAGTTGTTTCCCGATTAGAATTTCAGTAAGTATTTAAGTAACATGAAAGTAGGCTATTTTAGTTCTTTAAGAACTTCTTGTTTAATAGCACTTAAAAAACAAAAAGCAACAAGGAAAGACCTCATCAAAAGGAATAAACAGTAATAAACAAACGGTTTTATTGCATTTTTCAGAATCGGCTACAAACAATGCTTCCTCTAAAAGGTTTTGCCTTATTTATTTTTAAGTTCATTTCGAAGAAGAATGTAAAAAAAAAATTAGTTTTAAGAAATTATCTTCTTTACAATAAGTCAAACAAAAATAAAAATAAACGAATATTTAGTTGTTTTGCCTAGCCAAAAAAGGATTAAATCATTTTAAATTTCAAAAAACAACTTAAAAAAAAAACATTTGTTATTTTGCTACACATCCTATTTCTACTATATGTATTACTGTTTTTCTGATGTGACTTCAGCTTGATCTTTTTCGCTCACAAACGGTTTTATCATATTTTTCAGAGTCGACAACAAACGATGCCCTTTTTGGAGGGTGTTATATTTGTTTTCGTGTCCCGAAAGTTTTGTTTGTTTATTTTTCAGAAAATTTGAGCGTTTTTCGACAAACAGCAACATTGTGTTTTGATATATTGTGACTATTGGATTATTTTACAAAAAACAACAGTTCCAGTAAATTTCACCGTTAGGTTTGGTTGAATTATCGTCGCTAGAGCTACACAGTAAAAAAAATATGTTAATTTCACTGAAAAAAAATCCATACATTTACAGAAAAATACTGTTATTTTCTTTTAACAGCTTTTCCTGTAAAAATACGTAAGTTGTTTTAAGTAAAACAAAAATCAGTTCCTTTCTGTTTTTTTCACCCCATAAACTACTGGACTGGCATTTAAACTACTGAAAAAAAAAATACATACATTTACAGAAAAATACTGTTATTTTCTTTTGATAGCTTTTCCTTGTAACATACGTAAGTTGTTTTAAATAAAACAAAATTCAGTTTCTTTTTGTTTTTTTATGCCATAAACTACTGGACTGGAATTTAAACTGTTTGCGAAAGTCCCTGTATTGAAGCAGCTCATTTGGGAGAGTGTTACACTGATAATCTGAAGAACCGTGGTTCAAACCAGGGTTCGGCGGTTTATTAATCAACAGTGTTACTCTGATAAATATCACTAGGTGACCGGGGGCGGTAAAATATCGATATTTGTTTTTTACAATCTGTCAGATAAAAATAGTTTTTGTCTTAAAATTACAAATTTTCCGTATAAAATAAACATATTAATTAAAGGTAGGCAACGGTATCAACCTATCATGAAAAAGTCAATTTAGTAAAATTCCATGGCTAATATTACCATGGCTAATATTATTTTAATTTTAAAAAACGTGTTGTTAAGAAAATACATGTTATTTATTTCAGATCTATTCTGTGTATATGTCACTGTTTTTCTGATGTGAATCTAGCTTGATCCCTTTCGCTCACAAACGGTTTCATTATATTTCTCAGACTCTGCAGCAAACTTTGGCCCCTTTATATGGTGTTATATTTGTTCTCGTGTCTCGAAAGTTTGGCTTTATTTATTTTAAAAAATACTTTTTTTGGGAGGGAGGGGGGAGGTTGTATAGTAGCATTTGTTTGGGTTCCTCGCTAGTTTGGAATCCATGGAACTGTATTTAAGAGTATTTGTCTTAGAGTACATGATAGTGTACACTCTTTAAACAAAAGAGTGAAATTCACTCCTATAGCGGAAGGCACCGGAAAGGAATGAAAATTAACTCAGATTGAGTTAAAACCGCTCGTTTGTTTTAAGAGTGTACGTTTATTTGAACATTGTATAAATGATTTAATTTTATGTATGCATTCGTATTTTATTTAAATTAGGCGAACAATGAAAATAAAAGAAAACAATTATGTGCTAGAAAATTAATTAATCTAATTAATCAATACAGATGCAGTAAAAAAAAGTGGTCGAGTGATACCCACTCGACTTTCAATTACTACTCAATAAGGTATATTTAGTTAAATGTTTGTACAAGAAGTTTATAGCGTTTTCAGCAGCACCATTGAAACCTAAGAAGTTCTATAGTACCTACCCTTTGCGAATGTGCTATTTGCTCGAAAAATCCAATGTGACGTTTAAAATGTACTAGGAACCCTTGTATCGAATTTGAAGAATGTAGCTCTTTTCAATTTTCAGCAACAGCTCTAAGGGGATACGGTACCCAAAAATTGGTCAAAATATCTATTTTTCACTTTTTACTTCTTATTATTTACAATATCTTTCTGAAAATTTACTGAAAAATTCATAATGATGTTTTTTGTAGGAAAAATGTTATTAAATATTTTCTTTAGTCATTCCTATTAGTTTGAATACGTAATTCGTCTGCTTTCAACCTGTTTTCTCTGTTTCGCGTTTTTCAATTCTTGTGTTAAATAAATCCCCAAGGCGTTTTTGCTAATTAAGTTAGAATTTTGAAAATTTTAACCTGTGTTCTTATATAAATGGTGCACAAAATTGTGCATGGAATAAGTTCTTTGTATAGTTGTTTTTTAAAAAATTGTTGAATTCAATTTTTTTTTTTTTTGGATTTTCAGTATAAATGCATGTTACTTTTTAACTGTAGCTCACATTTTAAAATAATGCACAGTTCTTGAACAAATAGTACTAAAAACAAACTATAAAAATTTGGTGGAGTAATTCTCAAAATTGAATGAGGAGTAGCGTTTTAAAAAAGTTCAAAATTTTGACTTTTTTTTTAAATAAATGAAAATCTACTTGTAAATACTTGTTTTTATTGCTAGAAAATGTTTATTTAGAGAGTGAACATTAAATAAAACCAACATAATTTACAAATTAATGTTATTATTTCTAGAAATATTGTTTTGGGTACCGTGTCCCCTTAAGTCCATAATAATTATTTCCGTAAAAAAAATTGGCTTAGCATATTTCATACTTAATCAAATAGTCATTACATGTAAAGTCGTTCTTAACTCTTATGAACTGTATACACTGCGTTGCATAATGATAGAACCACCATGTATTTCAACCTAGCATATAATAATTGAAAGAAATCATTGAAATTAATACTTTTATTGAAAATATATAAAATAAGAATGAAAATAACAAAATAAAAACGTAATACATGTTTAACTTTTCATGTAATGAAATAAAAATGCAAATATTATGTTGCAAAATGATAGGACCAGTCATAATTAATACTTTGTAAAAGAACCCTTTTTGGCTATAGCTTCAAAAATTCGATCAGGCATGCTTTTGACTAGACGTTTGAGTACATCTGCATTAATATTTTCCCATTCTTTTATAATAAGTCTTTCAATTCTTGAATAGTTGCATATTGCTTTCCGTTTGCGTATACGGCCCTGCTTAGGATACCCCAAACGTTCTCTATTGGGTTAAATCAGGAGAACAAGCTGGCCAGTTAATAACCTGCACACCGTTATCCAGGAACCATTCCCAAGACGAGTTGGCAACATGAATACTGGCATTATCCTGTTGGAATTTCCAAAATGGACCCAATTTTTTCTCCAAACGGCAACAAATTGTCTTCCAACCTGTCTTGGTAGTCTTCTGCTTTCATTCAACCAGAAGGGAACACAATATTGGTCTGCCCTGCGCTTCCAAAACCAGCCCAAACCATTAGCGATCCTCCCCCACACTGTCTCTTAGAGAAAATACGTTCTTCATTTCGGAGATCCCTCCAATAGTACGCCCATCCGTCAGGACCATCTAAGTTGAATTTTTTTTCGTCACTGAATACTACTTGATGCCACTGTTCTTTCCAAGTCATATGTTCTTTAGCCCATTGCATCCTTTTTCGCTTGTGAAGCTCTGTAAGTCTCGGTTGTGTTTTCTTTTTCATGTACACAAGATGTTCGTTCCGCCTAACCACTCTTGATAAAGTAGACTTGTGAACGTTGAAGGTGGGGTCTCGTGATAGTCTGGTCAATGTTTCACCGACTTTTAGTTTCTTTACAACTAATCTTTCTTGCCGAATTGTTAGCTTTCGAGGTCGTCCAGTTGATTTCTTCACCCCATATTTCGATCCAAGATGGAGAAAGTTATTAACCACGTGCGGTGAACGTCCAATATGTCATGCTATATTCCTAGACGACAATCCTGCTTGGTGGAAAGCTGCAATTTGTCCCTTTTCAAAATCTGATAATTGCTTTTTCCTACCCATACTTAATAACACCTTTTCAAATCTATTGACTTATTCAGAATAAATGCAAGTAAGGTTAGTTTTACTATATCAAACAAAGCTTTTTTGGCTTGGAAAGTTTCCGGTTGCCTATTTCTATCCTCCGTGAGGAGCTTTAACACATACAATTTCGCCTGTTTACTTAAAAGTAAGAGTGGTGCTATCATTTTGCAACAGCAAATCTCCATTTGTTTTAAACATTTTCTTATTAAGCCAAACTCAAAACTTCTCACAGCTTGATATCCTGTATGTCACTTAATTATACTGTTCTAGTTTCTGGACGTATTACAAACTTATTTAAAAATATACTATACAGTTTTTACTCGGAATAAACAAAGTGGTGCTATCATTTTGCAACGCGGTGTATATACGTGCAATTTAAACAATATGCCTGCACTTCAAAATGCAATAGGGTTTTTTACTAATGGAGCAAACTCACCATAAATAACATGTGATTGCTTTTATGGGTACCATACTCAATTTTAAAATTTTTTAAGGCATTTTATTACCAAGATCTTAAAAACATATATTTGACAAACTGTTATTCAAAACCCTTAAAATGAAAATATTCTCGATTACCACAAAGTTATGCTCATCGAAATCCCCCCAAAAAATGATTATTTTAAAATATTATACAAGAAAAAAATAATATATATCATCCATAAAAATATGATGAGCAATTTCATAATTTAATGAGGCAAGGAATATTTAAAAATAACAACAATGAAGAAAATAAACTTTTTTAAAAACTTCCAAAAATAAAAAGATACCATCGAGAATTGCCTTTTCATTTTTGATGATTTTCAGTAAATACCCTTCAAACTTTTCCGAACAATAAGATTCCAATTTCCATTTTGAAAAACTCATTTTGGCAGAGACTTTGGGTTTGAACTGAATAGGGGTTGGGAAACATAAAATGGGACCAACATCACTGGCCAAGTCACGTGGGTTGTGTTCATAACCATACTTTTGATTCTTTAAATATCATTATAACTTGGCAATTTTTACTTTCAGTGACCTAATGTCAAATAGGAGCTAATGAAAGAATAAGCTGAATGTATAAAACATGTACTCTGCATATTTACAAATGTATGTAAAATAGCTTTCAACTATTTTTTAAAATGTTTTTTTAGCATTACCTTGGTGATAAACTGCTAAATCTAGACATATTTCTCGCCAAATATCCCAATCAATAATTCATATTGGTCCTTGTCTCAACCAGAATTTTCACTACTACAATAGAACCCCTTCTTAATTTATGTCTTTGATATTTTTCAAGCAGAAAAACCATTCTTAGAAATAAAACTTAAAAATAAAATGGCGTCGTGACAGAGGCTTTGTATCTTGGAATTTTTGAGGAAAGTATTATAGAATTTTCTGCAAACAGCGCGTTTATAAGAACGATTTGAGTCGAATTCGGAATTGGTTCGGATACGACATAAAATAGAAAGAATAAAATATAAAGAGGATATTTCCTTGCGTAACTAAATAAAAGGCTGCGGAAAACAGACTTAGACTTAGGGATATTTTCATGCATAGCAAACCATTAAAGGGGCAAGCTTTGTATTATTGATGCGAAAGAATTTCTGACACTTATTCTCACCTGTTAAGAGGGACTGTCAGTCCCATAGAGCTAATGCATTAGTTTTGAAATCATAATTTTGGCAAAAGAATTGCTTTGCCATGTTATCCCATTTTCACCAGGTATGGGAATCATCATAACATCCATTTAAAACAAAATTGAAAAGAAAATAACATCCGGTTATTTAATTATTAATTGATAAAGTTTTAAAATAGTGTCGCCATCTGCTGTAATTTGTGGCATTTTAAAACTTCAAAAATATATAATTTAATAACTAGATAACAGTTTCGTTTCAAAATTTATTTCATTTCGATGTTCTGTTCATTCTCAAACCTGGGACAAAAGGGCTAACATGGCAAAGCAATACTTGTGAGGAAGTTATGATTAGAAAACTAATGCATTAGCTCTATGGGACTGACAATCCCTCTTAATTTATACTTTTTTTGAGCTAAGCATCGATAATTCTCAAAATCAACGATATTCATAATAATTCCCGAATTCTTTTGCACAGTTGAGATGAGGTGAATTAAAGTCGAACTAGAGCTGCACGAGGGCTATTATCGAAGGGCGTCGTTATTTTGAACCACACTCAAGTGACAAGTCGACACCTAAGTAGGTACCCAACGCAACTTTTTAAGGGCCTCATCGCAAGCAAAGTTAGTATTTTTGGATTATAACTAAAGTTCCCTTCCTCTACCAGGACATTATTATTCGGTCATTTTAACAGACCATTTTTAGGTCGGCAGTTGTTTTGGCAATTGGTCGTGCCCGAACCTCTGATCTTTCGCATTGCAAGTTTTGTTCTATTGATAATCCATAACAACAAGCAACAGTATTACATGATTTGGTTTTAAAGGCTTCGAATAACGTTCTTATAACAAAATGTTAAATTAGCGGATTAGAACTTCTTGTAAGCATAGTTCGCATGACGAAAAGTTTCACCAACAAAATCCACCATTTTAGGTTATGTAGAGTGAACAACAACTATAAATTGTAGAGCACGAATTGTAAACTCGACTTGGCAAAGTAGAGAAATAATTTGAAAAAGTTGTAATAAACTGCATTAAAACTAAGGATTCATAAAATTCTTTAAAACCCCAATCAAATTCAAACGAGTTGTGGTAAAAAGGTACTATTCAAATAATAGGAAATTCTATAGTAGTTCTATACTTATATTAAGAAAAATTATATAGCTAAGAAATGAGGTTATAGCTATGAAAAGTGTTAATAAACATCATTTCAATTTTTTTTCTTTTGTGAAATAAATGCGATTTTATTTTTACAAATTTAAATGATTTTACAGTACTTAAAACAACACGCACGCTCAAGGAAAGTAAATGATATTAAACAAGTAGGTTTGTAACAGAATCTGTCACTCAGCCCGCCTTCCACACAACATTTGTGTTCAACAGGAAAAAAATAGCCAATCACAATATTAATTCTATTATACACATTTACACGCTCAATTTGGCTAGTTTCATTTATTTCATTTCGAAAATTCAATAATTATTTATTCAATAATTATTATCGTTTGAAAAATTAATTTATATTTCAAAGAATAAATATGTAATATTACTCTTTTAAATAGAACTAAAACATTTCATATCAACACACAAACAAAGAATATCTTTGTGAAATATATTTGACGTCATTTTAAAATGATTTATTGTGCAAAAATAAATATATTTTAATCTATTGTTAAAAATAATTAAAGTTTCCCGAGTGATTGTTGCGAATGGCAATGGTGATTCAATTCTAATAAAAATGGCTTCTTATGCTTTTTAAATGAGCAATACATTGTGCAGTTTTTTTTAATAATTGAAGTACTTCGAATTCGAATTTTTTTCTGAGATTTTCAATGTCTTCTTATTTCGTGGCGCTGAATTTTTTGACGTATCATACTGGCCTGTAGTGTTTGTAGTTTGGGCTATGAAAGTTGGTGACAGGCGGACGGACAAACAGACGGACTGAACAATTATAATACCTTCCACTTTTTACGTTATAAACATGGTGTGGAAGCTAAAATGCCCAAGTTTAAATAGCCCGGAAAAAGTTTAAAATAATTTCAATAAATATCTTTAAAAATAACAACGTGATGCACCAACTCTCCGCTAAAAATAACGCTTTTTCAAAATATTGATCCAAAATGTGCCATACTCTCTTTCACTTAAAGATTTTGAAAATACATTTGTGTTTTTTCTTTTCCGATATTTTTTTTCTTATTTTTTTGTTATTTTTCTCGGGACGTCTTCGATTTCCATCATTATTCGCTTACTTCTTTTTTCAAATAAAAAAAATCTGTTTTCATTTTACTGTGAAAAGGCCTGCAGTTAACACCGATTTTTTATTCGAGTAGGTAAAAGAAAGAAAGGTTAAAATATAAATAAAAAACATTACTTTTTGTATCGTTTTTATTTCGATGGAGGGAGAAATGTTTATTTTGATTTCAGTGTTCGGATTTTTTTTGGAACGTGCCGTGCATTGATTTGGGCTGAGTTGAATATAAATAAGTAAGAAAAGTGCCTAACAGGGTATAAAAACAATTGATTAATATAAAGACGAAATTTTTCGATATTTTAAAAACTATTTTGAGCATTTCTAAATTACTGGTTGCGTCATATGGGCAGGAAACTTTACTTTTTTTTCCTTTTTGTGAAATAAATGCTATTTCATTGTTGTAAATTTAAATAATTTTAAAAGTACTCGGATTAGTTTTAAATAATTTGTTATACATATCTTATTTTTTTAAAAGCATGTTAAGCTTATTTGAGTTTTAAATTACCTGCTTTTTTCGTATGGTATTAAATAGGAAATGTGTAGTACAAATTCTCCAAAGTATAACTAAAATATATGGTCCGGAGGTTTTTAGGCGACTTTGTCCAATTGAATTTACGTTTATCAAAGGCACCAATGGACAAACCGAACCCTATATCTTAGTTATACTTTGGAGAATGTGCGTTTTGCAACTGAACCCTCCATATTGGTTTTGTCTATCTCTCTCTCTTGCGAAAAAAATGATTAAAAACACATCTTAAGTGTTAACGTTTAACCCTTTCAGTCCCAATGACAATTTGGCATCATTTTAGAAATTTTTTTCTGATCGTCTATAGCCTATTATGATATCAAAACGCACATCATTCGATTCTTGAAACTTTTTCTATTAGAAAATATTTTTTATTAATCCCAATAGATGTCAGCCCTATTATTTTGTTTAAATTATGATCAGGAACATGATGATGCCAAATGGCATCACTCGGACAGAAAGGGTTAATGGTCCATATTAGAAGCAAACTGAAAATACACTTCAAAAAGGTTTTTTTTAGCGTTAAATTTTAACATTTATTTTCAAACATTGTACACTAACTTTTGAAGTTTTATGAGTTTTCCCAATACATTCATTTTTTTAGGTGTGGTATAAAATAATTCTTCAGTACCTAGCTAACTTAATACTTTTAGAAAAATTAAATATCGGCAGATTTTTTTTATCTTTTACTTAGAGGTAACTGTTGGCATCACCAAAGACTGGTAAAATGCAAATTTATTGTTTCCTTTTATCTGCGCCAGGTGTCGCTATAGTTTTTACTTTTACTATATATATGTGTTATTTTTACAATAAAGATTGGTATTTGTTTACATTAAAACTGGTGTCAGTTTCCTTTCTCCAAATTACCACGGCCTTCATGGTAAGGAGAGCTTCTTCAGAGGTAACGAGGCAAATTAATAACAAGAGCCACCCATAAATAGTGCGACGAATATGTAGTGAGTATTGTCGCTTGTCGAGTCTGCAAATGACAAATATTACTCACCGACTACCGAGACGTGTGTGTTAGACGTGGCCGTCTCCCCGTCACCGTCCCTGACGACGCAGCTGTATTCCCCCTCGTCAGCGTCCCGCTCGACGCTTTGTACCGTCAGACTACCGCCGTGGTTGATCTTCTGTCTGTGGTTGAGGGGGAGCAAAATGCCACCTGTAAGAAAAGGAATTGTCAGTGAAACAAGATTTTATGTAATTTTAGGCTTTTTTGTAAGAAAGAATAAAATAAAAAAGGGGGGGGAGTGTAATTGGGGGGGGGGGGGATTTTCATTCGTGTGTCTTTCTCCTGCAACTTCCATCATTACCATCATATTATGAATGTCTTATTTTGTGTGATTTCTAAAGTCTTACGTAACACAATTATAAAGTCATTATTTTTGGTATAATTATAAAGTCTTATTTTTTGTATAATTATGAAGTGTTATTAAAGTATAGCATCATGATACTTATTTAAAATTTTTTTTGTTTTTTCCTGTCTGTTTGCCAATTATCGTAGAAATCAAATGAAAACTCAATCTACTATTCAAAGAAGATTGGAAAGATTTTTTTAGCTCGTTTTCCTTTCTTTCAATCGAAAGAATAAAAAGGTTCTGGAATTGAAGATCTTTTCATGCGTCTGTCTTTCAGTATTTTCCTGTCAACTATTGTTATTATAGATTATCACATTCTTGCAACGTTTCAAAATGTGTGCTTGGTTTTAACAAAATAATGCTATTTGGGTGGACCATTTTTCAGGTTTTAGAAACAAAAACTTGCGAAACGGTTCAACCAACTACCGAAAATATGGTTAAACATTTTATTACACAGCCGATGCAGTTATTAAGAACCATATTATGGTGAACAAAACGACAAATTTTTAAACTAGTTTACATAAATAAATTTGGTCATTTTGTCTATCTGTCAATCGTCGCGGAAATCAAGCAAAACAGCATTTCACGTAAGAGTGATATAAAATATGCATTAACCATGTTAGTTCAAGTAAACTGAGATACAGTTTTAACATGGCATCCTTTAAGGAACCAATCTAAAACAATTTAATTTTGTTTTAAAACAATGTATAAAAATTCACTTGAAAGTCAATTTTGCCTATTTTAGCTTCCACACTAAGTTTATAACGTACAAAGTGGAAGGTATTATAATCGCTCAGTCCGTCTGTCTGTCCGTCACCCACTTTCATAGCCGGAACTACAAATGCTACGGAAAAGTGTGATACGTTAAAAAATTTCAGCGCATCGAAATAAGAATACATTGACAATTTCTGAAAAAAGTTCTAATTCGAAGTACTTCAATTATTTAAAAAACTGCAAAATTTAATGCTCTTTAAAAAGCATAGGAAGCCATTTTAATTAAAATTAAATCACCATTACCATTCCCAACAATCGCTCGAGAAACTTTTATTCTTTTAGACAAAAAATTCAATTAAATTTTTTTTTCGACATCGATCAGCTTGAAATGACGTCAAATATATTTCACTACGAGATTCTTTGTATGTTGATATGAAATATTTTCCTTCTATTTAAAAGCGAGGAATATTACATATTTATTCTTTAAAATATAAATTAATTTTTGCAAACTATAAGTAATAATTATTGAATTTTCGAAATAATATTAATGAAACTAGCTAAATTCAGCATGTAAATGTTTAATATAGAATTAATGCTGTGTTTGGCGCCTTTTTACCTGTTAAACACACCTGTTGTGTGGAAGCGGGTTAAGTGACAGATGCTGTTACAAACCTACTTTTTTTGGTCCTAAATTCTTTTGTATGCTCAAAAATAAAATGCGATGATAATTGTCTGATAAGTTTTTTTATAGAAGATTTACAAAATTACAAAATATACAATATTATTTTACTCAATAGCAAAAATTAAGCAACATTCAATATTTTAATTTTATAACCTTTTTTAACAAAACAATTGCCACTAAAATATACCAATGATAGAATATTCGAAAACATTATATACATATATGTATTGCAACAGAAAAATAACCAATATTCCATTTCTAAGTATGCAAACACTGGCCTTTTTTCAATTTTGGTACACAATAAAAGTAAATTTTTATCTATATCGTCAAGGGGATCGTAGCAAGATTAAAATTCCACCAAGTTGCTTCTGAATTTTGGCCCATTTGTTATCGCATGAATTAACGAATTTAGATCAAAAAACCAACTTTTGATCTTATTTTGAATGGAAAAAGAATAGATGTCGAGACTTGATTAGAAAGGACCAGCGGCGCCAATATTGGCTAGAAGTTGCGATTTTGGCGATGCAAATTTTTTACTGAAGACTTGTTCGTCGAATGATAAAGCTGATTATTTGATTTAACTGTATCTTAAGAGTTATACTGATATCATTTTGAAATTTTACGGAAACATACAAAATGTGGTTTATGTATGTAGATATTATTGTTTTAATTAAATTTACGTTTTTACTTCCAAATACCTAATAGGAAATACAAGGTAATGAAATTAATTATAAGGTTTAATACTTTCATCAAAATAAGGTTTATAATCATAATAAGGTTTTCGAGAAACTTGGGCAAAAGCAAGAGGTAGCTGCCACAAAATATATATTACGTTGCATTTAAGGGGGAATGGGCGCGCTGGACCGGGGTCTCCAAAGCAAAGTGCATCAGTGTTAATCCTATGGAGAAAAAAAATATTTTCTCTGCCACATTTCTCTGGCTGTATTGAATATTTTTACAGAGTTTTTTATTAAATGTATCAAATTTTACAAGTCATCTAAATAATGCACTTATTTTCAAAGGAAAAGAGTGATTATAATTATTAATTTCGCTAGATTTAGACCCTTAATTTGGCAATACTTTCGCATTCGGCGACTTTTAGAACTTCGACAATGGCAGCCATACAAGCACAAACATCGCCAAGGGAATACTTTCCCTTATTTTCCCTGCTCAACTTAAAGTCAGTTGTTCTACAGATAACAAACTACGGTTCAAAACAAGATTTCTTTGTGGTAAAACTGAGTTGATTTTTACTTTTGCTTCGATTACCTTTAATTAAAAATTCCTAGATGTGACTCAAAGGATTAAGGTAGATTTGTTACTGACGTTACATATCATTTTATTTTGATCCCTTGGCGTATTTTATGTACTTGGCGGAAAAAAAAGTTTTCAATGTTAATTATAAGTGAGCAATGTTTTCAAGAATTCGCATAAAGCCCGATTTTGAGTGTCGCGTTTGAAATATTTATTAAAAAGTGAATTATTTTTGTAGAGAAATTTAGTTTTGTATTTTGAGGTTACAATTTTTGTTGATATACCATAGGGTATTAATAGTTTGAAATTTATTGAATCGTGGGTATTTTTAAAAACTAAGTTTGTATTTAACCAAGGGTAACGTATTGTTGTTTTAATCCAAATTATAGATGGTCACAAAATAGCTTTAATTCGTAAAACTATTGCGGGTTTTATAAAATGTTCAACATGTTTTAAAAATATTACAGATATGATCTAAAAGCTAGTCTCGATTGGAGATTTGCGTTACGATGTCAAACATTGAAGAGTTATACAAATTAAAATTCTGGCCCGATTGTGTTAAACATTCTACTTCATCTTTCATACAAATCGGTAGGTATAGAAACTCTACATTAAATTTTCAAGCTCGCCAAAAATCGCCAATGAACAGACCGACCATTATATCATAGCTGTACAATATTATCTGCAGCATGCTGTTATATTTACTTGAATTACATAACTATTTGCCATTTTAAGATAATATTTATTTCAAAGCCAATAGTATACTTAATAAATTATATTTTACCATAGATTCCTCTAAAATCGTGAACTTGGTTCAAAACCCATTTGATTATTCAAAATAAAAACCCAAATGTATAAAAATGATCAATAAACCAAGTCAGGCGCCGTGCTAGACACATAAATTCCATCCTTTTTTTCACCTTCAACTTTTATTTGGCGGGTTTTTTTATACAACGCAATAAAAAATCCCGCCAAGCGCGTTTAAAAGAGATATTCTTTTATAACAACATCTGATTCGAATCCTAAATGCGGAAACTGCTTTTTCTAAAAATACCCTGAGAAAATACTAAAAATCCAAGGAAAAAATTACAAAACAAGATCTAGAATAGGAAGATTTCTCATTTATATTCTAGAATACAGAATAAGTTCGAGGGGAAAAAAAATCAGCGGTAAAAAGATAGGGTCCATGAAACAACTCAAATTGCGAAGGAAAGAAAGATCTGAAGAATTTGGGTGAGTTCTGGGCATAGAATTGGGCAATTGTGTCTGTGAAAATGAATATCGAAAAGGGAAATGTGATGGCATTGGAAATTTTTTAGCATAAAATATTCTTTTTGGGGTGTATGGATACAGTTGGAGTGTAGGAAAAGGGTTGTATTGCTCAGATATGAATTGCATTTCACAAGATATTTTGTTTCTTAATCTTCATTTTAATCTATAAGTCTGGCTTTTGATAGTTATTACAATCTTTCGCAATTTTTCAATCGATTATAAATTAAAAAGCACGTTTAGCAATACATTTTAAAAAAAAAACATTTATGAAGGGGCCGTTGATTTCAAGAAATTTTTAGAATCTAATCCCATAAAAATTCAAACGGTTTGAAGATTTGAATGCAAAAAAAAGAAAGAAATAAAACCACCTAATGAGCTGGTAGGTTCAAGCATATGTTATTATTCATAAACACAACTGCGTCTCAATTTCACTTTTATAATATACAGGGTGGTTATAAAATAACGCTCGCTATTCGGAGTGGTCTGTAACTGGAATGAATAATCCGAATGCAACAAGCATCGAAACACTTACTACTGAAGAAGGGGGGAAAAGAATGGACCAGGGTTCTAAATCACGAGGCGTAGCCAATTATGGCCAATTACGGCCAACACAGTCAATTACGCCTCGTAATTTAGAACCCTGGTCAAGATACGAGTTTCTTTTTTATGACTCCATTCTTGTCCCTCCTTCTTGATTAGTAAGTGTCTCGATGTTTGTTGCATTCGGATTATTCATTCAAGCTACAGACCTCTCCGAATAGCGAGCGTTATTTTATAACCACCCGGTACTTAAATTCTGCCTTTCGAAGATACAAACTTGTCACCGGTCACGGATGCATAGAACGTATTTTAAGGGGATACGGTACCCAAAGCATTATTTCTAGAAATAATAAAATAAACTTGTAAATTATAGTGGTTTTATATAATATTACCTCCAAATAAACATTTTCTAGCAATAAAAACAAATATGTACAAGTTGTTTTTCATTTATTTAAAAAAAAAGTCAAAATTTTGAACTTTTTTAAAACGCTACTCCTGTTTCAATTTTAAGAATAACTCCACCAAACTTTTATAGTTTGTTTTTAGTACTATTTGTTCAAGAACTGTGCATGGATTTTAAAATGTGAGCTACAGTTAAAAAGTAACATGATTTTATACTGAAACTCAAAAAATACAAATTATTGAATTCAACGTTTAAAAAAAAAACAAATATACATAGTAGACCTTATTCCATGCACAATTTTGTGCACCATATATATAAGAACACAGGTTAAAAATTTCAAACTTCTAACTTAATTAGCAAAGGAGCCTTAGGGATTTATTAAACACAAGAATTTAAAAACGCGATACGAAAACAGAGAAAACAGGTTGAAAGCAGACTAAACACGTATTCAAACTTACGTATTCAAACTTATAGGAATGACTCCAGAAAATATTTATTAATTTTTTTCTACAGAAGATATCATTATGAAACTTTCAGTAAATGTTCAGAAAGATATTGTGAATAATAAGAAGTAAAAACTAAAAACTGACCAATTTTTGGGTACCGTATCCCCTTAAGATATAGCGAGATCCTTTATAATCATCCGCTACAAAAATATACATTCTCAACAAATTTAAAAACATTAAATATTTCGTTAAAATTCTAAATTTTATTCTCGTGTAGTGAGGACAAGTTCACACTTCAGCCAATTTGCTTATCCCCAAGAGTGTAAATTCCAAATTTCAACACATAAAAACTTAATCTATTTTTCATTTATACATTTCAATTTCAAAAAGTAGCGTAGCTGTAACAATTCTTTCAAAAAAATATATTTAAAAAAAAAGTTTTTGTAATGCACAAAAGAAATATGACCACACTACGAAATCTCTCAAAGTGGAAGTGACACTAAAAATCGATCAAAAATATGAAAATAAAAAAAAAAGCACGAACAAAATGAAGATTCAAAACCGGGACTAAAAACCATCGCTCACTCTTCCCTATGGAAAGTCCCCAAACGCACGACTTGCATTAAGGTTTGAATAAGACGGAAGATGCTTGGCGACCGAAATATATGAAGCGGTCGCCAAATGTATGGGATACGCCCAAACAAGCCGAACAATTAATGTTTTCGTATAATGAAACATCTATAGTCTCATTCTTTAGTTTGCCTTAATGTTGATTTTAACGTCGCACTAGAGCTACATGAGGGCTATTGGCGACGGGCGTCGTATTTTAGAACCACAGTCAAATGACGAGCCGACATCTGAGTAGGCACCCAACGCAACCGTTAAGGGCGACATCGTACGCAGCGTTAGGACTTAGGATTTAACGTGATCTACAAGTTTTACGATGGACATTTTTCCACCCTTTCATTATGGGGATGGAACAATGCGACTTGGAGAAACTTCGACATTTTTTGGCATGAAGATAATTGTAAGCTTTCAATAGTAAAAAACTTGGTTCAGTTCAATCCCTATGGGTTCTCCGGTGAAAAATTCTTACCAGCATGTTTAGCGCTGGTAACCAGTAAAATAACTACAGGTCTGTTATTAAAGGCTTATGTCTCGACAACACATAAGAAATATTGTACCTACCTACCCTCTTAAAGTCCACAACCAAAAAAATACTTCTTTAATCCATCTTTGAATGTCAACATGTACCTCACACGTAAAAAGCCAAATCATTCGCCAAGGGTTTATCGTGAAATCAATTAAGGGTGTGGCGGTTCACCACACACGCAACCTCAATATGCCATCAACAACTAGGTGGCGCTGATTTACAACCACGTTCCTTCCACTATTCCAGATTACAACGTTAATAGTAGTATATAAGTCGAGGTAACTCATCTCAACCTTGAGGATCCTTTTGTTATACTATGGATTGCTGAGGCCGCTACAGTGGTGACCCGAGGACGTGATCGTCACCCACTCCAACGATGCGCCTGCTACGATGCGCTCAACCACGGTTGCTAGTCGCTGCTAATGCGCTAAACGCTGCACGCAACTCAACTCAACGCTCCACGCAACTCAACGGCCAACGCTGGCTTTCAACTCAACCGCAGCACAACGCACAGTGAAGCAGCCTGCGCACGGTTTCTTACCTCGTTTCTAGGAGGAAAGTGGTGTAGCGGTTCACCACACACGCAACCTCAATATCATCAACAACTAGGTGGCGCTGATTTACCATCTCGTTCCTACCACTATTCTTGATTACGACGTTAATAGTAGTATATAAGCCGAGGTAACTCATCTCCACCTTTAGGATCCTTTTGGTAGACTATGGGTTGCTGAGGCCGCTACAAGAGCTTCACTTCTTAACCTGGTTTTCGCGCTGCTTTATTTACGTAGAGGCATCTGCATATTCTTCCAACCTCGATATAACCAAAATAAACTTAAAAAAAAGTTCTCTAAGAATAGGGGAACAATGAATGCATCTTCCCTTTCTAAAAGATGGAAATTGAGAAAAAGTAGAATATTCGAAAATATTCTTCTGATTCCAGTTCTATTTTTGTTTTTTACCAGAGAAAAAAGAATTTCTACAGAGAAAATTACTTCCAAGGTAAGATGGGTCCTAAACATGTAGGAAAAGTTTTTTTCCTCCTCTGTTTACCTTTTAAAAGAATAGAAATGTACGAAAATCGTGTAGCTGGAAATGAGTATAGTTTTATTTTTGTTTTTTTCTTCCTGTGGTCTGTTTCTATCTTTGTTTGATTTGAAAGAAAATATATAAGAAAAAGATGTATTTTCTTAAGAGATAATCTGATAGAGAAAGGAACACGTTGTAGACGGATGAGTAGAAATTGTATGAAATGAGTAGACAGTAGGAAAATAAAATATAGAGATTGTTGGGGGGAAAAATAGATTAGAAAATAATAGTTATAAGTGGAGGGTAAAATGCAATGATGTTGAACAGTTACAAAAATTGACTTAACATACCACTTATGTATTACATATATATGGTATATATGTTTATCAAAGTAAAATGAAATTGTAAAACTTCGGATTGCAATTAAATCTTACAAACTCATTGAACTTAATCAATAATTAGTATGAAAAATAAAACATTTAAATTCGGGTTTTCAAATAAGATTTGCCCAAGTGGCGAGCTGACACAAGAGTTCATAGAGGTAGAGAACGACTCGTACGAGCTGCATCGGCAGCCATGGCTCATACGGAGCCGAATAGAGTGGCAAAGTGCTAGTTAATTTATAATTTTGATACTAGAAAGTAGTGCACCCAGGAAAGGCGGAGTCGACCGCACCTGTTACAGCGCGCGGACTGCTAGGTAGCCTACGATCAAACCATCGCCACCGGGCCCCACATGCCACCTATATTGTCTCCATGTTGTCCATGGCGCTGTTACCAGGTTCAGTCTCTACCCTACTATAGAACTCTTTGGCTGACACCTCAGTAAAGATCCAAAGCAACTTTTTTAAGGGTAACATCGTACGCAGCATTGGGACTTTGGCGCATATTTTTCGTGCATTTCCTCTATACGGGGTGTTATTTTTAGATGCACAGATCGTTTATGTGAAAACATTGTGGGGAAAAATTAAGTAGAACAATAATAGTCATTATACCTTGTCTATTCAGAATGAGAGCCTCGAGAAAGCATTTTCTTCCCCATTCCTTCGCTTGGTTTTCTAGGAAACGGGGGGGGGGGGGAGCATTGCTTTTCTAAACTTAACGCGTTTGAGGTTCTGTTGTGAGGTTAACAATCCGAACAGTTCAAACCCCAAATAGGGTGGGAAAAAGCACGCTCACACCGTTTCGAAGAAAACTTCATGCGGGGATGGGGAGGAAAATGTTTCGAGGCTCGCATTCTGGATAGACAAGGTATAGAAAGGGGTAGAAATGCAATAGTGTAGCTTAATTCAATTAAGTAGTTCAGTTGGAATTTTACAAAACTTGTCGCACTTATAAAATAGTAATACGGTAAAAAAAAACACATTTTAATTCTTGTATTTCAAACTCGTATATTTTCACTACTGTCATGTAATGAGTCGACACCTCATCAGGCACCCAACACAAAATTTTTAGAGGCATAGTATGCGGCGTTTGGAGTTTGGAGAATATTTAACGTGCACTTCCTCTTCACGTAGTGTTATTCGTCGGACTTATTGGCTGCATAGAAAGTTTATAGGAAAGCAATTGTTTTGATAATTGCCGCATCCGAACCTGAGACCTTTCGCATGCAAGGCAAGTGCCTTACACTCTTAAAACAAAAGAGTGAAATTCACTCCTATAGGAGAAGTGCATTTTCGGCACCGGAAAGGAGTGGAAATTAACTCAGACTGAGTTAAAACCGCTCGTTTTAACAGTGTAGGACGCAGATTGTTTTCTTTTATTTCTTTTACGCACTCCGAAAAAGAGTGAAATTCACTCCTATAGGAGAAGTTTATTTTCGGCACCGGAAAGGAGTGGAAATTAACTCAGACTGATTTAAAAACGCTCGTTTTAAGAGTGTAGGACGCAGATTGCTTTCTTTTATTTCTTTTACGCACTCCGAAAAAGAGTGAAATTCACTCCTATAAGGGAAGTGCATTTTCGGCACCGGAAAGGAGTGGGAATTAA
This sequence comes from Oedothorax gibbosus, assembly GCA_019343175.1. Lineage (NCBI taxonomy): Eukaryota > Metazoa > Arthropoda > Arachnida > Araneae > Linyphiidae > Oedothorax > Oedothorax gibbosus. Next base: position 28,006,635 of record CM033275.1, read on the forward strand.
CTCAGACTGAGTTAAAACCACTCGTTTGTTTTAAGAGTGTGCGGACTGAGCTTTCCTGCACGTATTTTATAAAAGAAGTTTTGGAATCGGTTCACAACAAATTGAATGTACACCGATCAAAACAATTACGGGAGAACTTTGCGTACTTTTGTTTACCCTTTGAGTTCCAACTTCTCATTTTTATTATAAAAACCCAAATTTTGTGAAATATATTCATTTTGCACCCAGAATGAAGTGGTAAAAAACAGGGGAAAAATCCTAATATTTTAACTAAAATTTAAGGGGGCAAATATTGAAATTATAACTTTTGAATAAATTATAAAAAAAAATTTCAAAACTTTATTGGTAAAAAAAAGGTGAACTCGATTTTTAGACATCTAACAATGCAAGCGTGAAGAATTTAGGGTCCATTTAATTAATAATTTTTTTTAGGGAGTGAATTTTATTTTACCATGTTTTTCATGTTTTCATTTAATTAAAACAAACATTATTTAATTCTTTAAAATATAGTATTCTTATATCCAACGATAAATAAGTGCGAGCTCAACTTAGTGAGAAAAAAATCTGAAGCTGATGATACCAAAGGGAATCATTGGGGGTGAAAGGGTTTAAACTATGAGGTTCCCCTAATTGTTTTGAGCAGTGTATAATAGAGACAGCGTTATTTATTGTTAGGATTTTCCTTTGTTTTGCATTATTCGTTTATTTGATGGCAAATCACGAAGAAACAACATGTGAAGGCATCCTCCAAGACTATCATTTTGATTACTGACTTAAAAAAAAATCAGTTTATTCCAAATCAATCCAAGATAGTATTCTTAAAACCAACATAAACAATTCCAGCATTGTAAAACATCACGCAAAACTTTTAGACTTGATCTAAAACAGAGAATCCGGATTTAGTTGATCAGTTTTGTTTTGGTCTGCGCTCTGCTGGCTAAAGACTTGTTTTTGGAAATGTTTTCTTTTGGTTTTGGTAGTGGATTAGATCATGATTGGAATAAAAAATGGATGGGTTTGGGTAATTTTCTTTCCGAAGTTTTGTAGAGATGAGAGTTTTAGCTTTAAAGCACGGTTTAGCTTTGTCTGGGATAGAAATGGTTTTAAAGTTTTAAAAGTTTTTTTAGATTTAATTTAAAATTGAAGTAGACCACAAAAAAGGAAAGTAATTGTTTTGGTTCAGAATAAATTATTTTTAAAAATTTTCTTTGATATTTTGATTTTTCAATCTTGTAAAAGGCAGTTATAAGTCGAGTGACCAGACGTATTGAATTTTGCAGTGTAGTTTGGTTTGTTATTCTGCTATGTACACTCTAAAAAAAGAGTGAAATTCACTCTATAGGGGAAGTGCATTTTCGGCGCCGGAAAGGAGTGGAAATTAACTCAGAACTGAGTTGAAACCGCTCATTTTAAGAGTGTAGGACGTAGATTAATTTCTTTTAGTTCTTTTACCCACTCCGCAAAAATAGTGAAATCCACTCCTATAGGGGAAGTGCATTTTCGGCGCCGGAAAGGAGTGGAAATTAACTCAGAACTGAGTTGAAACCGCTCATTTTTAGAGTGTAGACTAGATTTAAAATTCTTTTCGTTCTTTTAATACCCATCCGCAAATAGTGAAATCACTCATAGGGAAGTGCATTTTCGGCGCCGGAAAGGAGTGGAAATTAACTCAGAACTGAGTTGAATAACCGCTCATTTTAAGAGTGTAGGACGTAGATTAATTTCTTTTAGTTCTTTTACCCACTCCGCAAAAATAGTGAAATCCACTCCTATAGGGGAAGTGCATTTTCGGCGCCGGAAAGGAGTGGAAATTAACTCAGAACTGAGTTGAATAACCGCTCATTTTAAGAGTGTAGGACGTAGATTAATTTCTTTTAGTTCTTTTACCCACTCCGCAAAAATAGTGAAATTCACTCCTATAGGAGAAGTGCATTTTCGGCGCCGGAAAGGAGTGGAAATTAACTCAGACCGAGTTAAAACCGCTCGTTTGTTTTTAGAGGGTAGCTATAAAGACTACCTAAATAGGCATTCGTTTAATTTGTAATAAATTTTCAGAATGTAATGGAATAGGTCAGGGTAGTTAGTTTAGTTAGTTAGGTTTAAATATAAAATTGAAATTCACTTTGTGTTGTACACTTAGTATCTATTCGCTTCATTTTAAAATTATTTCGTGTTTTAGGATTTAGTGTGGGAATGAGTTCGTCAGTTTTGAAGTTCCGCTTGTTTAGTTTAGTTTAGTTTGAATTATCGTCACACTAGAGCTACACGATGGCTATTGGCCCACGGGCGTCGTATTTTAGAGCCACAGGCAAGTGACGAGCCGACACCTGAGTAGGCACCCAACGCAACCGTTACGGGCGACATCGTACGCAGCGTTAGGACTTTGAAGGATATTTAACGTGCACGCCCGCCACACGGGGTATTATTCGTCGGACAAGTTCCGCTTGTTTAAATGATGCATTTTATTCATTAACTAAATATATTGTGTCATTTTAATTGTTTTTTTGTATGCGTAGTTTCATTTTAAGAATTCCTTTTTCAACCATTTATAATTAGATTAAACAACAACATGTTTGCCTTTCAGCCATCTGATTCCTTTGATAGGATGCCCACCATACGGACACCTTATAACCAGATCTTCTCCAGAAATAGCAGTCGCGTTTGACATCACGAACGGCGGCCCGTAGATATTCAGCCTACTTGCGTGGAAAACGGATCCAACGACATTCACTGGATTTCACCGTGACACTAGAATTCACCAGGGCTCTAGTATTCACCACTGTCCTCAACGCGAATCTCCGTTATGTTGAGGAAACTGATGACTTGTTAAATTTTTTTTTGGAAATTTGTAAATTCTTAATCGCCATCGCAATTTGACATTTTTATTATAATTTTTTCCCTGTTTATCCATTTATTTTTGTAATGTTTACTTTTTTGTCAATTTTATACGTTTTTTTAGCAATTTAACATTATTATGTGTTTTAGGTATTCGTAAGGGACAGTTCGAATCTGATTTTTGCGGAGTTAGTTTGTGTGGTGGGGAGGGTAGGTACATATATATTCCGGCTTGTGTGCTTGATCAGAGACCCGCTTATAAGCCTTCGTCAAGTAAGACAGACACAGAAAGAATTTTTACTGTCACAGAGAAAGGAAGTACACCCAGGGCGAAGGCGGGAATCGAACCAGCACCCGTTACAGCGCGCAGACTGTTAGCGTAATGGTCTGCAATGCAGACCACTCTGCCATCCGGGCCCAGTTTGTGTGGTAAAAGACGATGTTTGAACATAGCTGTGGCGTCCTACCTCCGTAGTCGTGTTCGTTTGAACATATTAGATGTCGGCTTTTTGTTTGTGGGGTATAAATAAACGTTTGACGTATTTGTGACGTCAACGTAGGCGGTGTCTTTTTATTTGTCGTTTAATTCATTTTTTAAACATTTAATATTGTTTTGCTAATAACTGCAATGTTTTGACTAATTGTGTATGTTAACCATTGATATTTTAAATAAAGGACTGTTGCATATAAAGTACATATAATAAATGTTATAACTTTACCTTTCAGCCATCTGATTCCTTTGATAGGATGCCCACCATACGGACACCTTATTACCAGATCCTCTCCAGAAATTGCAGTCACGTTTGACATCCGTCTCACGAAAGGCGGCCCGTAGACATTCAGCCTGCTAGCGTGGAAAACAGAGCCGACGTCATTCACCACGTGACACTGGTATTCCCCGCTGTCCTCAACACGTATTTCCGTTATGTTGAGGAAGCTGATGACGTGCCCCATGTCGCTGACGTAATCGCCAGCCGTAATTCGGGGGGACTGACCAATCACAGCGTCGTCCAGGTACCACGTGACTCGTGGCACGGGATTGCCGGTGGAGATGCATTTGAAGGATATGGACTCGCCCGAGTGCGCGGTGTGTTCTGGGAAGACCGATACCAGAGTTGGAGCTACGTCTGAAATAAAAGTGAATTGTTGGTTAATCAATTGTTTTTTTTAACAATTAATAAAGTGTATTTACATAAATAAAAAAAAACTTTCTGTGTTAATTAAAATATATACACAAATTAAGTTTAAGTACATTTTTATAACTTTGGACTTTTATCCCTGGTTATTGCTTAAAGTAAAAAACTTCTTTATTCCAGAAGTACACGTGCGTTGACCTTTGTAAAATTCACTTTTCATTTATTTACAACTTTTCTTAATACTTTTTTTACTATTACAAACTAGAATGTTTGAGCTCTATAAATGTTCAAGCAATACACAGTTAAAAAGCCACAGTTCAAGACAACTACAACTTAATGGTTCTTTTGGAAATATTCCGTTTGGCGGCGGTTGTATATTTTATGGCAAATTTATTGCTTGCGGCGCAAAATTGAAAAGTTCCTATACTTCTTCACGTATCAAACATTAAAATCAGTTGAATAATAAACTATACCATAAAATAACACTACCTGTTTTAATTAAAAAGACAAATTAGAATTATTTGGATAAGAGCCTAGGTAAATAAGGTATAATAATTCGAAATAAGATACATTTGCCACTTAAAGATTCAATAAAAGAGGATTTTAACTGGCTTTCAATATAAATCAAAATAAACGGGCTTTTAAAAGCGGAAGGAAACGCAATAAAATATCCAAATTCGAGATAAAATATTTTATGGCTCCCATAATCTGTATTAAAACCACTCTTTTCGAACAATTACGACTGATATAATATTCTTAAAAATTCTTTACATCCGGCTGGAGAAGGTTAAACTTTAGAAGACTTCATTACTCCAAGCCTGTTAAGGAAACGTTCAGAACTAATAAAATTCCAGCCATAAACTTTTCACTTTAAGATACGACAGCAAATGAAATTAATTCGAACGTATGGGTTCAATGTCCAATCCCACTATGAGTATTAACGGGTTTTCAATATCGGGAGTTTAAGACGTTGATTTTGTTTATTTTTGTTTTGTATAATAGGGTACTTGACAGTATCGCTAAAATACCTTCCAATATTAATTAAATTATAGTTTAAACCCAAATATAACAAACGTATATTTTTTTGAAAATTATTTTTTAAATAATTAATAAAAATCATTTTCAAATGGCTTTTTTTTCATCGGTACGTCACGTGACCACAAACACGTCGATTTGTCTGACGTCACTAGAATGTATAAACAAACCCGTGTGATGTTGTTTTTTGTTTGTAATTATATCTGTTTTAATCTAACTTACTATTAAAATAAGAATTATATAGATATTGGGTGGAGGTTTTACAGAAGCGGATAGTTCAAATTTGCTTAAAGTAGATTCCAAAATGGTGTTTCAAAGTTTGTTTATAGTTACTAGTGACATCATAGATACCACGTGACAGCCACAAAGCATTTTCGGAAGTTATTTTTCGTCCTAATTTTAAAATTAATTGTTTTCCCCTTTTAATGGAGTATTTGAAAAAAAGAAAAAATACGGGTCTTATATTTTTGGCATAAGAATATTTTAAGCCAATAAAAAAAATTAGGTAGCAAAAAAAAAGAAAAAAAGTTTGTACAAACAAAGCCAAACAAATATTTTTTTTTTTTTTATAATAGTGGGATTGGTTTTGAATATGCACCATGAAATGCGCTTCGATTATTATAATGAAAAGCAAAAACGAATGCTTAAACAAACTAGTTTGATGTCTAAAACAATCGGATCGTATGAAAGTTTGAATACATTAATGTATTTTAATTGTGGAATTTCATTATTAATATTTAAAGGATCAAAGGACATTTGAATTATTAATTGGATACGGATTGAAATTTATAAAATCTTGTAATACGTAAATTGGCTAAGTTTGCAAATGCATTGAAAATGTTTTTATGCATGCGTTGCTTTACTTAGGATTTTATCAGACGCAAATATATTACTGCATGGTTATGTGCTAGAGTGTTAATTACTTAAAAGTTTCGTATTTTAAAGTATTAGTATCTTATACAAAAAATAAAAACTTTTAATTTAATCAAACTTGAAAGGAAAAAAAAATTGACAAACTTTAGTAAGTATTTTACAGTTGAAAACTTAAATATATTGCCTAATAAATCATGGAATACAAGTGCAATTAATGACGATATATATCTTAGTTTAAAGGTCTCATAAGAAGTAGGGGTTTCTTTCATTAAATATAAATCTCAGAAAAATAAGTTAATAGATAAAATTTTTAATAAATACTTAAATTTTTTTAAAGTTTGGAACTTTAAGTCTTGCATTTCAATTAAAGCTATTTAGTAAAACCCTTTCAAGATAGGTTTATATTTGATAACTAAGAATTTAATTTTTTGTGTATAAGTGCATTACTTAACCTTAAGAGTTCTACCCTACTAGAGCATATTACATAATTTAAGGGGACGCGGTACCCAAAACATTATTTCTAGAAATAATAACATTAATTTGTAAATTTGATGTTGGCTTTATTTAATGTTCACTCTAAATAAACATTTTCTAGCAATAAAAAGAAATATTTACAAGTAGTTTTTTATTTATTTAAAAAAAGACAAAATTTAGAACTTTTTTAAAACGCTACTTCTCTTTCAATTTTAAAAAATAACTCCACCAAACTTCTATAGTTTGGTTTTAGTACTATTTGTTCTAGAACTGTGCATGGATTTTAAAATGGGAGCTACAGTTAAAGAGTAACATGCATTTATACTGAAAATCACAAAAAAGTACAAATTATTGAATTCAACATTTAAAAAAAACTATACATAGTAGAACTTATTCCATGCACAATTTTGTGCACCATATATTTAAGAACACAGGTTAAAAATTTCAAAATTCTAACTTAATTTGAAAAAAAAGCTCTAGGGGTTTATTAAACACAAGAATTGAAAAACGCGAAACAGAGAAAGAGGTTGAAAGCAGATGAAATACGTATTCAAACTTATAGGAATGACTCCAGAAAATATTTATTAATTATTTTTCTACAGAAGATATCATTATGAAACTTCCAGTAAATGTCCAAAAAAATATTGTGAATAATAAGAAGTAAAAACTGAAAAAATCGATATTTTGATCAATTTTTGGGTATAACATGGTAAATTTATAAACATGTAACACCATATTCAACCATCAATTTTTTCATAAACAAAACTTAAACGCAATATTAAACTTACTTAAGTTTAGACAGGTTTCAAAATATTTCTCAATAAAAATAGGCGTGTTAACGTTCGTGAAAAATCCAATATATTTTCTAATCTTTAAACCAAAACAGATGTTTACATTTTTACAGTGTATTAGTTTATTAAACTTTTTTTTGAGATCTTTGTAATATCAAAAACCACTCAAGCGCTGAAATTGGTTACGTTGGAGTAAAAAAAAAGCCAAACCAATTTTAAACTTAACCCATTTGTACTCTAAAAAGTTTACTTTCTCCCCTTTGTATTCCAAAGAATGTGAAACTAAAATATTAAATGATTTAGGACAAAAAACGTTTTAAGTCGTAGGTTGACTTGTTCGATGTAGCTTTAACACAATCAAATGATAGATGACGTATTACCCAATTTTGTTATTTTATAACGGCGCTTATAAAATAAAGTGTATAAGAAATTTTTTAATCGGAGATGTAGATATGAAAGATTGGAATACTTTATTTTTTTTTTATCGAGGAACATGTTTCTTGCAAGTTTTCAATATATTTCATTGAAAAGAGTTTTGATTAAATTTTAGTATGAAAATAATGCGGTGCATATCTAACTTAATATTCTATTGAACTCCATGAAAATGTTGCTTTTTATGACAGGTTGTTAAAATAGAATAGCGATTTAGAATATTGCTAATTTTTTTTTATCAAACATACCAAAATTGACGTTACATCTTTTGAATTTTAACGTAGAGATACATCAAATTTATTTAAGTTACACTAACTCCAAACATTTTTTTTTACTTTAAAATTCTTTACTAGTTAACATATTGCACATTAAATAAATTATAAGTTTAAATTGGAATAAGAGGTATGCTGCTTGAAACAACGATGACTTCTAACACTTTAATACAGATAAATCAATTTCACCTTAAAAATATTTTTTAAATTAACATACGCTGTTGTTATTAAATCGTGAAAATCTAACTTTTATGCAGTTTCAATGGCGTTTGCAAACTTCAATAAATTTCCCGTTTTCACGCCATTGAAATGAATAAGATTTTCCAAGATTCTCGGCAAAAATTTCCCTGTGTATAAATCCTTTTGTAGGTGTTGCACATGCGAAAAACGTTATTTAAGAGCGAGCAGCTATTGCATATTCTTTTTAGCATAGATATAGGAAGAGGAGCAGATATGCCCCTAGGGGAAAAGGTGAAGCCACTTTTCCACCAGTATCCCATAAGGCGTGCCATAAACCACCAGATGACACCATGAGATAAATTCGATTAACAAAAAATATATATTAAATATCAACTAGTTAAAACTTTTTGCCAGTTTTGCTAGCATAAGTTCATCACTGGATAGGTTTCGATAATTTCTTGTAGATATGAGGTATTTATTCATAGAAGAAGCATTTTAAAATTGCAATTTTTATAGCATGTAACTCTTCGGCAAAAGCAGTTTTTTTTTTGCCCGCCAGTATCCCGTGATGCATTGCGAAATTCGTCGAAAAGCGGCTTCATCACACAATCGCGGGATTTGTATTGCGTTGTACGGGGATTGCGCAATCGTTATCTGCTACTCTATTCCTATATCTATGCATTTTAGTTCACTAATAACAGTTTTATGTGATATGTTTCCATCCTGTACACTAGAACTGTAATAATTTCAAAAACAAAATTAAAAACTTATCAGTCTTTAACAGCGTTGGGATGAATTATCGGCGTACTAGAGCTAAATTACTATTGGCAACGGTCGTCGTAATTTTAAAACACAGTCAAGTGACGAGTCGACACCTGAGTAAGTGTCCAACGTAACTTTTGGGAGCGAAATCGTACGTGGCGTTGGAACTTTGAAGCATATTCTAAGTGCACGGGGTAATGTTTTTCAGACTTTTTTTGTTGCACAAACAGCTTGCATAAGGCCATGGGGAGCCTAGTGGTTAAGATCTCGGTCTCGGGATCGGAAGGTCCCGTGATCGAGTCCCGGTACCACTGAAGAGCCACCGAGTATATGCGGAGTACGTGCTCGTTAAATCTGTTGAGTTCGAAAGTCCTGTGGGCGGTCATTGAGCAGTTTCCCACGAGTACAGGTCCCTGGAGACTATTTCCCTCCCCTTCAGGGACATGTCTAAATTGTTGAGGTGGCGATAGATGGCAGCATCTGTCTTGTATGTGTGTGTATGTCGTGCCCGTCCTTCTTGACGAATGTTTATAAACGGGTCTTTGTGACCAAAGCACACAAGCCTGAAAATATATCCCTACCAACCAACAGCTTACATGTAGGCAGTTATTTTGACAATGATCGGGACCGAACCTGGGACATTTCACATGCAAGTTTAGTTTAGTTTAGTTTGAAATTATCGTCCACTAGAGTACACAAGGCTTATGGCGACGGGCGTCTTTTTAAACCACAGTCCAGATGACGCAGCGAACCTGAGTAGGCACACAAGCAACCGTTAGGCGACAGTCGTACGCAGCGTTAGGACTTGAATATATTGTAACGTGTACTCCTGCACACGGGTTTTTTCGTCCGACATTTTTGGCTGCACGGAACCGTTCTATGGTCGGCAGTTATTTTGGCGATGCCCGGACCGAACCTGGACCTTACCATGCTAGGCGAATGCTACCGACTGGGTCCAACCGGGCCATTTGACAGGCAAGGCAAGTGCTTCAACTATTGGACCACCATCTACTCCCCCACCCCCCTTTAGTTCTTGAAGCCTTTGAAAATTTATGCAGCTATAAAGTGGTGAAATATGGTACTTGACTGTATCACTAAATCACTTTCCAGTATTAAGTTAATTATAGTTTGAATCCAAAAATAACAAACGTATAAATTTTTTTTCAAAATAAATCGTTAAAAATGGCTTATTTTTCATCGGTACGTCACGTGATTTGGCATCACAAACACGTCGATTTGGCTGACGTCACTAGTAACTATAAACAAACCGGTGTGATGTTTTTTTGCTTGCAATTAAATTGGATTGAATCTAATTTACTATTAAAATAAGAAATATATAGATAATGGAAGGAGGTTTTACAGAAGCGGATTGTTCAGATTTGCTTAAAGTAGATTCCAAAATGGTGTTTCAAAGTTTGTTTATAGTTACTAGTGACATCATAGATACCACGTGACAGCCACAAAGCGTTTTCGGGCGTAATTTTTCGTCCTAATTTTAAAATTCATTTTCCTCCCTTTTTATGGGGTATTTGAAAAAAAGAAAAAAATAGGGCTCTAACAATTTTGGCATAAGAGTATTTTAAGCAAATAAATTTTTTTTAGTCAAATACCCTATTGGAGTTCAGATAGGATTACTGTCGAAGAAGATAGTTGAGAATAAAACTGAAGCTAAATGAAAACGTAATTAGGCTTAAATGTAATTAGCTAGATTCAATCCATAGAGGTAGGAAGGAGGTGTAAAGAGGTTCACAAATTGAGAGAAATTGAAGCAGGGCTGTCAGGTTTATCGAGCTACTGCGCATAACATACTGACACCGAGGTATCCCAAGATGCACCGCTCTAGCCTGCTTCATTTGTGCGCTACTGCGCATATACAACAAGAACATCTCTATTCTCCTTCCTAACTCTATGATTCAATTGGCAACAGGTGTACAACACTACCGTGATATTTTACTTCATATCTTTTCAAGTAGCAACACACACACCAGCTGATTTATCCCCAAAAGGAAAGAACAGACTAATGCGCTGTCATCTTTTCCCTTTCAGTAGGGGAAAAGTTTTCTATCCACCAATGGGAACTTCTATAACAAGGTTCCCCGCAAATTCAAATATCTTTCTAATGAGTAAAGGCGCCTTTGATTCGCTGAAGATGAAACATTGTTTGAAGAGAACCTAATTTCTAATCCCACTATAGTCAACACTCGATAAACCGAAATTTGTTAATCCGAAGACTCTAGCCA